>CM030361.1:220857824-221457824 GCA_017893485.1 Hemerocallis citrina | reverse complement strand
TAAATAATGTCTCCACAGCTTCAAAGCAAAGATCATTGCCGCTAACTCCAAGTCATGAGCAGGATAGTTCTTCTCAAGCAGCCTCAGCTGCCTCGATGCATACGCAACAACACGGCCCTTCTACATAAGAACTGCTCCAAGACTCTTACCAGAAGCATCACAGTGAACTACAAATCCATCCGAACCATCGGGAATAGTCAACACAAGCGCTAATGTCAGTCTGTTCTTCAACTAAACAAAAGCCACATTGCACTCATTAGACCAACAAAACTTCTGATCCTTCCCAGTCAATTTAGTCAAAGGTCCTGCTATCTTCGAAAAATCCTGGACAAACTTCCGATAATAGCCAGCCAAACCAAGAAAACTCCTAACTTCGGAAACTGACTTGGGAATAGGCCAATCCTTCATAGCCTCAACCTTGGCAGGATCCATAGAAATACCATCACCAGAAATAATGTGCCCCAAGAAAGAAATCCTGTCGAGCCAAAACTCGCACTTGTTAAGTTTCCCATAGAGCTGATTTTCTCTCAAAGTCTGCAGAACCACTCTAAGATGTTCAGCATGATCTTCCCGATTCCGAGAGTACACCAAAATATCATCAATGAAGACCACCACGAACTTATCCAAGAACTGAGAGAACACCCGGTTCATAAGACTCATGAATACAGTCGGCGCGTTCGTGACCCCGAACGGCATCACAAGATACTCATAGTGCCTGTATCTAGTCCTGAAAGCAGTCTTTTGTATATCTGCAGCCTTCACCTTAACTTGATGATATCCAGAACGAAGATCCAACTTCGAGAAAATAGCAGCCCCACTCAGCTGATTAAACAAATCATCAATCCTGGGTAACGGATACTGATTCTTCACAGTAACTCTGTTCAGCTCTCGATAATCCATGCACAGACGACGACTACCATCCTTCTTGTCAACAAAAAGAACCGGAGCACCCCAAGGCAAAACACTAGGTCTGATGAAACCCAAATCAAGCAACTGCTGAATCTGCACCTTAAGCTCTGCCAGCTCAACCGGTGCCATCCTGTAAGGACTCTTCGATATCGGTTTTGTTCCATGCTGAACATCAATACCAAATTCCACTTCCCTATCAGGGGGTAAGCCAGGCAACTCATCTGGAAAGACATCCAAGAAATCCCGAACTACAAGAGGCGCAGCCTCATAGCCTAAGTGTAATTCCATCGCACAATCCACCTATTCAACTGCAGTCTTCGCTCGACAAAAAGAAGACTCTCTGGCATGGAACTCAAACTCTGCTCGATCTGGAATTCTGAAGACAACTTTCTTGGCACGGCAATCAATAACGGCATGGGCTTCACCCAGTCAATCCATACCCAGAATAACATCGAATCCTAAATTTCCAAGTATAATCAGGTTGGCTTTGCAATCTGCATCCCCAATAACAACGGAACATTGTATGCACTCACGAGAATAACTGACAACTCCACCACCTGTCACGATGTTCCAAGCCTCTGACATGTTGCTGCATTCTAACTGATGGCGAGCGATAAATCGATACGAGACAAAAGAATGGATTGCCCCAGAATAAAAAAGAACATAGGCAGGAAAAGAGCAAACAAGGATGATACCTAAAAGGAATCAAAGACAAGGAGTAAAGCATAGAAGTTCAAAGGTGAGGGAAAAACAACAATGCAGGAAAATAACACAAAGAAGCAAAACAAGGCTAAAGGAAATAAACAAAAGGAACAAAACAGCAAAAACTATAAAACAATATATACCTGCCACAACTCTTCAGCACTCTCAGCATCTGCGGCAGTCAAGTTGAAAGCTTGACCTCTCCTCGAAATAGCGGTCCTCTGACCGACAATCTGGCATTAAGGAGGAAGCGATGGCCTAACTGGACCACGAGCTGGAACTGCCAGCTGATCATGATCCCTGGCTGGAAGAGCCATCTGCTGAAACGACTGTGGACAATCTCGCACTGCATGATCAGTAGAGCCACATCTAAAGCATTGGCAATTTGTGTGCCCACATTCCTTGCGATCATGCCCAGGCAACCGAAAGAAATCACAGTAACTACTCTGAGAACCAGCAGCAGAGTAAGGAGTTGCCCTGACTAGATGGGCGGGAACAGACCTCCGAATAGGACCACCAGAAGACCTAGCAATAGCAGCGGGAACCGTCCGCTGAGAATAAGACGAACCACCACGAGCCTGCTTCTGAGCTCGGGCTGCCGCAAGAGCCTCAGCATATGTACGCAGACAAAGAGAGACCAGATGCCTCTTGATATCCTGCTCAAGCCCATTTGTGAATCTACGAGCTCTATCCTCTTCAGTTGCCACAAGAACGGCAGTGAATTGGCTAAGCCTAGTAAACTCAGTAGCGTACTCATCAACTATCCTAGAACCCTGTTGCAAGAAAGTCCATGTTACAACATTCATAATTGTTCATGCAATATTGTAACAAATCCAAAATGGAACCATGACTTAACCTGTTTTAGGGCCAGAAATTGTTGTTCCATCTCAACTCGAGTACTACTGGGGAAGAACTTCTCCAAGAATCCCCGAGTAAAAGTAGCCCAAGCAATAGGCCTTTCAAGACGCTCAGACTTAGCCATCCACCAAATATGAGCTAAATCCACCAGCTGGATGGAAACAACGTCCACCCGGTCAGCCTCTGCAACACGAGCCGCTAACAACAAGTGCTCAGTTCGGATCAACCACTTCTCAGCCTCCAAAGGTGTCTCAGTACCAGAAAAATGGTCGGGATGCAGCATCATAAGGTCTGTAACTGTCCTTGGACGAGGCAGAAGAGTTGCCTGCACAGGCATAACAGGAGGCGGAACCCAGGCAGCTTCAAGGGCAGCCATGACCAGATCACTATGGTTTTGCTGTTGATTAATCAGCCGCTCAAGCACAGTCGTGACAGCCTCGATCGGATCAACCTACGACTGAGAAGTATAACCTTTGCGAGCCATAGTCTGCACAAAACCAAAAACAATTAGCATCAAGAATCTGAGTTGGTATATGTTCCATTTATGCATGCATGGTTGGAGAAGTGTTGTGCAGATCCCAGTTCAAGCCAAGCATGTCTAATATATTAGGCACCTAATACATTAGCCAAACCTGATGCTCTGATACCACTAAAAACCCTGTCACGCCCTGCTTCCCAAAAAGGAATACGGAATACGGATTCGTAACAAAAGCCCAGCGAATGATTTTTATCATCCTTAAGCTATTCAAGAATCTTTGCAACACATCACAGAAATAATTAGAGTCGGAAGCAAAAAGGCACAACCATTCATGAATACTTGCAACAAATTACCAACAGAATTTACTTGAAACCGAATACAATATTCTCAAATAAATCAGAGTCTGGAGAAAAAGACAAATACCCTGGGTCACATCGCCCAAACACAAATAATATCCAAATAACCAAATACACTTTATTCCAGTTCAAGCAACAATGAAAATAATAATAAGAAAGCAGAGTTTCCAGCATTTAAAACATCATCTCGCCAATACCTTCAGGCAGCTGACCATCCTAATCTGCAATTAGTAAATTTGAAGGAAAAGGAAAAAAGAAGAAAACAAGTACCGGTCAATTGCAAGTCGTGTGTCACAAATAATGTAGGATACAAGTACATGGGGAAACTAACTAGAAACATGGTATACTAACAGGTACAGGTAACATATGTCAAGTGTCAAGTAAACAGGTAACAGGTAAATAGGTAATCAAGTATCAAGTATTAGGATAATAAGGTAAACAGGTAAACATGTAATCAAGTAACAGGATAATCAGGTAACAGGTATACAGGTAACAGGTAATAATGTTATGTTATGTAAAATCTTGTTATTTACTATCTAGGTAGCACTTCATGCGTCCCAACTTTTATCACATGGTTGCTACAACAAAACAGTTTCTCTTAGTAAGATTTCATAGTGGAGTCCATAGGGTAATGTACTTAGGTACAGGAAACAGAAATAGGTAGAACTTAGTGGTTCTCTTCCGAGTACACCTTCTTAAGGGAAGTAATGCAGTCAGGTACAGGAAACAGGCATAACCTAGTGGTTATCTTCCGAGTACATCTTCCTAAAGGGAAGCATGCAATCAGGTACATGTAACAGGATCGTGAATCAGGTATATGTAGTCATGAACATGTAACAGGCAGGCAGGACATAGGTCCTCTTCCAAGTACACGTTTCTACATTTTCCACTACTAGATCTTTCCCTTAAACCCCGACTTAGTTACTTTTATTATGGTCATCAAACAGACATGAATATGAACGAAATAATTTCAAACTAACATGATATAATCAGGTTTAGGTTCAGGGAAACAAATCAGCATGAACGGATAATATACATTCACATATACGAGCAAAATAGTCTATGTTCATAATCAGGACAGCAAGACCAATCAGTATTAAAACAATGATTTTGAACTCTACAGAAATGCAAACCTAGATCCGTCGAAGGATCTAGAAACTAGACATCCACACAAATCCAACGAGTATAATAAAGTTACATACTAGTTCACAACAACTTAGCTCAAAACAGATTAGAAGACAAAAAACATGTTCAGATAGAAATCAGGAAACCGAATTCAAGAGCATGATAACAGTATAAAAACACTTTCAATAAATCCACAAAAAATCTGGGGTAATCCCATATATGTCTAGGGTCAAAATAACAAGTTTCATAATATTCCAGTCAGTATAGATCAGTCATCAAAAATACCAAAGCAACAAGAAAACAGAGTTTAACGAATCTGGCAATCTCAACACTGCTATATGAAAACTAGGATATCTCGCAACTAGCGAATCGAAATCCAATTCCGCCAAAGGGATACGAAAATAGATAGATTTTACTAACTTTCATATTTCATAAAGAATTTTCATACAATATCAAGAATTATAGTGAAAATAGGATTCTTTACTGCACTGTAAGCAAAATACAGCATGAGAGGATTTTAGAAAAGAGCATGAAACAACACATAAAACCTGTATTTAAAATTCATCAAATATCTGGGTAGTCCTAACATCATAAAGAAACACTGACCAAAATATTAGATCAAGATAATATGTATAGAATAGTTCTTGGAAAAAATTTTGTTAACAAAAGTCACCCAAAACAGAATGTGGAATTGATCGACACGTCTATACCAAAACATTCGTAACTCATTCATACGAAATCAAAATCAAGCCAAACCAGAGGGGTTTGAAATAGATAAAATTATCTAAAATTGATCTTTTATTTTGGAATCTAGATTCTGACTGTAGCATGGACGAAAACAGCAATCAAAACAGAATACCCAGTAAATACAGATTTCACACTTCAAATCTAGAACATCATAACTTCAAGAATATTGATCGAAACACAACTAAACTTGAAATACAACCTACCAAGCATCTAAACATCATGATTTAGGGTTATTAACAAGTCCAAACTTATTATCTTACATGGGTCTTAGTCCAAACATTAATTTCGCATAAATAATCACATACATAATTAAAAATCAAGATTTTGGCAAAACCTAGGGTATCACCTATCAAGATTTGTGTCATAAATCATCTATTGCCAAATTATCACAATAGAGACAAAATCCATCAAGGAAAAACACAATCTTTGGTTGTTTCTAGACCCAACTACACTATAGCTGAACTTTTTGACTTGTATCAAACCAAATAATTTGTAGTACAAGTTACTTGCCTTATTATGGAGATGAATACGATCCTAATGCGAAGAGAAGCAAAACCCACGAACAAAATCCTCTCTAAGCACGAACCCAAGAGACAACGAACAAAAACTCCCACACGAACAATCTCCTTGATGCGACGAACGAAGTGGAAAATACCCACTTCAAGAATCCAGAAAGAGAAGAGATGCAAGGGTGTTGATGGTGATGGTTGGTGGTGTCGGATATCAAGGATAGGGTCGGGATTTGTATGGGTTTTGATGGTTGCCAGAGTAGGGGCTTGTATAGGTGGTCGAAGGTGTGGATGGATGGTGGTCGGCCTGATGTAGTAGGCCGGGTTGGGGGGGGGGTGTGTGCAGCCGGGAGTAGTCCACAAGAGGGAGGCCGGATGTTTGGAGAGGGAGAGAGAGATAATAGAGATTAGGGTTAGGGTTTAAGGGGTTTGGGTATTTATATAGGAGGTAAAAGTGGGTTAATGGGTTGTGGGTATTAGTATGTAGTAATAGGTATACAAATGGGTAATGGGTATTGGGTAAATAACAAATGGGGATACAATTTATAGTGAATTCTTTGGCTCTTGAAAAATCTAATTAGGAGTCAAAAATCGCCGATTTGGAAAATCACCACCAAAATACGATCACATCACCAAAAATATGAAATAAAGTGAACGAGGCCAAGAAAATAAGAAAAAGATTCAGAATGACGAAAACAAACAAAACGACAAACAAACAATCACAAGGAGCTCAAAATTAAATGAAACGAATATATATTGAAAATAAATCCAATATACGGTTCTGAAAAATCCAATATAGCAATGGCTGACGGCACGACGATGCAACCACGTCGAAGTCGACGGCACCATGGTCTGGTAACGGTGGCAACGACAACTCCGACAAGCGAAAGCTCTGTTTTGCGGTTGGAAACAGAGGGCATCGACCACAGCGACTCCGGTCCCAAACAGCGGCGCTAGGGGATTGGACAGGTGCAGCGAAAGATGATGAGGGCAATGGGGTTGCACGGAGATGGGTTAGGGTGACGGTGAGGGGTTTACGGCAATGGGGAAACTTTCGGTGATGGGTTTCGTTTATGGGGATTGCGAGGACGATGGGGGCAACGGCGGTTAGATGGTGACGAGGGAATGGAGACGGTGAATATGTTGGTGATGGAGGTGAAGGGTTTTCGGAGAAGCGACGGGGGTAGGGTGGCTTGCGGTTGGGTTTTGGGTTCAGCGAGAAACAGAAAGACAGGGAAGGGTGGGGAGAGAGAGAAACGGCGGAGAGAAAGAGAGATAGATAAATTATTAGTGTTTAATGGGATTATTTATAGGGGTTCAAGAATTAGGGTTTTGGGTTGAGAATATGTGTGTTTTGGGAAACGGTTTTGGCTCCAAAAAGAGACAAATAAATGTAATGAGATGAGACGAACACAAAGGAGAACAAATCAAACTCAAAATAGAAAGAACAAATTTGCAAAGAGAGTAGGATCCAACCAAAGGAACACAGATTGATCAAGAGAGAACAAAAGAACCCAAGAAAAGACAGAATACACCATAACAAATGAATTCAAATACAATAATCAAAAGAATACAAAATACAATAAAATCTGAAAATAGGGCGTAAAAATCCTACCCACCTTACAAGAAGAATTTCGTCCTCAAAATTCATACAAGAGGTACATAGGACAAACCCCAAACAAACAAAGCAAAACAAAATAAAACAAAACACTACCCAAACAAATGAGGGAACCTCTCCCAAATCTCATCCTCTAACTCCCAAGTAGACTCCACTGGCGAGCGAGGATCTCAAGAAACACGGACCAACTTGATGACTCTATTCTTAAGCACCTTCTCTCGATGGGCTAAGATAGAGATGGGTCGAATTTCACAGGACAAAGCTGGCCTCACAAACAAGTCTGAGTAGTTAAGCACATGACTGTCATCTCTGATGTATTTCCTGAGCTGAGAAATATGGAATACATCATGGACACCTGCTAAAGCTGGCGGTAACGCGAGCTAGTAAGCTACGTTGCCCACACGTTCCACAATATCGAATGGACCGATGAATAGAGTACTCAACTTGCCTCCACCACGAAAACGGATAACACCTTTCCAAGGCAATACCTTGAGGAACACATGCTCGCCTGCCTCAAACTCTAGAGGTTTCCGGCGACAGTCAGCCCACCTCTTCTGCCGATCCTGAGCGGCCTGCAAATGCTTGCCGATCTGAGCCACGGCATCAACTGTCTTCGCGATCAACTCAGGGCCTAAAAGCTTCCTTTCGCCGATATCAACCCAATAGACTAGCAATCTACACTTGTACCTATACAAAGGTTCGAATGGAGCAGCCTTGAGATTCGCCTGATAACTGTTATTATAAGAGAATTCGACCAAGTGAAGATAATCCTCCCACGAACCTCTAAACTGAAGAGCATAGGATCTCAATATATCTTCTAAAGTCTGAATTGTCCTTTCTGACTGCCCATCCGTATGAGGACGGAACATTGTATTGTAGCTCAACTTGGTATCCAAGCTTTTCTGCAAACTTTCCCAGAACTGAGACCTGAATCTCGTATCTCTATCCAATACGATGCTGACAAGAACTCCATGCAGACAAACAACCTCCTAAATGTACGGCTCGGCCAAACTCTTCGTGGACTGACCCACACGGAAAGGAATGAAGAGAGCACACTTCGTCAGCCGATCCACTATCACCTAGATGGCATTATGACCTTTAGGACTCCTCAGCAAAGCTGTCACAAAGTCCATCGTGATATTCTCCCACTTCCATTCGGGGATAGGAAGCGGTTGCAAAAGTCCTGCGCTCCTCTAATGCTCCGCCTTCACTTGTTGACAGATTAGGCACTGGGCGACGAATCGAGCCACATACCGCTTCATACCAAGCCACCAGAAATGCTATTTTAAGTCCCTGTACATCTTGGTACCACCAGGATGGATAGAATACGAGGACTGATGAGCTTCCACGAGTAACTACTGCCTGACTTCTCCTCTAGGTACACACAACCTAGAGCCAAACCTGAAGTGACCCATTAGCATGGACAACCAAATCAGATCTCAAACTAGCTTCAACCTCCCTCCGAAACTCCTGCAATTGCTAATCACTCCCTTGAGTTGCCTTGATCTGTTCTACCAAGGACGACTGCAACTGCAAAAACATAAGCTGTCGATCTGATCCGGGAAGCAACACATCCAACTCTACCCTCCTCATGTCCTCCACTAGCTCCTTCTGCTGAGTGAGGAACATAGTGGCAGGCCGGGCAATTCCTCGGGAAACACATCAAGGAAGTCCTGCACAACCAAGGGTGAAACAACCCTATCAGAACCCAGCGACGCAAGAGAAACAACCTTGGGATCCAACGAGTTCTTGACACACCCTGACGGTGTCTCACCTGCATGGAAAACAAATTCTGGCTGACCAGAAGGCCTGAAAGTCACCTTATTCTCCCGACAATCAATCACGGCACAAGAAACACCCAACCAGTCCATGCCCAGAATGACATTGAAACCGGAGTTGGGAATCACAATCAAATGCGCCGAGAAAACCACACCACCAATCAAAAATGGACTCTACTTGCAAACCCTAGAACAGACAACGACACCTCCGCCTGTCAATCTGCGGGCATAGCATCGCAAGCCAAATTATGCTGATCGACAAAGCGAGAAGAAATGAAAGAGTGGGTAGCACCCGAATCAAACAACACATGAGCAGGGAGACAGAAGACTAAAATCACCCCTAGAAGAAGATTAAACAAAGAATAAGGTGCCAGCATGATATATACACGAATAGTTTTACAAAGGAGGAAAAAATAAAAATAACATGCAGAAAACTGAAAAAAAGAAAAGAAAGTACAACTACTGTGATATACCTGTAACCACTCCAACAGCGACTTCCGCTTCCTCGGCTGTCAAGTTATAAGCCTGACCACCACCACCAACCTAACCTCCTCTGGGAGCCAGATGCCTCTGATCAAATACTTGCCTCTGCTGAGGGAGAGGTAGCCTGCCCTGACCACGCGTCGGTGCTTCTAGCTGAGCAGCACCAGTAACCGCACAGGAGCTCTGTTCCTCGGACAGTCACGAACCATATGCTTACTGCTCCCACACAATAAACACTATCGGTTGGCCATCCTGCAGTCTCACTGTGAATGCCCAGTCTTTTGGCAGTAGCCACAAGTCTCAACATTCCTCGGGACAATAGGTGCGTATGGCTGTGCCCTCACGGGAGGGGGCGGAACTGGCCTCCGAATACGTCTTCTTGAAGGTCGAGGTGCAACGGGGTGCGAAACAGTCCTTTGAGGAACACTAGACCAGTTGAGAGTCTGCTCCTGGATCCGAGCCGCATCCAGAACATCGGAATAAGCACGAAGCCGAAGAGCAGCCAAGCGGTCCTGGAGGGGAAAGCTCAAGCCCGACAGAAAATGACTAGTCCGAGCCTCATCAGTGGTAACGAGGGTAGGGGCAAAGTGACTGAACCGAGTAAACTCTGCAGCATACTCGTCCACAGAATGATTTCCCTGATTAAGATAATGCTCAAATTAATACTGTCACAAGTGAAGTAGGCAACAACAAATGACATTTAAGAATATTATCTAGCTGACCTGAGTTAGGGAAATAAACTGTCGCTCCATCTCTGCCTTGGTGACACTGGGAAAGAACTTCGCCATGAAGCTCTCAGAGAAAGTGGCCCACTCAATGGGTCGTAGCATCCTCTTGAATGCAACCCGCCACTAGATATGAGCGAGATCCACCAGCTGGATGCGAACCACATCCACACGATCTACCTCAGCAACACGAGCGGCGACCAGCAGTTGCCCCGTCCGGATAACCCATTGCTCGGCCTCCAACGGCAACTCAGTACCCGAAAACTTATCTGGATGCAGCCTCATGAATCCGCTACTGTATTAGGCCTAGGTGGCAAAGCACCAGGTGGAGGTCCAACGACATTCCCATTGGCTGCCAAAGTGGCTCTCATCAGCTTATTATGATCTTGCTGAAGATCCATCATCTACTAAATCGTCTGGAGAATAGCAGCATTGTCCGGCTGCTGATCCCTCGAGCGAGAAGAAGAATTCCCATGAGCCATAGCCTGAAACACGATCAAAGATAGTCAGTACCCAGATTATATGTTGGTTATTATACAAGTATTCATGTGATTATCGTGGTGTGCAAATTACTGAGTTAACCCGGATAGAGCCAAACTCGACTAATATACCAATCAAAGCCAAACCTCGTAAAGATAGTCATGTTTGATTGATATATTACTCAACCTTGCACTCTGATACCACTACAAACCCTGTCACGCCCCGCTTTCCAAAATACAGAATACGAGTACATAACGTAGGCCCAGTGAATGATGTAAACACCATCCACAAGCTGTACCAGACTAACTCAGCAATAAGAACAACAAAATACAACCACGCAAGAAATATAACCACATGAATCAATGATAAAGTTCCAATAATAATGAAATAAACCAACAGTATAAATATCCGACATTTGGGATCAAAACAAACTACGGGCCATAGAGCCCAAAATAAAGTACAAGATAAAACAATATTCAGAAAATAAATCTAGCAGCAATTAATAACAACTACGCTGCGGAGACTCGATCCAACAATAGAAACATTGCTCACCAATTCCTACGGGAATAGATCCTTCAATACCTGTAAAATCTTGATCTAAAAGGAAAGAAAATAGTGCCCTCAGAGCAAGTCGTGGGCAGCAAGTAGAGAAAACAAAGGATAATAGGAAAGCATGAATATCAAAGGAAAGGAACATGGTCAAAGACTAAGAACAAAACAAAGAGCAGGCAATATCATCAAAGGTGTATAATAATCACACTTGAAATGCATGATGTCAAGTCAAGTTCAATACAAGATCAAGTATGCAGGTTGTTAAGTATTTTATTAACTTATTTAGTGCACGTACTATTGCGTCCCATTCCACATGTTCTGTGCAAATACAGTGATCGTTTTAGACCGATGGTGAATTCACGGTTCGTGTACTTGGCATTCATAACAATAATTTACAATCATGAATCATCAATAAATCATTGCAATCAATACTCAATCTTCCAAGATAATACAATATAACGATAAGGCCTTACCGAATACATTTCCCAATTGTTCACTACCAAGTCTACCCATAATACCCCGGCTTGTTAATTGTTTATTTTCTTCCTATGTGAGCATGAAAAAGGGTTTCAATGTTTTATATTACTATTTGTGACTCATTCTATGCGCTACAGACAAAGCATGAAACAAATACATCATATAACACATTTCACAAAATCAGGACAGCATGACCTTGCTGTACCAAAATATGGATTGTGGTCAATAGAAAATAGTATATTTCAATCTGCCGAAAGATCTGGAAAGTAGATTTCCACACGGTTCCAGAGAGTTTAATTAAGGCATATAAAAGACACAGGAACTGGGGTGAAAACTCTATTCTAATCAGGTTTTATGTTCAGTAGCATGCAGTAGGTTGTGTTCGACTAATTGTTTCAGGTCAGGGAACTCATTAATAAAATCTACAAAAATTCAGGGAAGTATCTATATATGTCTAGGTCCAGCATAATTTATTTTAGATTTTTCTTTTACTGTTAAGAGGGTCAAATAAAATAAGCAACAATGGGATACGTATGAAATTATGAGTGTGAAATTACTAACATAGTTGGAGTAAAGTGATGATATCTAACAATGACAAATTGGAATTTAAATCCAGACCAGAAAAAAATTATCTAGACATCAAGGACTACATTTTATGTTCAGTAAGTTCTATCAAATTAAAATCTGATTCATAGTGAAACATACCGCAGTCAAGAATTCAACTTAACATGAAAAGGCATCAAATAAATTATACAATCCTAGATAGCATGCAAATTGGTGATCAAAGCAATCCTAGGTGTTAACATGCAAATTTCTAAGGTTTAAGATATAATTATCACAGTCATGATGTCAATTCATCGAGCAACTTCAATTTAGCACATACAATTTGAATGTCCAATCTATCAAGCAGTCCTATGCATTAATCTAGTTATTTAATTGTGCATATGTATGAAACATTGGGGACTGGGTTTAAGATCAAAGAGATAGCACAATGTTAAGAGTATGTCGGGTTAGATCGTGTAAACCCTCGAAAATCTTAACGGAATTATCAAAAGCAGTTTTTGATAGCAAAATGGACAGGATCTACTTGCAGGAGATCAAATAATCTTGAACACAAATAATCGAAAAGGTTCAAGAAGAAACTTGCCTGTTATTGCAGATATAACTAAATAGGAATAACGGGATTAGAATCCCGTGCGAAATCTCCCAAAACGCATGCGAAGATCCAACAGCAACAACAAAAGCCAAGAGCAAATCTTCACACCGGATCGGGACAGAACACGGAACACCAAAATTAGCCCAATAGAAACTCTTCCTCACACCAGATTCGATCCAAAATAGGGGACAGCAAAAGGGGATCTGGTGTGGCCGAACACGGGACAGCGAAGACACCCAATCAGTGGTCGTCTTCTTCGGCGAGGAGGGAGAGAGAGACGACATGACAACTGCGACGGTTGACGGTACGACGATGCGACCACGGCGAAGGCGACAACACTACGATCCGATAGCGATGGTGGCGACGTCAGCTCCGACGAGCGAAAGCTCCGTTTTGTGGTTGGAAACAGGGGGCGTCGACCACAGTGACTCCGAGGCTCGAACGGCGGCATTAGGGGACTGCACAGGCACGGCGAGAGATGACGGGGGCAATGGGGTGCACAGAGGTGGGTTAGGGCGACGGTGAGGGGTTTACGGCAATGGGGAAACTTTCGGTGATGGGTCTCGGTTATGGGGATGTCGAGGACGATGGGGACAACGACGGTGACATGGTGACGAGGGAATGGAGATGGTGAAGATGGTGGTGATGGAGGTGAAGGGCGATCGGAGAAGCGACAGGGGTCGGGTGGCTTGCGGTTGGGTTTTGGGTTCAGCGAGAAACAGAGAGAGAGGGAAGGGTGCGGGGAGAGATAAATGGTGGAGAGAGAGAGAGATATAGATATATTATTAGGGTTTAATGGGATTATTTATTGGGGTTCAAGAATTAGGATTTTGGGTTGAGATTATGTGGGTTCTGGGTAACGGTTTTGGTCCCAAAAAGAGACAAATAAATACAATGAGATGAGATGAACACAAAGGAGAACAAATTAAACTCAAAATAGAAAGAGCAAAATTTTCAAAGAGAATAGGATCCAACCAAAGGAACACAAATTGATCAAGAGGGAACAAAAGAACCCAAGAAAAGGCAAAATACACCATAACAAATGAATTCAAATACAATAATCAAAAAAATACAAAATACAATAAAATCTGAAAATAGGGCTTACATCTTAAGAGAAGGGGGTTTCTGCTAGTTCATCTATGGGTTCAGAGTTGGCTTGTCCCATATCTTAAGGAAGTTCCAAAGCATCTAGGGGAAGGACCGAGCCCCCCATTGTGGTTGTGTAACATGCCCGGGTGCTTTCTTGCCTTCCTTTGGCTTCCCCTACTCTACTGTCGTAGGGAATTTTATCCTCATATGGTAGGTGGAGGCAACTACGTGAAGGACTGCTAATCCTGGGCAACTAATGATGGCATTGTTGGCGGACATTTTGTCGACTACCACAAAGTCTAGTGCTTCTGTGTGAGTGGCTGGAGCTTTCCCCATGGTTACGTCAAGGGTAACTATTTCTTCAATTTGAATGGGGACTCTCGAGAATTCATGGAGGGTGTACCAAGCTTGTTTGTGAAGATCTCGTTTGAGCTTGAGGCCTTCGAATACATTCAGGAAGAGAATGTTTACCGAGCTTTCATTATCTACTAGGACACAATGCGTTGCATGATTTGCCATGCATATGCTGATTACAAGTGCATCACAGTAAGGTGTTCGAATACCTTCAAGGTCTCGGTCTGAAAATGTGATCGAAACCCCCTATCACATTTAGGTCCTTGGAAGGGGGGATATTGTGCACTAAGTTCACATCCCGGACAAATGCATTTCTTGAGGAGTTAGACAATCCCCCAATAGGTTCCCCATGGATTGAGTGGAATATCTCCATGCATCCCGAGCCTTGGGACTTGGAAGGTTTCTCTTATCGCTTGTTGGCCCCTCTCACAGGAGGAGGTTCAGTGTCATTTCCTTAAGTGAACTTGGTGTCATTTCCTTAAGCGAACTTGGCGAGGCACCCACATCAGAGCAGCCCTTCGATTTCAGCCCTGATAGCTCGGTAGTCATCTGTGAGGTGCCCATGATCTTTGTGGAAGGTAGACCATTTGTTTCTATCCCTTCTCTTGCTTGAAGCGTTCATCTTATGAGGAGGTTAGTGAAGTCCCTCTTTGTCGACTTCCATCAAAATAGTGGAGATGCTGGCATCAAGTGGGGTGTACATCTTAAAACGTGGCGCTGGGGGTTGATGACATTGGCATGAGGCAACCTTCTAAGCTTTCCCGGGTCTTTCTTCGTCGGTGCTCTTTCGTTTGTTCCCGCCATATGTTACTAGGGCCAGCTGGCATCTTCTACTCGGGTGTACATCTTGACTTGTTGAAGGAGGTCAGAAAAGTCCCAAGGAAGACTTTTGACCAGAGAAGCTTTGGGGTGGTCATGATTCAGAATGTACCTAAAAGCATCAGTGGCTACCCTAAGAGTTAAGCAAGGGGATTAAACGGGACTCGGCTGTGAAGCACCGAACATAACTCTTGAAAGACTCTCCTTCTCTTAGCCACAGGTCAAGTAGGGAGGCACTTATCTTCTCTATCTTGCAGCTGATGATGAAGCGCGTGAGGAAGAGCTCCTAAAGTTGGTCGAAGGAGAAGATGGACCTTGTAGAGAGAAGAGAAAACTACTCCCGTGCAGATCCCTTGCTTGGTGGATGATCATGAGAGTTTTGAAACTCTCAATGTGGTATATTGGATCGGTATCCCCATTGTAAGATTCAGAGGCTGGTATCTTGAAGTTGGCCGAGACGGGAGCCTCGATGATTTTTCGGGAGAACGGTGGTCAGGAGGGATAGTATGTTCCTTCATGTCTTCCTTCTTCTTGCTTCAGCAGCGCAAGGTGATCCTCCATCTTTTGGATGCGTTGAAAGACGACATTGTCGTGCTTTTTGGATCTAGTGGACCCATGGGACTTTTCACGTTGAGGGAGAGTGGCACTGTGATGTCTAGTTTTTCGAGTCCTGCTTAGAATGGTGTTGAGGGTTTTACCAATTTCATCTTTGAATTCTCGAAACTCTGCCCGGGTGACATGTACTTCTTCCCCTCTTTCATTTCAGCGAGCTGGTCGGCTTGTTCCTTCCCCAGAGGAGGAGTTCTTCATTGTCCCTTTGGAGAATGATGGCTTCTTCGCCCTCTGGGAGAGAGGGTTCTTCTACATCCCCGAATCTGGGGAGAAGGGCCCCTTGTGTCTTCTTGGTGTGATGGATGGGGGAGACCGTCCCTTGCTCGAGGTTTGCTTGAGCAACCCCGACATTCAGAAGCTTACTGTTTGGAGGTTATGAGATTGTGAAGGTCTTGCTACGGCAAAGGTGCTTCAGGAGGCACCGTGGAGGGTGTGGAGGAAGAAGGTTGGCTTATCGGTTTGAGGTCACCGCCTTTCCTTTCCCCTTTGGAGGCATGGCCAAAAACTATTTTTACCAACATTGTTGGACCAAATTGCTTTTTCAGTTCCCACAGACGATGCCAATCTATTGCTGCTAATTTCTGTGTGGAAGCAAGCAGAAGATATGAGTTCTTTTAAAAATAATAAAAAGCTGACCTTTTTGACTGTCAACGATGTTGACTGTTTTCAACTGATGTTGACTTCTGAATATGACTTGTTTGCACCATTGGATCTGATCTGGATGGTGATGATCACTCTGATTGACTTGCGAAATTCTGAAACACTGGGGTTGACCCCGGGACAAACCTTTCCACGCTCAAGTCATAACTCAAGAAGATTATGAGAGAGCTTTTGTTGGAAAAACACTGATTACCTCTTTCTTGTGAAGGTAGGGGGTATTTATAGTCACCTTGGGGGGTCAGTTTCAAGATAATGATTTATTTTTACTTCAGGTGTTTTTGGATTGAACTTATTATAGAATGGTTGAGGAGATCGAGTTAAAACACTTATCATGATAAGAGATATAGTTTTTTCAACCATCTCTTATGGATAATTATAAGTTCAAATCATATTTAAATAATATGGACTCATTCTTATTGTGATGTTAGGACAACCCAGTTAGACAGATCCATTTTTGGTTATTTGGCTTGAAAGGGGATCAATTTTTATATACAGATCCGTTTCTATAGGGATTCACCGTTTTACCCCTGAGAACTTTAAGATTGTTCTGTAGCACACAGCAAAATAGCATATAACTATTTTGCATTGTAATCTGTGTACAGTTTAGATTTACACGCGATTATGTATTTTTTCTAGTAATAATTGATTTATATATGAATGTGAATGGTTGCGTTCATGGTGGTGCACGAGAATGAGGAAATCAACACTAGTACGTATACTAGTATATATGTACGGTACATATGCAATTATTAAATTGTATGATACTACACTATAAATACATTTTCTCTCTTTGCATGCACTCACATCTAGCCATTCATCCGATCTCATCAAGGATCTAATGGCTACAAATGAGCATGAAAAAATATCTTCTCAAAACCATGGGAAAGAGGCATGGTTCGTGAAAAACCTCCTTGCCACATGGCTCCACCTCACACCCGTGTCACCCTAGGCCGGTCACCCCCTATACACCCCCCCCCCCCATCTCTCCTCACTTCTAAAACCCCCTCTCCTCACTCTCATTTCAGAATTCTGAAATTTTTAGAGAAAGCGAAAAGGAGAGTGAAAGAAGAAGGAAAAAGGAGATGATCTAGAGTTTTTGGAGAAGGAACTAGAAGAGGAGGCTTGGCTATTCTCATCTTCTCAAACTTAACTAAGGGTGGGGATTTCTCTAAACTCTTATTCTTGTTTTCTTGGTTGATTTCTTGCATGAAATAAGTAAAAGTAACTATGAGAATGATGGTTAGTGGTAGTTTGTTTACAATCTGAAACTGAAAACAGAAAAACATAAGCTACATGGTATGTTCTCGAATTGCCAGAGAGCAGTATTGATAGAATTTGATCTTGAAATTTGTACAGATGGATCTTATATATGTCTAGGTACTACATGAATTGTTTCGGAGTTTTCTGACATTATTTAGAATTCTAATAAAATCAGTTTTGATGACTAAGTTGTAAGGCCGAGACTGGTTCTGTCTTTAGTAGAATCTGAACTTGAAGAAATTTTTAGAAATAATTGATGCATGATCTATCTCTGAAATTTTCATTGTAGTAATATGCATGAACCTAGATCCTACGGAAAAAGATTGGAATTATTTTGATGACATTTGATGCATGGTTAAAATTGTTTAAGTAAGAGTGTTCATGATAGTAACTGATGAACAGTAGAACTTTTGTACATGATTGAAATAGGTAGAACTCATTGAATACTTAGAATCAGAATGAGATCTTTTATACCTGCTACACATGATTATGTCTAGTTTCTGAAAATACAAGTTTGATAGCCATTGGTTATGCATGTGATTTATTACGAGATTTTAAGTGAGTACTGTGCAGAACTTAGTCAGATTTGACACCCTGATGATATTGTAACCTTATGGCTCTATATGAGCAGAATTTGAGGAAATGTACAACTAGGAAGTTGTAGTTGACATCCTAAGATTTCCAACAAGCCTTGTGTCAAGAATTTCCTGTGAGTAGAGCAATAGTTGTGATTTTGCAAATTGAAACAAAACCCAGATTTTGAGCTATAGGCTCTGTTTGAGTAGTGCATTATATATGATATTTGCATTATATATTGTTCTGTATATCTGAGAGAGATGACTGTTTTATAGTATTCAAATAGAATAATTTGGATTTGTGATCAACTAGGAAGTTGCAGAGAACATATTCAGTTTTCCATAAAACCTGAATTTGTATCATTCCGATGAGTGAGTAGGTTTTCATGCTATAGGTAAGATGCAGCCAGTGTATAGGAAGTACACAGGTTGATGATAGTGAGGCCTTTTAGGGCAATTATATGGATAAACCTGTGGTGATGATCCAATAGAGAGTTGTATCCTAGATTCTTAGCTTTCCAGAATGGGCTAGAGCACACAAATCCGTGTTGTATTGTGGAAGTTGTGACCTTTCTAAGTTTCAGACACAAGCAACATAGTTGGGTTAGTCATGATCTTTGACTATGTGTTTGGAGTACCTTTTCCCTATTGTGAATAAGAGTCAATGGACTTGCTACTGGGAATGATTGGTGATTATTAGTAGTCTTAATGGTGTTTGACCCCTGTTAAGGATGTCTATGACTTGAGTTAATCACAAGGGTAGGGTGATACCCTACGATTATCGACCCTAAGATTAGAACTTCCACCGAGGTTTTAGACGTCTGATTGGTGCCGTCGAATTGAATTCATGCAAGTGAAGGGAGAACGAGGGCCGTGGTGATGGATAATGTCCAAGCTAGGGGAAGTGGCGAGCAGGACATTGTGTCGTCGGGGCCACTGGTCGATAGGCAGAGTTTTGGAAGCAACCCTTATTACCTGAATGATTAAAGTGAGTCTTGGATTAGAGTGATGTGTTAGATATATGAAAAAAATTGCATTAGTGCTAGCAGACCTTAGTTAGGTGTTGTACTTTTCCTGTCTAGGGATACGGATAGTGTTCTCAGGTTTTGAGATTGCGAGTCTCGTATCTCAATCTGTAATTTCCTGAAGAGCCGGGGTAAAGAATGGAAGAGAAACTCCTGTAGGATAGGGGGATTTGACCCTTGAGGCCGTCATGTTCTTATGCACATGGACTTGTTTATATTTATATTTTGATGTCATAGGTAAAAGGGTTTGTACCAGAAGCTTTGTCACGACATTTGGTGTAATCCAGATCGGATTGGGCACTAGTGGCCAACGGAGACACCACTGTGTTTAGCAGTAATAACTGTAGGATTCACCATCCATGTTGTATCTATCAGGAACAGGATGAGTACAATAGTAGGATGCATGGCGAGAGATTGAACCCTACAATAAGGAGAGGCGAACTCAGTGGAAAGTATGTAGTATGGGATACATACATTTCTATTGAAGTTGATTTTGGGAATGTATGTAGTATGGGATGCATACGTTGCCAAATGAATTGCATTAGAGTCGGTGCATCGAGTGCATTCTTTGTTTTGTGCATTAGATTAGGCCATTTCATGCATTTATATGGAACATATGTAGTATGGGATGCATGCAGATCCAGAGTTCCAAAGTCTTGCTTGCATTAGAATAAGACATGTGACTAGTGCATTTAGTTGTTAAATCATGGCATACATGAACACTAGGGAATTAGGATGCAAGTTTCTTTTCCCATTCAAGATGGTTTGAGGTTGCCAGTTTGGAGATCGCTATTTCTTATCAGCATTGTGTCAATAGAATTACTGATGTTCCCCACCTTTTAGGTATCGGTCCTACCTTTCGAGCTGGTGTAGAAATATCAGAGCCGCGCATTGGAAGACTCAAGCCAAGAGGCAAGTCCCAAGGAAGCAGATTGACCACTCAGCAGAGTTTCGGCAGTGATCAGTCGACTACCATTCCGAAATACAGCTAATAGCTTTACAAGAGGAGTTGGTAAATATTTTGTAATAAGATGTATTGAGTTAACGTAATTTGTATTCTTGTTCAAGAACAAGATAATGGTTGTAATCGATGATGTAATGACCTTATTTGGCAATAAAAAAATTTAAATTTCTGTGTTATTACTGTGTTGAGATGCATTTGAAGGCAAAGATTCTGGTTGCGTCACGGATGTCCGGTAACGGGATCCGGGGCGTTACAAAAGTGGTATCAGAGCTGACTTCAAATTGCAGGCTAACACAGTAGGAAATTTGAGTTAAAATGCCGTATAGATGGGTTTAATTGGGATTACAGGAAGATTAAAACCGTGATTGTTGCACTTTCCCACTTATGTTTATGATCTTCCCTACATCCAGAACTAACTCTTGTGTTTTCTTTCCCTGAAGAGCGTCCAGAGGAATCAGAAATAGCCACCGTGGAATGGATGAGGGCGAAGGCAGTTAAACCAAGGGCACCCACTTCAATGTGGAAGCAGAGTTTACCCGTTTATACCAGATGATAGGAGCATTTGTGGAAGCTAGCAGAAACCAAGCACCACCACAAGGAACAGCAGGAGTTGTTACACCCACAGACCCGATAAAGATGGTGGAATCATTCAAGAGGATGAAACCGCCAGTCTTCGAAGGATGGACCAGCCCAACAGTTGCTGAAGACTGGATACGTCGGGTGGAAACGGTATTCGAAGTAATGATGACTCCAGAAGACAGCAAGGTTCGTCTGGCCACAATCTTGTTAGAGAAGGACGCCAGAGTATGGGGCAGTCTGTGAAGCGTGGTCTTGGAGAAGGTCCAATCACTTGGGAAGATTTTTTTGAGGAATTTTGACAACACTATGTCACCTTGGATTTGCAGGAAGAAAAACCAATGGAGTTCTACAATTTGAAGCAGGGAAATATGTCTGTCAGGAAATATGAGACGATGTTTTCCCAGCTGTCACGATATGCACCAGAAATGGTCCAGGAGGAAACAAAGAAGGCCCAGAGGTTTGAGAATGGGCTTATGCCTGGGCTGAGGTCAAGGATGGTTCTGCTAGGCATTCGCTGATTCGACAAGCTAGTAAGGCGAGTCGCGGTAACAGAAATGGACATGATTCAGAGTCAAGGCGAGGCCGAGATGAAGAAAAAGAGAAAGAAGTATATTCTCACCTCTGACCATGACAAGCGGAACTCAACTCATGAGTTCAGAAAGCTTAAAGAGACTAGCCAGTTGGTGGTGTGTTACTTTTGTAAGGAACAAGGTCATTTTAAGTGTCAATGCTCAAAAAGAGCCCAGACAAACACTTGCTATAACTACGGAGAAGACTGACACAAGAAATCGAATTGTCCACAACTACAGGGGAACCCTAATGACCAGTTACGGAAGGTGGTCGATAAAGGGAAGAAGCCTGTTCGCCAGGTACGAACTTCAGCTTAATTGGAAAGAAGTGTGAAGTGGTACATGGTCCAGAATAGCAATATATTTTGTTAGTTGCATTTTTGCAAATCATAGATGACGAACTTGTAATATGTTCTGTAGCAAGATATTATGACTTTTTATAAAGCATGAATGTTTTTGGGCATTGGGTCATCTCTTGTCTTGTGCTTTTTTTATTAAGTGTTTTGGATAAGGCATAAAGCTGGAATTTTTGCCTTCTCCTTGGTAAGCCTTGCTTTCTTCTGAGGAGGGAGTGGTCACCGACCCTCAAGTAAAGTAATCAGAGGCTAGGAGGCATGTGGAGATCTTGCATCAGGCATGAGAGGTCGGCTCCAGAACGATCCCTGGAGTGAGACATGACTCAGTATTCCATACGAGGGATGAAATAGGCCTCAGAATGATCTGTGGAACTAGAATTGGTCTCCAGTATTCTAGGGATGAGAGCAATGCTCATGGGGGAAGATTGTGTGACGTTGGCTCCAGAATGATCCATGGAGTGAGACATTCCTCAGTATTCCAGACGAGGGATGAAATAGGCCCTATAATGATCTGTGGAGTAGGAATTGGTCTCCAGTATTCCAAGGACGAGAGCGATGCTCATGGGGGAAGATTGTGTGACGTTGGCTCTGGAATGATCCTTGGAGCGAGATATTCCCCAGTATTCTAGAACATGGGATGAAAGAGCCCCAGAATGTTCGGTGGAGCAGGATTAGTCTCTTGTATTCCAGGGATGAGGGCAACATTCACAAAGGTTAGTGGGACATTGACTCCAGAATGATCCAAAGAGTGAGATATTCCTCAGTATTCCAGGCGAGGGATGAAATAGACCCCAGAATGTTCTGTGGAGTGGGACTGATCTCCAGTATTCCGAGGACGAGAGTAATACCCACGAAAGAGTCCAGGGATGAGTGAGGGCTCCAGAATGATCCACGAAGTGAGATATTCCCCAGTATTACAGACGAGGGATGAAATAGGCCCCAGAATGATCTGTGGAGTGGGATTGATCTCCAGTATTTCGGAAGGATAGCAACACTCATGGGGAGATCGTGTGATGGCGCCCCAGAATGGTCTGTGGAGTGGGATTGAACCCTAGCATTTCGAGACAAGAGCGACATCCCCCAAGGTGATTCATCCCCAGTACGGGAGATGCGGGATGAGGCAGCCCCCAAAATGTCCACATGATGAGATTGATCTCCAAGATGGAAGGATGCATTGAGCACTTGAGGCTTGTAAGCCAGTATTGAGCACTTTAAGAATCAGTTGTCGAGAGTGTTCCTCGAGGAATTGGAGATGATCATGGAAAGTATCTTACGATCATTGGTAATTGTCTGCTATTTTTCTCTCCCCTAGCATCGTTCTGAGGACAGAACGATTCTAAGGATAGAGTAGTGTAACACCCCCCCCCCCAAATAGCATATAACTATTTTGCATTATAATACGTGTACAGTTTCGATTTGCACGCGATTATGTATTTTTTCTAGTAATAATTGATTTATATATGAATGTGAATGGTTGCGTTCATTGTGGTGCACGAGAATGAGAAAATCGACACTAGTACGTATACTAGTATACGTGCGGTACATATGCAATTGGCAAATTGAATGATACTACACTATAAATATATTTTCCCTCTTTGCATACACTCACATCTAGCCATTCATCCCATCCCATCAAGGGTCTAATGTCTAGAAATGAGCATGGTAAAATATCTACTCAAAACCATCGGCAAGAGGCATGGTTTGTGAAAAACCTCCTTACCTCATGGCTCCACCTCACCCCCTTGTCACCCTAGGCTGGCCACCCCCTATACACCCCCCCATCTCTCCTCACTTCTTAAAATACCCTCTCATGACTCTCATTTCAGAATTCTGAAATTTTTATGGAAAGAGAAATGGAGAGAATGAAAGAAGAATGAAAGAGGAGGTGATCTAGAGCTTTTGGAGGAGGAACTAGAAGAGGAGGCTTGGCTACTCATCTTCTCAAACTTCACTAAGGGTGGGGAGTTCTCTAAAGTTTATTTCTTGTTTTCTTGGATGATTTCTTGCATGAAATAAGTAATATTAGCCATGAGGATGATGGTTAGTGGTAGTTAGTTTAGAATCTGAAACTGAAAATAGATTAAACATAAACTGCATGCTATGTTCCCAAATTTCCAGATAGCAGTTTTGATGGAATTTGATCTTGAAATTTTCACAGAATGATCTTATACATGTCTAGAGGACAGATGAATTATTTAGGATTTTTATGACATTATTTAGTATTTTAATAAAATCAGTTTTGATGACTGGGTCGTAAGGCGGGGACTAGTTCTGTCTTTTGTAGAACCTGAACATGAAGGAACTTTTAGAATTAATAGATGCATTATCTATCTCTGAAATTTTCTATGTTGTAACATGCATGAATCTAGATCCTACGGAAAAATATTGGAATTATTTTGATGACATTTGATGCATGTTCAAAATTGTTTAAATAAGAGTGTTCATGACGGTAACTGATGAACAGTATAACTTTTGTACTTGATTGAATTAGGTAGAACTCATTGAATACTTGGAATCAGGATGAGATCTTTTGTGCCTACTATACATGATGATGTCTAGTTTCTGAATATACAAGTTTTATAGCCATTGGTTATGCATGTGATGTTTTATGAGATTTTAAGTGGGTACTGTGTAGAACATAGTCAGAATTGACACCCTGATGAGATTGTAACCTTATGGCTCTGTATAAGCAGAGTTTGAGGAAATGTACAACTAGGAAGTTGTAGTAGACATCCTAAGCTTTCCAACAAGCCTTGTTTCAAGAATTTCCTGTGAGTAGAGCAATAGTTATGATTTTTGCAAATTGGAACAGAAACCAGATTTTGAGCTATAGGCTCTATCTGACTACTGCATTTTATATGGTTCTGTATACCTGAGAGAGATGATTGTTTTACAGTATTCAAATGGAATTATTTATATTTTTAATCAACTAGGAAGTTGTATAGGACATATTCAATTTTCCATAGATCCTGGATTTGTGTCATTCCGATGAGTGAGCAGGTTTTTATGCTATCGGTAAGATGCAGCCAGTGTATAGGAAGTACACAGGCTGATGATAGTGAGGCCTCTTAGGGCAATTATATAGATGAGTCTGAGGTGTTGATCCACTAGAGAATTGTAGCCTAGATTCTTAGCTTTCCAGAATGGGCTAGAACAACCAAATCTGAGTTGATTTTGTGGGAGTTATGACATTTCTAAGTTTCAGGCAGAAACAGCAAAGTTGGGTTAGTCCTGATCTTTGACTATGTGTTTGGAGTACGTTTCCCCTCTTGTGAATAAGAGTCAATGGACTTGCTGTTAGGAATGAATTTTGATTATTACTGGTCTTGATGGTGTTTGACCCGAGTTGAGGATGTTTGTGACTCGAGTTAGTCACTAGGGTAGGGTGATACCCTATGATTATCAGCCCTAAGCTTAGAACATCCGCTGAGGCGTTGGATTTTTGCAAATTGGAACAGAAACCAGATTTTGAGCTATAGGCTCTATTTGACTAGTGCATTATATATGGTTCTGTATACCTGGGAGAGATGATTGTGTTACAGTATTCAAATGGAATTATTTATATTTTTGATCAACTAGGAAGTTCTATAGGACATATTTAGTTTTCCATAGATCCTGGATTTGTGTCATTCCGATGAGTGAGTAGGTTTTTTATGCTATCGGTAAGATTCAGCCAGTGTATAGGAAGTACACAGGCTGATGATAGTGAGGCTTCTTAGGGCAATTATAGGGATGAATCTGAGGTGTTGATCCACTAGAGAGTTGTAGCCTAGATTCTTAGCTTTCCAGAATGGGCTAGAACACCTAAATCTGAGTTGTATTGTGGGAGTTATGACATTTCTAAGTTTCAGGCAGAAACAGCAAAGTTGGGTTAGTCCTGATCTTTGACTATGTGTTTGGAGTACCTTTCCCCTCTTGTAAATAAGAGTCAATGGACTTGCTATTGGGAATGAATTTTGATTATTACTGGTCTTGATGGTGTTTGACCAGAGTTAAGGATGTTTGTGACTCGAGTTAGTCACTAGGGTTAAGGATGTTTGTGACCCTACGATTATCGACCCTAAGCTTAGAACTTCTGCTTAGGCGTTGGATGTCCGATTGGTGCCGTCGAATTGAATTCATGACAATAAAGAGTGAACGCAGGCCGTGGTGATGGAGGAAATCCAAGCTAGGCAAAGTGGTGAGCAGAACATTGTGTCGCCGGAGCCACTGGTCGATAGGTAGAGTTTTGGAAGCGCCCCTTATTACCTGAATGATTATAGTGAGTCTTGGATTAAAGTGATGTGTTAGATATATGAA
Organism: Hemerocallis citrina; assembly: GCA_017893485.1. Lineage (NCBI taxonomy): Eukaryota > Viridiplantae > Streptophyta > Magnoliopsida > Asparagales > Asphodelaceae > Hemerocallis > Hemerocallis citrina. The sequence goes on along the minus strand of CM030361.1, from coordinate 221,431,710 downwards.
AAAAACTGTATTAGTGCTAACAGACCGTAGTCATGTGTTGTACTTTTTCTGTCGTAGGGATATGGATTGTGTTCTCAGGTTTTGAGATTGCGAGTCTCGTATCTCGATCTGTTAATTTCTGAAGAGTCGGGGTAAAGAACGGGGGAGAAACTTCTGTCGAATAGGGGGATTTGACCTTCGAGGCCGTCATGTTCTTATGCACATGGATTTGTTTATATTTATATTTTGACCTCATGGGTACAAGGGTTTGTACCAAAAGGTTCGTCAGGGTATTTGGTGTAATCCAAAGCGGATTGGGCACTAGTGGCAAACGGAGACACCACTGTGTTTAGCAGTAATAACTGTAGAATTCACCAGCCACGTTGTATCTATCAAGAACAGAATGAGTACAATAGTAGGTTGCATGGCGAGAGATTGAACCCTACAATCATGAGAGGCAAACTATTGAACAGTATGTAGTATGGGATGCATATGTTTATATTGAAGTTGATTTTAGGGAAGTAAGTAGTATGGGATGCATACATTCCTAAATGAGTTGCATTAGAGTAGGTGCATATTGTGCATTCTTTGTTTTGTGCATTATATTAGGCCATGTCATGCACTGATCTGGAACATATGTAGTATGGGATGCATGCGGATCCAGAGTCCCAAAGTCTTGGTTGCATTAAAATAAGGCATGTGATTGGTGCATTTAGTTGTTAGATCATGGCATACACGAACACTAGGGAATTAGGATGCACATTTCTTTTCCCATTCAAGATGGTTTGTGGTTGCCAGTTTGGAGATCGTTGTTTCTTATCAGCATTGTGTCAGTAGAATTACTGACGTTCCCCACCTTTTAGATACTGGTCCTACCTTTCGAGCAGGTGCAGAAATATCAGTGTCGCGCAGCAGAAGACTCAAGCTGAGGGAAAAGTCCCCAGGAAACAGATTGACCACTCAGCGGAGTTTTGGCGGTGATCAGCCGACTGCCATTCTGGGAGACAGCTGACAACTTTACAAGAGAAGTTGGTAAATATTATGTAAAAAGATGTTATGAGTTAATGTAATTTGTATTCTTGTTCAAGAACAAGATATTGGTTGTAATTGATGATTTAATGACCTTATTTGGCAATAAAAAGTTTTTAAATTTCCGTGTTATTACTATGTTGTGATGCATTTGTTGGAAAAGATTCTGGTTGCGTCACGGATGTCCGGTAATGGGGATTCAGGGCGTTACACGTTCCCGATTTGAACGTTCCCGATTTAGTTCTAATTTTACCCATATCAGTATGGTTTCAAGTCGTTTAAGATGGATGAGTTTGTGCAAATTTGACAACCAATTACAATATAAAATAAAAATAAAGGAAATTATAGAAAATATTTTAACAATTTCAACAGGCATTATCAACTTACGATGTCACGCCCGGCTTCCAAAAACACGGAAGTACGGGCACGTAACTAAGGCCAACCGAATGATATATACATCATCCATATGGTGTAATAATTAACTCAACAATATAAAATATAATCACAACCACGCGTACAATAGAATCATCACATAAACAAGGAATAGAATGAATAATTCATGAAATATTCCACAAATAACCAACATATGGAAGAAAATAAATTTCGGGTCAAAATGCCAGGATAAAATAACAATAGTACTAGGAATAAAATAACATAAACGAGATATTTAATGCAGGATAGAATCCTTCATCTAGCAATTTGATCACTAGGTCGTTCAGTTTGTTCTTATTTGGTGCATGCAAGCTCAACATCTAGAGTTGGCGGTGTCTATTAGAGCAAACTTCAGACAGCAAATACCAACAAGTAGTGAAACAATAAAGCATGACATAACAAGGAATAAGGAACTAGAATGATATAAATAACAACTGCAAACTTGTATACGAGGAAAACACAAAGATGGAAAAACATGACTTCAAAGTATATACAATTGGTAACCAAGGAAAAATTAATTTGGAAACAAGCAAATATGAAGTCCTTTAATCTGGAATCATAAATCGGGAACAAGTAAGGGAAAATGCAAACATGTAAATGCGAATAATATAACTTGTGAACATGAATCATGCACGTGTTGAGTCTTAATCTTAAGTCTATCAATCTCTTATTATTCCTATCTAATGCACACAATCATGTCTCCCATACCACAAGTCCAGGTACATACAATCAAGTGAACGTTTAGACTCTAGTGATCAATTCTATAGGATTATTGTAACACCCCGAATTCCAAATAAACCTGAATTCGAGTTTCACAGGATCTTTACACTTCACTTCGTACAATTTTTCAAGGAATCTAAGACTTTATGTACATCAGAGTGTTTTACATCAACACGCAGTGGAATAAATAAAATACAACAATGATAAATGCACAACTGTAACAACTTTAGCATTTAAGTAATCATCAGCAACAAATTCATCTTTATATCTTCTTGAAAATTCCAAGTCTTGCATATAAAATTGTGGACATGTCAGTTACTTACAACCGACGAAATATTATACATGACCATCCTCTTTATGCCGAAAGTATAACAATTCTTAAATACTTTAGCAAAACACAGACTTAATCACATACAAAGCTAAAGAGGGACTATCCTATTGATATCGTGGGTGCTGTGCACCTAATCCTTAATGCAGTTATTTATATTAAATGACACTAATGCACATTTGTTTGGATTCTATGCATCCCATACTACATAGGTCGGAGGGCAAGCCCTTAATTGTACTTCATCTTATAGGATTGATTCGCCTCGCCTATGAACAATAATAGACCCAAATCGCACCCGAAGACCAACTGGCCAGAGTGACTAACAGATAAGAGGAGAGATCGAAATATATTTATATATATACTTCCGGTAATTTGAATTAAAATCAAAATTTAAAACAGAGTCTGTATCAAGACTCAAACCCAGACCAGAGCCTCCTCTCTGCTATAGTAACAGACCCAAATTGCACCTGAAGACCAATTGGTCTTGAGTGACTAACCGATATGAAATTGGTTAAGTACTTTTCGTAGAGACCGTACTGTAATTAATTTTTCCTTTAATAAACTTGATTTTTCAATTGATCTGTACTCACTCAAAAAACTTAATTCTTTTCCAGAATATTTTCTTTCAAAATTTCAGTATATTGCGTATATTTAAATTCACAAAATTTATTTTCGACAATATACCAGAATCTTAATCATGCATTGAAGAACTCATTAATTTACAAATAATAAATTGTCTTTCATCAAAACTTCTTCATAAAATTCTTTATACTCATAAAATAAATTCATGAGACTATTTCTCTAGTATAATCGTATTATAAAACCATTTTCATACATGTTATATTATTTTGATTATTGTTCTAACATGCATAAATTCTCATTCCAACAATTTACTAAATGATACTTTATTTCTCACTTTCTAATTCAACAAGAGTTCTAGTCATTTATATAAATTACAATATCAATTCACACATCATAACCCAATTAAGTTAAGATTATGCAATCTACAATTAACATACCAATCAAAATTTAATAATTAAAATATATATTGTCTAGCATACAACCTACTCCGAAATTAGAAAGGATTTTAGAAACACCTACCCAAGAAATATTGATGTACTCAATTGAACTCTTAGAAATAAACTCCAACAGAAGCTCTAATTTGTCTCCTCGAAATCCGTGCACAAGTAAAATCTCCAAGCTCCATTTCGGTCAAGTAAGGATAGCACCTCCTTCACTTTTTTTCGGCAGAGTAATTGCAAGAGCACCATCTCACTTCATAGATACATATATAATATCTACATGATTATATATATACACATATACTAAAGGATGGTAGAAGATATATATATATATATATATATATATATATGTATGTATGTATGTATGTATGTATGGAGTAGGTGTTGTAGCATAGTAGGGTTTTCGGTTTTGAATAAAGAAGGAAAGCAAGAAGGGAAGGAGGAGAAATGTGAAGGGGTATGAGTATATATATATATATATATATATATATATATATATATATATATATATATACATGTATACACACACATTTGTGTGGTGAGTGAATGGAGGAAACGAAAGGGATTGGCTGGATGATTGGCTTCGGAAATGATCAGAGAAGAAATGAAGGAAAAGGAAATGTGAGAGTGAATGAATTGTTTAGGGGTATTAGTAGGATTTTGGAGGGGTTATTATAACTACTTGTCCACTAACCCCTCCACTAATCCACTCTGAAATTCAAAAATTTTTTCCCCCTCCATTCCCAAAACCTGCCGACCCTCTCTTCCATGCTCAACACGTGCACGTGCATCGCACCTGCACACACTTTATTCATACACATACATATATATATATAATTTCAAAAAATAGGTTTATAATATATGGGAAATGTTTAAATAAAATTAGTATAGTTTAATTATAAATTAGATTCATCATGCACAAAATAAAATAAACACACACTTCCGAAATTTCATTTTGAAAACGAATACGCTCAAAATACGTGCACCGCAAATACATGTGTAACACACGAGGTCCAATTTTGCGGGGTGTTACAGTCTCCCCTCCTTAGAACAGTTCTGTCCTGAGAACTCACTAGGGTAAAAGTTGTATTTTGTACACACCAAAAGAAAAATATCATTATTGTATATAGAAAACTGCAAACATTAAAAAAATAAATTTAGTATAAAATTAAGCAATGTGGAAGAACCAGACAAACTCTATATAAGAAAAATTATGAGTATCAAAATTTTATCAGAACGGAACAAGAAAACTAGGAAGATAGCATCGGAAAAGAAATGTGACCATAAAAGATAATACAGATTGAAAGAAATTTTAATAGAAAAATAATATTAGGCAAAACATTAGATTAAAGGAAGAAATAAACTTAGTCATTAATTGTGGAATAGTTCGGAAAACAATGTAATGAAGAGAAACATAGTCAATGGATAATTTATAAGTAGATTTAGTAATCAAATTTTATCAAAGTAATAAGCGGTAGAATGATCAAAATCGCAAACTGATTTAGTACTGTATGAAAAAAATTGAATTAGCAATTTAAAAGAATACTATTGGATAAGAGTTTGAAAAAAAAACGAGAAAGAAGTTTAGTTAAAATTATAGACAACATAAAAATGATTCTGTGTACCAATTAATTTCATAAAATAATTTGTACGGTAACTATAATAATTATACATACGATTTGAAAATTAAAGATGTAGAATACTGGTTGACATATATCAAGTACTTTCAATTTGTCAAGTAGAGCAAGAAAACCAACATGCAAAAATTATATATGTATATAGGCATAAAATATAGGGTGAAACAAACAATATCATGAAACGAAAAGTAATAAGGATTTGTAGGAGTAAAACTACACATCATAGTAGAAAAAGCAATAACACATCACAAAAAACCAATTATATAGAACTAAATTATGAATCGTAAACAAAATATATAAATAATATCAAATCTAAGATAAGTTAATAACAATATAAAACACGATGAAGTGGTATGAAATGCTAACTCAGGTAAAGATACAAAACACTAAGAAGAAGGCAGCAAGATAGTTGAGATTAAGTAGTGAATATACAAATATGATAGATTTAGAAATCAGTTTAAATAATAAGATAATTAGTTTAATAGTAGGTTGTAAAATATTATAAAATAGCATAAGCTAGTACAAAAATAGAATAGTGGTAAGTAAATATTATAGAAAACAAAGTAGGGGTTATCAAAGCAGAAAATTTTCCTTCTGATGTAGGTTTGCCTCGTTGGTATCCAACTACAGACTTGCCTCCTCGACCTCAAGTTGCAGAGTTGCCTCTAAACATTCGGTTGCAGACTTTGTCTCCCCGACGTCCAGTTACAGTTTGCCTCCATTAACGTCTTGTTGCAGATCTGCCCTCTCGACATCAGGTTGCACGAAAACGGAAGATGGAAAGATGTAATCTACCATATACACTTGGATATTGGGTGTTTAATAAAGTATGGTATTACGTTTTGAAATCAGTGATATAAAAGTGGATGGAAAAGTTGTAAATGAAGTAGAAAATTACAACGACAAAATATTAAAATAGATAGTCTTTAAATATAGGATATACAAAATTTGTAGTAATGAAAATGATTTATAACATTAAGACAAGAATAGTGTAAAGTATATGCACGAGCTGAAAATATAAATGAAAACAATAATTATGTAGTGCAGCAAATTAGGACAATAAACATAAATAATTACATATAAAAATAGAAATGTAGTAATTGGATGAGGGTAAAATGATATGTATAGTAAGTATATTGAAATATATGACATATATAGAAATTTGTGAAAAATATGTGTAGTAACTAAGAATGTATAGACAATTTAAAATTTGATAATAAAGATAAAGTATAAATAGCGAGTATTTGTGTTATATTAAAGATGCGTAAAGCTACAAAATTAATGAGTAGCGATTAATAGTAAAAGTGAATATAACAAAACAAATTAGCAAATAATATGTAATAACAATAGTATCGAATGTAGAGAATAAAACAAGATGGTATGTCATATTTATATGTGTAGAATATTTCAATCTTGTTAAAATATACTGAAATATATAAGATAATATAAGATAATAAAAAATATAGTATCACAAAATCAAATCATATAAAATTAATGTACATAAGAAAAAATTCATAAACAAAATTCAAAATATAATCGAAATGATTAATGAAGAAAATAATAGTTTCAATATTAATTTAATAAGCGGTAATAAAATACGTAAAGTAACAGGAAGAATAAATGGATAAACATAAAGTGACCTGAAAACATGAAAGACAAAATTTTAAGATTGAAAGACATATAAAACAAGTTTAAAATATCAAGACTAAGGAAGTAGACAAAATAATAGATATTCAAGTGATTTAGTAGCATAAGAAAATATTTATTGGAAAAATATTGAAGATGGAAAAAGTACTATCATAAAATTCACGAAGAAAATTTGACAGAAAAACTTAGTCTCTGTGTAAGGTATCATGAATGGAGGTTCAAACTCATCACGCTTCCACTGCACTACTCTGATTCCAAGGAAAAATATACTCGCATACGATCTCACATCAATGTATACGAGGAGAGCATCATAAATGAAGGTTCAATAACTACTTCATTCATGACTCCAGCCATCCAAAAGGGAACGGAAAAGAAAACGTCAGTGTATAGATAAACACAAATGTAAATCACTTACATTTAAATCTCTATAAGTTGAACTCACACTTCTAATGTCCACCCTAATGTGTCGTTCTTGTAAATTTGTACTACTTATTGGAGCGTAGCTCTGATACAACTCTGTAACACCCTGAATTCCAAATAAGACTGAATTCAAAGTTCCACAGAATCTTTACACTTCTCTTCGTACAATTTTACAAGGAATTTAAAATATTTATTTACATCAGAGACTTTAACATCAACATGCAGCGGAATAAATAAAATACAACAATGATAAATGTACAATTGTAACAACTTTAGCATTTAAGTAATCATCAGCAATAAATTCATCTTTATTTCTTCTTGTAAATTCCAAGTCCTGCATATAAAACTGTGGGCACATCAGTTGCTTACAACCAACGAAATATTATATACGGCCATCCTCGCTATGACAAAAGTATAATGATTCTTAAATACTTTAGCAAAACACAAACTTGATCACAAACAAAGCTAAAAATGGACTATCCTATTGATGTCATGGGTGCTGTGCACCTAATCCTTAATGCAGTTATTTATATTAAATGACACAAATGCACACTTGTGTGGGTTCTCTGCATCCCATACTACATAGGTCCGAGGGCAAGCCCTTAATCGTACCTCATCTTGTAGGGTTGATTCCCTCGCCATGAGTTAAACTACTACGGTAACTACGGGAAGTATCCTAGATGTTCTATGAGTTACGAGCCCATGTCCAGACATCCTGGAGGGAATCCCACGTCATGACATGACGCATCATGCAGACATCCTGGACAATTTGCCTTCGCCATGGAACGATGGCACTACATAGTCACCAAACACCCCACAAGCGTCGCCACGGTCCCGATATTCTAGAGATGTATTCACGCCTGACATGACGCATCATGTAGACATCCTGTGAACACTTTCAGACCGCAGATCCGAGGCCCTCATACTTATGTTTTTCTCTTACTTTTGTCACATCTTCACTATAGTGTAGTCCTTACTGGAACGCCCCGATTTCCATACACTGGGAAACCGTGACATAAGTCAGAATCTTTTTCTTCAATTAGCCACAATATATAGAAAAAATTGAAAAATTTTAAAAAAGTTATTCAACACAAATATATTACAAGTCTGAATGTTATAAAACTGCAATACATTACATCAGTATTACAATAATGCCATAAAAGCCCAAGTATTATAAACATTCAATAAAATTTACATCAGAATACAATGAATAATAACACTTGGTACTTTCACTTGGATGCTTCTCAACATAAAGTAATTACAACAGATGTTACAATTGAAATAAAATCAACACTTTGCTTCTCTTGCCTTGAATCCTCCTAAATCATGTACCTGTAGTTTTGCAATCCAGTACCTACTGATGCTTTAATGCTGATGACTAGCAGCGAATCTCAACTTAAACAAACAGATTGATGAAAAGAGAAATGTGTATACATAATTTTGATGTGTCAGTGTATACTATGACTTAGAATATAATGTAGGGTTAACTAATAAAATGATGCACTTATTCTAATGCAAGCGAGACTCTGGAAGAGTACTACATACGTCCATATCATGCCGTTTCTTCATATTTGGGGATTTGAACCCGCGTAATGAATTCTACTCATGTACTCATCCTGTTCCTGACATAATACTACATGACTGATGAGGTTGCAGATATGGTCTAGTTCCGCTACTACGGTCCAATAGTGGTGTCTATGTTTGTCACTATTTACCCGGCGAACCGGACCTCACTCAAAAGCCAACACAAACCACAAGACACTAGCCAACCTTGAGCCATGCCCTCAACTCATCATGAGAAGGCATAGAACCTCACGGAATCTTAGGGTCTATTTTCCTAGAAAAACCTCCCATTCCTATCATGGCACTTCAGAAATAAAAAATCGAGATACGGATCCCGTGCTCCCAACTAATCATGAAAAAGCACCACACGTATCCCTTTGACTGGGGGATACATCCCAATAACACCACCTAGTGTCGTCCTATAGGAGAAGTCAGATTATAAGATATCACCCCTAACACCAACTCTCACCCTTCGGCAATTCATTGATAAAAATGGTTAAGTAATAGTTACTACCCTAACGATGTCACTAACCCTAACCAATCAAATGGGGTCGTACAAGCTACAAGGTACTCTCAACCTAGAGTCATACTCTCAACTTGCCATAAGACGGCACCAAAAGATTCAAACAAGCGAGACATGCCACCGTGCTTCCAACTTATCATGAAAAAGCACCGCACATGTCCCTTTTCAAGAGAGTGTAACAATTGTTGACACAATCTACCAAGTCTCAACCTAGACTTCACAATATCTCCTCGGATCCACTCATCGCCTATCTATTCAAATTACTCCATACGAGCTCAATAAGCTACGCATGAACAAACAACTACATACGAGCTAGGTGAGCTACATATGAAACTGACCAATACTTATTGCATGACTTATGGGCACAAGGAATACTTATTACTCATAATCAAGTGCATGATTCAAATTACTAACAATTCGCGACAACTCAAGTTAATATGCACTAGAATTTCGTGTATAAGCTTACTAACAACACCTTGATCTTTTATACACAAAAGCAACATAAAAAGCCTCCTAACAACCTAAAAAAAATTAAACATGCTACTCTTATTAGAATTCAACAAAATTAGACTTTTTAGAAAGGTGAGAACATCTACCACAACTCTCTAGTTGACAACCTTCTCAAATTCAGTCAATAAGAGGTAGAAAAACCTCGAACAACCTAAACAACGAGCTTCAACCTAAAAGGCTAGCTGTTGTGACTTGTAAAGGTCATAACTCCTACTCCGCTTATTGAAATCTAACAAAATAGGACATTTTGAGAAGTTAAGAACATCTATTACAACTTCCTAGTTAACAACTTTCTCAGATTCCTTATAGAGCTCAAATCCAGCACTTTGAACAAAATTCAAGAACAACAAAAAGAACAGCAAAAGTTGAAACTTGTAAAGCCCACAACTTTTGCTATACTTATTGGAATCTAACAAATTTGGGCTTTCTGGAAAGGGGAGAACATCTATTATAATTTCCTAGTTGACCACTTTTTTAGATTCCTTATAGGGCTCAAAATCTAGCTCTTCGAACAAAATTCAAGAATAACAAAAAAACAGCAAAAGCCGAAACTTGTAAAGCTCACAACTTTTGCTATATTTATCGGAATCTAAAAAAATTGGGCTTTCTAGAAAAGGGAGAACATCTACTACAACTTTCTTTTTAACAACTTTCTCAGATTCGTTATAGAAATCAAATTCCTGCTCTTTAAACAAAAGTCAAGAACAACAAAAGACAGCACAAAGCTGAAACTTGTAAAGGTCACAACTTTTGCTATGCTTGTCGGAATCTAACAAAAATGGACATTTTGGAAAGGGGGAAACATCTACTACAACTTTTTAGTTGACCACTTTTTTCAGATTTCTTATAGAGCTCAAAATCTAGCTCTTTAAACACATTTTAAGAACAACACAAGGACAGCAAAAGCTGAAACTTGTACAACTCACAACTTTTGCTATACTTATCGGAATCTAACAAAATTGGATATTTTGGAAAGGTGAGAAAGCCTACTACAAATCTCTAGTTGAAAACTTTTTCAGATTCCTTATAGAGCTCAAAATCCATCTCTTTGAACAAAATTCAAGAACAAAAAAAGGACAGCAAAAGCTGAAACTTGTAAACCTCACAACTTTTGCTATACTTGTCGGAATGTAACAAAATTGGACATTTTGGAAAGGTGAGAACCTCTAATACAACTCTCTAGTTGAAAACTTTTTCCGACTCCTTACAGAGCTCAAAATCCAGTTCTTTCAACAAAATTCAAGAACAACAAAAAGGATAGCAAAAGCTGAAACTTGTAAAAGCATACAACTTTTGCTATACTTGTTAGAATCTAGCAAAATTAGACTTTTTGGAAAGCTAAGAACATCTACTACAACTCTCTAGTTGAAAACTTTTTCAGATTCCGTAAGGAACTCAAAATCTAGCCCCTTGGACACAACTCAGAAACAACAAAAAGCACAGCCCAAGCTGAAACTTGTCAAGTTTATAACTTTTGCTATACTTATTGGAATCTAGCAAAATGACTATTTTGGAAATGGGAGAACAACTACTACAACTCTCTAGTTGAACACTTTTTCAGATTTCGTAAGGAACTCAAAATCAAGCCCCTTAAACACAATTTGGAAACAACAAAAAGCACATTAAAAGCTGAAACCTGTAAAGTTTATAACTTTTGCTACACTTATCAAAATCTAGCAAAACTGGCCATTTTGGAAAGGAGAGAACATATACTAAAACTCTCTATGTGACCACTTTTTCAAATTCCTTATAGAGCTCAAAATCAAGTTCTTTGAATGAAACTCAAGAAAAATAAAAAGTACAGCAAAAGCTGAAATTTGTAAAGCTCACAACTTTTGCTATAATTGTTGGAATCGAAGAAAATTAGACTTTTTGGAAAGCTAAGAAAATTTACTACAACTCTCTAGTTGAACACTTATTCAGATTCTGTAAGGAACTCAAAATCCAGCCCCTTGAACAAATTCAGAAACAACAAAAAGCATAGCAAAAGCTGAAACTTGCAAAGGTTATAACTTTTGATATACTTATCGGAATCTAGCAAAATTGGCCATTTTGGGAATGAGAGAGCATCTAATACAACTATCTAGTTGAACACTCTTTCATTATCGTAAGGAACTCAAAATCTAGCCCCTTGAACACAGCCCAGAAACAACAAACTGCACGGCTAAAGCTGAAACTTGTAAAACTTATAACTTTTGCTATACTTAACAGAAAATAGCAAAATTGGCCATTTTGGAAATGTGAGAACATAAACTTCAACTCTGTAGTTGAACACTTTCCAAATTCCAAAAGGAACTCAAAATCAAGCCCCTTGAACACAATTCAGAAACAAAAAAAGCACTGCAAAAGCTGAAACTTTTAAAGCTTATAACTTTGGCTATACTTATCGGAATCTAGTAGTATTGGCCATTTTGGAAAGGTGAGAACATATAATATAGCTCTCTAGGTGACCACATTTCCAGATTCCTTATAGAGCTCAAAATCCAGCTCTTTGAATAAAATTCAAGAACAACAAAAATGACAGCAAGAGCTGAAACTTGTAAAGCTCACAACTTTTGCTATACTTGTCAGAATCTAAAAAAATTGAACTTTTTGGAAAGCTAAAAACATCTACTACAACTTTCTAGTTGAACACTTTTCAGATTCCGTAGAACTCAAAATCCAGCCCCTTGAACACAATTCAGAAACAACAAAAAGCACAGCAAATGCTGAAACTTGTAAAACTTATATCTTTCGCTATACTTAATAGAATCTAGTAAAATTGGCCATTTTTGAAATGGGAGAACATCTACTACAACTCTCTAGTTGAACACTTTTTAAGTTTCTGAAGAAACTCAAAATCCATCCCCTTGAACACAATTCAGTCACAACAAAAAGCACAACAAAAGCTGAAACTTATAAAGCTGATAACTTTTGCTATACTTATCGGAATCTAGCAAAATTGGCCATTTTGGAAAGGTGAGAACATATAATACAACTCTCTAGTTGAACACTTTTTAAGATTCCGTAGAACTCAAAATCCAGCCGCATGAACATAATTCAGAAATAACAAAAAGCACAGCAAAAGCTGAAACTTGTAAAGCTTATAGCTTTTCCTATACTTATCAGAATCTAGCTAAAGCGATCATTTTTGAAAGGATAGAATAACTACTACAACTCTATAGTTGGACACTTTTTCAGATTCCGTAAGGAACTCAAAATCTAGCCCCTTCAACACAATCCAGAAATAACAAAAAGCACAGCAAAAACTGAAACTTGTAAACATGATAACTTTTGCTATACTTATCAGAATCTAGCAAAACTGGCCATTTTGGAAAGGTGAGAACATATACTACAACTCTCTAGTTGAACACTTTTCAGATTCCGTAAGGAACTCAAAATTCAGCCCTTTGAACACAATTCAAAAACAACAAAAAACACTGCAAAAGCTGGAACTAGTATAGCTTATAACTTTTGCTATACTTATCGAAATCTAGCAAAATTAGCCATTTTGAAAAGGGGAGAACATCTACTACAACTCTCTAGTTGAACCATTTTTCTGATTTTGTAAGAAACTCAAAATCCAGCCCCTTGAACACAATTCAGAAACAACAAAAAGTACAGCAAAAGCTGAAACTTGTAAAGCTTATAACTTTTGCTATACTTATCAGAATCTAGCAAAATTGGCCATTTTTGAAAGGTCTGAATGTAACACCCCGAATTCCAAAATACAACTGAATTCGAGATTCCACAGGATCTTTACACTTCTTTCATACAATTTTACAAGGAAATAAAAACTTTTCTTTCATCAGAGTTATATTTACACTTGTACATTATCACAGCGGAAGCAACATTACAATAAATTACATGAAACAACATTTGAACCAGTCTTGCACAGCATGTATACTTCAATTGTCAATCATCTTTATCCTGCATATAAAACTGTGGGCGCGTCAGTTCATTCAACTGATGAAATATTATACATGGCCATCCTCTCTATGACGGAAACAATATAACGATTCTCATTTCTGAACAACCACAAACTTGTCACAAACAAAGCTAAAGGGACTATCCTATTGATGTCGTGTTATGAATGTGCACTTAGTGCTTAATGCAATTATTATGATATATGACACTAATGCGCACTTGTTCGGATTCTATGCATCCCATACTACATAGGTCCGAGGGCAAGCCCTTAATCGTTCTTCATCTTGTAGGGTTCAATCCCTCGCCATGACTTAATCTACTACTGTAACTACGGTAAGTATCCTAGATGTTCTATAAGTTACGAGCTCATGTCTAGACAGCCTGGAGGGGAATCCCACGTCATGTCACGACGTATCGTGAAGACAGCCTGTGGTTAATTCAGCCTTCGTCATGGGACATAACACCACCCGCAGTCACCAAACATCTCACAAGCGTCGCCACCAGGACGGTACTCTGGAGCAGTGTCCACGTCATGTCACGACGCATCGTGAAGACAGCCTGTGAATACTCTCACGCTGCCAATCCAATGGCCCACATACTCATTGTTTTTCTCTTACTTTCATCACATCTTCACTATGTATCTAATCCTTGGTTTAATTGAATCATGAATAAAATAAATCTCTTAGAATGTAGCACCTCCACTATACCGGTCTTAACCATTTATTCAACATGACCCAAATCTTGGTCTTTTCATTTCAAATTCCATTTCAATTCATTTCTCTGCCGGTATAAGGCTTGGCTATACCCTAATTCTCAATTTCAACTCATAATTACAATGTCATACCCATAAGAGTTTTTCATGATTAACCACCATTCATGTTTCAAAAGCATAGTATTCATGTATTCACATTTTTCATAACTCATCACAATCAATAATTCAATGCATATATACTTGGGAACTGAAATTCTTCAAACATGTCGCATTCACTAATTTATAAGCTCACATAATTCTATTTTAATCCATTCCAAATCCACAGTTCACATTTTCAATTGTTTCACAATTCACACATTTCAAATTTCTCATTACCCAAAATTTCATTTTAACTTCTTAAACAATCCTTTCGAAATTTCTTAAAGAAACAAATTAAGTTAATAATCAAAAAGAGTTCCTTTTGTAAAAACAGTCTCACTTATACAAAGCCTCAGGTCATAGAGATTTTCTCCCACAACACAGATATTATTTGAAACTTCAGGGCTGTCGACTGTTAACCATGACCAGTCGGCTGTTCTGCGAGTTTCTAAAGCTCGAGAATAAAATAATTAGAGGAGTCCACTGTCTTATATGGACAGTCGGCTGTTCCGCTATGATTTTTATACTCAAAATAACGATCAGGCCATTCGACTGTTAAATGTGATCAGTCGGCTGCTCTGCAATGTTTTTCAACTCGGAAATTAAAATGACCAGGACAGTCGACTGTTACATATAGTCAGTCGGCTGTGCTGCGGGGTTTTTCAAGTCTAAATATATATTTTCTTCTCTTTTTGAAACATAACTTTCCAGGTCAAAATCTACTTAAAATTTACAGCAAACCCGTATTTCACAATGATCATTTGCTTTATAAGAACTTCTGTTTTATTAATTAATTACACATGATGCATTCGATCATTTGTTTGCAAAAAAGCATTCTTTTTCGTTTATTCTAATGGCATAAATAGAAATGGAAAATTTCATGGCATCTATTACCAATCATTTCTTAATAATTTATTCTATCAATTCATCTTTAACACACCATTCTACTTTAGCACTTTAATCCATAAACATAATGTTAGTCTTTTACTAGTTAAACCACATAGTTCACATTTAGGACATATTTTGCATACTAACATTAGAAATAACGAGAACATTCACTTTACTCATAATTAATAAATATAGTAATCAATCAACACATATTTGTTAATTTCTCAATTCCCTTCTATTTAGGCAAGCATGCATTTCATTTCAACTAGTAACTCATAATAACAATTCAATTTCCTCCCTAGCATGATTTCTACTTTAGAAGTCATGAGAAACACCCACCTTTTGAAGAAAACCCAATTCAGAAAATTCCTTAGAGCCTCCTAGAATGCGATGCACGAACTCTTCTCCTTGCTCCTTGCCAAAACTGAAAGCTTCTTCTTGTAGGGATGGCCGGCCTCCAATGGGGTAACACTCACACTCAACTCACACTAATATAAATCTTCTATATAATTGTTCTCTTCTTCCAATAGATTACTAGTGTAAAATACAAATAAATAGGAGGGGTATTTATACTAATTTTGAAGTAGATTGGAGGGCTAGGTTTCAATGGATGGTTATAGAATGGAAGGCTAGGATAGGAGTAGGGATTATAGCAACTACCCACACACTAAGTAACCACCCATGCACACTCACCCACACTCCCATCACAAACCGGCCCAAATAAAGTGTGCATTGCACCCTACGTACATGAACGTGCCACCTAGTCCCCTATTTAAAAGTTTGTACAATTTTAATTAATCAAATTGTTCACATTTTGTCTCTACATGACAAGTGTGGTCATTTAATTGATTAATTAAATTGGAGGGCTTCATAAATAGTGGGCTTAGGCTTGTGGGCCAAAACAACAAATTAATAATTAATAGAAGTGGGCTAAAACAATTAATTAGTGTTTTAGGCTTTTGGAAAATAGGCATTTTCTGAAAAATAAAGAAAAATAATTGTTCATACAAAATGAGATTTTATATAAAATAAATAGATAATATGTGCATGAAGTTTGCACGTGCACAATACGTGAAAAAAAAATATTTTTATTAAAATGAAATTTTAGGGTATTACGGTGAACATATACTACAACTCTCTAATTGACCACTTTTCAGATTCCTTATAGAGCTCAAAATCCAGCTCTTTGAACATGTAACGCCCCGAATCCCAAATACACTGAATTCGAGAAGTTCTACAGGATCTTTTCACTTCCTTTAGTACAATTTTACAAGGAAATTTGAACTTTTCACTTTATATCAGAGTTTACATGAATACATTTACAATTTACATTGCACAGCGAAAGTAAACTTTACAACAATTAAATAAATATACAACAACATGGAGTAATCTTTAAGCAGTTGTTCCTCTTTAATCTTTATCAAGCCATTTACCTGCATATAAGACTCTGGGTACGTCAGTTTATTCAACCGACGATCATTATACACGACCATCCTCTCTATGCCAGAAATAGTATAACTTATTTTCCAAATTTAGCAAACACAAACTTGTCACATTTCAAACTAAAGGGACTACCCTATTGATGTCGTGTTGTGATTGTGCACTTGGTCCTTAATGCAATTATTTATATTAGATGACACTAATGCGCACTTGTTCGGATTCTATGCATCCCATACTACATAGGTTCGAGGGCAAGCCTCTTATTCGTTCTTCATCTTTGTAGCGTTCGATCCCTCGCCATGACTTAATCTACTACTATAATTATGGTAGGTATCTTAAATGATCTATGAGTGCAAGCACGTGTACAGAAAACCTGGAGGGGAATCCCACGTCATGTCACGAC
Organism: Hemerocallis citrina; assembly: GCA_017893485.1. Lineage (NCBI taxonomy): Eukaryota > Viridiplantae > Streptophyta > Magnoliopsida > Asparagales > Asphodelaceae > Hemerocallis > Hemerocallis citrina. The sequence continues at coordinate 221,414,413 of CM030361.1, read as the reverse complement.
TCAACGTGAAGAACCTGTGGCAATTCAGCCACCTTCATGGCACACGATCCTCATGCAGTCACCATACATCCCACAAGCATCACCACCGGGACGGTACCCTAGAGCAGTATCCACATCATGTCACGACTCATCGTGAGGAACCTGTCAAATACTCTCCGCTGCAAATACGATGGTCCTCAACTCATGTTTTTCTCCTACTTTCATCACGTCTCCACTATGTACTAATCCTTAGTTTTTATTAAAATCATGAACAAGAATCAAAGCTCTAGAGTTACCCTCTCCACTAAACCAGACTTATTCATTCATTTCAACATGACCAACCTTGGTCTTTCTTTTTAATTTTCATTTCCAAATGCTGAGGGAGACTTAGCTACTCTTTTTTGTTTCAATTTTCAATTCACAATTTCTAAAATGAGTAGTTCCAACTCATAAATTCACATGTTGAGTTATCTTACTCAAATAGCATTTATCTTTTCCAATCATGATTTCTAATTCGTTCAAATAGTCCATAACTATACATGAATTTCATATGCTTTATCAATTATCACTTTTACTTTGAAATTCACATCACTAACGAATATTCACAATTCACATTTTTCACACTATTCTCGAATGAGAACAATTCACATCCATCACATAATAAAAGACTCATTCTTTACCACAATAATCTTCTAATTCTTCATTTCAAACTCTTTTGCAAGGTATAATTTTCACAAAGTATACACATAGAACCATAGTTCTATTTATGCATTTTATTCTCAAATCATAGTCTATTTCATGCAAATAATTCCCAAATCATTTTTGTAAAGTCCCATATAATTTTAGAAGAATAATCATATACAATTAAAAATCCCAAAAAATAAATTTTTTCAATCTTGTCGAGGGCAAGATTCGAACCCAGTACCCCAGAGAACACAGCCAACCGCACAAGCCACTAGGCCGCATGTGCTAAGTGGTATAAAGGGAAAGCCGAGGGTATTTAAGGCTCTCGATCGCTGATTCTTGTTTTTAAAAAATTATATGAAACATTATAGTGCCGCAAGGATTCGAACTGGTCACCACAAGGAACCCAACCGCGCACTATGACCACTTGTGCTACAAGCTCAGGTTGTCACTAGTATAATTCCAATTTCATTTAACCCATACTCTCTGTTATTTAGAACATTTCGACGTTCAACAAAGTTGCATGTCACATTGTTCTTACTAATATACTGAAAAAATCCGAATTAATCATTTTCCATCATGAATTTTATTCCAGTATATGAAAATAATTTCTTAAATAATTAGACATAATTTCCTCCATAATTGACACATTTCTACCATACAATTTGGTTAATGTGACATACTACTAATACAATTTTTTTTTTGACATTATAATTTCATCAATCTCTCTAATAATTCTCTACTCTTATTCATTTTCCAAACATAAGAATTCCTCTTAATTTGTTCGCTACCACGCCATACAAGGTTTCCAATTTAGGGCAAAAAGTGACACAATCGTTGTACTAACTTTTGCACATAATTTTTCATGCTACTAACAAATGTTGCTTCACATAATTTATAGCCACATTCATATTGCACACAACTTAAATTTTACTAATAACAACACACATAACTTGCATATCAATAAGTTAATCAATTAGAGATCATCCTTTCAATTAAAATGTGCATTCTTATTAGTCATTTTCATGCATTAATTTTGATAATTTAATCTAGCATGCATTCCTATGTTAGAAATAGAAAAATTTACCCACCTTGTTGAAGGAAAAGAACAATTAGCAAACTCCTAGACGAATGTCTTTGCAACGAGATGCTCCTCCTCCTTGAATGCCGCACTCGAGCCTCCAAAAGCACCAAAACCGAGAGCTCCTTCCCTTTGAATGCCGACCTCTTCTCCTTTTGTAGTTGCAAGCACCACTCCCACACACAACTCAATCTTTTATCTCACAAAAATTACTACTAGATAATATAATTGGACTATAGGTTTGGAAGGGAATAGTTTGGCACAAGAAGAACTAGCCATGGGGGGTATTTATACTAAAAGTCAAAGGGAATGGAGGACTAGGATCAATTGGTTGGTTGTAAGATGGAGGGCTAGGATGAAAGTAGGAGTTGCAATAACCACCCACATCCAAGTAACCACCACACCATGATCACCACTCAAAATTTGGGTTTCCCTCCAAAAAGTCACAACCGGCCATGGAAGAGTGCATTTTGCACGTGTACGTGTAGTGCACGTGCATGCAACTAGGCCCAAAAATTGTACATTTAATTTTTGTATAAAAATAAAATAGTCTTTAAATTGTATTCTACATGACAAGTTGCATAAAAATAGTCCATGGGCTTTAGTTTATGGGCCAAAATAGTTATTTTAAAATAAAATAAATAAATTACATTTTGGGCTTAAAGAAAAATGCTTTTTATCTAATTAAAATAAGGCTTTTGTATAAAGTAATTAAAAACACATATTAAAATATCTTTACTCATCTTGATGAAAATATTAACCAAAATATTGCACGTGCACACTACGTGCAAAATAAATAATTTTTCATTAAATGAAAAATCAGGGCATTACAACACTCCCTCCTTAGAATAGTTCCGTCCTCGGAACTACAGTCAAGAGTGAGAAACAAAATACAACACTCACACAAGAACAAAAAGATACAAAGATACAGTCAAGCAAAAAGCTCAGGATAGTCCTTCAATATCCTCTCCTCAGACTCCCAAGTAGCCTCTTCAACCAAATGGTTTCTCCAGACTACCTTGACCATCGGTATCGTCTTATTCCTCAAGACTTTCTCTCGACGATCAACAATCTCGACAGGAGACTCGATGTAATTCAGGTCCAACTACAAACTTTCCGGCACTTCAGGCAAATGATGACTCAGGTCTGGAATATACCCTCTCAGCATAGACACATGAAAGACATTGTGCACCTGAGATAACTCTTCCGGTAATTCAAGCCGGTAAGTAGTTTTCCCGATCCTTTTCAATATCTTGTATGGGCCTATAAACCTCCGGGCTAACTTTCCCGCCTTTGCCAAATCGAACCACACCTTTACTGGGCGATACTTTCAGAAAGACGAAGTCACCAACCTCAAATTCAAGGTCCCTTCTCCGGTTGTCTGCATAGCTTTTCTGCCTGCTCTGAGCTTCTACCAACCTTTTCCTGATCAGAACAATCTTCTCAGAGGTTTGCTGTACAAGCCCAGGACCAAATAACTGACGCTCCCCAACTTCAAACCAACAAACAGGTGTTCTGCACTTCCTGCCATACAGAGCTTCGTACGGCGCCATCCCGATACTAGCCTGAAAACTGTTGTTATAGGCAAACTCTACCAAGGGTAAATGCCTTTCCCAACTGCCTCCAAAGTTTAGTATACAACACCGAAGCATATCTTCAAGAATACGGTTGACTCTCTCGGTCTGTCCATCGGTTTGCGGATGAAAAGCAGTGCTGAAATCCATCTTGGTACCCAAAGCTGTCTGAAGACTCCTCCAGAAATGTGAAGTAAACCGCGTATCTCGATCAGACACAATAGTTGACGGAACACCATGAAGCCGGACGATCTCGCCAACATACAACTCAGCTAACTTGTCCATCGAAGCAGTGAGTTTCATCGCCAGAAAGTGAGCGGACTTGGTTAGTCGATCGACTATAACCCAAATCGCATCATTGCCTTTAGGACTCTTAGGCAATCACGTAATGAAATCCATACTGATGTTATCCCACTTCCATTCCGGAATAGGTAACGGCTGTAATAGACCTCTGGGTCTCTGATTCTCGGCTTTGACTTGCTGACAAACCTCACACTTCGCCACAAATTCAGCCACATCCCGCTTCAAACTTGACCACCAGAAATGCTGTTTGATGTCCTTGTACATCTTAGTACTCCCAGAATGTACCGACAAAAGAGTAGCATGCGCCTTCTGAAGAATACTCTCTTTCAGGTCCGCCTGATTTGGAACACATAGTCTATCTCCGAACCACAGCACTCCATCCCTGATTTGAAATCTGGGCAACCCGCCAGCACCAACCTGCTCCTTCATCTCTAAGATATCAGCATCAACCTCCTGACTTGCAATGATCCTTGAATTCAATGTAGGGTGAAGCCTCAACTGAGTCAAAGATGCTCCCAATCCTTGCAAGACAACCTCAATACCTGCTCGATCCAATTCCTCAATCAGATGCTTCTGAGTTGTAATCAAACTGGCTAAGCTGCTCTTGCGACTAAGTGCATCAGCAACAACATTAGCCTTCCCAGGATGATACTTGATCTCAGGTCGCATGTCCTCGTGCACTTCCAACCATCTCCGCTGCCTCAGATTCAGATCCCTCTGCTGATATATGTACTTCAAGCTCTTGTGGTCCGTGTACATGTTGAATTTCTCACCGTACACGTAGTGTCTCCATTGCTTTAGGGCAAAGATAATCGCAGCCAACTCCAGATCGTGAGTCGGATAATTCTTCTCATGTGGTCGTAGTTGCCTAGACCCATAAGCGATTACTCTTCCTTCTTGCATTAAGACACAACCAAGCCCACGATGTGAAGCATCGTTATAAACATCATACTCAACACCTGCTCTAGGCAAAGCCAAAATAGGTGCAGTAGTCAGTTTCTCTTTCAACTCCTGAAAGCTCGCCTCACATTGCTCAGTCCACTTAAAGTTCACATTCTTCATGGTTAGTCCAGTAAGCGGCACGGCTATCTGAGCATAACCTTGAATGAATCTCCTGTAGTATCAGTCATTCCAAGGAAACTTCTGACTTCCTTCACTGTAGTAGGCCTAGCCCAATCTCTCACTGCCTCTATCTTTTGAGGGTCAGTTGCCACTCCCTCCTTAGAAAGGATGTGAACTATGAATGCCACTTCAGATTTCTAGAAATCACACTTGGATAACTTGGAATACAACTTCTACTCTTCCAGCTTCTTTAACACTGCTGCCAGATGCTCGGTGTGCTCCTCTTCTGACTTGGAGTACACGAGGATATCGTCGATAAACACCACGACGAAAGAATCAATTAACGGCCTCAGAACTCTATTCATCAAATCCATGAAGATTGCGGGTGCATTCGTCACTCCAAATGGCATAACTAAGAATTCGTAATGCCCATGCCGAGTTCTAAATGCTGTTTTGTGCACATCTTCAGCTTTCACTCGAACCTAGGTGATATCCTGATCGAAGATCTATTTTGGAGAAAACAGCTGCTCCTTGTAGACGATCGAACAAATCATCAATTCGGAGAATAGGATACTTATTCTGAACAGTAACCTTATTCAGCTCCCGGTAATCGATACACATTCTCATCGATCCATCCTTATTCTTTACCAAAAGCACTGGTGCTCCCCAAGGTGACGCACTAGGTTGAATAAAGCCTTTCTCCAACAGTTCCTCAATCTGCCGTTTCACCTCATCCTGTTCCACTGGAGCCATCCTATACGGTGCCTTAGAAATAGGTGCACTTCCCGGTTAAACAGTGATGCTGAACTCTACATCACGATGCGGGGGTAACCCAGAAAAATCTTCCAAGAACACAGTCGGATAGTCCCGAACCACAGGAATCCCTTGCACTTCCATAGGAGTCTCTTCCTTGCGGATAGCTGCCACCAACTTAGAACACTTCTTCTTCCCTTGGAAAGTGACTTCAGGTCCACCTGGAGCCTTCACTTTTACCGTCTTGGTCTTGCACTCGATGCTTGCACTGTACACCGACATCCAATCAATGCCAATGATAACATCGACTCCCAAGATAGTCAGCTCGATCAGATCAATGCCAAAGATTCAATCTCCAATTATAATCTCGCAATCAGCATAATACCGATCAGTGGTTAGAGTTTCTCCTGATGGAGTAGCTACTGCTAAGATCTTGCCTGGAAAAATCTTCGGTTCAACTCCAAACACTTTAGCAAATTTAGGAGACACAAAAGTATGAGAGGATCCAGTATCGAACAACACAATAGCTTTCATTCCATATTCTGATGTAAAAGGTCCATCAAATTCGAAGTATGAAACATGATCTTTCAAGTCAATATTTCCATTTCATTGAATTCCAAACTTTATACATTCGAATTGAAAAATATTTCTTGACATCAGAATGAAAGATAGTAGAAGCTATAACAGTCTAACTCCTACGGTTCCTCTTCGCTTCTCGAAGTTCTCCCCGTAGTTCATCAACTTCATCCTTCAGCACATCTGTCAGATTCTTCCTCTTCTCGAGTTCCCATATACGATGACTAAGAACAGAATAGTCATCCTTTCGCTTTGCCAGCTGAGCCTCCAATAATCCGACTCTCTCTCGCAGTGTTTCTACCTACCTCTAAAGAGAAGTCACAAGACTATTTGGAACTGGTTCTTCTTCTTCATCAGAAGAAGAGTCATCAGATGAATCCGGAGGTGGGGTAATCTCTCGGAATTCAGGCCATTCTTCTCCGTCAGAATCTTCTTGCCTTGGATAGTACTCATCCTCGGAATCTGCCTGTCCAGGATGGTATTCTTCCTCCATGATATGCCAGTCGTCGTCTCCAGCAGGGTCGAAGTGATCAGCCATCTTAGACATAGAGAGGGAGAAGCATAAGTCATAGAGCAACACAAATGTAAGTCACTTACATTTAAATCTCTAGACTCAAACAGACACTCTAATGTCCACTTCTAGGGAGTCGTTCCTTATAAATTTGTACAAGTGTAGAAACGTGGCTCTGATACCACTCTGTAACGCCCCGAATCCCAAATACACTGAATTCGAGATGTTCTACAGGATCTTTTCACTTCCTTCAGTACAATTTTACAAGGAAATTTGAACTTTTCACTTTACATCAGAGTTTACATGAATACATTTACAATTTACATTGCACAGCAGAAGTAAACTTTACAACAATTAAATAAATATACAACAACATGGAGTAATCTTTAAGCAGTTGTTCCTCTTTAATCTTTATCAAGCCATTTACCTGCATATAAGACTGTGGGTACGTCAGTTTATTCAACCGACAATCATTATACACGGTCATCCTCTCTATGCTGGAAATAGTATAACTTATTTTCCATATTTAGCAAACACAAACTTGTCACATTTCAAACTAAAGGGACTACCCTGTTGATGTCGTGTTGTGATTGTGCACTTGGTCCTTAATGCAATTATTTATATTAGATGACACTAATGCGCACTTATTCGGATTCTATGCATTCCATACTACATAGGTCCGAGGGCAAGCCTCTTATTCGTTCTTCATCTTTGTAGGGTTCGATCCCTCGCCATGACTTAATCTACTATTGTAATTACGGTAGGTGTCTTAAATGATCTATGAGTGCAAGCACGTGTACAGAAAACATGGAGGGTAATCCCACGTCATGTCACGACTCATCGTGAAGAACCTGTGGCAATTCAGCCTCCTTCATGGCACACGATCCTCATGCAGTCGCCAAACATCCCACAAACATCACCACCGGGACGGTACCGTGGAGCAGTATCCACGTCATGTCACGACTCATCGTGAAGAACCTGTGAAATACTCTCCGCCGCAAATACGATGGTCCTCAACTTGTGTTTTTCTCCTACTTTCATCACGTCTCCACTATGTACTAATCCTTAGTTTTTATTAAAATCATGAACAAGAATCAAAGCTCTAGAGTTACCCTCTCCACTAAACCGGACTAATTCATTCATTTCAACATGACCAACCTCGGTCTTTCTTTTCAATTTTCATTTCCAAATGCTGGGGGAGACTTAGCTACTCTTTTTAGTTTCAATTTTCAATTCACAATTTCTAAAATGAGCAATTCCAACTCATAAATTCACATGTTGAGTTATCTTACTCAAATAGCATTTATCTTTTCCAATCATGATTTCTAATTCGTTCAAATAGTCCATAACTATACATGAATTTCATATGCTTTATCAATTATCACTTTTACTTTGAAATTCACATCACTAACGAATATTCACAATTCACATTTTTCACACTATTCTCGAATGAGAACAATTCACATCCATCACATAATAAAAGACTCATTCTTTACCACAATAATCTTCTAATTCTTCATTTCAAACTCTTTTGCAAGGTATAATTTTCACAAAGTATACACATAGAACCATAGTTCTATTTATGCATTTTATTCTCAAATCATAGTCTATTTCATGCAAATAATTCCCAAATCATTTTTATAAAGTCCCATATAATTTTAGAAGAATTATCATATTTTTTTCATAATTTTTGGACAATTAAAAACCCCAAAAAATAAATTTTTTAAATCTTGCCGAGGGCAAGATTCGAACCTTGTACCGCAGAGAACACAGCCAACTGCAAAAGCCACTAGGCCGCATGTGCTAAGCGGTATAAAGGGAAAGCCGTGGGTATTTAAGGCTCTCGATAGCTGATTCTTGTTTTTAAAAAATTATATGAAACAATATAGTGCCGCAAGGATTCGAACCGATCACCACAAGGAACCCAACCGCGCACTATGACCACTTGAGCTACAAGCTCAGGTTGTCACTAGTATAATTCCAATTTCATTTAACCCATACTCTCTGTTATTTAGAACATTTCGACGTTCAACAAAGTTGCATATCACATTGTTCTTACTAATATACTGAAAAAATCCGAATTAATCATTTTCCATCATGAATTTTGTTCCAGTATATGAAAATAATTTCTTAAATAATTAGACATAATTACCTCCATAATTGACACATTTCTACCATACAATTTGGTTAATGTGACATACTACTAATACTTTTTTTTGACATTATAATTTCATCAATCTCTATAATAATTCTCTACTCTTATTCATTTTCCAAACATAAGAATTCCTCTTAATTTGTTCGCTACCACGCCATACAAGGTTTCCAATTTAGCGCAAAAAGTGACACAATCGATGTACTAACTTTTGCACATAATTTTTCATTCTACTAACAAATGTTCCTTCACATAATTTATAGCCACATTCATATTGCACACAACTTAAATTTTACTAATAACAGCACACATAACTTGCATATCAATAAGTTAATCAATTAGAGATCATCCTTTCAATTAAAATGTGCATTCTTATTAGTCATTTTCATGCATTAATTATTTTGATAATTTAATCTAGCATGCATTCCTATGTTAGAAATAGAAAAATTTGCCCACCTTGTTGAAGGAAAGAACAATTAGCAAACTCCTAGTCGAATGTCCTTGCAACGAGATGCTCCTCCTCCTTGAATGTCGCACTCGAGCCTCCAAAAGCACCAAAACCGAGAGCTCCTTCCCTTTGAATGCCGGCCTCTTCTCCTTTTGTAGTTGCAAGCACCACTCCCACACACAACTCAATCTTTTATCTCACAAAAATTACTACTAGATAATATAATTGGACTATAGGTTTGGAAGGGAATAGTTTGGCACAAGAAGAACTAGCCATGGGGGGTATTTATACTAAAAGTCAAAGGGAATGGAGGACTAGGATCAATTGGTTGGTTGTAAGATGGAGGGCTAGGATGAAAGTAGGAGTTGCAATAACCACCCACATCCAAGTAATCACCACACCATGATCACAACTCAAAATTTGGGTTTCCCTCCAAAAAGTCACAACTGGCCATGGAAGAGTGCATTTTGCACGTGTACGTGTAGTGCACGTGCATGCAACTAGGCCCAAAAATTGTACATTTAATTTTTCTATAAAAATAAAATAGTCTTTAAATTGTATTCTACATGACAAGTTGCATAAAAATAGTCCATAGGCTTTAGTTTATGGGCCAAAATAGTTATTTTAAAATAAAATAAATAAATTACATTTTGGGCTTAAAGAAAAAGGCTTTTTATCTAATTAAAATAAGGCTTTTGTATAAAATAATTAAAAACACATATTAAAATATCTTTACTCATCTTGATGAAAATATTAACCAAATATTGCACGTGCACACTACTTGCAAAATAAATAATTTTTCATTAAATGAAAAATCAGGGCATTACAGAACATAAGCAAAAATAACCAAAAGAGCGATTTGATTAAAAGCTCGGTGTTTTGGGAAAAAATTTTATTTCACCCATCAAACTAACCCCAAAAAAATCTATAAAATTAGGGCATGGTAAGGACACATCTAAGAACCTCTCAAATTAATTTCGAGTCATAATCAACTTTAGCATAAGTAATTATTCAAAAACTACAAACTAGGTTAACATTGGTTTTTAGGGTTCTTGTTAAGTTCTAACCCCTCAATCTTTTTATGCCATTTATTCTAGTCCAAGTTCTTCAATATGCACATGAAAATTGTCCATTTTTCCACATAACAAGCAAATTAAACAACAAAAATAACAATTTGAGTTGAGAAACCCCCTGCCCAATGTATAGGAAGAACTAGTTAGCTTCTTCTCCTCCTTGCTCCTTGTTCATGCTCCTCTTCAAGAACGCCTCACAAATGAACCCACTCCTTCTTTTGATTTGATCTCTCATTTTTTTTTTTTCTTCTCAATTTTTTTTCTAAGTTAAAAACAAGTAAAGAAGGAGAAGTAGAAATATGAGAAGCTGAGAGGGCGTGAGATTAAAACGAGGTGAAACAAAATGAAGTGGGGATTTTTACCTTGAAGTGTGGCCGACCATTTTGTAGGAAAGGGAGAGAGAGACAAGTGTCTCTCTCTTTGTGGGTTAACAAATAAATATTGTATTTGCAAATTAATATTTGCAATCAACACCTTAATCCATATTAACCCTCCAATTTTGTTCATGATTGATCCAAATAATAGGTGTTTTTCCCAAAATCACATACTACATGATTTCATACAAACGTACGAAATCGACACAGTACATATACGCACATACTTCTATATATACAAATAATTTTTATTAGTTAAAACGATTAATCTTTACCAAAAATATTTTAATTCAGAAATAATAATAAGGATGATTCCAGAACTAATTTGATACAATACAGATGTATACAGACTGGTATATATATATATATAACGTTTATTAATAAAATCGGGTAATAACCCCAAAAAATATTCCAATTATGAAAATAATAATAAAATAATAATTTTTAATATCAGAACCGTATATTACAGATATTTTCTCAAAAACGCATTTTACAATATTTTGTACAAGTGCACAATAATCGATACAATACATATACATACTTACTAGTATATATATACAGATAACTTTTTATTGGTACAACTAAGAAATTTCCATAAGAAATATTTTAATTTTAAAAATAATAATAATATTTCATTTCCTTTATTCACAATCTCTTTCTAAAAAAGAAACATTACTTTATAAACCTATAACATAAAGTATCTCATTTCGACTTCTTTTATCAATTTAATCACTAATAGCATTGTGTGAAAATCAAATAATCTTAATCAAATGTTAATAATCGTAAAATCTCATCAAGAAGAAAACTAATTGCATTCCAAAACTTCATCTCTCTTTAATTTACAAGTCACATTTTTAATCGATAAATTCGAGTTCTTTAATGTAAAATTCCCTTTCAATTCTCACAAAATATATCCAAATATTGTAGAAATAATTTTTATAAAGTCTACACAATTTTAGAGAATTAAATAGAATTTTTCCCAATTTTTTAAACTCTTAATAATAAAAAAATCGAATTTATATTAAAAAATACAAAAAACTCAAAAAAGGAGACAGAAAGCCGGATTCGAACCCTAGTTCAAACTCCCCACCTATGAACAGTAATAGACCAAAATTGCACCCGAAGACAAACTGGCCAGAGTGACTAACTGATAAGAGGAGAGATCGAAATATATTTATATATATACTTCCGGTAATTTGAATTAAAATCAAAATTCACTAAAAAAGAGTCTCTATCAAGACTCGAATCCAGACCAGAGCCTCCGCTCTGCTACAGTAATGGACCAAAATTACACTCGAAGCTCAATTGGTCTTGAGTGATTAATCGATATGAAACTGGTTAAGTACATTTTGTAGAGACCATACTGTAATTACTTTTTTCTTTAATAAACTCGATTTTTCAATTGATTTGTACTCACTCAAAAAACATAATTCTTTTCCAGAATATTTTCTTTCAAAATTTCAGTATAGTGTATATATTTAAATTCACAAAGTTTATTTTTGTCAATATACCAAAATCTTAATCTTGCATTGAAGAACTCATTAATTTACAAATAGAAAATTGTCTTTCATCAAAACTTTCTCATAAAATTCTTTATACTCATAAAATAAACTCATGAGACTATTTCTCTACTATAATCGTATTGTAAAACCATTTTCATACATATTACATTATTTTGATTATTGTTGTAACATGCATAAATTCTCATTCCAACAATTTACTAAATGATACTTCATTTTTCACTTTCTAATTCAACAAGAGTTCTACTTATTTATATAAATCACAATATCAATTCACACATCATGACACAATTAAATTAAGATTATGCAATCTACAATTAACATACCAATCAAAATTTAACAATTAAACTATATATTGTCTACCATGTAACCTACTCCTAAATTAGAAAGGATTTTAGAAGCACCCACCCAAGAAATACTGATGTACTCAATTGAACTCCTAGAAATAAACTCCAAGAGAAGCTCCAATTTGTCTCCTCGAAATCCGTGCACAAGTAAAATCTCCAAGCTCCATTTTGGCCAAGCAAGGACAGTACCTCCTTCACTTTTTTTCGGCAGAGTAACAGCAAGAGCACCATCTCACTTCATATATGCATATATATATCTACATGATTATATATATATACACATATACTAAAATATGGTATAAGATATATATATATACACACACACACACACATGTGTATGGAGTAAGTGGTGTAGCACAGTTGGGTTTTCAGTTTTGAACAGAGAAGGAAAGCAAGAGGGGAATGTTGAGAAATGTGAACGGGTATGAGTATATATATACATATATATTTATGTATACACACAAACATTTGTATGTTGAGTGAATGGAGGAAATGAAAGGGATTGGCTGAATGATTGGCTTCGGAAATGAACAGAGAAGAAATGAAGGAGAAGGAAATGTGAGAGTGAATGAATTGTTTAGGGGTATTAATAGGATTTTGGAATGGTTATTATAACTACTTGTCCAGTAACCCCTCCACTAATCCACACTCAAATTCAAAAATTTGTTTTTCCCTCCATTCCCAAAACCAGCTGGTCCTCTCTTCCATGCTCAACACGTGCACGTGCATCGTACTTGCACACACTTTATTCATACACATACATATATATATTTAATTTTAAAAAAATAGGTTTATAATATATGGGAAAGGTTTAAATAAAATTAGTGTAGTTTAATTATAAATTAGATTCATCATGCACAAAATAAAATAAACACACACACTTCCGAAATTTCATTTTGAAAATGAATAGGCCCAAAATATGTGCACCGCAAACACGTGCATAACACACCAGGGGTAAAATTATCATTTCCAATTTGTGGGGTGTTACAATTATGTACTCGGTTCTTACAGTGACATTAACAGGAAATAGGAAGCATCAGTGACATGTAACATATAAACAGAAAATATGTGAATGTGTAACATGAGTCACTATTATGGGAAACACTGATCCCTTTCCATGTACACTTTCCTATATTTTCCACTACTAGGTCTTGCCTAATAACTCCAACTTATAATTATTTTATTATAATTAAATATGAACATACAATCGATGGAAATAGATGTCAAGAAAAATATCATGGAGGTAACAAGAGTCATGCCATGCAAGATGTACTAGTTCAATTCATTAATTGCAAAAAATATACATTTCAAAACATAAAAATCCAATTCTGGACAACAATATGTTGTTGTACAAAAACTAACTTTTCCATTGCTACGGGAAAGAAAATCAGGTTCTGTCAGGAGTTCCAGAAAATAGACTCTCGTCTGGTTCCAACCCATATTCACATGACAAATTCCAATCACAGTAGCTAGGTCAATGTCAGTTCTTTACTAGTCTAGTGTTCAGGCAGCAGATCAAGGTCAAGTTCTTGTGCGTAATAATCAACTGTAAATTCATTTAAAAATCTTACAAAAAACTTATAATAACCCCTAACGGTGTTAAGTAATATACTGGTGAGTCTCAGGTCCTAATTCTTCTGATGACATATTAATTTAATCTGTCAATCATGACAATATACTCCTAAACAGTAATCTAAAATTAAAATGTTACAATACTAAAATCAGAATATCTTGCACTCTACAAGTCAGATTTCAGATCGTCAGTTGTTCTGGATTATAAACACAGTGCGCTACAACTTTCTTGTACATGTAAATTATAATGCATGGAGCTAAGTAAAAATCATGGTACAAGTTTAGGTAATTGATAGGTTAGAAATTTGAATATTCGATACCATCATAAATTAACGGTTATAAATTAGAGTCAGTGACAGGGCACGATAAAGAAAACTATTATTTTTATTCACCGATGAATCAATAATAGAATTTCTTGAACTACGATAATCAATACAAAGAACTACTTGCAGAGATCAAGGAAATACTTGAACATTAATAATAAATTGAGTTCAAGAGATATTTGCCTTAAACGATAATTAAGATGGGAAGAAGAGGGGTGGCGATGGCAACGCGCAACGACAGCAAAGAGAAAGAGCGACGCCAATGGTGAGCAAAGCGGCGACAGTAAGGGCCAAGAGCGACAACAACGGCAAACGCGGCAACACACAGCAACTAGAAGTAGTTAGAGAGGTAATGGTGGCTGCGTTGTTAGAGAAGAAGAAGTAGTGGTGGTTCGACAGTAGGTGTGCGGTGCATGACGGTGCAGGGAGGCAGCGAGGTGGTGTCGAAGGTGCTCAGGTTGTGGCAGCAAGCACGTGGAGTCGATGGTGGTGATGATCGGTGTTGCGATCGAGGCTCGGCGAGGGTGGAATTGTCGGGATGGAGAAGCTCAGGGCATCGTTGGACGTAGTAGCAAGGATGTTCAGCTTTGTTCGTTGCATCTGGCAAGAGAACATTAAGTGAAGACTCGGGGCGGGGTTAATAGCAACAACCAGAGAGCACTGGTTGTTGAAGGCAAGAACATGAAACTCGCGGTTGAATTGGATGGTCAAGGCTGAGATGAGGAGGACAGAGGGTCGGGAGTTTGTGGGTTGCGGTAAAGAGGAGAAGTTGGCGGTTGTAGAAGGGGGGAATGAGAAGATTAGTTTATGGTTTAATTAAATAGGTCAATAGGTTAATGGAGATTTGGTTAATATATATAGGTGGGCATGTGATTACGGATGACATTGGCCTTCCTTCTTTTCTTAAAAATAAATTGGTTATGTTGGGCTTTGGGTTTAAATTTTGTAACACACCGCAAAATTGAGTTATTTACAATTTTGCAGTACATGTGTTACCCACATATATTTTGTACCGTTACTTGCAATATCAACAATATTATAACATAAATTATCTACATATTTTTACGAATTTTAAATATAATTTGTTTTATATGGGCAATGCATGTGTTTGAAGTACATGAGTAAATTGTAAAATCTTTTAGAGTTATCTAAATATTTTCTTCCACTTACCAAGTATGAATGAATAGTCTAGTTTTAATTCAGCTAGCCTAATTTAATCTATATTAACTTGGGTAGTATATGTGATTATATTAAGAAATAATTAATAATATTTTAGTGTGTAGCTCATGTACATATAAACCCATCTCGAACCCATGCATTTTCCCCTAACTGGTGGCTGGACAATGTGAAGGAGAGGGAATGATTTCAAAGCGTTTAAGGGCCTTATTTAGTTGGAGAGTGCGGAGACTAATTAGGAGTTTATGGGTGGTTTTAAAAACTTCACCTCACCCTCATTTTCTTTAAAATCATCACCGGCAAAGAGTGTGAGGTTCTTCATTCTTTTGCAAATAAAATTTTAATTGACACAGAGATCTTTTTTTGGAATGAGAAGTGCTACGGAAACAATCAATTTCAAGAAAGTGATAACATTCAAAATTGGAGTTTCTCTCTCTAGAAAATTCTAGAGAGAGAAACTAGATCTGAAAAACCCCCAAAAAGAAATCCTAGATCCAAAATCCTAGGGGCGGTGGCCGCTACTTTGCGCTGCCACCTCACCCCCTCGCCCCCCGTCGGCCCCCCTTAACCTTCCTCCACTTCACACTCCTGCTAAGTACTCTACTTCCGCCACTTCCCACCAAGTCTTCGATTTCGTCTTTGCGTAGCTTCGAGATCATCTTCGTCTTCCTCCTCCACCAAAGATTTGCCACCGTCGCCTGCCAAAACCGCCTTCCCCTCGACGCCTTCCCCCTCCCCGATCTCCCTACCCTCTGACGCCTCCCCCCTACCGTCTCCCTTCGACGTCTTCCCCCCTCCCGTGCTGTCGAGCCACCGTAGGCACCTCCCCTACCATCGCGCCGTCGATGGCACCTTTCCAGCCACCGGCGCTCAGTCGTCGTGCCCGGCGGTCGGGCCAAAGAAGAGGGATCCAAAATCCTAAGGGGCGGCGATTGGTCTTGGTTTGGTTTGCTAGATGTTTGCCCGAATGGTCTTCGTTCTTGCCACCATGTCAACAATCTCGGGTCAATCACGGCAATCTACGGCTTTGATTTGGTTTTTACGAGGATTGGTAGTGCATGTGAAGATGCCGGGTGTGCTTCTCTATCTGCGAGTCGCTATGATGAGTGAGTTAGGTTGTCTTGCATGATTGTGGAGCTTGGGCCCAAAGATGGGGTCCCTCCGTGATGTGCGCTCACTTGTCTCAACTGTAGCGGAGCGACTATGTTGTGCCAAAGCATTCTCCCGCACCTATTATCGCGAACACCATGGATCTGGGGTTCAAGTGTGTGAGGTCGGTGGTTCGGTATGGGGCCCGTGGGGCCAGGCTGGTAGTTGTTGGTGATGGGGGTGAGTGGGTGTGGGGTTTGGGTATGGCTGGCCTGTAAGAGACAGGGGTGTGTTGGTGTGGGGTTTGTGGCACCGTGCTGTGTTTGTAGTACTGTGTTGTGTTTGTGGCACTGTGTTGTCCACTCTTGGGGCCCGGATGCTCTTTACTGCCGCCACCATGTCCACACTCTCGGTGCCAATCACGGCAATCTACGGCTATGATTTGGTTTCGAAGGTTGGTAGTGCGTGCGAAGAAGCAGGGGTTTGCTTAAGGTTGGCAGCGCCGAAGGGAGAGACGGGGTATTTTAGTGAGGGGGTTGTTTGGTTGTGGGGCATCACGTCATCGTTGCAGATTTCAGCGTGCCTCCTCATGTTGCGGAGCGACGTTTTCGTCGTGCCAGAGCATCCTCCCACACCTGTGGTCAAAATCGTCTTGGATCTGGGCGATGACATGGAGCGCCCCCCCTCCCGAAGTACGCTATCTTGCACGATTATGGAGCTTGGGCCCGAAGATGGGGTCCCTCCATGATGTGCACGTTTGAGTGTCCTACGATGTTGCCGGTGCAGTTTTCACAGTGCCTACTATCAGGCTATTGAGCTTCCTCTAGCTTTGGCCACTGGCTCGTGATAGCGTCGCCTCTTCCCTCAGATTGGGAGTATGAGTCGAGATAAGTCTGTGTGGCGAGAAATTGCCTGAGAGAGCTAGAGCGTGAGAGAGGTAAAGGTATCCTCTCCACGACTTTCTCCTGGAGCATGGTGTTTGGTTGGGTGAGCGAGATAGTTGTTTGGTGAGAAATCGCCTGAGAAAATGCTATCGTGTGAGAGGTGAAGGTATACTCTTCACGGCTATCTCTTTGGTAGTGGTTGTGGGAACTATTGGCGCATTTGTAGGATGAGTGGTGGAAATGGTAGGAGGGTGCGATTGCTGTGCATGTGCCGTGGGGTCAGAATTCGATCTGTGGGGCTTGGGCCTAAAGATGGGGTCCCCCTAGTGAGGTGAAGGTATGGATCAACGGGTGATAAAATCCTGCCAGACTTGTTTCAGGTGGGTGTGCATGTGCCGTGGAGGCACTGTACGAAACTAAACTGACGTACTTACAATTTTGCTGGACTGAGCTTGTTTGTCGGCCAACCCTCCAGGGTTGTTGGAGGGATTTGTTGTTTGTTTGTGCGCGTCATGTTGCTTCATGTATGTTTTATTTTCTGTCTATAGTTTGTACTTTGGCCCAGTACTCTGGGTTTGTTTCGTTAAGCTCTTATTAATGAAACAGGGTGGCCAGATTCTACCTTTTCCTTCAAAAAAAAATCAATTTCAAGGAAATTGTTTAAGAGGTGGGTGTTTCCGAAATTTCTAATACTTTTGTAAAATTGTTCGTGCTTAGTTGTAGATATGTACATGATGGTTAAAATTAGATGTGAAATATATGTGGGTGGAAATTCTCATGAATTGGTCGACATTGAGGCAGTGTTGATCATGTTTAAGGATTGTGTAAAAATTTAATTAAATTTCTTGCTTATGGGAATTAGTATGTAGTTTCCCTCTATAAATTCTGATTATTGAATTGATAATTTGTTCATATAGTTTAACTCACAATTGTGGATTGTTAAGTCTTTGATTATGACAATTTATACTTGTAATTTGCATGCTAGAGTATATATTAAATTAATATATATTAATATATGCATAAATTCATTTCTAATTATACAAGCTCGAATAAAGTTATCCTCTGGAATTTTGTCAAAAATCGTATGTATGTTGTTAGAGAGTGAGAGTAATTGCAAGATCCAGTCTTGGTCGTGCTCGTTTATGTTAGAATATGAAAAAACCGAGAGTCGCACAGTTAAAAGTATTGAATTAACAACTATAGACAGAGAACGAAGCTTGATAGCCTGGTTATTGGGTTTGGATTTGGGCGCTGTGTACAGTAGGTCACAAGTTCGAACCAGGTACAAGCCAATTTCGGAATTTTTTTGATAAAAAATTCACTATTTGAGTATTTTTTAACATGAAAATTATATTTTTGAGTGTTGTATAAATAAAAATTGGGTACAAATATTTTTGGGTTAATCTCCGCGGGTTTGATTTTATTTACTCACTAGTATAATGCACGTGCGATGCACGTATTAGTTTTTTTTAAATTAAAGAAAAACTGTGATGTACATGGGCGAAGCACGTCTTAATAAATATAATTTTTTTGAAAATAAATATATATTTTAAAAACAATGATTTTCTTAACTCATTTACATGCAAAGATTATTTCTTTTTTAAGAAAATTATGAACATGCATTACAAAAAGCTTGAAATTTCTAAGAAACCTTTCCACAGTGGCTTTGGTAAACCAACTTGTATCAGTTCCGGGCTTTGGCTCAAGCCTAACAGAATATACCCCTTTCGCAATCTGATCTTTAGCAGCCTTCAAATGTATGAGGAAAGAATGCAACAGCCCAGACGTGATCTTCTCCGTCCTTCAATTTGCTATGATGACCAAATCATACCTGTTAAAGAGAAAATTCTTACACTAAATTGAGTTAATGAGACCTTAAAATTACAAAAAGGAATGATTCATTACTTTCAACACTAATATCCGATTTCAAGTATTGGTTAGATCCCCAAAGTTCAACTTGAAATAGCTGCATGTAAAATTCAACAAAATACATATACTTGGTGCAGACATAGCTAATCTAACATCAAATGACTAAAGGTTGATTACAAAACATCTCCTTAAGGTTTATTGAAAAACAAATTCACACCCGAAAACACCTTTATCCCCCTCTTTTCCTTCCTTTACTTATCCCGATTTAAGTAGCTATGACTTTTATTTTTATTTTTTTGGACCAATTTGAGTTTACCCTAAATTCCTTACAATGCACCCATTTTCTTATATTTCCACCTCAACATCCTCACTTAAACTAACATGCAGTTTGTTTACTGAGTTCAGATCAGCAGTTGAAGGCACCAGATGAGGTGAGAAGATGACAAAAGATATCTCCTTTTTTCACTCCAAACACCAACATTTTAGTCCAAAATCACCCAACACTCACAAAAACTCACAAATTCAAAAACCTTAAACATGCTGGTTTTATAAGAAGTAGATGACTATGAGATTTGACAAATACCCAATTCCCAAAATTCAGAATCAAATCACATCCAATTAAATTTTATGGAAGTTCTCACTTAAAAATATAATAAATACCTAATTCAAAATCTTCAATTAAAAAGCAAAAAACACAATACCCTACTCAACAATTAAACTAAAAGGATTGAAAATAGTAGAGTGATTGGGAACAGTAGATTTAGAAGCAGAATTTCATTACCTGGGATTGCAGCAAAAGAGGAGGCTTTAACTAAAGCGGTAGTATAATCCACGTGTAATGCACGCCTATAAAAAAGTTTAGAAATTAAATTAAATGAATTTGTGTATCGAATAAGGAAAGAAATAATAAAGCATTTAATGTATGTGGTATTTAAAGAGAACATGCATGAAGCGAAGCCCATAATAGGTGATATAATTCTATTTAATAGTAATTTGCACGTGCTTTGCACGTTCTAATTTTAAAAAAATATATATACAATGAATAATAAAACGTAATCTGGCTTTAAACTTGAGACATCCCTTTACTTATCACAAACTCTTTACAAATTATCCATAGTGGTACAAACTTTTATTTTATATGAGTGACTTTTGTAAATAATCATATCTCAAATAAATTTGAATTTTGAGGGTTTTATGGTAACTAACAACAATTGAGTAAATAAATGGTTAATATAACTCAACATAAAAATGAATGATTAAGATTAGATGGTTGAATGAATGTCTACAAATTACAGATTTTCTACAAATGACAACTCCAACTATCCCAGTATAATATTAGAGATTAAGGTCTTTACTTCTCTCCTCATGGTTGATATTGGATAAAGATGCACATTTATAAGTAATATGGCTAGTTAAGCCTGAAAACATCAAGGCACCACTTCTTCAATTTGTTTTTTGGTGTTTGTTTTGAGGGAAGTAAATAGCTAAAACTATGGCCATTACCATTTCTTGATATTTATCCTTTTAAGAATGTGAAGGCAGCCTCGTTTCCTTGTCTGTAATGCCCGGTCTTTAGATGTAAATTAAACACATATTTTGCACATTTGCAAGCAAATATCAAAGATTTAGTAATTTATATATCCAATAGTTAAAAATTGACTGAAAGAAAATCAAGTAAAAACACCTGTAAATAAATTCAATTGAACATCATCCTAGCTAACTCCAGGTCTCCAACAGTTAATGTGATTTTTGGAAGACTTAATTCATAACAGAAAAATCACTAATTCAAGACATTTCTTTCTTTAGTCATAAACCTTATAATAAGAGGAAAATTCTGTTTTAAACAGTAGAGAAGTGCTTTAGAGTCTTACACTTTTGTTTCAGCATATATATGGCAGAGGGACATGGCTGTTGGGGACTGGTATTTCCACGTTAACAGCCTTCTGATTCGAAAATGTGAAGGCTCTTCGTTTCCTACTACAATATCTAAATCCATGCATATTGATTTTCATGGTATATATACCTGACAAAATAGATCACATTAGTCATAAACCTTATAATAAGAGGAAAATTCTATTTTAAACAGTAGAGAAGTGCTTTAGAGTCTCACCGTACACTTTTGTTTCAGCATATATATGGCAGAGGGACATGGCTGTTGGAGACTGGTATTTCCACGTTAACAGCCTTCTGATTCGAAAATGTAAAGGCTCTTGGTTTCCTACTACAATATCTAAATCCATGCATATTGATTTTCTTGGTATATATACCTGACAAAATAGATCAATAAACATACAACTTGACAAATGACAAATGAGTGTCCTTGTGCAGTGCACTATTTCAATGATCTGGATATTTATTTAACATCTGTATGCTATCCGATTCGAACGATTACTTTCAAGAAAAGTGAAGAGATCAAATTAGATCATGGAGAAATGGAGAAATAAATGATTTTATTACTAATCACAAATAAATGTTTTGTAAATGTTTTGACATTTAATATTGTATAACACATCATTAATTGTGTAGAAAATTATAGTAAAACAAAAAACCAAATACTTACTGGGCGGTCGCGGCTGTTGACGAAATCGATGGGGGACCGCGGTGGTCGCGCGACGCGAGGAAGGAGGTTTCGAGGGTGGGCGGAGCGACTGTTGGCGAAGTCAGGGGGATCGCATTGGTCGCGAGAGGAGAGGGAGGAGGGTTCAAGGGCGGATCGATGTTTGGCGAAGTCGGGGGGGTTGCGCAATGCGAGGCAGGAGCCTGGAGAGCGGAGCAGCTGTTGACGGATGGTGAAGTCCAGGGGGGTCGCGGTTATCGCGCGACGCGATGGAGGAGGCTTGGAGGGCGGAGCAGGTGTTGGTGAGGTCGGGGGGGAGAAGGGATCGCGAAGATGGCACTACGCAAGGGAGGAGAGTTCGAGGGCAGAGCAGGAGGAAGACGAATCGAGGGGGGATGAGGAGAGAGAGAGGCGGTGGAGATTTTGGGAGAGAGGGAGAAGAATGGACGGGAAGGGGGGGTGTTTTTTCTGAGAAGGAGAGTTTTTTTGATTGAAAATTACGATTGTGACCTTCTTTTGTATAGGTATTAGGGGTAAAATTTGACAGATTTAACCCTACATTATTTTTTAGGTGTGTTATGTATAAGAGGGCATAATAGTAAAAAGCTGCTAAAATAGGGGTTTGCTTAATAATAGTATAGATTTGAGTATTTGGAAGATTAAGAATTGATTTTGAGGGATATCATCTTCGGATAATTAGAAATTGATTTTTGAGGAATATTATGTTAATGGAAATGGTACAAATGTTTTGGAAGTATTTGGAAAAATTAAGAATTGATTTTGAAGGATAATATCGTAGTGGAAATCAGTACAAATATTTTGGATTAAATTACTTATTATAATGAACGATTTGGTACATATTTGGTAATTGGATTTAAAATATTAGAACAGAGATGATGTTGTGAATTGATGCTTTTTGAAGTCATATTATAACAGTTTGGAAAAAATTTATCTAGTTATTTGAGGATGACTAGTTGAATGGAATTTATAATGATTGAGAATTGTGATTTAAATATTTGAATGACAACCAAATGGAAGAAATGTAAGAGAATGAAATGAAATATATAAGTGAATGAGAATTGTATAAAAGATGTTAAGAATAACCCGGACGATTTCTGATTTTTGGTATGTGTGACTTCAGAGGCTGAGCGAGACACTGCGTGCTGACAAGTTGTGATTTATGAAAATTTGAGAAATTATCAATGCGGGCTAATGTTCTCGGTGTGTTGATTTACGTGTGGTAGGGTAAGTTAGCTCTAGGTGGTCATTATTTATGTTTGAACTTATGTACAGAGACTAAGTGGAGTTATGGCTGAAAATAATGACGAACATGTCCGGTAAAGAACTTGCAGTTCCTAGGGGTTTGGGATTGAGGAATATTCCCGGTAAGTCTATGGTATTTGGGCTAGAGGTATGTCTGTCTCTCCATAAAAAGGCCAGTAAAGAACTTGTGGTTCCTAGAAATATTCAGGACGGACATGATACGCCTGGTAAATCCATGGATGGTGGGCTAGGGGTACGCCTGGTTCGTAGTTACGGGTGACCAACTCGCTAGGTTCGGGACCTATGATATCCCTTGTAAATCTGCATGTGTAGGCTAGGGGTAGGCCAGTGAGGTCGATGAAATGGTCGGTAAAGAGATGCGGCTCGTGGGAATGTTCATGACATAGGATACGCCCGGTAAATCTTCATGTGTTGGCAAGAGGTAGGCCGGTAAAGTCCACGATCCTAGGGGTGCGAATTGCACGGTTTGGACTACAGTCATCGAGTTAGGATTTCATAGCGAGGGATTCAACCTTATAATGAGAAGTATGTTAAGGACTTGCCCTCGGACCTATATTGTATGGGATGCATAGAATCCGAACAAGTGTGCATTAGTGTGCCTTGTGTGCATTTGTTACTTTATTGGATACTTATTTTATGACATTGTTTTATGCATTTTGATTTCTGTTTCATGGCATATACTTATACACTTAGATTAGATTCACTTTCTATTTTTTTTTAATCTTTATCATTATTGCTTTTATTTTGTGCATCAAGTTTGTGGTTGTTAAATTGAGGAATCGCTGTATTATATCATCGCATCAGTTGTATTCAACAGATGTGCCCGCAGTTCTCAAGTTTTGCAGGACTCGAATTAGCGAGCGACGTGCGCATGAGTTTGGTGTCGAGGTATGTTGTAAAATTAAATATTTTGATGATATATGTTGTACTTTATATGTAAATTTTTGTTGTGTACTCTAAAGAATAACATTGTAATGAAAAAGTTTTAAATTTCTTATATTTTTGTACGAATTTGAAGTAATGGTCCTGGTTGTGCTACGAATTACCTATGTTTGGAATTCGGGGTGTTACAGGTTCACAAATAAATCAAATGGCCAATTAATAGTTCTATAGAATGGTTTAGGATTTGGGTTCTAACAAAATAATCGAATATCCAAGTGAATGCAATTGGGTTGAAAATAATTGAAAGATTTACAAAAAATTGAACAAATAAAGAATGGGTAGCACGAAAATCAAAGAGAATATTGGTAGGAGAAGAATGAATTTATACTCATTAAAGCACTAATGAATAAGGATGAATGGAAGGGACAGAAGAAAATAAGAAATGAAAGAACTGAATATGAATGGATCAAAATTTGATTGAATAAGATTAGTATCCAGATTACAAGATGGTTATTAAAGGTTCATGTGATCAACGTGGTATTCATATTATTGAGCTCAACATGGTTTAAACTTGGGCTCTGACATCACTAAAAACAAGTCACGCCCCGCTTCCCAAAATACGGAAGTACGGATACGCAACTAAGGCCCAGCGAGTGATATATACATCATCCATAAGCTGTAATTGTTAACTCAACAATATAAAATATAATCACAACTAATAGAATAATCACATAAACAAGAAATAACATAAATAATCCATGAAATATTCCACAAATAACCAACATCTGGATGAAAATAAACTTGGGGTCAAAATGCCCGGAATACAGTGTACGGAAATAACTATAGTACTGAGAATAAAAAAAATAAACGAGATAATTAATGCAGGATAAAATCAAGCTCCATCATCTAGCAATTTGATAACCAAGTCCTTCTGTTAGTTCTTCTTCGGTGCCTTTCATCCTCAAACTGATGGGTAGACTGAAAGATTCAATTGTGTGCTGGAGGATATGTTGAGGTGTTGTATGATGGATTTCGGTCACAGCTGGGAGAGGCACTTAGCTCTGGCGGAGTTTGCCTACAATAACAGTTTTCAGACTAGCGTTTGTATGGCACCATATGAGGCTCTGTAAGGGAGGAAGTGTAGAATGCCAGTGCGCTGGTATGAAGTGGGGAAAAGGCAAATGTACGGATTGGAAATAGTACAACAGACCTCGGAAGAAGATAGAATTGATCCGGAAAAGGCTGGTTGACAAACAGAGCAGATAGAAGAGTTATGCTGACAATCGGAGACGGGATCTGGAGTTCAAAGAAGGTGACTATGTCACCCTGAAAGTATCTCCAACTAAGGGTGTGATTCGATTTATGAAAGGAGGAAAGTTAGCCCCAAGTTACATAGGACCATACAAGATATTGAAGATGATTGGAAAGATAGCTTATCGGTTGGAATTGACGGAAGAGCTAGCCCAAGTACACAATGTATTTCACGTGTCAATGCTGCGAGGTTACATTCTTGATCTGAGTCATCATCTACCAGAAGTGGCAGAGGGCCTACAGATAGATAAGAGCTACAAGGAGCGTCCTGTGGAGATTGTGGATCGACGGGAGAAAGTTTTGAGGAATAAAACTATACCCATGGTCAAGGTGATGTGGAGGAATCAACTGGTTGAGGAAGCCACATGGAAATCAGAGGAAAGGAAGATGAGGGACCATCCTGAACTTTTTGCCTAAACACTGTAATTTTATTTCTTTTGCTTTTCTCACTCTTTAAGCGTAGTTCCGAGGACGAAACTACTCTAAGAAGGGAGTGCTGTAACATTCCAGAAAAATTAACTTTAAAATTTTTGCAAGTGCATTGCACGTAAAATTTTACGGAAATTTTTACTTCTAAAATTTTCTAAGGGTCATGCACAAATTTCTTCTCATTTTATTTGTCACACTTGTGTGATTTATTTTATTTTAATCCAATAGGCCTAAAATTTGTTTTGAAGGCCACTAAAAGTTAATTATAAATTAAGGCCCATGATAAATTCTACACTTAAATGAACGTTTTAAACTCTAGCACACTTGTCATGTAACATAGACCTACATTTAATTTAATAACAATTAATAATAGAATGAGAAGTGTGTGCACATAGGGTGCACATGCACGTGTTGTGCACAAGGAGTTGGCCAGCCACTTGAGAGAGAGGAGATAGTGGAAAGTTTGTGGGAGAAAGTGGGTAGTCATTTGAGTAGTGGGACTCATCTCAACCACACAATACTTCTATAAATACCCCCCTCCTTTAACATGAACACACACAAAAGTTCAAAACAAAATTAAAAGAGAGAAGAGAGAAGAGATTTTCGGTGGGCATTTCTAGAGGAGGAGATTTGGGTTTTGGCTTAAGGAGGAGAAGAGCAATCTTGTGTTGGAGCTTGGAGCAATTTTCTAGGAGTTCTATTTACAATTTGCATCAAGAAAGAGGTGGGTGTCTCTTTTACTTTCTAAATTATTGTAGAATGCATGTGTAGTTAGGTTATGCTTGAAATGGACAATTGGTACGAGTTCTTTAGTTACTTTTGTGATGCATGTTGTGTTGTGATCTAGAATTTTTAGTAGTAATGAAATATGAGAAATGATGCATGCTAGTTGAAATTTCAATATATATTTGTTAGGTTGTCAAATTGAAATTCTGTTTATGAGCATGTTGTATTGTTGTTAGGCACATAATAGTATGCCATGATTGGATTATATGAATTGTGTATATATGTACATAAAGTTGTTAAGTTTCATGTACGAAATCGGGGTAGATTATAATCCAAAAAGAAAGATGTGAATTTTCCTTAAATTCACAATAAATGGCTAAAAGAAATTATATTCATGTAGTCTTGATGATAAATAAAAGTATATGTATATGAAGGTTCTTAAAAAATACTATTTACAATATTTGTGTAAAATTTTGCTCTAATATAGATAAAATGAGTAAGAAATCATTTCTGAAGATCAAGGAATGTATTTTATAAACAATTAATTTGGGAGAAAAGAATAGAAATTGAAAATAATTGAATGAGTAAAAACTAAGGGAAAACAGAGAGTTGGGTTATAAAGTTTTGAACGCATATATTATCATATATGATGTTGGGTAACTTGGATAGCGCGTGAAGGGGGTTTTCCTGGTGCTCGGCCGTGCTCAGGTTTGAGTCTTGAGAGAGACTTTTTTTTTTATGATTTATAGACCAGGAACAGTAATCACTGAGTTCGGGTTTATTCACAAATGTGTGTTGGCTCACTAGTTTGAGTGGTGGTCTGGGTCGCTGTAGGCCCTGGTTCGAGTCTGGTTGTACCCCTCTGGGTTTTATTTTTATTTTCTTATGATTTTCAAGTTTTAAAAATTGGGAAACTTCATAGAATATTATAGAATATTATTAGAACAATTGGGAATTATTTTATTTTATTCTAAAAGATATTTTGAGAATTTATAGGTCATATACATGTGTTAGTTGAATTTTGAATTCAAGTTTAAGAAGCAAATGTTTATGATTAAAGATTCTAAGAGTTGGTTTACAATAAAATCAAGGCATAATTATGAGTTGGAAATAAAGAATTTCTTGTGATTAATCTTAAAGGGATTTTGTAATAAGAAGTAGTGATCTAATCTTAAAAGGAATTTTTGTATTAATATACTTGAAGTATAGATAAACATGAAAAAGGTTGTATTAATCAAAAAAACATTGAGAATTATGAAAGTGAACAGTTTGGTTGGTTAATCATGAAATTGTCTACAAGAATTTGATTTGAAAATATTTTCGAATGATGCCATAAGAAGTTGAATACTTCATAAAGAAAGATGATAAAGAAGAAATGATGGATACTAAAACAAATGTTTATGTTGAGGTTAGATATAACCTAATTGATCTCAATAGTGAGATGGTTGTTGGAATATAGAGGCTAGGCGAGACCCTTAGTAACCGGCATTTTGTGAATAATGAAAGTTGTCCAGTGTGGGTTAAGTTTCTCTTTGAGAAGTAGCCAATGTTGGCTAACTTTCTCTTGTGTTGATTAAGTCTGGTAGGGTAAGCTAGCTCTATGTTGTGATGATTATTAAACTTAAGGTCAGGCACTAAGGGGAGATGTGATGAAGTATGGGCAAACATGAGTATGAGGGCCTCATATGATTTACGGTGGGAGATTAACTTTAGAATTATCGAGGTGTGAGACAAAATATCCAAAATCACTCATAGTAGAGATATTTCCTCGGAATTATCGGGATTGAGGCAACGCTCATGGGTATTTATGTGATGATGTACCCATGACTCGCGGTGTTAGTTTTGTCTCCAGAATTGTCGAGGTGTGAGTCGTGATGTTCGAAAATCACTTTGGTGGGAGAATGACTCTCAAGAATTATCGGGGTCATACCTCGCGATGTGGGTTTCACCACCAGAATTATCGGGGTTACGACTTGCGGTGGGAGAGCGATTCTTAAGAATTATCGGGATGGTACTAGATACTCACAGGATATCTAAACCATACATTAGTCACCGTAGTAGTATTTCATAGCGACGGATTAAATCCTATATTGAGGAGTACGTTAAGGGCTTGCCCTCGGACCTATTTAGTGTGGGATGCACAAAATCCGAACAAGTGTGAATTAGTGCATTATAGTGTAATGTCTGCATTAGGCATTAGGTCATATAATACACTGACATATTTTGGATAGTCACTTTTTTACACTTTGTTGTGCATTCAAGTTTGTGTTTGCTAAAGTAAGAGAACACTGTATTATAGCATTATGTCAGTTGTATGCAATTGACGTTCCCACAGATTTCCAGTGCAGGACTTGGATCATCAAAAGACTTAAAGATGAACTGATGTTGATGATTATTTTCAGATTAAAGTTGTGGAATGTTAGAGTTGTATATTTCTATTGTAACTTCCGCTGTGTATTTTTGTAACAGAACAATGTTGTATTCTCCTGATGTTCTATTGTTATGCTCGAACTCTTGCTCACTTCGGCCCCCCGATCTCCTGTCAGGGTGCGCGCGAGCATGTCCAGCCTTTTAAACCCGTTTCCCCCCTCTCCCCCCCCCTTATGGTCCCCAATCCAGAGCGGAGTGTGGAGTGTTCTGCCCCTCACGACTCATGTCCCTCTCCTTCTTCTTCCTTTGTCTCTCCAGCGTCGTCTTCTAGCCCCTTTCGCTTGATTCGTTCGAGTGCCCGACTTAGGGCGAAGCGTTCAGCTTACCTCCCCTCGTCCAACTCATCTCCTCCCCCCCCCGCTAGGTTCTCTTTTTCATCCCCAGTTTGATGATCTGTCTGACCTAGAAGTATTCTCTATAGCCAACTCTCTTGGTTTTTCCCTTCCCACCAACTACTTTATCCCTATTTCCCATATCAGGGAGATTGAACGGTTTCGAGTTATTGAGCACAGTATCGATCATGATTAGTTTGTCCTGGAACATTAGAGGCCTTAACTGCCCCGCCAAGCAAAGGGCTATTTTCAACATTATTGCTTCTTCTCACTGTGACATCATCTCGATTCAAGAATCTAAAATTGAATCTCCATCTCCCCGTCTCTATCGTTCCTTAGGCGGAACTTCCATCACGAATTGGATCTCCCTCGACGCCAATGGTTCCAGAGGTGGGATCCTCTTTGGCTTCAAGGAATCAGTTTTCTCTTTAATCTCCATCCGCCGCCTTAATTTCTTTCTAATAGTTCAACTGCATTGGCACCTCCTAGATTGTGCCTTCACTATCATCTCGGTTTACGGCCCGTCGACTTCTGATCGACGGCCCCTTTTCTGGAATGAATTCCGTTCTCTTCATCAATTCGTTCAAGGCCTCGGCTTTATCTGTGGCGACTTCAATATTACTCGTTTTGCTTCCGAAAGATCGAATTCTTTCGCTTCTGATTACCAATCGTGTATTTTCAACGATTGCATCAGAGATCTCCAATTATCAGAGATTCCTGTCTCCGATAGGAATTTTACTTGGTCCAATCAGCGCCTTTCCCCTTCCCTTGCCAAGCTAGACAGGTTTCTAGTCACGCAACCCTGGTTCTCCAAATTTCATAATGCTTTCGCGAAAGCACTTCCCAACCCTTCTTCGGATAATGTGCCCATAGCCCTCTACTCTAACTTCCACTTCCCCCATCATCACCTTTTTCGATTTGAAAAATTCTGGCTTCAAGATCAGCTTTTTATTAAGTTGGCTGAGGAATGCCTTGCTTCCGTCTCCGGTTCTCAGGGTTTAGGCAATATCCTTCTTAAACTCCACGCTATCAAATATGGCTGCAAAATATGGCGCCGCGAACGTCAATCTAACACCAATTTCCTCAAAGATGTTCTTCTCGCCTCCATTCAGGCGTTCGATCTGTTAGAAGAGCAAGCTCCCCTTTCTCAGTCTGCTCTTCTAGAAAGGCTTTCCTGCAAGAGAGATTATGCAGATATTCTCCTCCAAGACCATTCCAAGTGGGCTCAAAGAGCCAGAGTTTCCTGGTTGAAAGAAGGGGACGGTAATACCGCCTTCTTCCATCATTATGCCTCTTATCGAAGGCGATGTAACCACATCTCTTCGATTATTGATCAGGGTGTGGAGTTTCGATCCGACCCTGATATTCACAACAGCTTTCTCTCCTTCTACAAAAACCTTATCGGTACCTCTAAACCTCGCTTGATCTCTCTTGACTGGCAGCAACTCTATGGCACCCCGACCATTGACCTCTCCTCGCTTGAAGCCCCCTTCACGATGGAAGAGATCAAGTCGGCGGTTTTTCGCTTTAAAAAGCGATTCTGCTCCAGGGCCGGATGGATTCCCGGCCTTCTTCTTCCAAAAATTCTGGCCCTGGCTGAAAAATGATCTTTTTGACCTTTTTCAAGATTTACATTAAGGTTCTTTTTCCTTCGATCGCATTAATTATGCCCATATTGTTCTTATTCCTAAGTTGGCTGGAGCCAATTCGGTGTCTGACTTTAGACCCATTAGCTTAATCAATACTTCGTTCAAAATAATCATGAAAGTGCTGTCATCTAGGCTGAGTATCGTCATCCCTCCCCTGATTGATCAGGCTCAATCCGGCTTTATCAAGGATCGATTTATTCTTGATAGCGTAGCCGCCGCCCAAGAAATTATCTCGCTTAGTCATCATCACCAGTTAGAAGGGATTCTTCTGAAGCTGGATTTCCAAAAAGCTTACGACAACGTTCACTGGGATTTTCTACTAGATATTTTGCAGCATCGGGGTTTCGGCCCCAAATGGATTGGTTGGATCAAATCCAGTCTGAATGTTGGTTCCTCTTCCATTATTATCAATGGTTCAGAGGGCCATAAATTTAAAATTAGGCGTGGTCTCTGCCAAGGAGACCCTCTTTCTTCCCTTCTCTTCACCCTAGTGGCAGATGTCTTCAGCAGGTTGCTTCGCAACGCTCGCTCTGCCTACGCCATCGAGGGTATTGGTCGTTCCCAGCATTTCGATGGGATCCTCAATCTGCAATACGCAGATGATACCATCATTTTCTCAACTCCGGAGCGCTCTTCTTTACGCAACCTTAAACTACTGCTGTATTGTTTTGAACAGGTTTTCGGGCTATCCATCAATTTCAACAAGTCGTCAGTGTACTGGCTTGGCGGGAACGATACCCGTCATAGCGAGGTCGCTCATTTCTTTAATTGCCGTATTGCCTCCTTCCCTATTTCGTATCTTGGGATCCCCCTCAGATGGGGTAAGCTCCACAGAGCTGACTGGCTCCCCCTCATCGACAAAATCGAATCCAGGCTGAATGTCTGGACTGGCAAATTACTATCTCGAGGAGGGAGGTTAATACTTCTCAACTCGGTCCTTTCGGCTATTCCTCTCTACTTGATGTCTTTTTATTATATTCTGTCTTGGGTTCTCAAAAGATTTGATCAAATTCGTAGCAACTTCTTTTGGTCGGGTGATGCGCACTTGAAACAAGGGTCGCATCTTTGCCATTGGAACATTGTCTGTTCTTCCAAATCCAGCGGAGGCCTCGGTGTTTTGAACCTTCGCGATCATAATCTTGCCCTATTAGGCAAATGGCTATGGAGATTTCACAAATTTCCTCAACTGACTTGGGTTCTTTGCATTAAAGCTGCGTATTTTCGCTCCTCCCCTTGGTGGCAGTTTAACTCTTCTATTCATCGTTTTGCTTTCCTGTTCTGGAAAGGCGTCTGGAAAATAGCTCCTGCTTTCCATTCCAGCATTATTAGACTTTGTGCCAACGGTTCCAGGACTAAACTGTGGACCGATCTCTGGTTAGGTAACACCACTATCGCTTCTGCTTATCCTGCTCTCTACAATCTTGCTTCTGCACCGGAGGCTTCTGTCGAGGAATCTTTTGTCTGGGTCAACGCTTCTAGATTTTGGTGCATTCCATTTACCTCCCCTTTACCCCACAATCTTGTCTTAGATCTGCAACATTTAATTGACTCTCTTAATCTATATGAGTGGAAACACTCTGAGGACATAGCGTGGCGTTGGAATGCATCTGGTATTTTCTCGGTTAATTCGTTCTACAAATTCCTCAACTTCCGAGGTGTTGTTTCGCCGGCTGCAGATTTCATCTGGAAATCCTGCGCTCCCCTCAAGGTAAAAATTAACTCTTGGTTGGCCATCCACAACAAGCTCCTCACGGTCCAGGTTCTAAACAGGAGGAATTTAGCGTGGGGTCAGCCCTGCATCCTCTGCTTGGAAGCCCCCAAAAATGTGGACCATCTTTTCGCAGTTTGCCCTTTCATTAAGCCTCTTTGGAAATTAGTTTCTCTGGCATGGTCCAATCCATCTCTACCGCCCAATCTTCTATCTTGCTGGAAATCGCCTACGTGCCTTCCAAAATTTAGTAAGAGTTGGCTCCTTTCTGTCCACTTAATCATCTGGATTACCTGGAAGGAAAGGAATCGCCGAATCTTCTCCCAAAAGGCTTCCCCTTCCTCCTCCCTCTTAGAGGATCTGATTTATTTATTCAAATTCTGGACTTCGATTATTAAAGTTGATAAGCATCAGGTTTATCATGACTACCGTTTAGACGAATCTCTCTCTGTTCTTTCTAGGGTTAATGCTCTATAGCTTTTTTTGCCGTTGTCCCTGTTTTTGGGTTTTTGTTTCATAGCTGCACTTTTTTCTCCATTGCTATAGCTGTGTGTACTTCGGTTTTTGCATATTTCGTTCTCACTTTATATTATTATTTTCCTTTTGGCTCTTGCAGGAGTGAGCGTTTCTTTTTAGTGGTGCTTGTGGGCTCTCCCGAGGCCTTTTGTTTTTTGACTATGTTTGGCCGAGTCCTTGGCTCTGCTAGTTGGCGCCGGGTCTTTGTCGAACCTTCTGTTTTTGCTTGGCACTGGTTTATGGCTTCGACTTTGCTTTACCTCTATGGCCTTTTTTTTAGTTCTTTTGTTATATGACTGTTGGCAGGTGGGCTTCTTTGGTTTTTGGGTTTGCTATGGCAGTTTGTGATATCAAGTTAGGTGGGTGAGCATGAGATTGTAGTCTTGTTGTTATCTATCTCCTTGACTTGTTATCATTTTGGTCAGGCTATTCTCTTCCCCTGATCTTTAATCTATGTTTAGTTGTATGTTTATTGGAGATTAGTTCTGTTTCTCCAGCGCGTGTTTTGTTCTTGCTGCCTGCTTGTTCATTGATGTTGCTATTGGTCTGAGTTACTGTTCTAAGCTTTTGTTACCCTGAGATGTTGAGCAACTTGATTTGTTGAACTTCAGTTTGGGTTTAGCTCGCTCATATGGTTTTTGGGGCTTTTCTAGTTGCCCTTGGCTTTTGCTGGCGCTTTCCTGTGGTCAGTAGCCAACTCAGGTGATGTTTTCTATTTATCACTGGATCGGACGAGCGTTAGTATCGTTGCCCGTCTCCTTCCCTGGTGGCTGTTATCGGAGCCCTCCCTGCCTGCATCATCGTCACAGCCTCCCCTGCCCTCCACTCCGGTGGAGCCAGCCTTGTTTCGTTGGGCCAGCAGCACCGTTTCCCGATCGCTCTCTTTCCAGCTCGCTCCCTGTCCGCCTGCTCCTCCCAGAATATTTGTCTTGTATCGATTATTTTAGCTATCTCTTCCTGTTAGTTTTAGTTTAGTATTGTCGCTTTATTGTTATTATTGTTTTACCTCTGGTAAAACCTTCCACGTTGTCGCTGTACAGTTCATTTTTGATTTATATATATTTTTTGATCGGGCTGGAGTCGGTTGACTCTATCCGCTTACATCCAAAAACAATGTTGTATAATGAAAAAGTTTTAAATTCCTTGTAAATTTATACGGATTGAAGTAAAAGTTCATGTTGTGATACGAATTACATGTACTTGGAATTTAGGGCGTTACAATAAGGAACTAGAACGAAACAAATAACAACTGTAAAACTTGTATACAGGGAAAACATGAAGATGGGAAAACATGACTTCAAAGTATATACAATCGGTAACCAAGGAATCATTAATTTGGAAACATGCAAATATGAAGTCATTTAATCTGCAATCATAAATCAAGGAACAAGTCATGTAAACGGGGATCATGTAACTTGTAAACATGAATCATATAACTTGTAAACAAGAATTATGCACTTGTTCAGTCTTAATCTTAAGTCTATCGATCTTTATTAATTTTATTTAATGCACGCAATCTTGCGTCCCATACCACAGCTTCAGGTGCATATAATCA
Source organism: Hemerocallis citrina (assembly GCA_017893485.1). Lineage (NCBI taxonomy): Eukaryota > Viridiplantae > Streptophyta > Magnoliopsida > Asparagales > Asphodelaceae > Hemerocallis > Hemerocallis citrina. The sequence continues at coordinate 221,379,684 of CM030361.1, read as the reverse complement.
TGTGAATGTTTAGACTCATGTGGTGGATTATATAGGATTATGTACTCGGGTCTTGCATTACCATTAATAGAAAACATGACAATATACTCCTAAATAATGGTAAATCTCAGGTCTTAAATTTACTAATAACATATTATTTTAATCCGTTAATCATGAAAATATACTCCTAAATATTAATATGAAATTTAAATGTTACAGTACTAAAATCAGAATATCTTGCATTTTACAAGTCCGATTTCAGATCCGTCAATTGTTCTAGATTCTTGAATTATTGACACAGTGGGATACAACTTTTATACACAGGGTTCTAAATTATAATGCCTGAAGCGAGGTCAAAATCTTGGAACAAGTTCGGGTAACTGACAAGCCAGAAATTTGAATATTCGATAACATAATAAATTAACGTTTCGAATTTCGAGTCAATGATAGGGCGTGATAAAGAAAATTATTATTCCGATTCGTTAAAGAATTAATAATAGAATTTCTTGAAATACGATAATCAATACAAAGAACTACGTGCGGAGATAAAGGAAATACTTGAATATGAACAATAAATTGGGTTCAAGAGATACATGCCATAATTGATCATTACGATGGGAAGAAGAGGGGAGACAATGGCAATGCCCAACAGTAGCAACAAGAAAAAGCGATGCCAACTATGAGCAAGAGCGAGTCAGCAAGGGCCAAGAGCAACAACAACGACAAACGCAGCAACACACAGCAAGAAGAAGTAGGACGAGAGGTGATGGTGGCTACACTATTGGAGGAGAAGAAGTAGTGGTGGTTCGACAGTAGGTGTGCGGTGCTCGGGAGTGCGGAGAGGCAGTGAAGAGGTGCCTGTGGTGCTCAGGTTGTGGCAGCAAGCAAGTGGACTCGATGGTGATGATGATTAGTATAGTGATGGAGGCCCGACAAGGGTGCAATTGTCGGGATGGGGCAACTCAGAGCGTCGCTGGTCATGGTAGAAAGGATGTTTGGCTTCGTTGTTGGCATCGAGCGAGAGAACAACAAGTGGAGACTTGGGAAAGAGTCGAGGGCAGCAAGCGAAGAGCACAGGTTGATGAAGGCTAGAAGATGAAACTTGAGGCTGAATTGGATGGTCGGGGTTGAAATGAGGAGGAGAGAGGGTCAGGAGTAATGGGTTTCAGGAGATAGGAGAAGTTGGCAACTGTGGAGGAGGGGAAGGAGAAGATTAGTTTAGGGTTTAATTAAATAGGTCAATAGGTTAATATATATATGTGGGCTGGTGATTATAGATGACTTTGGGCTTCTCACTTTTCTTAAAAGTAAATGGGTTAAGTTGGGCTTTGGGTTTAGGTTCACAAATAAATCCAATAACCAATTAATAATTTTATATAATGGATTCGGATTCGGGATCTAACAAAATAATAGAATATCCATGTGAATGCAATTGGTTTCAAAAGAGTAAAAAGATTTATAGAAAATAGAAATACAAGAAGAAAAAAAAGAAAATTTGTATAATCGCAAATGGGGGTTACATACAAGTAGGTGGTTCCACGCATGGGAGCAACTTGATGTGTCCTTTTGCTTAAGAGAAAAGCTAAGCATTGGTACAACTTGATGTGAATCTTCTGGCAGATTATCTTATTCAATTCTTTTCGGTTTAGTTTTTCAATTAGTCATTAACTATTTAAGTAACGCCCCGAATTCTAAATATAGGTAATTCGTAGCACAACCAGGATCTTTACTTCAATTTTGCATTAAAACACATGGAAATTAAAACTTTTCTATTACAATGTAATTCTTTACAATACGCAGCGAAAATTTAGATAAAAGAAAAACAATTTATATCATCAAACATCTTCAAGCCTGCAACATCCATCGACATCCAGCTCAAGCCCCCGTCGATCACTAATCTGTATCCTGTAACTTGAGAACTGCGTGCATGTCAGTTGCATACAACTGACGCAATGCTATAATACAGCGATTACTTTATTTTAACAATCACAAAGTTGAATGCAGAAATAGAAAATGTGACTATCCTAAACATGTCGGTGTAAGATATGAACCTAATGACTAATGTAGACACTTAAACATACAATGAAAATCTAATGCGCACTTATTCGAATTGTATGCATACCATACTACATAGGTCTGAAGGCAAGCCCTTAACGTATTCCTCATTATAGGGTTCAATCATTCGTTATGAAAATCCTACTACAATGACAAAAACAAGGTTTAGACGTCCCAGGAGTATGGATTCTAGTCCCGGAATCCACTGTCCGATTATACAGAATTCTCGTTGTGCAAATATCTCGCAAGTGCCGCTCTAGCCGGGAATATATTGAAGATCCGCCTCCTTTCCACCCGACTAATCATGTTCTCAGAATCTACCGCCCGACCATTCATAATCCCGAAATTAATTAAGGCTCGTCTCGCTCCACAAGCAATCATAGTCCCGAAATCCTTTACCCAACTGAATCTATAGTCAAAGAATCCACCGCCCGACTATATAGAAATGCCACTTACGTTTTCCCAGGTATCATCACGTCTCCCATTCTAGTGGCTATCGTTGGTTCAATTATAATTATCTTGACCTAGAGCTAGCTTAGCCAGCTGGACTTAAATTAACACAAAGAGAACGATGGCCCATACAAGCAATTTCTCAAAATTTCATTTATCACAATCTGCTGGTTACTACGGGTGTCACTCAGCCTCTAGAATCCATCCATCTCAACATTGAGATCTTATAGATCATTCTTAACTTCTTGATAAAATTTATCATTCATTACAAATTATTTGATTCTTTCATTCATTTTTTTTAAATTTATCAATTTCAATGTAAATAAATAACTTCTTATCCCTTTATATAAATAATTCAAAAACATTTCAACTTGATAAAACCCATACAAATATCATACGTCTAATTTTTCAAATTCATCTCATAATTATCTCTTAAATCGTCATCTTGCTCAGTTTACATAAATTCCAAATTTAAACTTGTTTTCATACGATATAAAGTTCAAGAGTAAATCTAGATTAAAACCATCATATTTCACTATTTTAGTCGAACTTAGTTTAATTTTAAAATGAATTATTCCAAAAAGTACTTTTTAAAGTAACTAGTGTACAACGTAATTTGTCGGCAAATTAAATCTTGAATTAATATATATAATCTTAGCAAAATATTCCATTAATACCCCATATTGATTTTAAACTTTTCTCATAGAAAGAGATTAAAAGAAATTATAAAAAAAAAATCCAAATTCGACCACATCAGGGATCGAACCAGTGAGCGCGCCCCCGCTCTAAACTGCACCCAATCACCAAGAAGTCCACTCACTGTTAGGTGTAGAAGTGACTCACAAAATTATCTATATTTTTATGTTTAGTGTTTGGTGAATAAATAAAGATTTTTCAATGAAACAAAGCCCCCGAAGGACTCGAACCTGCAACACGCCAGAGACTATTCGCACATGAACAGTGCACAAAACCCCAACCAACAACCATTAAGCCCAAGACTTACCATCAACATTCGCACAAAATTTATTTTAGAACATGAAACTCTCTATTTCACATCAAAGATAATCATTTAGCCATAACTTAATTCTACATTCATTCTCACAATTTTTACACACTATACTACGATTTCTAATGAATTTTCAGAGAAGAACTTATTTAATCTAGTACATTTCGACATAAATTCATGTATGTGTCAATCTACTTGTATTTGATATGAAATTTAACATATAATTCGCATGTATAAATTTTGTCATACTAATGATTCAAAGTCATAATAATAAATTTGTAACACCCTGTAATTTTTAATACGATATTTTGAATTTTCGTAAAATTGACATTTTCACACGTGCAAAGTACGTGCAAATATTTTCGAAGTGTAAATTTAGAATTATGAGTTGATAAAAAAAACTTTTATTATTTCTTATTAGGTATATTTGAATTTCTGGGATTTTTGTGAATAAAGAAAAATACTTTCGTAAATTTTTGAAAAAAATGGTTTTTTTTAAAAATCGTTTAGGGGTGGCAACTGAACATATATATTTTTTAATATAAATATTTTTAATTTTTAAATCAATTTTCATAATTATTTTGAATTTTTGTAAAATTGACATTTTCACACGTGCAAAGCACGTGCAAATATTCTCGAAGTGTGAATTTAGAATTATGAGTTGATCAAAAACTTAAATTATTTCTTATTGGGCTATATTTGAATTTTTGGGATTTTTCTGAATAAAGAAAAAAACTTTTGTAAATTTTTGAAAGAAAGGTTTTTTTTATAAAAAAAAAATCATTTAGGGATGGAAACTGAACTTAAATTTTTTTTTGGCTGCATTTAGGGTAGGCTATTCAGTAGAAGGCTCTAAGGAAATATTTGATTGAATTTATTTTTTAATTGAATAAATATATAATTACCCAATTTTTTGATTATTGGGGACTTTATTGCAAATATTCTTCCTGGGAGTAAAATTCAAAAATTTTATTTGGAAAATCTAATCTTTACTTTTAGATAATAATCCTAATTTTTCTGAATTTTTACGAATATTTTATGGCTTGTTTGCAAATATTACAAAAAGAAAGACTTCTGTGCAAAATTGCCACTTATAGTAAAAAATCCAGATTTTGGTTTTTCTGGGCTGTGCATTTTGGCTGGACAAATCAGGATAGTTAGAGGATTTGATTTGATTTGATTTTAAATTGATTTGATTAGCTAATAATTGGAAGAACCCATATATGTAAATAAGTATTTTTCTTGAGGAGTATTTTTGTAAACTTTGTAAAACCCTAAAAGCCCAAAATTTCGGCCTATATAGGGGCAGCAGCCGCCAATTCCCTGTTGTGAACCCAAATTTTATTTTTTTCATTATTTTTTCAGAGTTTTCCGTGGCTTGGATCTTGGATTTTCACAAGGTCGATTGAATCTTTTTTTTATTTACTTCAACTTGGGACTTCTTCAAATTGAGGTGAGTAGTTATTCAAGTTTCCTTATTCTATTCCCATTGTAGAATAGATTGATGTGCTAGGTTTTAAATGTGGATCTATAGAATGAATAGCATGCATTGTTGATTCCTATTATGAGATGAAATTTTGATGAAATATTTTGTTGTGTTTTTGGTGAATTTATAGTGGGTTGAAGTTTGAATTTTTATGCACAATATGGATTAAAATCACCACAAAACACATGTTAAAGTATTAAGAACCTAGGGTTAGGTTTCGGGGTTAAACCCCTACACCTAGGGTAAGGGCTTAGGGGTGTTTTGGCTCTCAGGTGAACAGTAACCCGTGGGTTACTGTTCAACTTGCAAGAGCAGCTATTGTCTGTTCGAGTTTGGAACAAGATTTCGGCACAGTTGCTGATGTTATTACCTAAAACAGATTAAATCAAAATGTATCCCAATGTGTCTAGTTTCCAAAACATTTGACGGATCCTCAATCCGACTCATAGTTTGTAAAATACGCAATTTCTACCACTGTACTGTCGTAATTTCAGATTTTTAAAATAACGGTTAATTTTCAGAATTTATTGAATATGAACCCTTTAAATAAATTTATTTGAGTCCAAATTTTGATGGTGAATTCCTCGTTATGTGCTAAATTTAAATTGATTTTTTCCAGAATTTAATATTGACTATAGAATGTAATGTTTTGAGGAACGAAATCATGTAACTTTCAGGTTTTTGGGTGAAAGATAGTTTTCAGAATTTATTGAATATCAACCCTTTAAAAAATTTATTTGAGTTAGGATTTTTATGGCGATATGTGTTGAACTTAATGGAATTTTTTCAGAATTTAATAATGATTTTGAAGTGTACTGTTTTGAAGAATGAAAACATGTAACTTTCTGATTTTGGTGAAATTCTAGTTTTAATTTTTGGTGCATCCAAATAACGGATTGTGGTAAATAAATCTAAAATTTTGTAGATGAAGTTCTCAACTTTTAGAGATTTATTTCAGTTTTGGTAGAATGAACTTGTAGTTGAATTTATAGAACTTCACAAATAAATGGAGAGTGATGTTTAAAAGTTGATTTTTTAAAGGAATTTCATAAGTTGAACATATTACCATGTATGAAAGATTCCTTCGTGATAACATTGGTTGGTTTATAAGAATGTGACTAATGAAGTATATTTTGTATTATTGAACCAAGTCAGATTTTGATTTGTGAGTTAGGGTTGTGATGAGAACCCTCCGAACATTGATGCGGATTTCAAGTTATGAGACTCTAGAGGTTGAGTGGGACCCTAACATGCCGACAGATAAGATTTTAGTGGATGTTGGCCAGTGGGGCCTTGTGGATGAATTAGTTAAGTCCTGCAGGGTACACCAACTCTAGGGAGGCTGTAATTCAATTAATAAAAATGAACATAAGGACAGGCACTAGTTGGAGTTGTAATGAAACTTGAGCAAACGTGAGTTGGGGGCTCTATATATAGTTGGGCAGAGTATTCCGGGAATTTAGTTACAGTCGAGCTGATGTATTCCGGGACTATTTGTCATGCGGAGAAGACGTGTCTCAATTATTTCCGGGGCTATGAATGATCGGGCAGATGTACTCCGGGATTATGAATAGTCATGCCGAAGTGATATGGATGTCCAGTATTTCGGGTTAGAGCGACGCTTATGGGATGTTTGAGTGCTGAGGGTTCTGTATGGTCGGGCAGATGGATTCCGGAACTGGAGCCATATTCTTGAAATATCTAAATCTTGTCTTTTGTCACTATTATAGGATTGCATGGCAGGTAGATTAAACCTACAAAGTGGAGAATGATAAGGGCTTTCACCGGAGCTATGTAGAATGGGGTTCATAGAATCCGACAAGTATGTCTAAATCTTGTGTTTTTCTATTTTCTTACACTTGACATGTAGCCTAGTTTCACTTGATGATTTATGCTTTATTTATTGTCATTTCATGTTCCATTTGTTATTACTGTGTTAATATGTTTCACTTGTTGACTTATGATTTTATTTTTTATGTTTCCATTTAAGTTTTTATTTCCTTTGAATATCACTCACACCATTATGACTGATCCATGTAGTTTTAGGGGTTAGGGATATCTCTAGCCTCATGTTTTACAGGTAGGTACCATTAGCATGGAATTGGGGGCATGTGGTAGAATGTCTAATGTTTATGCATATCCTGTAAAGGGAATGATTGTAAAGATAAAAATTGTATTTATGGTACTTTTAAATACTGGTGTGTTGTAAAAAGAATTATAATTCAAAGTGTTTAAATTCTGCTATGCTTTGTAAAAGAGTTGATGTAATAAGAAGTTTTAATTTTCCCTGTATTTGGTTGCTATGTTTACGATTACAATTGAAGTTGATTCTGAAATTCGGGTCACTTATTTCTAATTTTATTCATTGGAAATTTGGGGCGCTAGAGAGTTGGTATCAGAGCTTGGTTATACAAGAAGGCAATGTCGGAAGCATGATTAGGGTTTTTCACATTGTGATTGATGGCGTAGCATTGGCTCTTACCCTGACATACCCAGCTCTGCTAGCCACTGATGCAGTTGCAATAGTTGAGAGGCTTTTGGCATAAATCAAGAATTGAGGTTACCCTTTCTGGCCATTACCATCCTGAGTGGCAGGCGACAGTCTACAGAGTTGGTATCAAAGCAAACTTCACTTAGTAATACTAAACATGGTATAGGGAATGAACCTAGGTGTGGACACTAGAGTGTGAGTACCTATGGAGGACATTAGAGGTGTGAGTACCTAGGGTGGACATTAGAAGTCTGAGTACCTAGGTGGACATTAGATATGTGATTTGTTGTTTTGATCATGAATGCTTGTAATGAAATCGAAATATTTGTATGTCTAGATTCGACTATAAATTTCTTTATCATAAGCGGGTTGATTGTTTTCGCATAAATAGAAGATGAATGATTTGTTTTCTCTTGCTGTTATAATTAACTTTTAACTATTTTTATTATTATTGACGTTAAATTGAGATAATTTTATTAGTTATTGACTTATCTATTATTGTAAAAATCTAATTATAATTATAAAGTATGTTTTGCTAATTCTAGCTTATTTTTTCTATAAGTTTGTGTTTTATGGAAACAAGTTTTATTATTGAAGTTTGGAATGTGGCGAATGTAGCTTTTTATTTTTTTGTTGGTGTTTGCAGTTTATAGTTTTAATTGACGTAATGTTTAATTTTTTGCTTGTCACTATTGAGTGACGGATACTACAATAATTGCATTATAATTAAAAACATTTACTTATATTTTGTTTTCTTTCGATTATTGCTTTGAATATATTATGTTTTCGTACGTAGACTACATTTTCCCTTCTCTTTCATCTTTTTCTTTCTTAAAATTCTGTCTTTCATATTATTATGAACTTTTAGGTTTACTCATTTATTTTGCTATTACTGTTACGCATTATATTAGTTTCAATTCCTATTTATTGAATTATTAATTTCTTTTATTATTATTCCTATTATATTTTAATTTACATTCATTTATATATACTTTGATTTTTCGATACTATATTTTCCATTATTTTGTGTTGTCTTACTTTTTTCGGTGTATTTAAATTTGATTGTAATATTTTTACTCATATAGATATGATATACCTCTGCACATTGAAATTTTTATTTTATTATTAATTTTGTTTCTACACCTTATATTCAATACATTTATTATTACTTATTGTTTACTACTTTTGTTATATTTACCTTTCACCGTTTATAGCTACTTATTGTATTGCCTTATTTTATTATTTTTATACTTTTACTACTATAATATACTATAGTCGCTTGATTACCTTAATATTATGGTTTTTACCCTCCTTGTCATTTTCTTACTACATACACTTTCTACTGTTTACTGTATATTTTATGACATATGATTATTTATGCTACATAGTTATCTCTCATTTGTAATTACATTTAAGCTTATGCATGTATTTCATTCCGTCTTTCTCCTTACTTTTATAAAACAAAATTCACTACTACAACTACTTATAATTTTTATATTATAATAATGTTGGTTTTATCATATATTCCAAACCCTTATTTGCATTTATAATATCGTAAGTTAATTTTCTTACTATACTGGACAATTTACAAATATTTGATATAATAATCAGTATTCTATATATTTAATTTTTAAATCGCATATATGGATATTATATTGCTTTTGCAAATGAATTTTTTGTGTGTTTTTATATATACATCATTACTCGTACTATTACAATTATCTTGTACTTCTAACAAAATTCGACACTCATGTTTTTGTTTTTATTTTATTTTTAGATTGTTATTATCATCAATATTATTATTTTGGCTTAGCTAAATTTGTTGGTATTTCAATGTGTCTTTGATTGACTATTCTATATATGTATATGTATTTTTTTTATCATCTTTAAGTTTGTATTATTTGTGTTACTTTTATTATTATTTACTTTTGCCGTTATTCATGTTCTTAACTTTTTCTTTTTGCTTCTTATTTTGTATGGTTGGCCTTATTATCTTCTTACTATAATGATCTTTTATGATGTCATTTGATCAGTAATCTTTTTTTGATGAACTGTTCATATATCTATTTCGCATTTCACGGTTATATACAAATGTTTTAACAACCTTTGAAGTACTTAAGATTTGTTTTACTGACTAAATTTACTGTTACTTTAGATAGTTTTCTTTTACTCGTATTCCTGTCTAAGTTTTGTGTTACATACGTTTATCTATTTTCATTAATTCTTAAATTCATGGTGCCTTGTGTTTATAGTGTATTCAAGTTTTAAGGAAGCTTCTGATTCCCTTGTGTGTTTTAAAGTATTATTGACTAATTTATGTTAGTTTTGATGATTATGGTGTAGAAATTCGTATGCATTAATTGATTATCTAGTTGCTTTCGACAGGTTATTGCATGGTTTATATTTTTTTTTTAATAAAATTTTATATATCTTCTTGGGATTAATTTTATGCTTTATGGATTTTTGCTTATACTAGTTGTTCTGTCAGTTTTCATATTTACTTTACTGTTCCTATTATACGTTATTTTCTTTAGTTATCAACACAATGTAATTAGAAAATAAAGATAGAATGATATTCTGAAACCATTGTGTAAGTTTTGTATATTTTTTCCTTTTACTATGGATTGTTCTGAGAGCAGAACTATTCTAAGGGGAGAGTGATGTAACACCCCATTATTTTTAATACTATAGTTTGAATTAATAATTATTTTTTAAATCAATTTATTTAATTATTTTGAAATTTCGTAAAATTGACATTTTCATACGTGCAAAGCACGTGCAAATATTTTCGATGTGTGAATTTAGAATTATGAGTTGATGAACAACTTCTATTATTTGTTATTGGGTATATTTGAAATTTTGGTATTTTTCTGAATAAAGAAAACTACTTTTTGTAACTTTTGAAAGAAATGGGCTTTTTTGTAAATTTTGGGATTTTGAAATGGGTTACTGTTCAACCCGCAAGAGCAGCTGTTGTCTGTTTGAGTTAGGAATGAGGTTTCAGCATAATTGTTGATATTATTACCTAAAACTTATTAAATAGAAATTGTAGCTCACTGTGTCTAGCTTCCAGAACTTCTGACGGTTCCTTAATTCAACTCATAGATTGTAAAATATGCAATTTCTACCACTGTATTGTCATAGTTTCAGATTTTTAAAATAACGGTTAGTTTTCAGAATTTATGGAATAGTCCAGATTTTGATGGTGAATTCTGTTATGTGCTGAATTTAAATTGACTTTTTCCAGAATTTAATATTGAATATAGAATGTACTGTTTTAAGGAACGAAATCATGTAACTTTCAGATTTTTAGGTGAAAGACAGTTTTCAGAATTTATTGAATATCAACCCTTTAAATAAATTTATTTGAGTCCGAACTTTTACGGCGAGTTCCTTGTTATGTGTTGAACTTAATGGAATTTTTCCAGAATTTAATAATGATTTTGAAGTGTACTATTTCGAAGAACGAAAACATGTAACTTTCTGATTTTGGTGAAATTCTAGTTTTAATTTTCGGTGCATTCAAATAATGGATTGTTGTAAATAAAGCTAAAATTTTGTAGATGAAATTCTCAGCTTTTAAGAGATTTGTTTCAGTTTTGTTCGAATGAAATTGTAGTTGAATTTATGGAACTTTACAAGTAAATGGATAGTGATGTTTAAAATTTGATTTTTTAAAGGAATTTCGTAAGTTGAATTTATTACCATGTATGAAAGAGTCCTTTGTGACAAAATTGGTTTGTTTATAAGGATGTGACTTATGAAAAATATTTTGTATTATTGAACCAACTTGGGTTTTTATTTGTGAGTTAGGGTTGTGATGAGAACCTTAGAAACATTGATGCGGATTTCGAGTTGTGAGAATCTAGAGGTTGAGTAGGACCGTAACATGCCGGCAGATGAGATTTTTGTGGATGTTGGCAAGTGGGGCCTTGTGGTTGAATTTGTTAAGTCCGGAAGGGTACACCAACTCTAGGGATGCTGTGATTCAATTAATAAAAATAAACATAAGGACAAACACTAATTGGAGTTGTGATGAAACTTGAGCAAACGTGAGTGGGGGGTTCTATATATATTCAGGCGGATGTATTTCGGGACTATAGTTACAATCGGGTGGATGTATTCCGGGACTGTTTGTCATGCGGAGGAGACGTGTCTCAATTATTTTTGGGGCTATGAATGATCGGGTGGATGCACTCTGGGATTATGAATAGTCGGGCGGGAGGGAGACGAATCTCCAGTATTCCGGGCTAGAGCGACACTTATGGGATGTTTACCTGATGAGGGTTCTGCATGGTCTGGCAGATGGATTCCGGGACTGTAGCCAATATTCGCGAAATGTCTAAATGTTGTCTTTTGTCACTATTATAAGACTGCATGGCTTGGGATTGAACCCTACAAAGTGGAGAATGATAAGGGCTTGCACCGGACCTATGTAGAATGAATGCATAGAATCCGACAAGTATGCATTAGTAATCATAATGTGCATTTTTTTTTCTTGACTTGTAGTATGCGTGCTTGGTTTCTGTTTTCTTACACTTGACACTTAGCCTAGTTTCACTTGATGATTTATGCTTTATTTATTGTTATTTCATGTTCCATCTGTTATTAGTGTGTTAATATGTTTCACTTCATGTTTTACAGGTAGGTACCTGATATGGCTAAAAATAGGATTAAATCAAGACCGTTCAAATCAGGCACGAATCTTAAAGCTCCCAGGGGTAAAACGGTAATTTCACTTACAAATGGGTCAGAAATGGGAACTGAGTCTTTTCTTCAAAACCCAATAACCCATAAATGGATCTGTCCTATTGGATACAGGTACGAACCCATTACAAACCAATTCAGAAGGATAAAGAGTAATTCAAATTCGTGATTATCCCTAAGATTCAAACCAAATCAGAGGGTTCGTCGCTATGATCCATCCCGGTGTATCAAAATTTGTGTAGGTTCGCGGCAGCGGTAAGAAATAAGTCAACACGTAGGTGAAGGTCAACAGGTTTGCTTTATTATTTTCCTCAAAGAATCAACAAATTCATCTGTTTGCTCCCACACCCGAAATCAGTAGCAACAGAATGGCACCGTGTGTGGGAAACAGAAACAGCGATCCGGTCCTATCTCATCAGCCAAACTAGTTTCAAGCCATGCCTCCCAAGAAGGGGAAGACGACGGTCTCTAACCACAGGGTCACTCCTGCTCCTTCTCTTCCACCAGTCCAGGAGGTTCTCCCTCAACCCACTTAACAAGTCCAGTAGCCTGGACAGCCTCTCCCTCAAATCGTCCAGCAACCGCAGCCTGGATGGCCCCTTCCTTAACAACTTTAGCCCCATCAAGCTCCTCAAGGGCCACAAGAGGCTGCCGCGGGACCCTCACGCCAAAGTCGACAAGGGCAACCTCCTCTTCGCGACCATGTGTCGATACACAACCCCTCGTCTGACTCCATGGCCTTGCATAGTCCCCCTACGCCGAAGGATCTCCGGAACATCATTGTCAACAGACAGTATGGAGGTAGATCTCTGGACCTGCTTAGATGAGAGGCACACCCATGACTGGATACCCTGCCGAGAACATCAAAGGGGTCTAACGATCCGGTCCACTAGAGCTCGGTCCCCCTGCTGGCCAGATCGCAGAAGGTCCAACTCTCCGAGGAGGCAAAGGGAGTCGCCCCAGCGTCTTCAAAGGTGAAGACGCTCTCCAGTCGGCCGACCCTCCCCTCAGGACCACCGAGAGCAAGAGGCCCCTGTCACGAAGGTAGAGTTTCAGCAATTTCAAGAGGCAGTCCCGAGGGCCATCAATGTTGCTCCCGACCACGGTCGGCGGGTGCCCAGTCCTCAACCTGCCCCAGACCAAAGGTGCCATATGCCCAGTTCTCAACCTGCCCCCATCTATCGTCGTCGTACTCCTAGTCCCCTTCCGTACGAGGACGAATCCTAGGCCTCAATAAGGTACGACCAGAGGGCAGATTCGGTCTACCACCGTCTCCACGAGATGGAGAGGTGCCTTGGCCGACTGGACAGAGTGGAAGAGAAACGGGCAAAGAATTTCTGCCCCAGCAGGCCTTCATTCTCCCAGATAATAATGGAGGCACCGGTCCCAGATAACTTCAAGCCTCCTCATTTTGAATCATACAATGGGGAATCCGACCCTGCTGACCACATCGAGAGTTTGAAAACTCTAATGATGATAGACCAGGCGTCGGACGCGCTTCTCTGCAAAACATTTTCGGCCATGCTGAAGGGGCCTGCCAGGGAATGGTACTCACGTCTAGCCCCGACCTCCATCTTCTCCTTCGATCAGCTCAAAGGCCTCTTCCTAACTCACTTCGTGAGTAGCCGCCGAACCGAAAAAACGTGCACCTTTCTGCTATTGCTTCATCAAAGGAAGGGCGAGCGACTAAGAGACTATGTCAAACCTTTCACCGTGGAGGCCAGATCCATCGCCTCCTTGGACCATTCTGTGGCCTCCTCCGCCTTCCAATCCAATATCGCTAACGACAGCCTCAGAGCATCCCTTGCCAAGAAGCCTCCTAGGGATTTCTTAGAACTCCTACTCAGGAGTGAGAAATACATCCGAGCGGAAGAAGCCCTCTCCCGCACCACTCTTGGGGGATCATCCTCCGAGAATAAATGGAAGGGCGCTGAAGAAGGAGCTAAGAAGCTCCAGAAAGACAACGGAGGCTAGCATCGCCATCCTCCCCGCTTCGAGAAGTTCACTCCGCTTAATGCGAGTGTCTCCTCCATCCTGATGGAGGTTGGGAAAGAGGGTCTTCTCCCGCTACCTCCGAAGATGAATACCCCGGGTAAGAAGAGGAACAGGGACAAGTGGTGCCACTTCCACAGGGACTACGACCACGACACGGATGACTGTCGGGCCCTGAAAAACGAGATCGAGGCCCTTATTCAGAGAGGACTCTCCAGGTTCGTGAGGAAGGACAAGGCGGACCCTCCTCCGCACCCCAAGGGGGCTAATAAGCGACCTGAGTGGCACGCAGAGACCCCTGACTCCAAACCAGAGGTCGTCCTGCATCTCATCTACGGAGGCCCAATGGGGGGAGATTCCAACTTGTTTCGGAAAGCCTTCATCCGGGAAGTAAATTCTGTGCAGATGTATCCTTCCCCCAAGGGCCTAGGGGTCCCGGTCACTTTTTCAGATAGAGATCTATAGGGCATCCGAACCCCCCATTGTGACGTGTTGGTAATAAACCTCCACATGGCCAACTTTGATGTGCACCGGGTCCTTGTTGACAACAGCATTTTGGTCAATATTCTCATTCTAGAGAACTTCCATAGGCTCAAGCTATCCAGGGATCGACTCAAGCCCACTGGCTACACTCTCACGGGTTTACAGGGGTGCCAGTGACGATCGAGGGTGTCATAACTCTCGACGTAACCGTTGGCAAAACTTCTATCATCCGAACCGAGCCAATGGACTTCATGGTGGTGGAAGTAAAGGCTGCTTACAACGTCATCTTTGGCCGACCAGGCCTAGCTGCTCTCCAGGCCATACCCTCGGCCTACCACATGAAGTTGAAATTCCCTACCACAGCGGGCGTGGGGGAAGTCAGAGGGAGCCAGGAGGCGACCCGCAAATGCTGTATGACTTCGGTGGGAGGATCGGTCCTCTCCCTTGAAGCACCTGAACATCCCCAAGTGAGTATCCCACCTATATCGAAGCTGGTCGATGAGCTAGAAGAGGTAGCCTTCTCATAAGGAGATCCGACCCGGAAATTCCAGATTAGCAAAGTCCTTCCCCCTCCCGTTTACGCCGACATTATCCAGTGTATAAAGAGAAATCGAGAACTCTTTGCCTGGACTGCGACCGACATGTCGGGAATCTCCGAAGAGCTCCTCATGCACCACCTCAGTGTCGCTTCGGGGGCCAGACTTGTTCAGCAAAAGCGACGCAAATTTGCCCCCGAGTGCCAGCAGGCTATCATGGAGGAGGTTGAGAAACTCCTTAGGGCTCGGTTCATACAAGAGGTCAACTATCCGGAATTGCTGTCCAATGTCGTGATGGTTAAGAAAGCCAACAGAAGCTGGAGGGTCTGCATTGACTTCACGGATCTCAAAAAAGCCTGCCCCAAAGATCCATTCCCGATCTGGAGAATCGACGCCCTGATTGATGCAACCTCGGACCACGAACTCTTAAGCTTCATGGATGCGTTCTCTGGGTACAATCAGATAAGATTCTTCCCTCCCGACATTCAGAAGACCTCTTTCGTCATCATTCAGGGCCTATATTGCTACCGGGTCATGCCTTTTGGGCTTAAGAACGCTGGTGCCACCTATCAAGGAACAAATTGGGCAGAACATGGAGGTCTATGTAGAAGGCATGTTGGTGAAGAGCGTCAGCAGATCGGATCATGTCTCTGATCTCCAAGAAGCTTTTAACGTGTTGAGGAGACACAATATGAGACTGAACCCGAACAATTGTGCATTCGGCATCTCATCCGGCAAATTCTTGGGGTTCATGGTCAGCCAAAAGGGCCCCCCCGAGAAGATCCAGGCCATACTCAACATGGCTGCCCCTTCAGTGTTAAAGATGTGCAGAGACTTTCCAGGCACCTTGCGGCGATATGGCATTTTCTCTCTAAATCCGGAGAAAAGTGCCTCCTGTTCTTCAAGGCCCTCAGGAGGGCTAAAGGCTTTGAGTGGTGGCCGCAGCAACCAGAGTCCTTTGATCTACTCAAGGCCTACTTAGTCAACTCCCCACTCTCGAGCAAGCCAAAATCCAGGGAATTCCTCGACTTATACCTCGCGCATCGTAGCAGACCCTCAACGGTGTTTTAGTAAGAGAAGAAGACAAGACGCAGAGTCCTATTTACTACGTGAGTAAAGTCCTCAGGGACGCTGAATTCTGTTATCCGAAGCTCGAGAAGATGGCCTATGCCTTGGTCATGGTGGCCCGAAAGCTCTGCCCCTACTTCTAGTCTCACTCGGTGGTCATTCTTATCGACCAGCCACTCAAACAAGCCCTCCACAAGCCCGAAATCTCAGGGTGCCTTATGAAGTGGTCCATCGAGCTAAGCCAGCATGATATCAGCTATCAGCCTCGAACTGCTATCAAGGCTCAAGCCCTAGCAGAGTTCATAGTAGAGAGCAAAATCTCGATGCTAGAAAAGTGATAGAGGAACCCCCGTTCTGGACAGTGTATGTTGATGGGTCCTTGTGCACCGATGGGAGTGGAGAAGGAGTCATACTGGCTGGTCCAGACGATTTCATCCTCCAATACTCATTCCGTATCAACTTCCAGGCGTCCAACAATGAGGTTGAGTATGAAGCCCTTATAGCCGGCCTGTGCATGGCTCGCAAGGCCGGGGCCAAACGTGTCAAGATATTTAGCGACTCGCAGCTGGTGGTGAACCAGGTATCAGGGGAATATGAAGCAAGAGACAGTCGCATGGCCAAGTACTGGCCAAAGTCAAGGAACTGATGGTCTCTTTCAAGGATGCACAACTTTAGTGAATTCTCCAAGAAGAGAATGTGCAGGCGGACGCTCTCTCAAAGCTAGCTTCCTATTCCCTCCGATGGCCCTAACAAACTGTCTTAATAGAAGTTCTACTGAGGCCCAGCATCAAGGAAGAAGGTCCCGAGCCAATGGACACGCTGCCCTTACTACTCGGGGAGAATTGATGAGGCCTCTGCTTGAGTTCCTCAGGGATGGCATCCTTTCCTTAGACCCTAAAGAGGCTCGAAAGATCCGAACCAGAGCCGATCGATACACTCTCTTCGAGGGAGTCATGTACAAATGCTCCTACACTTAAGTAGACGGCAGACCCTACTTGAGATGTCTCTCCCCAGAGGAAGCCCAGTATGCTTTGAAGGAGGTCCATGAAGGAATGTTTGGCGCGCACTTTGGAACAAGGACCCTAGCTCGCAAAATCTTGAATTATGGATACTTTTGGCGCACTCCACTCCGCGATGCCGAACAACACGTTCGCCAATGCGGCCCATGTCAAAAAATTTCAACAATCTGCCGCCTACTGCAAGCTCAGCTCTCCTCTCTATCCAGTCCCACCCCTTTTGCAATGTGGGGAACGGACCTGCTCGAGCAATTTCTTCATGCAACGGGCCAGCTAAAGTTCCTTGTTGTGGCAATCAACTATTTTTCTAAATGGATTGAAGTCGGGCCCTCTAGCAACGATCGTGGAGAATAGAGTGCAGTACTTCTTTTGAAAAAATGTTGTCTGCAAATTCGGCGTGCCCTGAATCTTGATAACGGACAATGGAACTTACTTTATGGGGGCAGCTGTAACCCCTATTTTCCCAAAAATTTATTTTCTGTATTTAAAATTTTCGCAAATTATTTTTTCGATTTTCAAATCATTTTTTTAAAATGTATTGTTGAATCTTCTATTAAAATCTAATTTCGACCAATAAATGTATTTGTAACTATTTTCTGTGATTTTATATTGTAATACGAATCTTGTTATAACTTTGACACATATTGTGATTTTTATTGTTGTTATTATTGTTATTTGTAGTATTTCTATTTTTAACTATTAGTATCATTATTAATCTTGGCTAGTTATTGAAAATCCATTTCTATTTGCTAATTGTATTTGTATCTATTTTAAATAAATTCTATTTTTTTGTAATGCAAATTACATTTTATTATACACAATCTTTTTATTTGTTGTTTTATTTTCTTATTGAATTTTTAAAACCCTATAACCCATTCAATTTCTTATTGGGTATTTTATTAACCTATTGGATTTTTCTTTACTACCCAAATATCCTATACCCGTTAACAACCCCAAACTCTACCTATACCCAATACCTAATAGCCAAAACCCATAAATAACTAAACCCATTTAACCATTTAACCCCATTTAATTAACCACACCCACACCCGAACCCATTTAGCCCACTGCCCTTTGTGTGCACCCGGGCACCCGACCCGGATCCCCTGTGTCGCTCTCCCTAACTTACCATATTTTTACCCTGTGTATATATATACCCTGTTCTATACCAGTTCACCTTCTTCCAACCGATCCAGCCACCTTCTCAACCCATCGTTCCCCGTGCCTCTTCACCTTCCGCTCTCTCCATCCTATCCTGTCCCTACCTCGGTGCCACCCTCGCGACCCCCCAGTCGCGCCGCCCCGTGACAGCACCCCCCTCGTCGTTCTGCTCCAGCACGGCAGTGCCCTCCCCTGCTCGCAAAACCAGAGCGCAACCATAGCAGCAACAACGACTGCAGGATTAGCCACAGTGCAGTCTCCACCCCGTTCAGCATGAGCGACGGCCATCGTCGCTGTACCCTAGCCGCTGTCGTGCCGCCTGTCCTCTAGCCCTTGGTGCTCCGCCTGTAGTGCTGTAGTTTTTCCCTCAAGCTCTGTTTTGGCCATTGTTCCTGTTGGATTGATTGGCTTGAATATGGGTCGTCCGTTTGATGGTGATCATGATCTTGATTCTTGATCTCTTGATCCTAGCCGTCCATCGCTTTGGTGATTTGATCATCACGATCTTCATCATCCCATCCGATCATCATCATCTAGTGGACCTTGTTCGTTCAATCTTGATCTTTGATTGTTAGCCGTCAGATCTGCATCATCTTGATCTGTTGATTGATAGCCGTTAGATCATTCGATCTTGATCCACATCAAGATCCGTGCCCGACAGAACTCATCCGATCATCCGATTAGATCCTAGCCGTCCGATCTATTCTTAATATTCACGATCATGATGATCATCAACTTTCTTTGATCGCAACCGTTCGATCGATCGATCTTGATCTTCGTCATTATCTTAATCATCAAGAGATTTGAGCGTCTGATTTATTCTGATCATCTTGATCTTGATTGTCGATCTCAGCTGTCCAATTGTGTTTGTGATCTCGATCGTATTCATCTTGTTCGTGATCACGTGTTCGTGATTGGTTCCTGATCCGTTCATTGTGTTTGTGTTCGTACCCGGGAATCCGTTCCTGTTATTCTTGTCTGGAGTCATTTTCGTCGTCTCTCAGGCAAGTAACTTGTACTCAAATTCCTTTGTATGATACAAGTCAAAAATACCGCTTGTAGTGTAATTGAGTTCTAGAGACAATTGTGTGTGAAACCCCTTGTTGATATTGTCTCTATAGTGCTCTGACCATAGTTGACTCACGACACAAAAACAGACATGAAACAATTTAGGTTTTGCCCGTTCTTAATTTGATCATGTATATTAGATTTTTGTGAGAATTTGGGTATTTGTTGAGATCCATGTGATAGACTTGTTTTATATATGTTAATTACCCTAATTCATGATGCTTGGACACTTGGTAGACTCGATTTCTATGTTTTGTTGTGCTTGGATTAAGTTTCGTTGAATCTATGTTGATCTTGGTTTTTGAGGAAATTCTGGATTTTGTCGATAATCTGTCTTGATCAGTAATTTATACCATATTAAGGTCAATATCTTAATTTCAGTATAAAACATGATTTGTAGAGAAATTCGTCTTCTTTCTAACACCTCTGACCTTGGTCGATTTTGTTTCCGTATGTGTGAGATATGAATGTTTTACTACAGATGTGTAATTCGTTTCCAGATTTCGTTTCTTGGTGATTTTGATGATTAAATTATTTGATATTTGTGCTACACATATTATTTTGATCTGAAACATTGATCTTTTTTACTATATCCAGTTAAGGATTACCCAGAATTTTGGTGGATTTTATTGATGAGTTTTATATGCTGTTTCCTGCTCGTTTATGAAAACTATACTTGCTGTATTTTGCTTGCTGTTCTGTTAAGAATCGTATTTTCACCCTGATTCCTTTTACTGTATGGAAAATATTTATGAAATATGAAATTTAGATTATTTTGTCTATTTTCATCTCCCTTTGAAGAATTTGGATTTCGTTTCTCGGTTGGTGAGATATTATAGTTTTCGTTCAGCAGTGTTGGGAATTCCCGATTTGCCAAACTTTCATTTCCTGATGTTTTCTGATTTTTGATGACTGCTTTAATTTTACTGGAAAATTCTGAAAACTTATATTCTGATACTAGACATATAGGGGAATACCCCAGAATTTTTGTGAATTTATTTGTGTAGTTTTGATGCTGTCCTGACTGAGAATTAGTTTTACTGATTTCTGGCTGAATGTGTTTTCTGGATTCAAATCAGTTTTGAGACTTGATTTCGTGAATTACTATATGACTTATTTATACTCGCAGGATTCGGTTGAGAGTGTATTTTCTAGACATTTTGACGGATTCAGATTTGCATGTCTGTAACACTGGGAATCACTATTTTACTGCAGTGTGGTTTTACTGTCCTGAACTTGAGATTTGGTTATTTTATTCTTTTGTGAGATATCCGGCACTCGTACATATTTATCTTGCAACTTGAACTTGCCACATGATCTGCCATATTATTCTTGATATATTTTGCACACCTACATGCTTGTATGACATTAATAATAAAATAACCAAGTCGGGGTTTAAGGAAAAGATCGAATAGTGGATAATTCAGAAACGTGTACTTGAAAGGGGGCCCTTGTTTCCCGTTTTGATTCATGTTGATACATGAACCTGTTGCTGCATGGACCTGTTGGTTCATGTACCTGTTAACTGTTGCTGCATGGATTTGTTGGTTCATGTACTTGTTATCTGTTGCTGCATGGACCTGTTGGTCGTGTACCTCTTGCTTCATGAACCTGTTGCTTCATGAATTGGATGATTCATGTACCTGTTGCTTCATGAACCTGTTTTCTGTTCTGATCCCTGAGTACACTGCCCTCTATGGTCCACTACGAAATCTAAACGAAATTGTTTGAATGTAGCAACCATGTGTTATAATATGGGGCACATGAAATGCTACCTAGATAATAAGAAATACAAGACTTGACGTGACATAATATGTGATACATAATGCCTGATACTTGTTCACTTGATACTTGATACTTTACTACATGATACATGAGACTTGATGCTTGAACATGATACTTGACTACTTGACACTTGATACATGATTAAATGATACTTGACACTTGATGCTTGTTTACATGATACTTGTTTACCTTACACTTGATTCATGCCATTTACACTTGATCACCTTGCCATGCTAGTTGTTTATTTTGATATCATGCTTATTCCATGTTGTTAGTTAGTTTTTCCCATGTACTTGTATCTTGCATTACAAGCGGCCCGTAACTTGCAATTGACGGATACTTGTTTTCTCTTTTCCTCTTTCCTGCAATTGTTAAATTGCAGATTTTGGAGAGCAAATTCAAGATTGTATTGGTAACATGAAGTATTAGTGCTGGATCTTGTTGTTATTATTTTTGTAGTTGCTTGAACAATATTGTATTCTTATACTTGGATTCATTTTGTATTTGGGCAATCTGACCGAGGATATTTGTCTTATTCAGATCATGATTATTTGAGATTAATATATTTTGTTTCAAGTATTATTGTTGGTATTTTGGTTCATATGTGCTTGTTGGTTGATACTTTTGCTTCTGACTCTGATTATTTCGTGACATGTTGTAAAGATTCTTGAACAGCTTATGATGATGAAAATTATTCGCTGGCTTTTGTCGCTTATCCGTATTCCGTATTCTTCTTGGGAAGCAGGGCGTGATAGGATTTTTAGTGGTATCAGAGCACCAGGTTTGGCTAATGTATTAATTGCCTAATATATTAGACAAGCTTGGCTCGAACTGGGATCTGCCCAACATTTCACCAACCATGCATGAATAAATGAATTATTATCAACATTGATCTGGATATAGTCTTATTCAATTTTTTTTTGATCCTTTCTTATTCAATACTTTGATTCCTTGATTCTTCTATCTTTTCCTGTCGTCCTCTTTGATTGATTTCTTTTTGGGTATGAATTCATTTCTTCTCGTACACATATTCCTTGATTTTGGTGTCATCCATTCTTTTTTTTTCTGCTTGGTTCGTTGATCGGCATCACTGGATGCTATTGGCAGAGTCTTCCCCGATCAGAGTGGTGCAGCGGAAGCGTTGTGGGCCCATAATCCACAGGTCTCAGGATCCTCTTATTACTTCTTCTCCTTGTATTGTTTGCTTCCCCCTATCGCTTGCATTTGTTCTTATCCGTTGACTCATTGTTTGGTTCGATTCATCCCTGTCCGTTCTCTCTTTGATTTCAGTTCTGCCTACCATCTATCTTCTCTTGTTATCTTGTGATGTTTCTCTCCTTTTGATACCGTTTGCTTCTTTTCTTGCATTTCATTCGACATCCTTGTTATCCATCTTCTTTCTTTTTCTAGTGTTGCCCCTGCCTTGTTCCTTTCCTTTTAACCCTCTGTTTTGTTACCCTTCTCCCAGTTTGCTTTTGCCTTATCCTATGTACCGCCTAAGCAAATTTTGAGGATGAAATTTTGTTGTAAGGTAGGTTGGATTTGTAACCCCTGTTTTCCCAAAAATGTATTTTCTGTATTTAAAATGTTGCAAATTATTTTTCCGATTTTCAAATTCTTTTTTTAAAATGTATTGTTGAATCTTCTATTAAAATCTATTTTCGACCAATAAACGTATTTGTAACTATTTTCTGTGATTTTATATTGTAATACGAATCTTGTTATGACTTTGACACATATTGTGATTTTTATTGTTGTTATTATTATTATTATTATTAGTATTTCTATTTTTAACTATTAGTATCATTATTAATTTTGGCTGGTTATTGAAAATCCATTTCTATGTGCTAATTGTATTTGTATCTATTTTAAATAAATTCTTTTTTTTTTTGTAATGCAAATTACATTTTATTATACACAATCTTTTTATTTGCTATTTTATTTTCTTATTGAATTTTTAAAACCCTATAACCCATTTAATTTCTTGTTGGGTATTTTATTAACCTATTGGATTTTTCTTTACTACCCAAATATCCTATACCCGTTAACAACCCCAAACTCTACCTATACCGAATACCTAACAGCCTAAACCCATAAATAACCAAACCCATTTAACCATTTAACCCCATTTAATTAACCACACCCACACCCGAACCCATTTAGCCCCTTGCCCTGTGTGTGCACCCATGCACCTGACCCGGATCCCCTGTGTCCCTCTCCCTAACTTATCCTATTTTTACCTCGTGTATATATATACCCCGTTCTATACCTGTTCACCTTCTTCCAACCGATCCAGCCGCCTTCTCAACCCATCATTCCCTGTGCCTCTTCACCTTTCGCTCTCTTCCCCCCGTCCTGTCCTACCTCGGTGCCCCCCTTGCGACCCCCCAGTCGTGCCGCCCCGCGACAGCACCCACCCTGTCATTCTGCTCTAGCGTGGCAGTGCCCTCCCCTGCTCGGAAAACCAGATCGCAACCATAGCAGCAATAGTGACTGTAGGATCAGTCACAGTGCAGTCTCCGTCCCGTTCAGCCTGAGCGATGGCCATCGTTGCTATCCCCTAGCTGCCGTCGCGCTACCTGCCCTCTGGCCGTCGGTGCTCCCCCTGCAGTGTCGCAGCTTTCCCCCAGGCTCTGTTTTGGCCATTGTTGCTGTTGGTTTGATTGGTTTGAATGTTGGTCATCCGTTTGATGGTGATCATGATCTTGATTCTTGATCCCTTGATCCTGGCCGTCCATCGCATTGGTGATTCGATCATCACGATCTTCATCATCCCATCCGATCATCATCATCTAGTGGACCTTGGTTGTTCGATCTTGATCTTTGATTGTTAACCGTCAGATCTGCATCATCTTAGTCTCTTGATTGATAGCCGTTCGATCATCTGATCTTTATCTACATCAAGATCTGTGCCCGATCATTGATCCCCTCTTGATCATTCGATTAGATCCTAGCCATCCGATATCTTCTTGATCGTCACGATCATGATGATCATCAACTTCCTTTGATCGCAACCGTTCGATGGATCGATCTTGATCTTCATCCTTACCTTCATCATCAAGAGATCTGACCGTCCAATCCGATCCGATCATCTTGATCTTGATGGTCGATCTCAGCCATCTGATTGTGTTCGTGATCACGATCATCTTCATCTTGTTCGTGATCGCGTGTTCGTGATTGGTTCGTGATCTGTTTGTTGTGTTTATGTTCGTGCCTGAGAATCTGTTCCCGTTATTCTTGCTTGGAGTCATTTTCGTCGTCTCTCAGGCATGTAACTTGTACTAAAATTCCTTTGTATGATACAAGTTAAAAATACCGCTTGTAGTGTAGTTGGGTTCTAGACACAATTGTGTGTGAAACCCCTTGTTGATATTGTCTCTATAGTGCTTTGACCATAGTTTACTCACGACACAAAAATTGTCATGAAACAATTTAGGTTTTGCCCGTTCTTGATTTGATCATGTATGTGGGATTTTTGTGAGAATTTGGGTATTTGTTGAGATCCATGTGATAGACTTGTTTTAGATATGTTAATTACCCTAATTCATGATTCTTGGATACTTGGTAGACTCGATTTCATATTTGGTTGTGTTTGGATTAAGTTTCGTTGAATCTATGTTGATCTTGGTTTTTGAGGAAATTCTGGATTTTGTCGATAATTTGTTTTGATCAGTAATTTATACCATATTCAGGTCAATATCTTAATTTGAGTATAAAACATGATTTGTAGAGAAATTCGTCTTCTTTCTTACCCCTCTAACCTTGGTCGATTTTGTTTCCGTATGTATTAGATATGACTATTTTTTTACAGAGGGGTAATTCGTTTCCTGATTTCGTTTCTTGGTAATTTTGATCATTAAATTATTTGATACTTGTGCTACACATATTATTTTGATCTGAAATTTTGATCAGTTTTACTATATACAGTTAGGGATTACCCAGAATTTTGGTGGATTTTATTGATGATTTTTATATACCGTTTCATGCTCATTTATGAAAACTATACTTGCTGTATTTTGCTTGCTGTTCTGTAAAGAATCATATTTTCACCCGGATTCCTTTTACTGTATGGAAAATATTTATAAAATATGAAAGTTAGATTATTTTGTCTATTTTCATCTCCCTTTGGCGGATTTGGATTTCGTTTCACGGTTGGTGAGATATTATAGTTTTCATTCAGCAGTGTTGGGAATTCCCGATTTGCCAAACTGTCGTTTCCTGATGTTTTCTGATTTTTTATGACTGATCTAATTTTACTGGAAAATTTTGAAACTTTATATTCTGACAATAGACATATAGGGAAATACCCCAAATTTTTCGTGAATTTATTTGTGTAGTTTTGATGCTGTTTTCCTGACTGAGAAATGGTTTTACTGATTTCTGGCTGAACATGTTTTCTGGATTCAAATCAGTTTTGAGATTTGATTTCGTAAATTACTATATGACTTATTTATACTCGCTGGATTTGGTTGAGAGTCTATTTTCTAGACGTTTTGATGGTTTCAGATTTGCATGTCTGTAACACTGGGAGTCACTGTTTTACTGCAGTGTGGTTTTGCTGTCCTGAACTTGAGATTTGGTTATTTTATTCTTATATGAGATATCTTGCACTCGTACATATTTATCTTGAAACTTGAATTTGCCACATGATCATGCCATATTATTCTTGATATATTTTGCACACCTACATGCTTGTTTGACATTAATAATAAAATAACCAAGTCGGGGTTTAAGGGAAAGATCGAATAGTGGATAATTCAAAAACGTGTACACGGAAGGGGGCCCGTGTTTCCCGTTTTGATTCATATTGATACATGAACCTGTTGTTGCATGGACCTGTTGGTTCATGTACCTGTTACCTGTTGCTGCATGGACCTGTTGGTTCATGTACCTATTACATGTTGCTTCACGGACCTATTGGTCGTGTATCTGTTGCTTCATGAACCTGTTGTTACATGAATCGGATGATTCGTATACTTGTTGCTTCATGAATCTGTTTTCTGTTCTGATCCCTGACTACACTGCCCTCTATGGTCCACTACGAAATCTAAACGAAACTATTTGAATGTAGCAACCATGTGTTATAATATGGGGCACATGAAGTGCTACCTAGATAGTAACAAATACAAGACTTAACATGACATAATATCTAATACAAGATGCCTGATACTTGTTCACTTGATACTTGATAATTGACTACATAATACATGAGACTTGATGCTTGAACATGATACTTGACTACTTGACACTTGATACATGACTACATGATACTTGACACATGATGCTTGCTTACATGATACTTGTTTACCTTACACTTGATTCATGCCATTTACACTTGATCACCTTGCCATGCTAGTTGTTTATTTTGATATCATGCTTATTCCATGTTGTTAGTTAGTTTTCCCCACGTACTTGTATCCTGCATTATAAGCGGCCCGTAACTTGCAATTGACGGATACTTGTTTTCTCTTTTCCTCTTTCCTGCAATTGTTAAATTGCAGATTTTGGAGAACATGTTCAAGATGGTATCGGTGACATGAAGTATTAGTGCTGGATCTTGTTATTATTATTTTTGTAGTTGCTTGAACAATATTGTATTCTTGTACTTGGATTCATTTTGTATTTGGGCAATATGACCCAGGATATTTGTCTTATTTAGATCATGACTTTTTAAGACTAATATATTTTGTTTCAAGTATTCTTGTTGGTATTTTAGTTCATATGTGCATGTTGGTTGATACTTTTGTTTCCGACTCTAATTATTTCGTGAGATGTTGTAAAGATTCTTGAACAGCTTATGGATGATGAAAATCATTTGCTGGGCTTTTGTCGAGTATCCGTATTCCGTATTCTTTTTAGGAAGCAGGGCGTGACAGCAGCCTTCCGCACTTTTGTGCTAACCTGGGCATTCAGCAAAGATTCTTCTCGGTCTCCCACCCCCAGTCCAATGGTCTGGCAGAGAACACCAATCGGCAAATTCTCTCCGGCCTGAAAAAGAGACTAAGCAGGTCGGCTAAGGGGTTATGGGTAGAACTGCTCCCCAATGTACTCTAAAGTTATCGCACTACGAAGAGAACCCCCATGGAAGAATCTCCCTTCAACCTCACTTACAGCTCTGAAGCCGTTATCCCTCCGGAGGTGGGTCTACCTTCCCCCCGCCTAATAGCTTACAACGAAGAGCAAAACGCGAACGAGTTTCGCGGAAACTTGGACCTCATCGATGAGATCCGTGAAAGATCCTCCATTCGGCAAGAAATCTATCGACGTAGGATTCAGTAATCCTGCAACAAGAGAGTCCGCCCTACTAATCTCAAAGAAGAAGATCTGGTGCTCAGAAAGCTATCAATTTCATTCCCCAGCCAGAAAGGCAAGTTGGCACCCAACTAGGAAGGACCATATAGGATCTTCAAAGTTGTCCGCCCTGGCGCTTATCAACATGAAGATCCGGGGGGCAATAGGGTGCCGAGCACATGGAACGCAGAGCACTTGTTGAAGTACCAAGAGGGTGTTTAAACACCGCTCCAAGCAAATTCTCCTAGAGCGTTCTCCTTAAAGCATTTTAAAGTTTGTTTCTTTTATTTATTAAGTGTAATAATAGCTCGTAACTTAGAAATAGTCGCTTAGTTGTTTTCAATAAAAGTGATCTACCCCTTGGAAATTCTCCATTCTAAATATTCTGGTTGTACTACCTTTGGGCTTACAAAAAACTCATTAAACGACAAGTTCGGAGTCCAACACTTGGTTCGATGCAACTTTTGCTACTTGCGAACGAGCGAGTACATAGTAGCTCACCATTCGGAATTGCTCCTACAACTGTTGATGCTCTCTAAACGACAAGTTCGGAGTCCACCACTTGGTACGATTCAACTTTTGCTACTTGCAAATGAGCGAGTACAAAGTAGCTCACCATTCGAAATTGCTCCTACAACTGTTGATACTCTCTAAACGAAAAGTTCGGAGTCCAACACTTGGTTCGATGCAACTTTTGCTATTTGCGAATGAGCGAGTACAAAGTAGCTCACCATTCGGAATTGCTTTTACAACTGTTGATTCTCTCTAAACGACAAGTCCGGAGTCCAACACTTGGTTCGATGCAACTTTTGCTACTTGCGAACGAGTGAGTACAAAGTAGCTCACCATTCGGAATTGCTCCTACAACTGTTGATACTCTCTAAACGACAAGTTCGGAGTCCAACACTTGGTTCGATTCAACTTTTGTTACTTGCGAATGAGCGAGTATAAAGTAGCTGACCATTCGGAATTTCTCCTACAACTGTTGATACTCTCTAAACGACAAGTTCGGAGTCCAACACTTGGTTCGATGCAACTTTTGCTACTTCAGAACGAGCAAGTACAAAGTAGCTCACCATTCGGAATTGCTCCTACAACGGTTGATACTCTCTATACGACAAGTTCGGAGTCCAACACTTGGTTCGATGCAACTTTTGCTACTTGCGAACAAGCGAGTACAAAGTAGTTCACCATTCAAAATTGCTCCTACTACTGTTGATACTCTCTAAACGACAAGTTCGGAGTCCAACACTTGGTTCGATGCAACTTTTACTACGTGCGAACGAGCGAGTACAAAGTAACTCACCATTCGGAATTGCTCCTACAACTGTTGTTACTCTCTAAACGACAAGTTCAGAGTCGAACCCTTGGTTCGATGCAACTTTTGCTACTTGCAAACGAGCGAGTACAAAGTAGCTCACCATTCGGAATTGCTCCTACAACTGTTGATACTCTCTAAACAATAAGTTCGGAGTTCAACACTTGGTTCAATGCAACTTTTGCATTTTGCGAACGAGCGAGTACAAAGAAGCTCACCATTCGGAATTGCTCCCACAACTGTTGATACTCTTGCAAACATTAACGAAAAACAAATTCTCATAAGAAGCTCGAGAAATGTGTATATTATTTCATCAAATTTTGAGGTACAAGTCTAATTCTAGACCAAAAACTGACATTATTTCATCAAAATTTGAGATGCAAGAGTCACATGAAACGAAGACTACAAGATTACAAAATTTTGCCCTAGCCCCTCCTAGGAAACAGGATGCTTCTGTTAAACGATACATGGGGTCGGCGAGCGATGTGTTGTTGTAGCCTCATTTCCATAGAAGTCTCCAAGCCGGTGAGCCGAGTGGCGTCGTCAGCACCTAGGAGCCTAACAGTCGCTCCGACAGATGCTACGCTCGACGAGCCGGCTACCCTGTTTTGTGCGTCCCCAGGGTGTCTCAAGACGGGGGCAAACGAAGTGCTAACTCGTGGAACGAACTTCCTTGGGCATACTCACCCCGAGGGCAGGAAGTGCTTCGGACGTTACTCCCCTCAGAAAGTCGTCGCAGACGAAGGTTCTGTGCCTCTAGCACCACGATCCTCTCCTTCAGCAAGTCATCCATCACTTTGACCTTCAGGCGAGGCATTTGGCTCGAGCTGCCCCCACGAGAAGCCTCGGAGACAGTCCTCCGAAGGTGCGTCGCCTCCAGACTCTTCTCAAGCACTACGTTCTTCAACTCGTCTATCTCAGACCTCGCATCGAATAAAGAGTGATGAAGGAACTTGAGTCTCAGGACTTGGCTGACGGCCATCGAGGGACATGTCTCTTCACCTTCAGGGGGCAGTTCGTGAAACCTTTCCTCGAGGCACCTCATCTCGATTTCTCAGCGAGCCAAGGTCAGCTTCCGATGACCCAACTCCCGCTCATCTATATAAAGCATCTCTTGAAACCGAGCTAGCCCTAACTTGGCGACACCTAGATTAGACCGGAGACGAGACATCTCACTGATCTGTGAAAGTCGAACAAAAAAAAGAGCATGAATCTTTAAGTCCCAAGAACCAACATGACCATATTGCGCCTAAACAAAGCTACTGAGATAGCTTGGAAGTAGAGCAAACTCACAAAAGTTTCGAAGCCTCACAACACTTGTCAAAAAAAAGGGGCAGAGAAGAAAAGCTTTTCATTAAAATTCAATGAGTACAAGAAGCGGTGGTCAGTCCGCAATTAGGCTACAGTTAATAACATTCAAAACAGAAGTATGAAGTACAACAAGATCAAGGGTGGACCTCTTTAGAGTGATCCCCAGTCACCGAGGGCACCGACCCTTGTGTGGCGGTGATGATCGCTAGGGGCATGGCCTCCGCATCAGCCTCTACCTCTGCCTCGTCGACCCCTACATCGAACACCCCAACCTCGTCATCTTCTTGCATCGTTGAACCTAGGGACAGGATGAGGGAACAGGCGCCATCTGCCACAGTCTACCTCCAGGTAGGCCTCCTTTACCTACTCGATTGCGCGAGCATAGGCCTTCGCCATATTGACATCAAGGTCCCCACTTTCCATCTCTATCGCTTCGGCCTTGGACTCCTTAACCGCAACGACCCTAGCGGTGGCAACGGCGTCCTCCTTGTCCTTCACCGCCAGCTCTTTTTGTTGGAGCAGCAGAGCATTGTCAACCTCGAGCTTTGCCACAACATTCTCGAGATGCTCCAACCTTGAAGCCTTTGCCTTGGTTTCAACCCTCAACTGCTCGAGGTCCTTGGAAATCCGAGACTTTTCTGCCCGAGCACGGTCGATCTCCTACTTCAGATCTTTCTTTAATTCGATCATCTTCTCCATCAGATGACCGAAGTGGCAAGTTATCTGTGAAAAGAAAGGAGGAGCACCATGACAAACTTGGAAAGAGTAGTTTATAAAAGGTAAAAACCACAAGTCAATACTAGACTTACCGACACCGCCGCTCGTGCGATCTCGAGCGCGTCATCACCAATGCCGGCGGCATCCATGGCAGCCTTGTCCATCGACGTAGCGAGGTGCCGAACGGCTTGCATGCTGGACCAGGAGACACCTAGAAACCTATCAAGCTTGCGGACTTGCCAGTCCAGGGCAAAAATCTTCTTATGATCCTCGGTCAGGAACACCTCAGCCTCAGCCGTCAACGGCGAGGCCTCCAAACCCAAGGCCGCTGCTAAGGGGAAGGCCCCAGTCTCAGCTGAAGCTGGCATCACTACGGGGGTCGGCGGTCACTGAACAACTGCGGCCTGCACCACCTGCCTGCTCCAAGCAGCGGCGACAGTCCTCACCCTCAGCGAGGATACCTTGGAGACCACCCTCTTCCTCTTCCTCGGGGCCTTGCTGCTTAAGACCCCACGCTGCACGAGCATGTCCTCGAAGTCCATAGCTTATGCAACAAAAAAATGAGGCGTTAAGCACAAGTAAAACCAGACTTAAGAGGAAGGGGAACACGAGGCTAAAAATAAACCACATACTAGGGTTAATATGGCTGAGACCCCTCCTGAAGAGCACCTCCTCGGTCAGATCCCTCCAATCAAACTTCGGCCTATCGTGGAGCGTCAAAACTAACTCGTCTTTTTCGGGGCTGAGCACCGGGCTGGCTTTCACCCTCTTCGAGACTTTGTCGACCCAGGTCATCAGGATGACCCACGGCTCTCGACTCCAGACAAGGAAGTACTTGTCCCTCCAATGCTTTATCGAATCGGGGCAACTAACGAGCTTGGCGCCATGCCTCGGAGCCAGGTAAAACCTGAACTCCGACTTCTACTGTTGATGAACCTGGTATACGATCTGTAGCACCCTCAACTTCAGCTTAAGCCCTTCCACTTGGCAGTAAAGGATGAATCCGTTGATCAGCCTCCATACGTTCGGCATGTACTGGACGGGGTTGATCCTAAGCCATCACAATACTTCGACGATGAAGGGATGAAGGGGGAGCCGCGCACCAGCTATGAAGGCATCGACAGGTCCACTGGCATCGGAGAATTGGCGCTCACTCTGGGCCCAGGCAACATCAGGTCGTACTTTTTCGGGATCTGAAAAACATTCCCAAATCGACACCAGATCTGCCTCGTTAAGTATGGAGATCATCTCGTCGACCTCCGAGGTCTCTCTAGCGGAATTCTCTTTGAAGCTCCGCTCCATGCCGTACATAATACGCTCGGACTGTTCGTCCGGAAGGTCCCGAACCCTCTGAAGTATGGTTAGCTCCCCTGGCAGTCTGCCGAAATCCTCCATCCTCCGCTGGCTCTCAACCACTGTCTCCACTACGACTGAAGAGGACCCTACCACGGCCTTGCCTTTGTCGATTGGAGGAACTTGGCTCGAGGTCGGCTCATGGGCATGAGTAAGGGAGGTCACCTGCCTCGAAGGGATGCTAGACATTCTCTAAAAATAAACCAAGAATGAAATTACCTTGATTTGACAATGACTGCCGGAAAAGGTTGCCGGAAGAAGAAGATTCTCTCCCAAAGCTCCAGTAAGAGAAAGATATCACCTAAGTAAAAAACAAGAGAGTGAGCAAATGATAAGGGGGGTGGAGTTTTATAGAGAAGGGCACATAAACCGAGACTAAAAGGCCCTTAAAAGCGAAAAGGCCAGGCCCATTTACCACAAAACGACAGAAAATATGGAAAACTCCAAAGACCTTTGACTGGTCAATGGTCAACGGTCAGCGTGCCACGTGTTGCTCTCCTGAACTTCAACAACCTATACTGAGCATTCTTGCCACCGACGTCCACATGCGAGAAAAAATTCTCCTCGAATGCGGCAATCTGTGCCGAGCACTCTTGCCACCGACGTCCAAATGCGAGAAAAAATTATCCTAGACTTCGGCAACGTGTGCCAAGCAGTCTTGCCACCGACGTCCAAATGCGAGAAAAAATTCTCCTAGACTTCGGCATGAGAAATCATGCCACCGACGTTCAAATGCGATAAAAGATTCTCCTGGACTTCGTCAACGTGTGCCGAGCACTTTTGGCACCGACGTCCAAATGCGAGAAAAAAATTCTCCTGAACTTCAGTAACCTGTGCCGAGCACTCTTGCCACCGACGTCCAAATACGAGAAAAAGTTCGCCTGGACTTCGGCAATGTGTGCCGAGCACTCTTACCCCCGACGTCCAAATGCGAAAAAAAAATTCTCCTCGACTTCGGCAACGTGTGCCGAGCACTCTTGCCACCGACGTCCAAATGCGAGAAAAAATTCTCCTAGACTCCGGCAACGTGTGCCGAGCACTCTTGCCACTGACGTCCAAATGCTAAAAAAAAAATCTCCTGAACTTCGGTAACCTGTGCCAAGCACTCTTGCCACCGACGTTCAAATGCGAGAAAAAAATTCTCCTGGACTTCGGCAACCTGTACCGAGAACTCTTGCAACCGACATCCATATGCGAGAAAAAAAATATTCTCCTGGACTGCGGTAACCTGTGCCGAGCACTCTTCCCACCGACATTCAAATGCGAGAAAAAAATCTCCTGGACTTCGGCAACTTGTGCCGAGCACTCTTGCCACCGATGTCCAAATGCGAGAAAAATTTTCCTAGACTTTGGCAACGTGTGTCGAGTAGTCTTGCCACCGACGTCCAAATGCGAGAAAAAATTCTCCTGGACTTAGGCACGAGCAATCTTGCCACCGATGTTCAAATGTGAGAAAAGATTCTCCTGGACTTCGTCAACGTGTGTCGAGCACTCTTGGCACCGACGTCCAAATGCGAGAAAAAAATTCTCTTGGACTTCAACAACCTGTGCCGAGCACTCTTGCCACCGACGTCCACATGCGAGAAAAAAGTTCTCGTGGACTTCGGCAACCTGTGCCGAGCACTCTTGCCAGCGATTTCCAAATGCGAGAAAAATTCTCCTAGACTTCGGCAACCTGTGTCGAGCACTCTTGCCACCGAAATCCAAATGCTCGAAAAAATATTCTGCTGGACTTCGGCAACCTGTGCCGAGCACTCTTGCCACTGACGTTCAAATGCGAGAAAAAAATTCTCCTGGACTACGGAAACCTGTACCGAGTACTCTTGCCACCGACATCCAAATGCGAGAAAAAAAATATTCTTTTGGACTGCGGTAACCTGTGCCGAGCACTCTTCCCACCGACGTCCAAATGCGAGAAATAGTTCTCCTAGACTTCGGCAACATGTGCCGAGCACTCTTGCCACCGACGTCCAAATGCGCAGAAAAGTTTTCCTAGACTTTGGAAACGTGTGCCGAGCAGTCTTGCCACCGACGTCCAAATGCGGGAAAAAATTCTCCTAGACTTCGGCACGAGCAATCTTGCCACCGACGTTCAAACGTGAGAAAAGATTCTCCTGGACTTCGTCAATGTATGTCGAGCACTCTCGGCACCGACGTCCAAATGCGAGAAAAAAATTCTCCTGGACTTCAGCAACCTATGCCGAGCACTCTTTCCACCGATGTTCACATGCGAGAAAAAAGTTCTCCTGGACTTCGGCAACCTGTGCCGAGCACTCTTGCCAGCGACATCCAAACGTGAGAAAAAGTTCTCCTGGACTTCGACAACGTGTGCCGAGCACTCTTGCCACCGACGTTCAAATTCGAGAAAAAAATTCTCCTAGACTTCAGTAATGTGTGCCAAGCACTCTTGCCACCGACGTCCAAATGCGAGAAAAAATTCTCCTATACTTCGGCAACGTGTGCCGAACACTCTTGCCACCGACGTCCAAATGCGAGAAAAAAATTCTCCTGGACTTCGGCAACCTGTGTCGAACACTCTTACCACCGACGTCCAAATGCGACATAAAAATTATCCTGGACTTCGGCAACCTTTGCCGAGCACTCTTACCACTGGCGTCCAAATTCAAGAAAATGCGTTGACTGGTCAATGATCAATGGTCAACGCACCACGTGCTGCTCTCCTGGACTTCGGCAACGGGTATCGTGCGCTCTTGCCACCAACCCCCAATGGCGAAAAAATGCTTGCCTCCCAATGCGTGCTCATGATCGGAGCGCTCAGATTGCGCCACATCATTAGGCGGCAGATCTACCATTTGATCGCCCAGGAAATCGCGTCAGAGCTCCGATGGACATTCCAGATCGTGCCACGTCGATAATTAGCTGATTAATCCTTTTTTTATTTGTTAATTCGAATTAATTATTTAAAAAAATGAAAAAAATAATTAAAAATTCGGGAAAATATTTTGAGCTCTTAGAAAAATAATTATTTATTAGATTAACTAATTGGTACTTTTTGAAACTAGATTGTTACTTCGCAAAATTAAATAAATAAATCAAAAAATAGTTTTAAAATCTGGAAAAATCACAAATAGTCCAGAAAAATCTGAGAATAATTTTGGGCATTTTCCTAGCTCAGAAAAATACCGTTACACCTCCAGCAAGATCCAAACTCCCTTTAAGAACTCCGATAAAGTCTCATACGCCATTGAAACAGTAAAACTACTCCCCAAAGGCTGTAAAATACAGTCTTTAGGAGTGGGGGGCTCGTGATATGGTTGAAAATAGGATTAAATTGGGACTGTTCAAATCAGGCACGAATCTGAAAGCTCTCAGGGGTAAAACGATAATTTCACCTACAAACGGTTCCAAAATGGGAACTGGATCTCTTCTTCCAAGCCCAATAACCCATAAACAGATCTTTCTTATTGGATATGGGTACCAACCCGTTACAAATCAATTAAGAAGGATAAAGAGTAATTCAAATTCGTGAATATCCCTAAGAGGTGGTTTTAACCACTTCCTATCATGAAACGAGTTTAAACTCCCCAGCTTATCCATCAATATCGGAAAGTATAGATTTATCCTAATCTTGAAACGGGTCCCTAAGGAAACTATAAATACCCCTCTCCCCCCACCGTGACAAGGTGATCAATCTTTTTCTACCTAAACCTCTTTCTTAATCTTTCTGATTACCAACAAGAGCATCAGAGGGTTCGTCGCCAGGATTCATCCCGGTGTATCAAACTTTGTGCATGTTTACGGTAGCGGCAAGAAAAAAGTCAACACGTAGGTGAAGGTTAACATGTTCACTTTACTGTTTTCCTCAAAGAATTCACAAATTCATCTGTTTGCTCCCACACCCGAAATCAGCAACAACAGTACCATTAGCATGGAATTGGGAGCATGTGGTAGAATTTATAATGTTTATGCATATCTTGTAAAGGGAATGATTGTAAAGAGGAGAATTATATTTATGGTACTTTTAAATACTGTTGTGTTGTAAAAAGAATTGTAAATCAAGGTGTTTAAATTCCCTGTATTTGGTTGCTATGTTTATGATTACAACTGAAGTTAATTTTAGAAATTGTGCCACTTATTTGTAATTTTATTCATTGGAAATTCTGGGCGCTAGAAAATTAATTCACATGAACAATATTCATTCAACATATAAAGTTTTATAGAAGACAATCACATAAGACATTACTACAATTATGAAATCTAATTACCTTTGAACATATTATTTCGGACAAAAATCTACTCGTACATCAATTTAGACATAATCTTGAGAACACTCATGCATATATATATTTCACATATGAATTTTATCATCATCTATATATTTACATCTAAGCGTGCATAATCTGCAAAGCATTAGAAAATAATAAAAACACCCACCTCTTTTGGTAAATACTGGCAATAAGAACTCCTAGAAAGATAATTCCCAAGCCTCCTCCTCAAAATCCGAGCTCCGAAGAAACCAACAACAATATTTTGAAAGTGCAACAAATGAAAATTTTGCTTTTCTTAAGCATGGTCGGGATGATTTAAATCGGAGGGGAGAGTGTGGGGCATGATAATTATCTTAACTACCCAGAACTCCTTCTCAGTCTCTCCACTAATCCACTACTTTAATTCAGTTCAATTGCCCTCCCCATTTCAAATATGGTCGACCACAGTGGATGGGTAGAGCACGGGTTACACACAAAATATAGTACGAATTTGTAGGCACATAGGTTACAAACAAAATATACTAGGAATTTTATTTAATAAAATTACATATGTTACTCAATTTAATATGGATTTAAATTAAGTTAGTTTCATTAAAACTAGACTTATTCAATTATACAATGTAAAATAGAAGAAAAATATTTACATACTCTAAAAGGTTTTTCAATTGACACGTGTGCTAAAAACACGTAATAATAAATATTCTGTCATGCCCCGCTTTCCAAAAATATGGAATATGAGTACATGACATTAGCCCAGCGAATG
Source organism: Hemerocallis citrina (assembly GCA_017893485.1). NCBI lineage: Eukaryota > Viridiplantae > Streptophyta > Magnoliopsida > Asparagales > Asphodelaceae > Hemerocallis > Hemerocallis citrina. Next base: position 221,342,419 of record CM030361.1, on the reverse strand, counting down.
ACTAACGTCACCCATAAGTTGTTTATCCGATCAACTCAACAATAGAATCAATACAGAACAATTGCGCAGGCAATAATAATAATCTCATGAACAATAATGCTTGGAAGGAAGCAATATGAAATATTCAAATACAGTAAACCAACATCTGGAAACAATAATAAAAATATTCGGGTCAAAATCACACAACACAATGAAATAATAATAGTTCAATAATTAAATCTCCATGATAAAACAATAATTTATTAAGTGGCAGTGCTATCAATTCCTTCACCAAAGTTGTTCTCCCAATCCAGCAGGGAATTCTCCATTAACACCTGTAAAAACTTCATCTGAAAAGAGGAGAAAAATTGTCCTTACAGTAATTCATGGACACCAAGTAGAGAAAGCAAGGAACAATGAAATAACGATATAACAATCAATTCAATAGATCAATAGGATTCAATAACATGGGACAATAGCTATAATCAATATCACGGTAATCGATGCAATGGATATAAACAATGATCCAATATTCGGTAACAATAATCAATGATCACTATCAATAAAACTTAGCCAAGATTTGATATCAATAGGAACAATGATGAACAATATGTAATGTCAATGTTGTGTCAATCCTTATGTCTATTAATCATTTTAATCGTAACTAATGAACATAATACTGCGTCACATACTACAGGTTCGATGCATACAATCAATTTCGTTTAGACTAAGTGGTGAATTCTATAGATATGCATCGGTACAATAATCACTGATACTATACAATATTATTTAACGATTCATTATAATGATACATTGATTCACTAATTCACGAATTCACAGATTCACGAGTTCACGGGTTACGAGTTCACGAGTTCACGACACGAAATATTTGGGTGTCGTAGTCAACGCTCCACAATCAATCGATAAACACTTTCCGACACAATCACTATATTATTCACTACTCAAGTCAATCCCTTAAAACCCCGGCTTGTTAATAATTTTATCAATGCAACAATACAATATGCAATTTAATACATGGGGTGAACGATAGTAATAATATAGGGGAACAATAAGATGGTGACATGAAGTAGGAAAATTGGAATGATGGCAATAACTCATTAGGATCAAGCAATGCAACATAAACACTTCGATTCATGTAATATTACGATGTAGGATTAATTAAACTATCAAAAACCATAATATAAAACTCTGGACAGCAAGAGCAGTCTGTACAAAAAAGCAGTTTTCCACTATCTCAGAAATCGAAAACTAGATCCGTCAGAAATTCTAGAAACTAGACTTCCACACGGTTCCAACGCATATTTAAAGTTCAAAATCTGACAATAGTAGCTAGGTCAAACGCACCATTCTTTACAGATTTCATGTTCGGCCAGAATTTTGACATCATGTTATTATATTTTTAGAAATAGCAAAAACTCAATATTAAATTCATTAAAAATATTTTCTAGACTAATAAACATGTTAAGCACCAAATATGGAAATTCTCAGAGCAAAATTTTAATATTTGACTAGCCTTTTAACAGTTTAAACATGAAAGATACAAGAATCTGAAAATTTGGAAATAAAAACACAGCTGTAGTAAAACAAGCATAACTTTTGCTACACAACTCGGAATTCAGAAATTAATGATGTTCTGGAAACTAGGATGAGAAGGCTACATTATTGTGAGATCATTTACTATGTTTGATGATAAGGCTACATTATTTTGAAATTATTCAGAAAGTAATTTATTTTGAGATCATTTACTCGGGTCGAAATTAATAAACAAAACACAGCCAGCAAGCAAGATACATGTTTTAGGGTATTCTTCATGAAACAATTTAATTAGACATGATGGATATCAATTCTGTTAGTGGGTAAAATTCATAATCATCATGTCGAATAATAAAACATGATGATTAAAAACAAAATCACATACATACACAAATTTAACATCAATAAAACAAGAACGATCAATCAAACATACAACCTAGCAATTCTTTCTACAATAATTTAGTTGTGTGACAATTATATGAACAACCCTATTCTCAATTCTATATGAATGCATGAAAGATTCATTCTTTAGAGTTAAAAGTGGCACGATGTCAAGAATATTAGGGTTCGCTCATGTAAATCCTCAATAGACCCAACGAAGATATTCAATACAACGGTACGATAACGAATAGGATATACTTGCAAGAATTTCAATAAAACTTGAATTTGACACAATGTACAATTCAAGGGAAAAGTGACTTGCCTTATAAACCGTGAAAACGAATACCAAGAATAACGGGATAAGGATCTCAAAGCAACAAACCCAAGAACACACGAGTTAGCAAGTGTATAATACGTGCACAAAGAGAACCCAAGCAAATAACAGAGAAACGAACAACTGCAACAGTAGAGAGCATGGGCAGGGGTCTAACGGCATCACTAGTCGACGTCGACGGCATCGGTGGGCGGCTCAAAATGATCGCAGCATTGGTGGAAAGAGAGAGAGAGAGGGGTTCGGTTGTTGTTTGTTTGGGCGGGAAACAGGGAAAAGGGGGGTTTCAGGTGGGTGTCTGGGCGGTGCTCAGGAGATGGCACCGGATGTTGAGGGTCAATGGGAAAGGAGGAGGACAGGGGGGCTTGCCGGAGATGGCGCCGGAGAAGATGAACAGTGAGGTTATTTGGAGTTGGGTGGGAATTGAACGGGGAGAAAGAAACGGCAAAGAGAGAGAGAGTAGAGAGAGAATATGCGGCTAGGGTTTCAATTTGCATAATTTTTAGGGTTTGCAATAGAGTTGTATTTATATGGTACAGTTAGGGTGTTGGGTTAGTGGTTTAGGATCCAGTAATAGTGGTTTTGGGTCAAGAATGATTGAAATTGGGTTTTAGGGTTCAATAAGAAATGGGTTTAAAAGCAACAGGGTTCACAATCCAATAAAATAAGATCCACAAGATATATAGCTCAACAAAAGAGAAAATAGTTCATGAACGAAAAATTAAATTAAATTAAATAAATAAATAATACAAATGAATAAAATATCAATTGGGCTTGAAAATAAATTGGAATTCGCTAAGAAAATTAGATCGAGTACAAAAATAAAATAATTTGATAAATGAACATTAGATAGATAATCAAGAAATAACAATTAATAATCATAATAATAATAATTATAAATTATATAATAAGATAGTATTCGGGTTTAACAATTTTATTAAAATAACCCAATCATAATAATATGTTTGTTTCGGGCTCAAAATAAATAGCCGAACAATCAGAAATAGAAAGTAAGATCAAAATACCCCGTTATTCGAAATGAATATAATTTTCGATTAGAAAACACTTTAATAAAAATTTGAAACAAATTTAGGACAAAATTAATTTTAAATAATCAAGATATAGAAATACACAGAAAATACTTATTAGCGGGAATAGGAGTTACAATTCTACCCACCTTACAACAAAATTTGTCCTCGAAATTCGCTTAGGCGGTATATAGGACAAAACAAAAGCAACTGGTGAGATAACAAAACTGGGAATAAAGGGAAAAAAGGCAAAATTGTGGCAACTCCAGAATTAGAAAGGACATGGATATGAATGGAGTGACCAAGAATGATGTGAATAAAGATTCAAAGAATGATGATGAATGCAAATGTGTGAATAAGGGAGTAAACAATGCAAGAAAGAGAAGCAATAAGAGAAATCTGGGACCTGTGGGTTATGGGCCCACCATGCTTCCGCTGTGCTACTCTAATGTTGAAGTTCCAAGCTGTAGACATGTCATTGTAGTTCCAGCGATGCCGATCGACGGACTAAGCAGAAAGAAAAAGAAAGGATTGCACCCGAATCAAAAGAATATGGATATAAAAGAATAAAATTTTACCCAATAAGGAATCAATGAATGGAAGGGACAAAAGGCAACAAGAAACGAAGGAACTGAATGTGAAGGGATCAAAGTGGAATCAAATAAGACTAGTTTCCAGATCATAAGTTGGTTATCAATTGTTCATGTGATTTTTGTATTGCACATACTGTTGAGTCAAACCGGTTAAAACCCAAATCTGATTAATATATCAATCAAAGCTAAACTTTCTTTCGTTAGTCACGTTTGACTGATATATTATCCAAACCTAGGTTCTGATACCACTAAAACCCTTGTCACGCCCCGCTTCCCAAAAATACGGAATACGAGTACATGACATTGGCCCAGCGAATGACTAACGTCACCCATAAACTGTTTATACGATCAACTCAATAATATAATCAATACAGAATAATTGCGTAGGCAATAATAATAATCTCTTAAACAATAATGCTTGGAATGAAGCAATATGAAATATCCAAATACAACAAACCAACATCTGGAAACAATAATAAAAATATTCGGGTTAAAATGTCACAATACAATGAAATAACAAAAGTTAATAATTAAATCTCCATGATAAAACAATAATTTATTAAGTAGCGATGTTATCAATTCCTTCACCAATATTGTTCTCCCAATCCATCTGGCAATTTTGCATCAACACCTGTAAATACTTTATCTAAAAAGAGGAGAAAAATTGTCCTTAGAGTAAGTCATGGACAGCAAGTAGAGAAAGCAAGGAACAATGGAATAACGATATAACAATGAATTCAATGGACCAATAGGAGTCAATAACATGGGACAACAGCAATAATCAATATCACGGTAATCGATGCAATGGCTATAAACAATTATTTAATATTTGGAAACAATAATCAATGATCAATATCAATAATACTTAGCCAAGATTTGATATCAATAGGAATAATGATGAACAATATGTAATGTCGATGTTGTGTTAATTCTTATGTCTATTAATCATTTTAATCATAACTAATGCACATACTACTGCATCCCACACTACAGGTTCAATGCATATAATAAAATTCGTTTAGACTGAGTGGTGAATTCTATAGATCATGTGTCGGTATGATAATCACTGATACGATAGAATTTTGTTGCACGATTCATTATAATAATACAGTGATACACTGATTCACTAATTCACGGATTCAATAGTTCATGGGTTCACGAGTTCATGAGTTCTCGACACGAAAGATTGGGGTGCCGTAGTCAGCGCTCCACAATCAGTCGATGAACACTGGCCGACACAGTCACCATATTATTCACTACTCAAGTCAATCCCTTAAATCTCGGCTTATAACGCCCCGATTTCGATACACTAGGAAACTGTGACATAAGCTAGAATCTTTCCTTCAATAAGCCACAATACACAGAAAATTAGGAAAATTTAAAACTTTTTATTCAACACAAATGTATTACAAGTCAAAATAATACAAATCTGCAATACATTACAACAGTGTTACAATAATACCTTTACAATCCCAAGTGTTGCAACTTTCAACTATTTACATCAGAGTACAATGAATAAGGAACAACACTTGGTATTTCACTTGGTTGCTTCCCAATAATAAATAAATTACAATAATGAATAAATTATAATAATTGTTACAAATGAAATTACAACATATGTCACAGTGGAGCAGAAAACTGAAATGAAATCGACTCCTTGCTTCTCTTGCCTTGAGTCCTCCTGAATCCTGTACCTGTACTTCTGCAATCCAGTACCTATTGTAGTGGGGACGTTGGTACATATACGGACGCTTTAAGGCTGATAACTAGCAGTGAATCTCAACTATAGCAAACAGATTGATAAAAAGAGAAACGTGTATATATATTTGATGTGTCAGTCTATGCTATGACTTAGACTCTAATGCAAGACTTATTAATACAAGGATGCTCTTATTCTAATGCAAGTAAGACTCTGGGACAGTATACAACCCATACTACATACGCCCCATATCAAGCTGTTTCATCATATATAGGGATTTGAACCCGTGCCATGAATTTTACACTTGTACTCTACTTGTTCCTGAAGATTAGACGTGATTGATGAGGTTGCTCTGAAACGGTCTAATCCTGCCATTCGCAGTTATATAGTGGTGTCCCTGTTTTCCACTATTGCCCGGTCGCACCGGACCCCACTCAAATATCTAACGAATCCTTGGAGTTTCCGCAGACGCAGGTCAGCTCGAAGCATCCCGTGCCGCCCCCTAGCCAGACCGTTGTCTATGGCTTCTCGCCCTTAGATAAAAGACAAGACGAAGTTCCGGGGGGGGTTCATCCCCCCTAGCTCCGACAGGAATCGTTCCCGCTTATCAAGGCACATTAGAAATTAACAGACGAGATACGGATCCCGTGCTCTCAACTCGTGAGAAGGCACAGACCGTATCCCTTTGACAAGAAGAGTACTACCCAATAACACCGCCTAGTGCCGGCCTTTAGGACAAGTCGGATCATAAGGTATCACCATTAACACCCACTCTTTTCCTTCGACAAAAATGAGAATAAGTAATGCTTAAGTAGTAACAGCCATAAGTTACTACCCTAACGATGTCACCAACCCTGAACAATCCTAGGGATGACAACAGTATTAGCACAACATTCTAGGTCTTAAGTTAGACTTCGCAAGATAACTCTACTAGGCTGCTCAACCTAGACTTACCAGAATCCCTAAGGATCTGGTTCATGGCCTGTCGATCCAAGACCACGGCAAGATGAATGTATTCGCATGCTACTACCCTGAACTTGGATTTTGTCTATACTCCTGATCCGCAATCAACCTACACCGATTAAGATCTGACTGTACATAAGGAGTGACTCATCCGCAGTCCCTTAGGAGTAAGGTAAACACATGTCTTGATGGTCGATAGCCCCTAGGGCAATGATATCACCGTAGACGAGCACAACAAACTGCGTACTAGCTAATAAGATAAATACGAGCCAAATAAGCTACGTATGAACCAACAACTACATACGAGCCAGGCAAGCTGCGTATGAGACAACAACCCCCATACGAGCCAAATAAGCTACGTATGAGACCAACAGCTACATACGGACCAGGCGAACCGCGTATGAGACAACAACATACATACGAGCCAAATAAGCTACATATGAGACCACAGCTACATACGGGCCAGTCGAGCCATGTATAAGACAACAACATACATACGAGCCAAATAAGCTGCGTATGAGACTAACAGTGACATACAGGCCAGACGAGACGCGAATGAGACAACAACATACATACGAGCCAAATAAGCTATGTATGAGACTATAGCTACATGCGGACCAGTCAAGCAGCATATGAGACAACAACATACATACGAGCCAAATAAGGTGCGTATGAGGCCAACAGTAACATACGGGCCAGACGAGCCGCTTATGAGACCACAACATACATACAAGCTAAATAAGCTACGTAAAAAACCACAGCTACATACAGCCTAGGCAAGCCACGTATGATACAACAACATACATACGAGCCAAATAAGCTGCGTATGAGACCAACAGTCTACATACGGGCCAGGCGAGCCACGTATGAGATAACAACATACATACAAAAACAACCATATAGGTAATCAACCTAGAAGCAACCCAACATGCTTACTAGCAACTCTTGATCCTCTATAATTAGAAGCAACAGAGGAATACAAACATTCTACCAAGGAAAAGCCCGAAAGCGCCATAAAAACCTTCCGATGGCCTAGAAGCAACCAGTGCTGTGTTTATCGGAACTCGGCAGAAATATACCTTTTAGGAAATAAGAGCATCTACCAAAACTCTCTAGTTGAACACTTTTTCAGATTCTGTAAGGAATCCAAAATCCGGTCCATCGAACACACGCCAACAGTTTAACCAAACTGCGGATTTACAACAAAAAGCTGAAACTTCTACAGCTTGTAACTTTTGCTCTACTTATCGGAATCCAATGAAACTGGACAATTTGACAAGGTGGGAACATCTACTAAAACTCTCTAGTTGACCACTTTCTCAGATTCCGAAAGAAATTCAGAATTCCTACCCGTTGAACACACGCAAACGGTAAGAAAACAACAGATTTAACAAAAGAAAGCTGAAACTTTGAAAAACTATAACTTTTGTTCCACTTATTAGAATTTAACCCAAGAGGGCAATTCGGAAAGTTGAGAATGTCTACTACAACTTCCTAGTTGGTCAGCTCCTCAGATTTAGCGAGTAAGACACTAAAAAACTATAAGGAATCAAGACAAATACAATTCCGACCCTGCCAAATACACAGCTAAGCTGAAAACTTTCAAGGCCCATAACTTCTACTCTGCTTATCGGAATCTAGCCCGAGAGACTAATTTTAAAAGGGGAGATGTCTACTACAACTCTCTGGTTGGCCCGAACCTCAGATTCTTCATGTCAGTTAGTCTAAAACCTTGGAGAATTAAAACAGCAAGTATTCAGTCATACAGCCAGTTGTTGTATTTTGCGAGGGCTATAATTCCTACTCCGCTTATCGGAATTTAACGTGAGAGGTCAATTCGGAAAGGGGAGAGACTCCAATACAACTCCCTAGTTGGTCCGAATCTCATATTCAGCAAGTAAAACCCTCAAAAATGACAAACAAACACAACAACAAGCAACCTGTCGAACAGCTAGTTGCTGTATTTTGTAACGGTCATAACTTTTGCGTCTCTCATCGGAATTTAACCCGAGAGGCCAATTCGGAAAGGCGAGAATGTCTACTACAACTTCTCTACAGGGTCTCTACTTCTAATTCCGCAAGGAAACCCAAGTAAATGCCTCTTGAAGCCATTGCAATACTACCTAAAACACAGAGCTCACTGTGTTTGGCGAAATCTCGCTGTTTTGGGGAGACGGCTCATTTCACCCATCAAAACTACTCCAAAAAATCTACAAAAATTATAGAACATTAACAACACCTAAGAGAACATCTCACATAAATTTTAGATGAAGATTCTACTTTAAACCAAGTTAAATAAAATCAACTCTAGAACAACCAAATAAAATCTTTATGGTTCTAATTTGTGTTCTACAACTTCAAACCTCACATACACTTTGTTCTAGTCCATAAACAACCACAAGCACACGCATTAGTCTAATTTACCACAATCTACAACAATAAATAACTAAAACAAAGCTTGAGATGAGAAACCCCCACCTTGAGAATGTGTAGGAAGAACTAGCTTGTTTCCTTTTCTCCTCCTTGCTCCTTGTTCTTGATCTTCCTCAAGAACACCATGAAGAACAACCCATGAAACCCTAACTCTTTTTCAATTTTGATTTTGATCCCCTCTTTCTTTTCTTTCACAATCTTTTTCTAAAATTAACAAGTAGAAGAAGAAGTAGTCGAATAGGAGAATGAGATTTGAGATTGGAGATGGGGAAACACAAAATGGAAGGGTTCTAACCCTAGGGGAAATTTGGGACCGGAATTTCAGTGAGGAGGGGTTGGGGGGGTGTTTTATAAGAGATGGGGTGAAGTTTTGTGGTGGAAATGAGTCCAAGTGTCCATATACACTTGTGGCTCAAAATATTTTGTGTTTCTTTTGCAAATAAACATTACAATAAAGCCCTAATCCATTCCCTACCCTCCATCTCATCATGATGGGTCAAAATAAAATATAATCTCCCAAAATCACATACTACATGATTTGTTCAAACGCTCGAAATCAATACAGTTCGATTTCGTACGTATATCTGATTATATAGATATTTTCGTTCGTGAAACGAACAAATCAGTACAAAAATAATTTAATTCCGAGAAATAAAAATAAAATAATTTTATTACTGGCTCGGAAGATTTCAGTATCAGTTTGGTACAAAACAGTTGTATACCGACTAGTATAAATACAAATATATTGTTTATTAACAAAACCGGGTAATATCCACCAAAAATATTTCAATTCTGGAATTTAAAATAAAATAATAATAAAATAATAATTTTCAGTATCTGCCCGGAATTTTCCAGTCATTTTTCTCAAAAAAATGCATTTCTTAAGATTTTGCACAAGTGTACAAATTGGTACAATACCTGTATATACTTGTATATACGTCCAGGTAACTTTTTATTTGAAAAACCAAGTAATTCCCAATTAAAATATTTTAATTTCAAAATAATAATTATATAAATATAATATCCGTCCGGGATATTACAATTCTCCCTTCTTATAATAGTTCTGTCCTCAGAACTACGTTAAGTCTGTAAAACAGACAAACATTCGTACACTAAATAACTCGGAGAAAGAAAGCTTATAAAGCTTTCTGGCTCCCAAGTGACTCATTCACGAATTGGTTCTCCAAAGAACCCAACCATGATCCCAAAGCAGCCTAAAGAATCTGCCAAAGTCGATATGTAACTCTCGAATCTTGGTCAGAACTTCTGATGCTGGCACTCCATGCTGCTCCCTTACACCTTCAATGTGGACTTCCGCTAATTTCTCTAGCAAAGTCATATTTTTTCGAAAAATGTGCAGACTTTTTCAACCGGGTCCCAAATATCCCAAATTGAGTCATACATTTTCGAACTCCTGAGTACTTCTGTAATGAAGTCCATACTGATATTCTAGAATTTTCCTTCATCAACTCGACACTTTAGTGCTTCAATCCCTGTATTTTCTGCCTAAGCCTTCTGACTTGCTTTCTTTGACTCGGTTGCAGCTTCAATCGTGCCAAAACTGAGCTCCAATCTTGAGTAATCACTCCAATACTGGCTTGCCTGATCTCATCATCTTGCTCTTTACTTCCTTCATGGTCTTTAGCTGAGGCTAATACTTTACTACCTTGATCTTTTGCACTTCGGTAGCCACTCCCTTCTTAGAATAGGACATGGCCTACGAATGCCACTTTAGACTTCTCGGATTTTCTCCTATAATTTGCTCAAAACCGATGCTCTTGTAGTTGCTCAGAACTACAGTCAATGCTCAGCATGCCCTTCTTCCGCTCTTGCAAGGTCTGACTCTTACAAATCTATACTTAAGGTCTTCCATATGATTGGAGTTCACAGCCCTTATAGTATAAACCTGTAATGAGGATTGCTCCAGACGGTGTATTTGAACAAACCAAATCTAGAGTTGCCTCCCGCACACATCTCAACTCTTGCAAAAATTTAATTCATACAAAAGAATATGATGAACTAAGTTTGAACAAAACAGATGCCTGGATTTCATATATATATAAATCCATTTGGTTACAAAAGTGCTACATCATATAGTACTTCTTAGTCCAAAATAAATTTCAAAATACAACTCTTAAACTTAGTTGCGATTCCATATGCACATACTAGTACTGGCTCTCCTGCCTTCTTTAACTTGCTTTTCGTAAGTGCAAACTTTTACTCTTGGTGAACAGGCCACTTTCCTTTATTGTTCATCTTCGGGGCTAATCTGTCGTCATTCCTGTGAATCTGGAGACAGTTCGGCCTGACATGACCAATCTCCCCATAATTGTAATATGTACAGGTCTCAACTGGGGGTTTTTCCTCGAACACTGGCTCCTGAAATGACCATGCTCCCCACATCGAAAACAACTTCCTGGCTTGGCTCCTCCAAGTTTGCCCCTCATTTTCTGAGTCTTCTGCTTCTGACCTTGGTTCTCGAACCCTGCTGCTGGTGCAGATCTTTTCCCTTGTCGTTGTGGACAGGATGATTTCTTATGCCCAAACCTCTCACAGAAATGGTATACTACAACCTCGGTGGTCTCCTGGATTTGCTCCTATTCATGTTGTAGTTGTGCCAATCTGGAATCAAAGTGTTCCTGCTCCTTTGCTAGGCCAGCTAATGCATCTCTGCAAGCATCTCCTAGTTTCTTAGCTTGACAATCTTTCCTGGGCACGTACCTCATCAGCTTCCTCATTTCTCGATATATGCTGACTGCCGCCGCCACGCGTTGATCCACTCTTAGTCCCGGCGGCGGTGAAGTCTCCTTCGGCTCCTCGCTTAAGTTCATCAGATCATCCCTTGAAATCGGCTCATTCGCTTCTATCAACACATCCTCAGTTAGAATATCCTCGAACACCATTCTTCAAATGCATATACTGGGATTAGTGTAACACCCTAGATTTGATTTATAAGATTTTGTGATTTTACGTGTTGTGCGCGTATGATTTCATTTGTATAATTTCTCGTATAAAATATTTTTATATAGTAATTGTTCTCTTTATTTTTCTAAAATTATTCTCTTTAAAAGCCTAATTTATATCTAGGCCTAATTGCCGTTTTTAAGCCCACTATATTTATTAATTATTTAACTATTTTGAGCCCATTGTTAGTTTGGCCCATTAGTGAGCCCATTTACTTCAATTTTCTTTTGAAATGGTCTAACTTGTAGTGTAGACTCATTTCATGGACAATTAAATTTTTAACATGAACAAATTTGTAAATGGGGGGAACTAGGTGGCACGTGCATGCAATGGAGGTGTGAATTGCACACAATTTTCCCTTTGGCCAGATTGTGATGGAGTGAGTGGGAGAGATGGAGGTGGTGGAGAGGTAGTTGTTCATCATGGGTAGTTTATATAACTCCCTATTTCATCTAAGCCCTTAATCTCTAACCATTGGATCTAATCCTAACCCTCCATTCACCCTAAGAGTTTGTATAAATACCCCCCTTTCATTAGCTCTCATTGCACCTAAAAGAAAGAATAGAAAAAGAGAAAATTCAAGTTGTGAGACAAAAGTTTAAGGAGTTTTGTGAGTTGAAAAGAGAAAGAGTTTTGTGTGGGTGCTTCAACTAGGAGAGGAGGCCGGCATCTCAAGGACCAAGAAGGGAGAGCTCGGGTTCCAACATTGCAACAAGGAGAGGCACAACTTGGTGGTTGATCTAGGAGGAGAATGCTTTGTTCATTTGTTGTAGGAGATTCTTTAGGAGTTCTTTGGTTTTCTCTCCATTATAAGGTGGGTGTTTTTCATGCTTCTAATCTAGTCACCATGCTAGGGATAAATTGCTACTAAGAGAAAAACTAAGTAATTTGGACTGATGGTTGTTTTTGAGATGAAATGATAAATTAGGGGATGATTGATAAATTGATTGCTAAATTGTGAATCAAAGTGTTAGAAATTATCATCTTACCATGCTATGTGTTTATGAGTTATGCTCTATGGAAAATTTGTGCTTGTGAGACAAATAGTTTAGTTAAATGCATCATGTATGATTGTTCGTTTAAATTAAAGTTACACTATTTTAGAAAAATGAGAATTTATATCCTAAAAATGTTGTAGGTTGAGTCATGAGTAAAAGAACAAAGAAACAAGTTGTCTTGTGAAAATCTAATTCTCGAATTATGTAGAAATGTAAACCGTTCTCAATGTCGAAATTATGGACATAGAACACAAAAAAAGACCAAAAATAAATTTTTATAAGGTAAATAATGACTATAAAAATACTGATTTACTGTAATTTCATATGTTTTATATTCTGGAAAATTTGGGTTCAAAAAGAGAAGAAAAAGAAACAAAATCGTTTTGAGAAATTATGAAATTTAGAGATGAATAGAAAACCAGTTCAAACCCAAACAAACTCATTTCGAAACAATCTGGTCACTTAGACCATTTGGTTGGAGAGCGTTTAGGTGCTACAGTAGTGGGGGGTTGTCTCTAGTCTCGGGTTCGACCCTGAGTAGGAGCTTTATTTTTTTTATTTTGTTAAAAAATCCCGAATGCCCAAAAATTAATACACATGGGTTAAAACCCAGTTCTTGTCGCCTCTGTGGTTTGGCGCAGTGGTCTCGGGTGGCGCCCATTTGGCCGCTGGTTGTGGGTTCGAATCCGGGTGTGGGCTTTGGTTTATAAAGTGGATTTCTTTGAAGGAAATATAAATACTTTGAGTTATAAAAATAAATTAAATTTGGGGGAAAATGTGGGGAAAATTCCTAGTAATTATTTAGACTTCATGAAATAAACTTCTATAAATTTTGATGAAATGTAATTGAAAATATGGGACTATTTTCAAGAAAGGACTTGTTTAATTTTGAGAAAGAAAATAAATGAGTTGTTTGAAGAAATTCGAAATGAGACTTAGAAATGAGAAATTGTGACCTGCGAAATAAAAGTATGGATTGGTGGCATTAGTATGGATTTTAAAATAAGATTAAGAGAATTATGTGGAAAGAACAAATTGTTGAATGTGACTAGTTGAGAAAATTGAATTCTTTTGGTTATGCATGATAGTGTACATGAAATTAAAAGTTAATATTCGATAAGTTATGAAAGATCTTACGAATACGAATACATGAATGCTATGAACATGAAATGAGAATTTTGTTAATCATGAAAGAGAACTTATGAGTATGAAATAACTCAATGTTGTGATTATGAGTTGAAAATTAAGAACTAGGGAGTAGCTAAGCCTCATACCGGTAATAAAAGAAATGTTGATATGATATTTGAGGTGAAAGACCAGGTTTGGGTCAAATGCATTGATTGATGGTTAAGACCGGTATAGAGGAAAGAGTTAACCCTAGAAATTGATTTTTATTCATGATTCATATAATTAAGGACCAAACAATAGAGAAGACGTGATGAAAGTAAGAGAAAAATACAAGTATGAGGGTCTATAGTCTACGGTGTGAGAGTGATTCATAGGTTGCCTACTTGATGAGTCAAGTCTTGGCGTGGATACTACTCCGGAATTATCGGGATCGTGGCAATGCTTGTGGGATATTTGATTGACTACGAGTGGTGCCATGGTCCATGACGGAGGCTGAATTGACCATAGGCTCTGCATGATGTGTCATGTCACGACGTGGGATTCTCCTCCAGGTTGTCTGGATATGGGCTCATAACTCATAGCACATCTAGGATACTTACCGTAGTTATAGTAGTAGATTAAGTCATGGCGAGGGATCGAACCCTACAAGTTGAAGAACGATTAAGGGCTTGCCCTCGGACCTATGTAGTATGGGATGCATAGAATCCGAACAAGTGCGCATTAGTGTCATCTAATAATAATAATAATAATAAATTACATTAAGGACTAGGTGCACAGTCACAACACAACATCAATAGGGTAGTCCCCTTAGCTTTGTTTGTGAACAAGTTTGTGCTTTGTTAAGTATTGAGAATCCTTATACTGTTTTGGCATAGAGAGGATGACCGTGTATAATATCTCGTCAATTGAATGAACTGATGTGCCCACAGTCTTTATGCAGGGAAAAGGAATTGGCAAAGATTAAAGTATGCAAGCAGCGTAAAGAATGTTTCAAGTGTTGTACATTTATTTATGTAAATGTTGTAAATTGCTTCCGCTATTTAAAGTGTAAATATAAATGTAACTCTGATATAAGTAAAGTTTAAATTTCCTTATAAAATTGTACGAAGAGAAGTGTAAAGATCCTGTGGAACTTCGATTTCATTCTGTTTTGGAATTCGGAGTATTACAATTAGTCCAGATATGAAAATCATAAAACATAAGTTGAAAGAAACAACAATATGAATTATAATTGTCTAAAACTAGCTAAAACCCGACTCCTAAAAGGCATCCAAGTTTAATTTTCCTACTGTGTTGGACTGTAAATTGAAGTTGGCTCTGATACCACTCTGTAACGCCCCGATTTCCATACACTGGGAAACCGTGACATAAGCCAGAATCTTCCTTTCAATAAGCCACAATACCCAGAAAAACAGAAAAATTTAAAACTTCTTATTCAACACAATTGTATTACAAGTCCAAATTTTACAAATTTGCAATACATTACAACAATGTTACAATAATACCTTTACAATCCCAAGTGTCACAACTTTCAACAATTTACATCAGAGTACAATGAATAAGGAACAACACTTGGTATTTCACTTCATGGTTCCCAATAATAAATAAATTACAACAATGAATAAATTACAATAATTGTTACAAATGAAATTACCACATATATCATAGCAGAAAACTAAAATGAAATCGACTCCTTGCTTCTCTTGCCTTGAGTCCTCCTGAATCCTGTACCTGTACTTCTGCAATCCAGTACCTATTACAGTGGGGACGTCAGTATATGTACTGACGCTTTAAGGCTGATAACTAGCAGCGAATCTCAACTATAGCAAATAGAATGATGAAAAGAGAAATGTGTATATATAGTTGATGTGTCAGTGTATGCTATGACTTAGACTCTAATGCAAGACTTAATAATGGAAGGATGTTCTTATTCTAATGCAAGCAAGACTCTGGGATAGTATACAGCCCATACTACATACGCCCCATATCAAGCTGTTTCTTCATATATAGGGATTTGAACCCGCACCATGAATTCTACTCTTGTACTCAACTTGTTTCTGAAGATTAGACATGACTGATGAGGTTGCTCTGAAACGGTATAATCCCGCCATTCACAGTCATATAGTGGTGTCCTTGTTTTCCACTATTGCCCGGTCACACCGAACCCCACTCCAATATCTGATGAATCCTTGGAGTTTCCACAGACGCAGGTTTGCTCGAAGCATCCCCTGCCGCCCCCTAGCCAGACCGTAGTCTATGGCTTCTCTTCCTTAGATACAAGACAAGACGAAGTTCTGGGGGGGTTCATCCCCCTTAGCTCCAACAGGAATCTCTCCCGCTTATCAAGGCACTTCAAAAATTAACAAACGAGATACGGATCCCGTGCTCCCAACTCATGAGAAGGCACAGACCGTATCCCATTGACAAGAAGGGTACAACCCAATAACACCACCTAGTGCCGATCTGTAGGACAGGTCGGATCATAAGGTATCACCCTTAACACCAACTCTTCCCCTTCGGCGAAAATGATAATACATAATGGTTAAGTAGTAATAGCCATAAGTTACTATCCTAACGATGTCACTAACCCTGAACAATACTAGGGATGATAACAGTATTAGCACAACATGCTCGGTCTTAAGTTAGACTTCGTAAGATAACTCTACTAAGCTGCTCAACCTAGACTTACCAGAATTCCTAAGGATCTGGTTCATGGCCAATCGATCCAACCCCGGAAATACGAACGTATTCACATGCTACAAACCTGAACTTGGATTTCGTCTACGCTCCGGTCTGCGAACAATCTACACTGGTTAAGATCCGACGGTACACAATGAGTGACTCGTCCACAGTTCCTTAGGGGTAAGGTAAACACGTGTCTTGATGGTCGATAGCCCCTAGAGCAATGATATCACCCTAGATAAGCACAACAAACGGCGTACTAGCTAATAAGTTACATACATGTAAACAGAATACATATGTACCAAACAAGATACGTATGAACCAACAACTACATAAGAGCTAGGCGAGCTGTGTATGAGACAACAACCACCATATGAGCCAAATAAGCTATGTATGAGACCAACAGCTACATACGGGCCAGACGAACCGCATATGAGACAACAACATACATACGGGCCAAATAAGCTACATATGAGACCACAGCTATATACGGGCCAGTCGAGCTGCATATGAGAAAATAACATACATACGAGCCAAATAAGCAGCGTATGAGACCAACAGTTACATAGGCGCCAGTCGAGCGACGTATGAGACAACAACATACATACGAGCCAAATAAGCTACGTATGAGACCACAGCTACATACGGGCCAGTCGAGCCGTGTATGAGAGCACAACATTCATACGAGCCAAATAAGCTGCGTATGAGACTAACAGTTACATACGGGCCAGACGAACCGCGTACAAGACCACAACATACATACGAGCCAAATAAGCTACGTATGAGACCACAGCTACATACGGACGAGGTGAGCCACGTATGATACAACAACATACATATGATCCAAATAAGCTGCATATGAGACCAATAGTCTACATACGGGCCAGGCGAGCTACGTATGAGAAAATAACATACATACAAAAATAACCATACAAGTAATCAACCTAGAAGCAATCCAACATGCTTACCAGAAACTCTTGATTCTCTATAATTATAAGCAACAGAGTAATACAAATATTCTACCAAGGAAAAGCCCGAAGGCGCCATAAAAATCTTCCGACGGCCTAGAAGCAACCAGTGCTGTGTTTATCGGAATTCGACAGAAATATACTTTTTAGGAAATTAAGAACATCTACCACAACTCTCTAGTTGAACACGTTTTCAGATTCCGTAAGGAATCCAAAATCCGATCCATCGAACACACGTAAACAGTTTAACCAAACTGCGGATTTTCAACAAAAAACTAAAACTTCTACAGCTTGTAACTTTTGTTTTACTTATCGAAATCCAACAAAACTGGACAATTTGAAAACATGAGAATATCTACTAAAACTCCCTAGTTGACCACTTTCTCATATTTCGTAAGAAATTCCGAATTCCTACCCGTTGAACACACGCAAACGGTAAGAAAATAGCAGATTTAACAAAGGAAAGCTGAAACTTTGAAAGACTACAACTTTTGTTCCTGTTATTAGAATTTAACCCAAAAGGGCAATTCGGAAAGGTGAGAATGTCTACTATAACTTCCTAGTTAGTCAACTCCTCATATTTAGAGAGTAAGACACTAAAAAACTACAAGGAATCAAGATAGATACAATTTCGACCCTGCCAAATACACAGCCAAGCTGAAAACTTTCAAGGCCCATAACTTCTATTCTTCTTGTCGGAATTTAGCCAGAGAGGCCAATTCGGAAAGGTTAAGATGTCTACTACAACTCTCTAGTTGGTCCGAACCTCAGATTCTACAGGTAAGACAACCTAAAACATCAAAGAAATAAAATGGCAAGCACACTCAGCTTAAAGCTGGCTGCTGCATCTTCCAAATATCATAACTCCTACTCCACTTATCGGAGTCCAGTCCGAGAGGCCAATTTAGAAAGGGAAAGATGTCTACTACAACTCTATAGTTGGCCCGAACCTTAGATTCTACAGGCATGACACTCTAAACCTTAAAGAAGCAAAACAGCAAGTATTCAGTCAGACAACTAGTTGCTGTATTTTGAAAGGGCCATAACTCCTACTCCGCTTATTGGAATTTAATCCGAGAGGTCAATCCGGAAAGGGGAGAGACTCTACTACAGCTCCCTAATTGGTCCGAACCTCATATTCAACTAGTAAAACCCTCAAAAATGACAAACAAACACAACAACAAGCAACCTATCGAACAGCTAGTTTCTGTATTTTGTAACGGTCATAACTTTTGCGTTTCTCATCGGAATTTAACCCTAGAGGCCAACTCGGAAAGAGGAGAATGTCTACTACAAATTCTCTACATGGTCTCTACCTCTAATTCCGCAAGGAAATCTAAGTAAAAGCCTCTTGAAGCCACTGCAACACTACCCAAAACACAGGGTTCACTGTGTTTGGCGAAATCTTGCTATTTTGGGGAAACGGCTCGTTTCACCCATCAAAATTACTCCGAAAAATCTATAAGAATTAGTGAACACTAACAACACCTAGGAGAACATCTCACATAAATTTCCGGTCAAGATTCTACTTTTAACCTAGTTAAATAAAATCAACTCTAGAACAACCAAAATTGAATCTTTGTTGTTCTAATTTGTGTTCTACAAGTTCAAATTTCACATACACTTTGTTCTAGTCCATAAACAACCACAAGCACATGATTTAGTCTAATTTACCACAATCTACAATAATAAATAACTAAAACAAAGCATGAGATGAGAAACCCCCACCTTGAGAATGTGTAGGAAGAACTAGCTTGTTTCCTTTTCTCCTCCTTGCTCCTTGTTCTTGATCTTCCTCGAGAACACCATGAAGAACAACCCATGAAACCCTAACTCTCTTTCTCTTTTGATTTTGATCCCCTCTATCTTTTCTTTTACAATCTTTTTCTAAAATTAACAAGTAGAAGAAGAAGTAGTAGAATCGGAGAATGAGATTTGAGATTGGAGATGGGAAAACACAAAATGGAAGGGTTCTAACCCTAGGGCAAATTTGGGGCCGAAATTTCAGTGAGGAGGGGTTTGGGGGGGGGGGGGGGGGTGTTCTATAAGAGATGGGGTGAAGTTTTGTGGTGGAATGAGTCCAAGTGTCCATATACACTTGTGGCTCAAAACATTTTGTGTTTCTTTTGCAAATAAACATTACAATCAAGCCTTAATCCATTCCCTACCCTCCATCTCATCATGATGGGTCAAAATAAAATATAATCTTCCAAAATCACATATTACATGATTTGTTCAAACGCCCGAAATCGATACAGTTCGAATTCGTACATATATCTAATTATACAGATATTTTCGTTTTTGAAACGAACAAATCAGTACAAAAATAATTCAATGCCGAGAAATAAAAATAAAATAATTTTATTACTGGCTCGGAAGATTCCAGTATCAATTTGGTACAAAAGAGTCGTATACCGACTAGTATAAATACAATGATAATGTTTATTAACAAAATCGGGTAATATCCACCAAAAATATTTCAGTTCTGAAAATAAATATAATATAATAATATAATAATAATTTTTAGTATCTGCCCTGGAATTTCCAGACATTTTTCTCAAAAAAAAATGCGTTTTTCAAGATTTTACACAAGTGTACAAAACTGGTACAATACCTGTGTATACTTAATAGTATATACATCCAGGTAACTTTTTATTTGAAAAACCAAGTAATACCCAATTAAAATATTTTAATTTCAAAATAATAAATATATAAATATAATATCCGTCTGGGATATTACACGCCTTGTTAATTATTTTATCAATGCAGCAATACAATATGCAATTTAAGACATGGGGTGAACAATAGTAACAATGTAGGGGAACAATAAGATGGTAACATGAAGTAGGACAATTGAAATGATGATAATAACTCATTAGGATCATGTAATGTAACATAAACACTTCGATTCATGCAATACTTCGATGTAGGATTAATTAAACATTCAAAATCTGGAATATAAAATTCTGGACAGCAAGAGTAACCTGTACAAAAAATCCAATTTCCTACTATTTCAAAACACGAAAAATGAATCCGTCGGAATTCTAGAAACTAGACTTGCACACGGTTCCAATGCATAATTAAAGTTCAAAATCCGACAACAGTAGCTAGGCCAAACACACCATTCCTTACAGATTTCATGTTCGGGCAGAATTTCGAAATCATGTTATTATATTTTTAGAAGCAGCAAAAACTCAATATTAAATTCATTAAAAATATTTTCTAGACTCCTAAACATGTTAAGCACAAATCTGAAAATTCTCAGAGCAAAATTTTAATATTTGATCAACCTTTTAACAGTTTAAATATGAAAGATACAAGAATCTGAAAATCTGCAAATAAAAACACAGCTGTAGTACAATGGGCATAACTTTTGCTACACAACTTGGAATTCTGAAATTCAAAATGTTTTGGAAACTAGGAAGATAAGGATACAAATTATATTGAGAAAGAATTTTATTTTGAGATCATTTACTGGGTCAAAATTAATAATCAAAACATAGCCAGCAAGCAAGATACAGGTTTTAGGGTATTCTTCATGAAACAATTTAATTATACTTGATGGATATCAATTCTGTTATTTGGTAAAGTTCAGAATCACCATGACGAATAATAAAACATGATGAATAAATATAAAATCACATACACACACTAATTTAATATCAATCAAACAACAACGATCAATACAACATAGCAATTCTTTCTACAATAATTTAGTTGTGTGATAATTATATGAACAACACTATTCTTAATTCTATATGAATGAATGAAATATTCAATCTTTAGAGTCAAAATTGGCACGATGTCCAGAATATTGGGGTTAGCTCGTGTAAACCCTTAATAGACCCAACGAAGATAATCAATACAACGATACGGTAACAAATAGGATCTACTTGCAACAATTTCAATAAAACCTGAATTTGATAAAATGTACAATTCAAGAAAAAAGTGACTTGTCTTATAAATGGTGAAAACGAATACCAAGAATAACAAGAGAAGGATCACGAAGCAACAAACCCACGAACACACGAGTTAGCACGTGTATAATACGTGCACAAAGAGAACCCAAGCAAATAACAGGGAAACCAACAACTGCAACAGTAGAGGGCATGGGCGGGGGTCGGACGGCGTCGCTAGCCGAGGTCGACGGTGTCGGTGGGCGGAGCGAAACTGCGACGGCATTGGTGGAAAGGAGTGGGGTTCGGGTGCGGTTGGTTTGGGCGGGAAACAGGGAAGCTGTAACCCCTATTTCCGCAAATATGTATTTTCATAAGTATTTTTCTGTATTTCGAGATTTATAAATTTGTTATTGTTAGAATCGTTTTGAATTTCATGTTAAAGTATTTTTCTAAACAATAGTTATAACTGTTTCAAATAAACTTTGTTTAAGTTCCTACTTGATCAACTATTTGCATTTTCACCTCCAAGTTATTGTTGCTATTGCGACTATTTCAACAAATTCCTATTTTTATACATATGATACTACTCTGATAATTCATATTGTTATTGGTAGTATTTTATTCTTATTGTTTTATTCTTACTAATTGTTATTATTAGTATTATTATTATTTTATACACATGGTTATTTTATTATTCTTATGATTACTGAGATTACTTATTATTATTACTATTATTAAAACGAATATATTCATATTTGATAATTGTATTTTTAATTATTTAAAATAATTTATGTAATGTAAATTTTAGCAGATATCTTATTCTTGGTGTTTGAGTTTATATTGATATATTGTATTATATACAGTGTATTTTATTTTATTGGATTTATACCCAATTACCTAATACCCAATATCTCATCTTTTCCCCTATATATATTAATCCCTTAACCTTAACCCTAATATTAATCCCCTAGCCATCATTAACCCCCTAACCCCCCATCACTGTGCATCCCTAACCCCCGACCCCTTCTCCCTCTCTCTATTTCCGCTTCAACCCAAGCGCCCTCCCGTCTTCGTCGCTCTCCCGTCGCCCCTCCGCCACCCCCGTCATCTCCACCTCACCTCGTCACCCTAGCCCCATCCTCATCCCTTCTCCCCGTCGTCATCCCATCTCGCTCGAACCCCACTCACTGAAACCCATTACCCCACTTCACCTCGACATATCCACTCGTCGTCGCCCCACCGTGATCCTTCACCGTGCCCCCCTCACCCACCGAAGATTCCCTCCATCCTCTTCGTCGACATCCAAGCCCCGAGCATCCCTACCAGACGTCGTCTCCCCAGTTTTTGAGCAGAAAACAGGAGTCATCGGTCACTAGCCATCTTTGCGTCGCTTCTCGACCGTAGTACCGTCGTCATCGTCAATCATCACCACCTCTCCGTGGGTGTCGCAGTCGCGCCATAATCACTGTCAACTCTTCCGTTCTCTCTCTCTCTCTCTCTCTTTCTCTCTGCCGAGGTTGAAGACGAAAGCCGATTGGCCGATTTTGCTGTTCAGTGTTTTGGGCCGATCCGGTGTGGAGTGCTAGCCGATTGGTCGAGATCGTTGTTACGTGTCTTGGCACAGCGAATCCGAGACCGCTTTTCTGTGTTTCGTCCCGATCTGGTGTGGGGATTTCACTTAGTTGCTTCTGTTGCTTTGGTTGTTGTTGGATTTATTCGCAAGCATTTTGCACATTTTTTGGGGATTTTCGCCTGTGATTCTGATCCCGTTATTCATATTATTTGAATCGGCAAAATAACAGGCAAGTCTCTTCTTGAACTAGCATTTTATTCTGTTCAAGTTTATTTGATCTCCTGCAAGTAGATCCCATCCATTTCGTTATCATACTGCATTGAAAATTCCGTTATGTTTATCGAGGGTTTACACAAGCTAACCCGACATACTCTTAACATCGTACTTTCTCTTTGATCTAAAAACTAGTCCCCATTGTTTCATGCATATGCAAATTTAAATAACTAGATTCATGCATAGGACTACGTGATAAGTTGGACATGTTAAATTGTATGTGCTAGATTGAAGTTGATCGACGAATTGATACCATGCCTGTTATAATTGTATCTTAATCCTTAGAAATTTGCATGTTAACACCTAGGATCACTTTGATTGCCAATTTGCGTGAAATATATTATGTATGATTTAATTGTTGCCTATTCATATTAAAACAATTTTCCAAATTGTTAGTTGTTTACTTTGAATCAAATTTTCACCCATGATAATGTCATAATTTGAATTTTCTTTGCAAACATGAATTTTTAGCCTCTGATGTCTAGTTTAACATCCTTTTGACGGATCTAAGTTTTGATGTGTCATTTGCTAGATATCAATATTTTAGTACAGCCATGTTAGAAATTCCAGACTCACAATTGCATGCGTATCCTATTGTTCTATGTTTTATTTGACTCTGTTAATAGTAAAAGAAAAATCTGAAATAAATTATGGTGGACCTAGACTTGCATAGGTACTTCCCTGAATTTTTATAGATTTTATTAATGAGTTCTCTAATCTGAAATAATTAGTTGAACACAACCAATGGATGCTGCCTGAACATAAAACCTGAATAGAATAGAGTTTTCACCCTAGTTCCTGTATCCTTTATATGCCTTAATTATATTCGCTGGAACTGTGTGGAAGTCTACTTTCTAGGCCTTCCTACGGATTCAGGTTTGCTATTTTTTAGTGGCTGTAATCCATGTTTTAGTACAACAAGATCATGCTATCCTGATTATGGAATTTTGTGTAAACGACCTGTTTGCTTCATGGTTTGTCAGTAATGCGTAGAATTAGAGACACTTAGTATTATACAACATTGAAACCCTCTTGCATGCTCACATAGGATGAAAATAAATTAATAACAAGCCGGGGTATTATGGGTAGATTTGGTAGTGAACGATCGAAAAATGTACTCGGTAAGGCCTTCTTGCACGCATGAACACTTGACATGGAAGGAGGAGATTGTCATGGAAGAAGATTATCACGTTATCACATTATCATGTTATCATGTTACGTCGAGTACACGATCCGTGAATTCAGCATCAGTCTAAAATGTTCACTGTGTGTTTCCGCCGAACCTGTGGAATGGGACGCAGTAGTACGTGCACTAGATAGATTAATAAAATACTTAATAACATGCATCTCATACTCGATTTTGATCCTGACGTCACTCATTACATGCGTGATTTACTATAGACCTTCGATATTTTGCCTGCCTTTGCTTTGTTCCTTGTCTTTGACCATGTCCTTATTTTTTGATATTCATGCTTTCCTTTATCGTTTGTTTCCTCTACTCTCTGCCCACAACTTGCTCTAAGGACACTCTTTTCCTTCTTTTTAGATCAGTATCAACAGGTACCGAAGGAGCCATCCCTGAAGAAATTAGTGAGCAAACTCGCTGAAGATTGGAGCAGGACTGTTAGACTGCTTAGCTATCTTTTATTATTTGCTTATCGTATTTCTTTTATCATACTTTGTATTCTTGAGATTTATGACCCGAAGTTTGTTTATCCTGGATGTGGAATTATTATTTAGTGAATTTATTTCATGATTATCTTTGAGTTTATTCATTGTTTATGTGATTATAATCTTTGCCTGCATGATTGGTTCTCTTGTATATTGTTGAGTTAGACTGATACAGCTTATGGATGATGTATAATCATTCGTTGAGCCTTCGTTACGTGCTCGTATTCCCGTATTTTAGATAGCAGGGCGTGACAGGTTTTTAGTGGTGTCAGAGCCCAGGGTTGAGTAATATGTCAATCAAACACGACTATCTTTACGAGGTTTAGCTTTGATTGATATATTAGTCAAGTTTGGCTTTAACCAGGTTAACTCAATAATATGCGTGCCACGTTAATCACATGAACATGTAATAACATTAATATAATCTGGATATCAATCCTATTTGATCTACATCTGACTCCTTTGCATTCAATCCTTTGATTCCTTGTATCCTTCCGTCCCTTGCATTCACTATCATTTGTCAACCTACCAACATATGTCTGGGTACTCACCAATTGGATGGTTTTGGTTTTGCAGACTATGGCTCGTGAAGATTCTTCGACTCCTCTGCCCAGGGCTGAAACATCAGAGAATTCTGCCATTCTCCAGGCGATGCAACGAATGATGGAGCTACATCGAGAGCACAATGAGCTGATGAGAGCTAGTCTGGAAAGAGCCCAGGAGAACGCACAACTCACCCAACTGTGTGTATTGGCGCCCCAGCATCATGCTTTCGCTATCATGAGGCAGACCCATGGCAGGAAGGTCCCGACATGCAACTATTGTGACAAGTTTGCTCATATACGCAAGGATTGCCGGAAAGCCAACGGTCGATGTCTTGTATGTGGAGCGAGTGATCACAAGGTTCAGGACTGCCCAAGGAGCAGGAGGAATGCACCAACTGGAGGATCAGCTCCCAGTGGAGGACAGGCTGGAGAATGTGGTCAGGCCCACAACCAGATTGCAGAGGAAGCGGAGACTACGGAAGGTGCGATTGAAGGTATTTTGCTATTTTTTTGCATTTCAGTTCTTGCATCTTTTATTTCTTCTGTTCTTGTATGCATCATATTTTGTCAATTCCATATTGAGTATCATGTTAGTTATTTCTTCCCTGCCATATTCTCTTCAATTCCGATTTTGCCCCCTTGTCCCTCTTCCTTCACATTCAATTCTTTGATTTCTTATTTTCTTTCGTCCCTTGTAGTCGTCCTCCTTTGTTGACTCTCTATTTGGTATAAATTTATTCTTTTCCTACCTTTATTCTCTTTATAATTTTTCCTGAATATTATCTGTATTTCGATTATTAATTGTTATATTTATTTTGGATCTCCTATTAAAATGTTATCTAAAAGGAGATTATGTTATTTCGAATAACAGTGTATTTTAACTTCACTTTTCATTTTTGATCGACTATATATTTCTATTG
Source organism: Hemerocallis citrina (assembly GCA_017893485.1). NCBI lineage: Eukaryota > Viridiplantae > Streptophyta > Magnoliopsida > Asparagales > Asphodelaceae > Hemerocallis > Hemerocallis citrina. Next base: position 221,315,837 of record CM030361.1, on the reverse strand, counting down.
GATTATTTTGATAAGACAAATCCTTATTTTGTTGTATAATGCTATTATTACTACTATTACTATTGTTGCTGTTGTTTCCATTGTTAATACTAATATTATTATTATTATTGTTATTACTATTGATATTCTTATTGTTGTTTTCATTATTTTATTATTGTTGTTAATATTGAATTACTTTCACAGAAATGTTGGACCCAAACTAAATTTTGTCTTGCATTATTATTCTTACTAGTGTTATTAATATTTTAATATTATTGTTATTAGTTTTATTGTTGTTATCATTTTTGCGATTATTGTTATTATTATTATTTTTGCTATTAATATGTGTTGTTATTTGTATTAATATTATTGTTATTTTTGTTAAAACCCCTATTCACGTATATGTGTGTTCTTTTGAGTATTTTTTGTATTTAAAATTTTATAACTTTCTTTCGCTTTTAAATTCTTTTTCAACCATTTACATTTTCAATTGATCGAATTTAAACAAATATTATTCTAGTTTCAAGAAGAAAAAAAACTTATCTCACTTATTGTCCGAAAATTATATATATTTCGAATGATGATGCATTTTAATTTTATTTTGCATTTCTAAGTGATCGAATATTTATATTACATATTACTACTGTTGGATTATTTTAATAATTCTGTTAAACTTGAATTTCCATTTTTGACATATATGTATATTATTATTATATCTATTTCTACTATTAATGTTATTGTCAGTATTATTATTGTTATTATTATTATTTTTATTGTTATCATTATTGTTATTATTGTTATTATTATTGTTATTATCATTATTAATCTTATTGTTATTAGTATTAACATTTTGTTATTATTACTGTTATTGGTATTATTATTTTTATCATTACTATTATTAATATTATTATTTTGTTTTGAGCCCGAACGTGCTCAACTTTATATGCACTTTACCATTTGATTTAATGTATATTTTAAAAACCCATTTCTATTTGTTAATTACATTTGTAGTCATTTCAAAATGAATTCTATGTTATGATGCAAGTTACGTTTCATTATAAATCACATTTTTATTGGTTATTTTATTTTCTGATTGATTTATAATAGGAAAAGATTGGTGAGCAAACTTGCTGAAGATTGGAGCTGGACTGTTAGACTGCTTAGCTATCTTTTACTATTTGCTTATTGTATTTCTTTTATCATACTTTGTATTCTTGAGCTTTATGACCCGAAATTTGTTCATCCTAGATGTGGAATTATTATTTAGTGAATTTATTTCATGATTATCTTTGAGTTTATTAATTGTTTATGTGATTATAATCTTTGCCTGCGTGGTTGGTTCTCTTGTACATTGTTGAGTTAGACTGGTACAGCTTATGGATGATGTATAATCATTTGCTGGGCCTTCGTTACGTGCTCGTATTTCCGTATTTTGGGAAGCGGGGCGTGACAAAAATGGGGTTTCGGTGGGTGTCTGGGCGGCGCTCAGGAGAGGGCGCCAGAGGTCGAGGGTGGATGGGAGAGGAGGAGGATAGGGGGGCTTGCCGGAGATGGCGTTAGAGAACTGAACAGGGAGAGAGAAACGACGAGGAGAGAGAGAGAGGAGAGAGAGAATAAGCGGCTAGGGTTTCAATTTGCACAATTTTTAGGATTTGCAATAGAGTTGTATTTGTAGGGTACAATTAGGGTATTTGGTTAGTGATTTTGGATCTAATAATAGCAGTTTCGGGACAAGAATGATTGAAATTGGGTTTTATGGTTCAATAAGAGATGGGTTTAAAAGCAACATGGTTCCCAATCCAATAAATAAGATCCACAAGATATATAGGCCAACAAAAGAGAAAATAGTTCATGAACGAAAATTTAAATTCAATTAGATAAATAAATAATACAAATGAATAGAGATTCAATTAGGCTTGAAAATAAATTGGAATTTGCCAAGAAAATTAGATCGAGTACGAAAATTAAATAATTCGATAAGTAAACTTTATATAGATAATCAAGAAATATCAATTAACTAGGTATGCCCATGGCACGTGCCTACGGCACGTATTCGGAACTGCATATAAATTTAGTTGGAGTTATTTGGTGGGTTAACTGCATATAAATTTATGCATTGTACATGCTAAGAAAAAAAATCATTCAATACACCTCTTTCTACCTCAATATTGACTTATCCGTTAAAATGTTTTAGTTTTTTAGGAATTTATCTTTATTGCCCTTAAATATTTCAATATTGACTTATCCAATTCTTAAAAAAGCTAGATTTTTGTCAAGAGATATGAGAACATCAGTTTAAAAAAATGCACCATGACAGGAAAAAAAAAAACTAATTGTAAACAAATACAACCACCTTTCTAATACAATCATCAACTCTGTATAGGCCTCCTCTGAAATTATATTGCTTCCTAATAGTTTTCTAATACGGCGCCTTTAAATTGTTTCCTACGGCACGTTATCGCGAAGAATGATTAATTAATTAAGTTGTTTAGTAAAAATTTCGACAGTCTTATTTAAAATTTTATAGGTAGGATTGTAGTAAAAATTTCGACAGAATCTCTCATGAAATATTATTCCTTTTAGAGCAATTTCTTACGGAATTCTGCTCCAAATTAAAAAATTAACATCACAGACAGTCAAATTGAATCCTCCCCAGCCCAATCAAAGCCACATCACACAGGCATCATATATATAAGACTCTGGAAAAAAAAAACTTCATATGACTAAAGATATAAAATAAAAGACCAGGATATAGTTTGGAATCATAAAAGATTTTAGGAAATTTTGTGAAAATTTCGACAGAACCTCCCTTAAAATATTAGCCATTTTACAGCAATTCCTTACGGAATTCTGCTCACAATTAAAAATTTAACATCACCGGCGAGAAATATAAATCCTTCCCAGGCCAATCCAAGCAACATCACACAGCCATAATATATATAAGGCTCTGGGAAGAAAAAAAACTTCATATGACTAAGATACAAAATACAAACCAAAATATCGTTTGAAAATATAATAGATTTTAGAAAATTTAGTAAAAATTTTGACAGAACCTCCCCTAAAATATTAGCCCCTTTTATAGTAATTCCTTACGGAATTCTGCTAACAATTAAAAATATGACATCACAGGCAATAAATATCAATCCTCCCCAGGCGAAACCAAGCAACATCACACAGGCATCATATATATAAGGCTCTGGGGGGGAAATCAGAATATAATGCAAGATACAAAATAAAAACCAAAAATTCGTTTGACAACGTAATGGATTTTTTGAAAAACCTTCGAAAAACCTTTAAAAAACCAAATACAGAACCCAATACTCCACAAAATTGCGGGTACGGGTATTAACATAACAATATTATATCATCGTTATATACAGTTACTTACATCATCTCCCAAAATCCTAAATATTACACAGATTTACATAATCTCTTATTCTGCATAACTTAAGGGAACAAAATATACAACCAACCCTACTATAATTTTTTTTTTACAGGGTTGTTACAATAGGGATCAAACACAAAGCTTCGAGTCGTCAATATGGGACGAAACAGTGAGCCTACACAAACAGTAAGAGTTTTTAAGAATCAATCAAAACCAATGATAATTAAAGAAATAAATAGTAAGAGTATGTAGGAAAATTTATTCTCAAACCAATACCTTTCAGATTGGATGATGTACAAAAGAGATTGCCTTCAAACTCTACGGTTTGAACCCAACATATCTGCATAATAAAGCTTACCATTAGCACCCTAAATGAAAGTAAGCTATCAATGAAAACATCATCAACAGAACTCAAAATGCCTGTAAACAACATAAAAATACATGGAAACAACATAAAAATAGATTAGAATTTTCAGGAACAATATAAACATAGCTCAATAAGCCTTGAAATAACATAAACAGAGCTGAAAATGCTTATAAACAGCATAAACAAAGCTCAATACACCTGGAAACAACACTATATATGACCCAAAATGCTCATAAACCTAGTAGTATAATATCAACACAGTCATAACAAAATTAGTGTAATATCATTACATTGTAATCTCATAGTGAAGCATAATAGTGTGATCAACTGCTTGTAAACATAGCTAAAAATGCCTAGAAACGACATAAGAATAGCTTAGAATTCTAGTGAGGAAGAGATTGGGAATTCTAGTCCTAGTTAATCCTTGATTCTTCTAAGCTCGTGTTTAATAGAGAGAGGGAGGGGGGGGAGAGAGAGAGAGAGAGAGATAGAGAGAGAGAGACCAAGACCTGTGTGTATTTAAAACCCATGGAGTACTTGTTACCTATCACAGTCTTTTACCAACTACCATCTGAGCTACAACTTACTAACCGTACTAACTTAGTTTTGTGATTTGTGTCAATTACATAGAGGAAATAGAACTACATGAAATTGGAAGGAAATAAGGGTGTACATATGCATCCATTTTGAAGTTAGGTTGGTGTAAAAGAAACTCGTTTTTTAATGGTACACATGAACAATTTTTTTGTAAGGAATTAAATTCAAGATAAACCATTATCTTTATCATTTTCAAAAGTTTTTCCACCAAATGAATTAAGTAGATGAACATCATCAAACATAGACCAACTAATTATGCAAACAATCGAAGGGCAAAGAGAAACGGAATCGGACGGAAAAGAAATGAAAAAAAGTGAGAATCTCTACGGTAAATTATATAAAAGAGAAACTATCTCTTTGAACTATAGAACTAAACACACTGATTGAAAAACTCCTTTTCCTCTTTGAACTTGAAGACTCTAGAGAGCAATACAATATGGTAAACTGTGTCCCACTAAATACTGCAACAAAGCATCAAGCCGAAAATATAGTACAGTTCAACATTGTATTAATTGTCGGTATACCAAGGTTAGGTTTCCTAACCGTGTTACCAAAAATTAGGCATTGTATGAACCAGCAGGCTCTAGTCCTGAACTCTCTTGATCTAAGCCTCCTACCCCATCATAGCAGTTCTCAATTAATCACCGACGCAGACTAAAAAATATATTGAACCTTATTAAAAACTCACTTTTTATCAGAAGAATATATAGAAAACTCATCTTTAGCTTTTGTTTCTCTCAGCAACAATTTAGCATTGTTATTTTTTACCTAATTTGATCACAGTATATGCTTCCACCATCAACAAATAACTCGGGTTAAATGACTACCAGCTAACATAAGCAAAAGCTATAAATGGAACAGCACAATTTCAGTTCCTGTAGTTGCACCCAACTAACGACTCTAATGATTTAAGAAACAATATTAGTGTTTAGCAGCTATTAGTCTTCAGATACATCAACAACAAAAAAAAACAAAGGACGTAATTACAGTATAGAATTTACCATCAACCTTTGTCTAATGGTGCCATTCTCAGCATAAAAAATGTATTAATACCTTGATTATGAGGTAAAATTACACATACAGAATATTCATATATGCTAGATAACAGAAGAGAAGAAATACATAAGCTGCGAAGACTCATGAACATAAAAAGTAAAGGAAAGAAGCACTTCATCGTACTTGTCCGTTTGTTTTGAATGAAAGAAAGAAAGCATCTTAGACATTCTAACTAAAACATAAAAGAGTAGCAATCAGGAACTGAACCACTACTGATGGTTGAATACTTGCAGGTGAAAGGTAAGGAGATGGAGAAGTTGTTTCCAAGCCTAGCTCTTCATTTGTTTTACATATTAGTTGAACGTAATGGTTAATTAAAGGTAACTGTGAACTAATGGTTTGTATATTAGTTGAGCGTAAACATCATTTGTTCAAAAAATGATTACAAAAAAATAGTTTGCTACCACTTGATGTTAGCCTCTAATTGACCGCAACTTCACTATTCTATATACCTCTAAGATGACAAATATGGAATTCGAAGAAAAAAGTAATAGGCTCCATCAATTTTATCATTCTTATCTATGTAGTAGCGCATATGATAAGTAATATCTAAAAACTTTAAATTACCAGTTTAAATCCTTACTAAATTTAATTAACTTGGCACAAAATCAATCTTTTTATCACTCTAATCATAAGTTGTAGGCTCCATCCTAAGGAAATCTAACTGAAGTGCTGAAGTGCTTCACTACAGTTGGTAATATGTAAGATAAGTAAAATATTAAGTAGCATAAAGTTCAGCTTGAAGTGCTTCACTACAGTTGGTAATATGTAAGATAAGTAAAATATTAAGTAGCATAAAGTTCAGCTTTCATCATCCTAGCATAATGTTGCTACTTCTTATGAACTTGAATCAACCCATGATCAACCACACAATAAAAACTGATCATTTAATGTCTCAAAACCACAGATTTCTCAACTTTGCACTGATTGCTTAACTTGCACAGATTGATGACTCATTTGGGGTAGAGTTCTATCGTATAGGATCTATTTTTTTTATTTGGGGTAGAGTTCTATCTTATTAAATTTTCTGTTTCATAACCTCATTTTTTATAAATCGGTCTTGTATCCCTATTTGGCAGCAAAGATCAAAAACAATGTGGCATAGGAATTATCAAATGCAAAGATCTAAAACAAAGGGTCTAAAGGTCATTTTTCTCATTAAGTTATCCCTTCTTTCATAGAGAATTAGCCACGATCTAAACGAAGGATTTCTAGCCACGATCTAAATGAAGGATCAATTTGGCAAGGCATCAGCAAAACTTTTTTTTAAAATATTAAAAACTACCATCTAATGGGATGTTTTGGGCCAAAAAAGAAGATAAATAAAGTTGCCAAATGTGTTGGGAATTGTCATAAAGTTGGAATGTAAATAAGAACTAACCGAAAGCCAATTCTTGGTCATCTGCGGTAGCATCTGACATGTCAGTGTCTACAATTGCACCACCATGAGACCTAGCATCATCCATGGACATTGCAAGAGCTTGCTGTAGCAACGCACTCTCATCATCCTGTTACCATATTGTTATATTCAAAGTTAGCACATCAGAATAAAATGCTCTTTGAAAATAATTACAGTATAAGAAATCAGTGACCAAGTGCATTTCTTAATAATATCAAACTAGATCCAAATAAGCTACAAAATTGAATGAGTATGATTTCTTTCAAAGCCTATAAGAACTTAGAACAAAGCCTTTAAGCTACAAAAACCTACAAATCCAATCTTTACATGAGATTGAGCATCAAAATTAGAATTCAACTAAAATTACATAAAATGAATAAAATACTAATTTGCCAAAGCATCTCGGTATCAACAAATATTTTAAAAAACAATTATTGTACCAGTAAAAATGAATAAAAAGGTAGCTTATCTTGTACACAAAAAATGACCTTTTTCCTCTCCTAATAAACCCAACAAAAATCCAATACCTAATCACCTGCCCTAAGCTCAAATACAATGAAAACCTAAAACCCATGATAAATCCCACCGAATACAAACAAAAAATAGAGGGTCAATACACTCAATAAATGTCAACACATACACAACAACAAAAGCCCAACATCCAATTAACTACAATTTTACAATTAAACATCACCAATTAGCCCCGATGGGACTAAACTAACCTCTCATGTAAGTGCAATCATAGGGGCCAAGCCAAGTCTGAGGGTGGCTGAAGCTGGAAATGATATAGGGTTGAGCTTTGCATTGAAGAAGAGTGGCCCATAAATAGAAGATACCCAAAAGGTGAATAACTGAAGAACCCATTAAAATTGGGGAGAGATGAAGAACCCATTAAATTGGGGAGAGAGAGAGAGCGACAGAGGATTTATATGAGAATCTAATGAGAGAATAAGAGAAGGAATGGAAACAGACAGAAAGAAGTAAATCTTATTTTTGTGAAGACTCATAACAATCGAATGTTTTGTAAATGGGTTCAAGCTTATTTTTGTAGTAACATTTTATTTCATTATAAAAGGTGGAAAAAAGAAAAAGTCATACTTTTATCTTTTTCTTTTGCTTAAACATAGAATTTTTTTCAATAGGACTGTGGGATCATTTTGTAGAAAAAAATATACAATATTTTTTGGCCCTATGTGGCTACAAACACATGTAAAATGGAAACATCTGAATTTGCTTAAAAGTTGCCGAAATAATCTTCTTTTGTTTTTGTAATAAACTATAAAAAAATTGTTGGTTACGCATTGCATTTCAAATACTTAATAATTTTCTAGCCAATGTTCATTGTTATTCTAAACTTTATGTAACTAATTAAACCAATTTACTACCGGTTTCTATTAATTCGCTTATTGTCCATTTCTATAGCTAATGAGATGGAGTTTTTAAGTAGCAAATTTTTTACAAGATATTTGTCTTATTTTTTTGTCGGTGATACTTATAGGCTATTGTGCATTACACTACTCATCTTTCAAAGTCCTAGCTCTATCCCTAAATGAGTGTCATGTAAAAACTTGAATCTTTTTATATTTAGTAGCCATAATTATTACATCAATAAATTTTCTTTAGATAAAGAGTTGAATTCTTACTCGCCCACATAAGACGGCGAAGAACTTGACTACAGTATGTTTCTTCCAAAAAAAAACTTGACTACACTATGTGTAATGGATGTGTGGAATAGAATTAAGGAAATTGATCTAAATTTTCTATTAATGATAATAACCATCTGAATTATTAAAATTAAATTTAACCACATCAATGGTCCAGATTTAACCCCACAAAACATAATAAAACTACAGTCTAAAAGCCAGACAAATTTAGATATAGAAGCAAAGAAGAGAATTTTTTTCAACCTGGAAGTAACAACCACGGTCTTTAGCACTATTTACTAAGTTGCTCCAATGCTCATCCTGCATTAATGTTGAAGCAGAACCCACCACCTGAAGTTTAAAAAACAAAGAGACAGGAATTGCATCAGTAAAAAAATATAGATTACTTCACCATACTCAGCCATAATTATTACATCAATAAATTCTCTTTAGATAAAGAGTTGAATTCTTACTCACCCACATAAGACGGCGAAGAACTTGACTAGACTATGTTTCTTTCCAAAAAAAAACTTGACTACACTATGTGTAATGGGTGTGTGGAATAGAATTAAGGAAATTGATCTAAATTTTCTATTAATGATAATAAACATCTGAATTATTAAAATTAAATTTAACCCCATCAATGGTCAAAATTTAACCCCACAAAATATAACAAAACTACAGTCTAAAGGTCAGACAAATATAGATATAGAAGCAAAGAAGGGATTTTTTTTTCAACCTGAAAGTAACAATCACGGTCTTTAGCATTATTTACTAAGTTACTCAAATGCTCATCCTGCATTAATGTTGAAGTAGAACCCACCACCGGAAGTTTAAAAAACAAAGAGACAGTAACTGCATCAGTAAAAAAATATAGATAACTTCACCATACTTCACCCTAGAAAAAGAACCATACTTCCGAGTAATAGTTAATTGAAAACATAAAAGTTCAATGTCCTATTCCTCAGAGCATTAAACTTATAAGTTATTGAACAACAATGAGATCAAATAACATTGCTTCTTTTTTGTGTTTATAAGTACTCCAAATGCATTTCTCCAACACAGACAAACATTTTGGGTGGGAACTTGGGAAATATTTGTCAATTAAATTTCAACTCGAACCTTTTAATTGATTAAATTTAGACTTTCTGGTGAAGCTTTGAGTGATCAAGTACCCATGAGAATTGAAGTTATGAAAGAGAAGAAAGATTACCCAAATTGATCAGCTAATTTTTTTTTCACTCAAATTGATTAGCTACTTGTTAGCAGTTTTTATTTTGGGAGACACTTGTTATCCCACTTGATCTTTGTTTAACTCATGTAACATTCATGCAAAAAATGCAGCAACAAAAAAAATCTGCACCTGAGATTTAGAGACGGTGAAATCGGTGGTCGGGATCAACTGAGGATGTAGAGACGGTGACGGTGAGAGGTTCGGTGGTGGGATGGGGTCGGAGTGGAGTGGCATCGGGGTTGGCACAGGTGGTCGCTAATTGTAATCAGGAAGGAGGTCGGCGCTGGTGGTTGATGAGAGCAGAAGGGAGGAGCAGGGGGGGTCGCGACTAAAGGTGGGGGGTCGGTGTGTGGTGATAGGAGGGGTCGTCGGCGGGAGGGCGGCGCTCAAGAGGCACCGGAGGTGGCCGGGGTAGAAGAACAGGTAGATGGGAAGAGAGAAAGGGAAACAGTGAGAGAGAGCGGGGAGAGGGAGAGAGAGACAGTGAGAATGAGAGAGAGAAGGGGGGTTATTTTGGAAGAGAGAGAGAGAGTGTGTGTGTGGGTTTTGAAATTTTTGGGTTTGAAATTTTGGGACCTCATCCCAAATGATTAACCCCAAGACAACTTGATCACGTAACAAAGGATGAATTTACGTATGTCTGAGCATGCATAACGATCTACACCGTTGACCTGTGTTTTCCGTTGTATGTGTAACATTTTTCTCATACCATATATCTAGTTGCTCAAATATTTTTTTTTGTGTGTTATTATTGTTGTCATTTGTCATGGTAAAAACCTACCCAAGTACCATAGTATAAACTTGTAACGCCCCGAATCCCAAATACAACTGAATTCGAGAGTTCTGTAGGATCTTTCCACTTCATTTAGTACAATTTTACAAGAAAATTTGAACTTTTCACTTTACATCAGAGTTACAAGTAAAATATTACAATTTACACTGCACAGCGGATGTAAAAATTACAACATTTAAATAAATATACAACAACATTGAATAATCTTTAAGCATCCGTTCCTCTTTAATCTGTATCATGTCACTTACCTGCATATAAGACTGTGGGTACGTCAGTTTATTCAACCGACGAACATTATACACGGCCATCCTCTCTATGCCAGAAATAGTATAACTAATTTTCCATATTTAGCAAATACAAACTTGTCACATATCAAATTAAAGGGAATACCCTAATGATGTCGTGCGGTGATTGTGCACTCAGTTCCTAATGCATTTATTCATGTTACATGACACTAATGCGCACTTGTTCGGATTCTATGGATCCCATACTACATAGGTCCGAGGGCAAGCCCTTAATCGTTCTTCATCTTTGTAGGGTTCAATCCCTCGCCATGACTTAATCTACTACTGTAATTACGGTAGGTATCCTAGATGATCTATAAGTACAAGCACGTGTACAGAAAACCTAGAGGGGAATCCCACGTCATATCACGACGCATCGTGAAGACAGCCTGTGGCAATTCAGCCTCCTTCATGGCACACGATCCTCTTGTAGACACCAAACATCCCACAAGCGTCACCACCGGGATGGTACTCTGGAGCAGTATCCACGTCATGTCATGACGCATCGTGAAGACAGCCTGTGAATACTATCACGCCGCCACTCTAATGGCCCTCATACTCGTGTTTTTCTCCTACATTCATCACGTCTGTACTAATCCTTAGTATTTATTAGAATCATGAACAAAATCAAAGCTCTAGAGTTAGCCTCTCCACTAAACCGGACTTATTCATTCATTCAAACATGACCAACCTTGGTCTTTCATTTCAAATTTCATTCCATTTCTTTCCAAATGCCGGGGGAGACTTAGCTACTCTTTTTTTTCAGTTCTCATTCACAATTTCTAATGTTGAGCGTTTCCAACTCATAGGTTCATATGTTGAGTTGTCATACTCAAAATATTTCTATTTTCCAATCATGTCTTCCAAATCATTCAATAGTCCATTATTATACATTAAGTTCAACTATTCATCATGTCACTCATGAAATATTATTTTCATATTAAAAACCACATCGCTAGTTATACGATCAAGGATGAATGTTTACATTTCATAATTTGTCACATTATTCTCCAACGAGAATAATTCACATTACTACACATAATTCCTTTTTATTCGTATTGCCTTTCCAATATTCCATTCTAAATCTTTTGTAAGCTACAACTTTATACAAATGCAAGTGTAGAATTTATAGTTCTAAATTCTACTTTTATTCTCTAAACATGCTCCACTTCATGCAAATAATCCTCAATTTATTTTTCATAAACTCCCTATATTTTTAAGATAATAAAATATGTTTTTTCCATATTTTTTGATTATTAAAACATCCAAAAAAATTTGTTTTCCCACAACATAAACAACTACCGAAAGCCAGGGTCGAACCAGCAACCACAGGAGAAACAACCAAAGGCACAAGCCACTAGGCCGAGTGCTACACCCATCTAGAAGAAGGGAGAAAATCATTAAATGCACTTCGGCCGAACGGATTCTTTCGAAATGTTCGAAATAAAAAAAAAAGAATGGTGTCAACGGGATTCGATCCCTCAACCTCAGAGAAAACCCTCACACATACTGTAGCGATTAAGAATGATCTGACCACTCAAGCTATGGGCTCGGGTTGTCACCATTACATCTTAAACTTTATTTAAATCAAATTTCTCTGTTATTTAAAATATATCGATGTTCATGAAAATTTCATTTCAAGTTGTTCTTCATAACATACTGTAAAATTTCCAGATTAATCATTTCCATCATGAATTACACTCCAGTATATGAGAATAATTTTCTCAAATAATTAAACATATCTTTCAATAATTAACACATTTCTACCATACAATTTGGTTAATTTGATATACTACCACTAATACATTCTTTTTTGACATTATAATTTCATTAATACCTATACTAATTTTCTGCCCTTATTCATTTCCCAAACATAATAATTACATCTTAATTCATTCGTTACAACGTCATAATTTTTTTTTTCCAATTTAGCACATACAGCGACATTATCAATATACTAATCTTTGCACAAAATTTTTCATGCTACTAACGAAGATTTCTTTACACAATTCATAGCCATAATCGTATCGCACACAACTTGAATTTTAACAGTAGAAACACATACAATTTGCACATCAACAATTCAATCAATTATAGATCATTTTTCCAATTAAATGTGCATTCTTATTAATCATTTTCATGCATCATTTTTCTAATTAAATCTAGCATGCATTCCTATTTAGAAATAGGAAAAATTTACCCACCTTATTGAAGAAAAGTACAATTAGCAACCTCCTAAACGAATGTCCTTGCAATGAGAGTGCTCCTCATCCTAGTCGACGCGCACACAAGTCTCCAAGCACACCACACCGAGAGCTCTCCTTCTTGGATGCCGGCCTCTCCTTCTCTTCTTGTTGCAAGCACAAACCCACACAATCTCACAATCTTTTACTCACTTACTAACTACTAGATAATGTAATTGAACTATAGGTTTAGAAGAATTAATTTGCACAAGAGTACTAGCCATGGGAGGGGGTATTTATACTAAAAAAATGGGAGAATGGATGGCTAAGATTGAAGTAGGAGTTAGGAGCAAATGGCTTAGATTTAAGGAGGAGTTATACTAACCAGCCATAATCAAGTAACCACCACACCATGATCCCACTCAAATTTTTGGTTTCCCTCCAAACGCACAACCGGCCATGCATAGGAAGTGCACTTTGCACGTGTACGTGCAATGCACGTGCAAGCATTTGCCTCCAAAAATTTGTACATTAAATTTTATATAAAAATAACCTTTAAATTGTATCCAACATTACAAGTTGTATTCAAAAATGAATTAACTCATGGGCTTTAGTTTATGGGCCAAAATAATAATTTTAAAATAAAAATCAATGATTAAATTTTGGGCTTTAAGAAAAAGGTTTTTTGTCTAATTGAAAGAAGGCTTTGTAAAACAAATAATTAAAAATCACATATTTAAATATTTTTACTCATCATAATGAAAATAATCATAACATTTAATTCAACCAAAAATATTGCACGTGCACACTACGTGCAAAATAAAAATAATTTTTCATTAAATGAAAAATCAGGGCATTACAAAACTTATATTTCATTTTTAATTTGTGTGTAACTATTAACTACGTACTATATTTGGAAGTTAATTATTTTCATATAAAAATGTCTATATCATAAAGGGAAAGGAGATAGATCGGTGAGGTATCTGACATATTTTCACATAGGGCAAGGGATTGGCGATATATTGAGTATCAGATACCTATCTGGATTCTCTATTCCACTCGACGGAACACGCCATTATTTTCTTATTTTCTATTTGACAACAGTCCACATAAGAGAAAAGAGATGGACAGTGGATACTGAAAAAGTTTTTTAGCTTTTCCAATCCACCTGACATAATTATCCATAATGAGTTTTCAAGTAGCAAAAGAAAATGACATTGATATTCGTATATATTTCTTCCAATTAAAATATAAGTAGCAAAAGAATATGATGGCAACACAGAGAAGGAAAAAACAAACAAACAATATAAGATGGTTACCATTGAAGTCTCCACGTGTAAAATATTGCAAAAATTAAAACATAACATTCCCAGATCTACCAGGGTACATTAGAAAAGAGAGGATCCTTTACCTCAAGAAATTCTTCGGCTTCAAGTCCCTATGCATCACTCCATGCATATGACACATCTAAACATCAAACAACCATCAAAATAAAATCATAAGCTAATAATAAGATATCTAAACAACACAATTTCAAGCCACCACCAAAATCAAATTTTTAACACAAACCCATCATCAAAATCAAAATTTTAACCTAAACCCCAACTCAAGAACCATAAAAGCCCCAACCTTCACTTCACAACTTCCCATCAAAATCAAATCTTTAACCCAAACCCTAATTGGAATTAAAAAAAAAATTAGCCCCTCACCTGCACAACTTCGTCGATCGTCTTCGTCACCACGGCGGCTGCCCTCTCCGTGTATTGCCCGCTCTGTACAATCTGATCAAACAGCTCCCCGCTCTTACAGAGCTCCATCACCAAATGCACCTCCTCGTCATCCTCAAACGTATCCTTCAAAGTCAGGATATTCGGATTTGGCGGCAGAGAGCGCATGATGTCGACCTCGCGTCTGACATCATCGACGTCGATCGGGGTTCGGAGGTTGAATTTTGAAATGGACTTGCAGGAAAAGAGGGGGGAGGTGTCTTCGGCATCGGTGGCAAGGTAGGTGACGCCGAACTCGCCGCGGCCGTGCTCGCGACCGAGGGAGTAGCGGTGGTGGAAGTGGCGGCCGATGGGGGCGGCGAGGACGGTGGGTTGGGGTTTGGGTGATTGGAATTAGGGTTGTGGATTGAGAAGGGGTTTTCCTTGGTCTTCTTTTTCTTCTTGGTTTTCATGTTGGGGTTGGAAAAAGTAAGAGAGCGGGGAGAGAGAGAGACTGGTAAAGAGAGAGAGAGACGGAGTGAGAAAGACGAAATGGGGGGGGGGGGAGGGGAAGAGAGAGAGGGTGTGTGAGTAGGTTTGAATTTGTGGGGTTTGAAATTTTAGGCGGGAAAATATGTTTTGTGAGGTTAGATCTGAGCCATTGATTTTGGGGGAGATTGAATGTGAGCCACTTAATAGCTTTCTTTGTAATTTATTATATAGATAATCACAACCATAATAGTTATAAAATTATATAATAAAATAGTATTCAGGTTAAACAATTTTACTAAAATAATCCAATAATAATAATATATTTGTTTTTGGCTGAAAATAAATAGCCGATTAATCAGAAATAGAAAGTAAGATCAAAATATCCCGTTATTCGAAATGAATATAATTTTCGATTAGAAAACACTTTAATAAAAATATGAAACAAATTTAGCACAAAATAAATTTTAAATAATCAAGATATAGAAATACATGGAAAATACTTATTAGCGGGAATAGGGGTTACAATCCTACCCACCTTACAATAAAATTTCATCCTTTAAATTTGCTTAGGTGATATATAGGACAAAACAAAAGCAAATGGTGAGATAACAAAACTGGGAATAAAGGAAAAAAATGGCAAAATTGTGGCAACTCCAAATGTCACGTCCCGCTTTCCAAAAATATGGAATACAAGCACATGACATGGCCCAACGAATGACTTGCGTCATCCATCAGCTGTTATCGATTCAACTCAACAATATAATTAGGATGTAATACAACAACACATGCAATAAAAGAATAATCACATGAATAACCAAACTTGGAATTTATGCATAAAATAACCAAAATAATAACAATCCAACATCTGGAATAAACAAAACAATATTCGGGTCAGAAGCCTACAAATACAAGAATTAACAATGTTCAATTATTTAAGTCTTCAAAACAAAACAATAATTATTTAGGCTGCGATGCAAATTCAATTATTTCACCATTGTTGTTCTCCTAGTCCATCAGCAAATTCTCCTTGATTACCTATAAGCTGTTCATCTAAAAGAGAGAATAATATGTCCTCAGAGCAAGTCGTGGATAGCAAGTAGTGAAATAGAGGAACAATGACAATAACGGTATAACGACGAACTGAATGAACGATGAAATCAATAGTATTGAATAGTGACGAAACGATAATAGTACAATGTGCAATAACGATGGTTTATAACAATAATAATAAACAATAACACCAACGGTAAGCAATTACGATAACACTATTCAATAACGATGACAAAATGTAATGACAATGCGATGAAGTCTTAAATCTATTATTCATTTTAATCCTAACTAATGCACGTACTACTGATTTCCATACTACAGGTTCGATGTATACAATCAATTTCGTTTAGACTAAGGTGGTAGATTCTACAGGTCATGTACTCGGTACGATATAACATTTAAATAATAATATTGGCTATTGAGCAATTTTTTGTACAATAACGATAACACTGGTCATTTGCAATTTCTTGCACAATGACGATAACACTGACCATTTGCAATTTCTTGCATAATGACGATAACACTGGCCATTTACACAATGATTATAACACTGGCCATTTGCAATCTCTTGCACAATGACGATAACGATATTTTTAGAATGAGGCCCACATTTCCGAGTACAGTCACTATATTATCAACTACCCTAGTCAACCCTTAATCCCAGCTTGATTAATATTCTTTATTCAATTAACATGTAATACTAATAGGGAATAATAGGGACAAAAATATCATTAGGAACGATAATGGGATTAATAAGGGACACTAGAATGATGACAAAACAATCCTATGATCATGCAATGTACTCCTTGCAATTAAATGCACCAAATACAATATTATAGATTCAATTATATATTATTAAATATAGAAACCCAATTCTGGACAGCAATAGGTTGTTGTACTAAAATTAAATTTCCAATTGCTATAGAATAGCCAATGTGCATCCGTCAGAATGTCTAGAAACTAGACTCCTGTCCGGTTCCAATGCATATTTAAAGTCCAAATTCCGACAACAGTAGCTAGGTGAATTATAATGTTCTTTAGAGGTTACTATTTCTGGCTGGTTATCAGTGTTAACTAGTTTAAGTTGTAAAAGCAGTAAATATCCATTGTAAAAATCAGTAAAAACAATTTTTATTACCCTTAGCATGTCAATCATCAAACTGGAAATTATCATGGTAATATTTGATCATTAGTTCACCTAATTTATCAGCTTAACATGGTATGTGCATAAATCTAAAAATACAGTGCAGCAGTAGTAAAAAGATTATAACTCATGTAACATAAGTCGGAATTCAAAAAGTCTGAATATTCTACAAACTAGAAACATGGGGCTACATTTCATATTCAGAAAATTATTGAGTTTGATGACATTATCTAGGTCGAAACTGCAAGACAATGTTCAGGTTGGCAATAAATTTCAAGGTTTCAATATATTCTTCATGGATAAAATATTTAAAATGTGATGAATGATGAGTTAGGGGTCGACAACATAAATCACAACAAGTTATATCTATGTGAACATGGTATTAAGATGTATAATGTTTATAACCTTACTAATCACAATCAACTAATACACCAACATCAATCGTATAACAACCAACACTAGCATACCATGTACAATAGTCGTGTAATGCCATGACATGAATTACAATAACAATTCCTATTCATATATTCAATAATTAACTACATGAATGCATGCAAGATCTCTATAAATTAGAGGCAGAAGACGGCACGAAGTCAAGACAACTACTTGGATTCGCTCGTGTAAATCAGTAGTATCTCAACGATAGACAGCAATAATAGATATACGATAATCAATACAGATCTACTTGCAGAATTCAATAAACAATCTCGAATACGATACAATATTATTCGAGAGTGAGATGACTTGCCTTTAGAACGACGAATAGATCCGATATAGGGAATACGGGATTAGGATCCCAGGCGACGAACCACAAATCCACACACATACAAAAACACGTGCCAGGGAACCGAAACAGCAACACTGCGGGATCGACAACACAACAGCAAACACGATCCACCCAAACATCGACACTGATCACGGGATCGGGATCCCCTACTCTACAAAACACCACACAGCAATACAAACCCACTCTCCTTCATAAACACCAAACATAAATCTCCAAGCCAAAACACCAAATAGCGACTACCCTCCTTCTTCTTCACAGCGACAGAGGGAGAGGGAGAGTGAGAGTGGACGACGACTAGGCGACTGCGGTCTGGGAGCGACGGTAGCGGCGAGAGCTGGGGTGGCGATGGCAAGGCGCTGGCGGTCGGGATGTGACGCGGCGATGAGAACTTCGGAGTTCCAGGGATGCCCTGTTTTGTGCCGAAACAGGGGAGGAGAATACGGTGGGCGCTCGAGCGTTCGACGACATCGACGAAGGGGCAGGATCTTTGGTAGTTGCAGGGGACAGCGAAGAGGCAAAAATGGCGGGGCGGTGATTGCAGTAGGACAGTCGAAGCGATTGAATGGTGAGGAGGAGTGATGGGGATCGCGACTGGGGAAGATGATGGGGGGTCACGATGAGGGTGGTTGTCGAGCGGCGAGGAGATACAATGCGTCGACAATGGAGGAACAGGTGACGAGGCGGTGGACAAGTATGCACAACGACGGAGCGACGGTCGAAGGCTAAAAGAAGAGGATGGCAGAGGTTGGTGGGTTCAGATGATAGGTCGACGGAGGAGGAAGACGACGAGGAGGGGGGTTCTTTGTTTCGGTTTCGAAATAGCGGAGAGGAGTGGGAGGGAGAAATAGACGGGCGAGAGACAGAACAGGTGTGAGGGGGGTTTTACTAAAATATTAATGATATAATGAATATAATAAATATAATGTATAATAATGGAGAGAGATTATAGGGATAGTGGAGAGATATGGGGAATTGGGATTACAGGATGTGGAAGAATGAGAGAATGTGAGGGGTTTTGTTGATCTGGTCAACAAACAGATAGGAGGGGAATTGGGTTTGGATTAACTTGGGCTTTATATTTGGGATTCACAAATAAAATAATAATTTTAGAAAGAATATAAAATTGGGCTTCAAATTTAAATAATTATACAATACAAGATAAATCGAAATCAATGGGCTTTACAAAAAATAATAATATTAATAATCATATTATAAGAATAATAATACATGAAAGAATTTGGTTCAACATATTCATGGAAATAATTCGATAATAATAATAAAAATAATAATTGCAATAATAATAATAATAATAATAATAATAATAATAACAATAACAATAATAATAATAATAATAATAATAACATTATACAACAAGATAATGATTGACTTATCAACTTTATATTAAAATAATCCAAACGGGAAAAATATATAATCGGTCAATTATAAAATGGAAAGTGATATTAAAATACACTATTATTTGAAATAACAAACCCTTTTGTTTAGAAAAGATTTTAAATAAAAAAATAATAATTTAACAAACAATAATCAAAATACAGAAAATATTTGGTAAATACGTATTTACGGGAACGGGGATTACAATCCTACCCACCTTACAACAAAATTTCTTCCTCGAAATTTGCTTAGGCGGTACGTAGAAGAAACCAAAAACAAAGTGGGAAATAACAAAACTAGGAATTCAAAGGGTTAGAAAAAAAGGTGGCAATACTAGAAGAAGAAAGAACATGGATATGAATAGAGTTATCAAGAATGATATTAAATGAAGATTTAATGAATGATGACGATGCACGACAAAGCATAGAAAGAGAAACAACAAGAGAATCCTGGGACCTATGGGTTATGAGCCCACCATGCTTCCGCTGCGCAACTCTGATCGGAAAGACTCCATCATCAGCATTTAATAACTCTAGCAATCTGCCTCGTGGCTCACGATTTCCTTGACACGTGCAAATGACATCTTTCTAGCATGAGGTTCGAACTCCTGGCAACTTTAGGTTCTGAACACTTCCTAAGATCCGGGGACTCTGCATGCACAACAAAAGAAGACTCTTCCTCTCGCGGTGATGATCCAAGCCACTGACATGTCGTTGAAGACCCAGCGATGCCGATCGGCGAATAGAACAGAATTGGAAAGAATGGATGACACTGAATCAAAAGAATATGGGTACAAAAGAATGAAATTATACCCAACAAGGAATCAATCAAACAGGGCGACTGCAAGGGATGAAGAAAATATGAAATGAATCAACTGAATTTGAAGGGATCAAAAAGTGGATCAAAAAGATTAGAATCCAAATATATGTTGGTTATCAGTTATCCATGTGATTCACGTGTTGTACATATTGGTGAGTGAAACCGGTTAAACCCAAACTAATCAGGGTCCAACGCCAAACTAGTTAGAGTCAAACTTGGCTCTGATACTACTAAAAACCTTGTCACTCTCCGCTTCCCAAAAATACGGAATGCAAGCACATGACATGGCCCAGCGAATGACTTACGTCATCCATCTGCTGTTATCGATTCAACTCAACAATATAAACAGGAAGTAATACAAACACACATGCAATAAAAGAATAATCACATGAATAACCAACTTGTAATTTAAGTATAAAATAACCAACATAATAACAATCTAACATCTGGAATCAACAAAATAATATTCGGGTCAGAATGCACAAATACAATAATTAAGAATGTTCAATTATTTAAGTCTTCTAAACAAAACAATAATTATTTAGGCGGCGATGCAAATTCAATTCTTTCTCCATTGTTGTTCTCCTAGTCCATCAGGCAATTCTCCTTGATTATCTGTAAGCTGTTCATCTGAATGACAGAATAATATATCCTTAGAGCAAGTCATGGACAGCAAGTAGAGAAATAGAGGAACAATGACAATAACGGTATATCGATGAATTGAATGAACGATGAAATCAATAGTATTGAACGGTGACAAAACTGTAATAGTACAATGTGTAATAAAGATGATTTATAACAATAACAATTAACAATAACAATAACGGTAAGCAATTACGATAACACTGTTCAATAACGATGACAAAATGCAATGACAATGCGATGAAGTCTTAAGTCTATTATTCATTTTAATCCTAACTAATGCACGTACTACTACATCCGATACTACAGGTTCGATGCATACAATCAATTTCGATTAGACTAATAGATTCTAAAGGTCGTGTACACGGTACGATATAACATTTAACTAATAACACTGTGTATTGAGCAATTTCTTGCACAATAACGATAACACTGGTCATTTGCAAATTCTTGCACAATAACGATAACACTGGCCATTTGCAATTTCTTGCATAATGACTATAACACTAGCCATTTTGCAATTTTTTGCACAATGACGATAACGATATTTTTGGAACGAGGCCCACATTTTCGAGTACAGTCACTATATGATCAACTACCCTAGTCAACCCTTAACCCCGGCTTGATGAACATTCTTTATTCGATTAACATGCAATACTAATAGGGAACAATGGAGATAGAAATATCAATGGAAACGATAAAGTTATTAATAAGGGACACTAGAATGATGATAAAACAATCCTGAGATCATGTAATGTACTCCATATAATTAAATGCACCAAATACAATATTATAGATTCAATTATATATTATTAAACATTGAAACCCAATTCTGGACAGCAATAGGTTGTTGTACTAAAATTGAATTTCTCGCTGCTATAGAGTAGAAAATATGGATCCGTCAAAAGTTTTAGAAATTAGAATCCTGTCCAGTTCCAACGCATATTTAAAGTCCAAATTCCGACAACAGTAGCTAGGTGAATTGTAATGTTTTTTACAGGTTACTGTTTCTGGCTGGTTATCAGTGTTAACTAGTTTCAGTTGTAAAAGCAGTAAATATTCATTGTTAAAATCAGTAAAAATAATTTTTAATACCCTATGCCTTCCAGCCATCAATCTGGAAATTATCATGGTAATATTTAATTATTAGTTCACCTAATTAATCAGCTTAACATGGTATGTGCATAAATCTCAAAATACAGCGCAACAGCAGTAAAAAGGTCATAACTCATGCAATATAAGTTGGAATTGAAAAATGCTGGATGTTTTGGAAACTAGAAACATGGGTCTACATTTCATATTCAGAAAGTTATTGAGTTTGATGACATTATCTAGGTCGAAACAACATGACAATGTTCAGGTTGGCAATAAATTTCATGGTCTCAATATATTCTTCATGGATAAAATAATTAAAATGTTATGAACGATGAGTTAGGAGTCGACAACATAAATCACTGCAAGTTAAATCTATGTGAACATGGTATTATGATGTATAATGTTTATAACCTTACTAATCACAATCAACTAACACACCAAAATCAATCGTATAACAACCAACTCTAGCATACCATCTACAATAGTCGTGTAATGTCATGACATGAATTACAATAATAATTCCTATTCATATATTCAATAATTAACTACATAAAGGCATGCAAGGTCTCTATAAATTGGAGGCAGAAGATGACATGAAGTCAAGACTACTACTTGGATTCGCTCGTGTAAATCGGTAGTATCCCAATGATAGATAACAAAAATAGATATACAATAATCAATATAGATCTACTTGCGAATTTCAATAAATAATCTCCAATACGATACAATATAATTCGAGAGTGAGATGACTTGCCGTTAGAACGACGATTAGATCTGATATAGAAAATAACGGGATTAGGATCCCGGATGACGAACCACGAATCCACGCACATACAAAAACACGTGCGCTCTATATGCGAGGGAACCGAAACAGCAATATGGCGGGATCAGCAACACAACAGAAAACACGATCCACCCAAACCCCAAACACCCATCACGGGATCGGGATCCCCTACTCCACATAACACCACATACCCACTCTCCTTCACAAATACCAAACACAGATCTCCAAGCCAAAACACCAAATTGCGATTATTACCCTCCTTCTTCTCCACAGCGATAGAGGGAGAGGGAGCGGGAGAGTGGACGACGATTGGGCGACTGCGATTGGGGAGAGACGGCAGCGGCGAGAGCTGGGGTGGTGATGGCCAGGCACTGGCGGTCAGGAAGTGACGCGGCGACGAGAACTTCGGAGGTTGAGGGATTCCCTGTTTCGTGCGGAAACAGGTGTAACACTCCGAATTCCAAATAAGACTGAATTCGAAGTTCCACAGGATCTTTACACTTTACTTCGTACAATTTTACAAGGAATTAAAAACTATAGTGACAACAATGAATACATTAACGTAGCGGAATTATAAATTACAACATGATACATGAATTAAACAACAACTTAAACATTTCTTTAAGCAGCATTCACTCTTTAGTCTTGTCAATCACTTTATCTTGCTTAGAAA
Source organism: Hemerocallis citrina (assembly GCA_017893485.1). Classification (NCBI taxonomy): domain Eukaryota; kingdom Viridiplantae; phylum Streptophyta; class Magnoliopsida; order Asparagales; family Asphodelaceae; genus Hemerocallis; species Hemerocallis citrina. The sequence continues at coordinate 221,292,333 of CM030361.1, read as the reverse complement.
CTGTGGGCATGTCAATTACGTACAACTGATACTAGGATATAATACATCAATTTCTCTTACTTAGAAAGCACACACTTGTGACAAATAAAGCTAAGGGGGACTACCCTATTGATGTCGTGTGTGAATGTGCACTTAGTCTTTAATGCAGTTATTCATATTTAATAACACTAATGTACACTTGTTCGGATTCTATGCATCACATACTACATAGATTCGAGGGCAAGCCTTTAATCGTTCTTCATCTTGTAGGGTTGATTCACTCGCCATGATTTAAACTTCTACGGTAATTACGGTAAGTATCCTCGATGTTCTATGAGTTACGAGCCCATGCCCAGACAGCCTGGAGGAAAATCCAATGTCGTGACATGACGCATCATGAAGAGCCTATGGACAATTCGCCTCTGTCATGGAACTATGGCAATATTTAGTCACCAAACACCCCACAAACGTTGCCACAGTCCCTATAATTCTGGAGATGTATTCACGCCATGACATGACGCATAAAGCAGACAACCTATGAATACTCTCACACCGTAGATCCGAGGCCCTCATACTTGTGTTTTTCTCTTACTTTCATCACATCTCCACTATGTGTCTAATCCTTAGATAATAGAATCATGAATAAAATAATACTCTAGAATTAGAATTACCTCTACATCGGTCTTAAACATCAATCATTAGCTATGACCCAAACTTGGTCTCTTATCATCACATTTCTCTTTCAAATATTTCATTTATGCCGATGTGAGAACTTACCTAAACTCTAGTGTCAAACTCGTTTCATGTTCATCAAAAGAGAGTTCATATTCATAAATTTCATATTTCATTATGTTTCTTTCCCTTCATTTTTCCTTGCACAAATTACATAATTTTAAACAATCTCCATATCACAAATCTCATTTTAATCTCTACAGAAAATTTCTCTATATTAAAAAATATTTGTTGTCTTTAATTACAACAAAAATAATAATTTAAGAAACTTTATTAATTATTTTCTTCACAAAGTTGCTTCTAAATCCCATTTTAATAAATCAATTATTGTAGAAATACACCTAATGATGTCTAGATATTTTTTAAAGAATTGTAATAATTTATCTCAATTTTTATACTATTTAAAACTACAAAAAAAATATTAAAATATGAAACAAAATCAAAATTCCAAAAATGTGGCCAAGGACCGGTTTCGAACCAGTCACACCACCAAGTCGCACCCGAGAACTCGAGAACCCGAAAATTCAAAAAATTCCGCTGGTGAACATTAACATTCCCATGTCGCACCCAAGAACCAAAAAGTCCAACAACAACTACTTTTATATTGGGAACTTAATTTATACTTAAATTTTGGGTTTCGGGTTTAAGTAAAAATCGAATTTCAGAAAGATAGAGTCTCTTGAGAGACTCAAACCCATGACCAAGTGCTCCACCAAGCTACAGTAACGCTCCCAAAATGCTCCCACTGACCAGTAGGTTTGAGTGACTAACCGTTATAGGAGTTGATCAAAAAAGTTTTTGTATAAAATGTAATGAACTAGTTCTTCTTTTAGAAAACTCAATTTTTCTCAAATTATTTGCACTTATAAAATCTAGATCTTTTCCAGAATAATATTTCTTTGAAAAACAGTAACTCATATTTTATTAGATTATAAAAAATCTCATTTTTACACATTGTAGACTATTTTTCTTTAGTTCTTTGAAAAGTGAATCATGAATACATTTTCGATATAGATAAATTTTCTTTTTAGTTGCATCTCTTATCAACATGTTCCCTTTTCATTCCCAATGTGTTCCTACAATTATTCTTTTACATTCTTTAACAAATCAAGCTCTTTAATTTAGTCTTATTTTACAAACTAAACATTTTCTTATGTTTCCAAAGGCAACATGAATGATAATTCTAGTGACTACAATTTACTCACAGGGCAATTAAAAACACACTTTTTACCACAAACCAATCTATTTCATAATCCATGAATACTAGTTTGCATTCTATAAATTATCCATTGGCACAATTTTCACATATTGCATTCTACCAATCATTCATAAGCAATTTTTTCGTAAAATCATACTTCATCAATTCTAGCATGCAAATATACTAACCAAACATCATAACACATTTTAATTAATACATTCCAATTCATTTTACTACCTTTTAATGTGGGTCAATTTTAGTTTCTTTTCTTATTAGTCTCTTCAAACAATTGTACAGCAATTCTTCATAATTATTTCTAACATGTTCACAAATCAAATCCTAGCATGGTATCTAAGTTAGAAGCTTGAGAAATTGCCCACCTTATAGAAGAAACAATTTAAAAACTCCTAAGAAGCTTCTTGAACGCACGAATGGTCCTCTTCTACTCCTAGTTTGTGCCACAAAAATGAGCCTTCTCCTTCTCGCTATGTTAACCCGAGCTCCTTCCTTGTCCTCTTGTTGTAGGCCGGCCTTCAATAGTGCAAGAGCACACACACACTACTCTCAATCTTTTTACTCACAATTTGTTTCTTTTCTTTTCTTTTCTCTTCTAAACTTTCTTGTACAATACATGAAGAAGATGGGGGGGGGGGCGGTATTTATACAAAACTGAAGCTCAAATGGAGGGTTGAGATAAGTTGAGATGAGTTTAGATGAGAGGCTTGGATTTATTAGGGAGTTAGATTAACTACCCATGATCAAATAACCACTTTCCCACTCCGCCATGCACAATCCAGCCAAGTCTTCTCATCCATATGGCACGTGCATGTGCAATGCACGTGTCACACAATGCACATTACAAATTTGTTTGTAGAATAAATTGTTAATTTAATTACTACTTGATCAAGTCTACACTACAAGTTGTATTAATTCTTATTAGAAATAACTAATGGGCTATTTAGGTGGGCTAAAAGACCATGGGCTCTCTAATTAAATTAATTAATTTAATTAAGTGGGCTACAATAAGACTATTAGGCCTAGAGATTAAAATAGGATTTAATTTAATAGAGAAGAAATGTTTATTCATGAAATGAGAATACTTTTTAAAGTTAAAATACACACATTAAATTGCACATGCAAGACACGTGAAAATAAATGAAAACTTCATATTTATTATTTGAAAAATTCAGGATGTTACAACACTCCCTCCTTAGAATAGTTCCGTTCTCGGAACTACGCTTAAAGAGTGAGAAAACAAAACATAAAAGAAAGAAAAGCAATACAATCAAACAAAGCACTCGGGATGATCCTTCAACATCCTCCCAAGTAGCCTCTTCAACCAACTGGTAACTCCAGACTACTTTGACCATCGGTATCATTTTGTTCCTCAAGACTTTCTCCCGATGATCCACAATCTCATCCGGTAGCTCAATGTAGCTCAGATCTAACTGCAAACGCTCCGGCACTTCAGGCAAATGGTGACTTGGATCTGCAATGTAACCTCTCAGTATAGACAAATGAAAGACATTGTGCACCTGAGACAACTCTTCCAGTAACTCCAACCGCTAAGCAGTTTACCCAATCCTCTTCAATATCTTATACGGGCCTATGAACCTTGAGGCTAACTTCCCACCTCTACCAAAACGAATCACACATTTACTAGGTGATACCTTCAGAAAGACAAAGTCATCTTCCTCGAACTCAAGGTCCCTCCTCCGGTTGTCTGCATAACTTTTCTGCCTACTCTGAGCCCCACCAACATTTTCCTGATCAAATCGATCTTTTTCGAGGTCTGTTGCACGATCTCGGGCCCAAACATCTGCCGCTCCTCCACTTCAAACCAGCAAATAGGTTTTTTGCACTTCCTACCATACAGAGCTTCGTACAACGCCATCCCGATACTAGTGTGAAAACTATTGTTGTAGGCAAACTCTAACAGAGCTAGATGCCTCTCCCAACTGCCACCAAAATTTAGAACACAACACTGAAGCATATCCTCAAGAAACTGATTGACCCTTTCAGTCTGTCCATTAGTCTGAGGATGGAAGGCAGTGCTGAAATTCATCTTAGTACCCAAAGCTGTCTGAAGACTCCTCCAGAAATCCGAGTGAATCGCGCATCTCGATCAGACACAATGGTCAACAGAACACCATGAAGCTTGATGGTCTCCCCAACATACAGCTTGGCTATCTTGTCCATAGACGAAGTGAGTTTCATTGCCAAGAAGTGAGCTGACTTAGTTAGTCAATCGATTATGACCCAAATCGCGTCATTACCCTTCGAACTCTTGGGCAAACCCGTGATGAAATCCATGCTGATGTTATCCCACTTCCACTCCGAAATGGGTAACGATTGTAATAAACCTCTGGGCTTCTGATTCTCAACTTTCACCTTCTAACAAATCTCACACCTCGCCACAAACTCAGCCACATCCCGCTTCAGACCTGACCACCAAAAATGTTGCTTGATGTCCTTGTACATCTTGGTGCTCCCAGGATGTACCGACAAAAGAGTAGAATGTGCCTCCTGAAGAATACTCTCCCTCAAATCTGATTGATCCTGAACACATAGCCTCTCTGCAAACCACAACACTTCATCCCTGATCTGAAACTCCAACAATATGCTAGCACCAACCTGCTCCTTCATCTTTTTAATCTTTGCATCTTCCTCCTGACTGGCTATAATCCTTTCGTTCAGCATGGGCTGAAGCCTCAACTGAGCCAAAGTTACTCCCAAACCTTGCACAACAACCTCAATACCAGCTCGATCCAACTTCTCTATAAGATGTCTCTGGGTCGTAATCAACAACAACATTAGCCTTACCCGAATGGTACTTAATCTCTGGACGAATGTCCTCAAGTACTTCCAGCCATCCTCGTTGCCTCAGATTCAGTTCCTGCTGCTAATAGTTGTACTTCAGGCTTTTATGGTCCGTGTACATGTTTAATTTCTCACCGTACATATAATGTCTCCATTGTTTCACGGCGAAGATAATTATAGCCAACTCCAGATCATGAGGCAGATAATTATTCTCATTCGGTCTTAGTTTCCTAAACCCGTAAGCGACTACTTTTTCCTCTTGTATTAAGACACAATCAAGCCCACGATGTGAAGCATCGCTGTAAACATCATACTCAACACCTGCTCTAGGCAATGCCAAAATGGAAGCAATAGTCAACTTCTCTTTCAACTCTGAAAAGCTTGCCTTGCACTGCTCAGTCCACTTGAAATTTATATTCTTCTTGGTCAGACCAATGAGCGGCACGGCTATCTAAGTATAGCCTTGAATAAACCTCCTGTAGTATCCGGTTAGCCCAAGAAAACTTCTGATTTCCCTCACTGTAGTAGGCCTTGCCCAATCCTTCACCGCCTCGATCTTCTGAGGATCAGTTGCCACTCCCTCCTTAGAAAGGATGTGACCCCAGAATGCCACTTCAGATTTCCAGAAATCACACTTGGATAACTTGGCATACAACTCATGCTCTTGAAGCTTATTCAGAACCTTAGCCAGATGCTCAATGTGCTCCTCCTTCGACTTGGAGTAGACAAGAATATCATCAATAAACACCACGACGAAAGAATCAATAAATGGCCTCAAAACTCTATTCATCATGTCCATAAAGATTGCAGATGCATTCCCCACTCCAAATTGCATAACTAAGAATTTGTAATGCCCATGTCGAGTTCTGAATGAAGTCTTATGCACATCTTTTGCTTTCACTCGAACCCGATGGGATCCCGATCGAAGGTCTATTTTGGAGAAAATAGCTACTCCTTGTAAACGATCGATCAGGTCATCAATTTGTGGAATAGGATATTTATTCTGAATAGTGACCTTATTCAGCTTCCGGTAATCGATGCACATCCTCAACGACCCATCCTTCTTCTTCACCAACAGTATCGGTGCTCCCAAGGCGACGCACTTGGCTGAACAAATCCTTTCCCCAAAAGTTCCTCAATCTGCCGTTTAATTTCATCCTACTCCACAGGCGCCATCCTATACGGTTCCTTGGAAATAGGTGCACTCCCAGGCTGAATAGTGATGCTGAACTCTACATCACATTGCGGGGGTAACCCAGACAAATCTTCCAAGAACAGAGTCGGGTAATCTCGAACCACTGGAATTCGCCGCACCTCTACAGGACCTTCTTCTTGCTGATAGCTGCCACCAAATCTGAACATCTCTTCTTCCCCTGGAATGTGACTACAGGACCTCTTGGAGCCTTCAATGTTAACTCCTTGGTCTTGCACTCGATGTTCGCACTATACACCGACATCCAATCAATGCCAATGATAACATCGACCCTAGGATATTCAGCTCGATCAGATCAATCCTGAAAATCCTGTCTCTAATTTCGATCTCGCAGTCTGCATAGTACCGATCAGTGGTCAAAGTTTCCCCTAATGGAGTAGCTACTGCTAAGACCTTGCTGGAAAATTCTTCGGTTCGATTCCCAAGACTTCAACAAATTTAGGAGATACAAAAGTTAAGTATGATAGGATCTAGTATCGAACAGAACAACAGTTTTCTTTCCATTTAATAAAAGTTCTCCTATTACATAACACACTCTCATTACAAAACAGTTCTTACTAATTAAAATAGGAAAAAAGAACAACAGAAACTTCTAAACATCCGCCCAAGTACCATTAATGACATGATCCACTTCATCATCGTCGGCCTCAATCAAGGCAAATACTAGCCCCTGCTGATACGGCTTCTTCCCAACTTGCTACGTTGGTACCTTCCGGACGACATCTCGCAGCTTGGGGCAATGAGATCTGTAATGACCTGTCTCTCCACAGTTAAAAAAAGTCACCACAGGTGGTCTCAACCAACCATTTTTGGGTCTTCTAGCCACATTGACAGCGTTCGATCTTGTAGGTTTGAACCTTTGAGCTGGCGGTTGCCCCTGACATTCCCAGAAACTGCAGGCCTCTTCCCAATATTCCAATTGTTCCTCATGTTCAGGGCTGCATGAAACTGTTCCATATCCTCCTCTGTAGCTACAGCTCGCTTGACTAGCTTGTCAAACCTCCTGATACCAAGGGGTATCATCCGTGATCTCAGACTCCACCTCAATCCGTGCTCGAACTTCCGAGCTTTCTTCACCTCGTCCATCACAAGTTCGGGTGCATACCTCGAAAGTTGAGTAAACCTTGTCTCATACTCCCTGACAAACATGCCTTCCTGCTGCATTCCTAGGAACTCCATCGCTTTCTTCTCTTGAACATCAGATGGAAAATAGTGACCGCGGAACTCCTCCAAGAATTCCTCCCAGCCGACAACACCATTTCCCAAGTCCGCTTCATCAACTGCCACCATATAGCTGCATCCTTCTCAAGCTGCAATGTAGCCAACTGCACCTTGCTACCTTCTGAAGTTTTCAAGACTTCAAAGATAGTCTCAACTTGCCGAATCCAATTTTTAGCTGGATCTGGGTCTGACTTCCCTTCAAACAGTAGTGGCTTCATCCTCTTGAATGACTCCACGTGTTTGATCGCCTCAGGAACTGGATTCGCGACATCACCTTATGGTTTTGATTCATGGCTATGATGTTTAAGGTCTGATAGACTTTAGCCAACTCCGTTTCGAAGTCAAGTCCATAGCTAGGTCCTTCTGTAATGCCCTGATTTTTCAATTTATGGAAAATTATTTATTTTGCACGTAGTGTGCACGTACAATATTTTTGGTTAATATTTTTATCAAGAAGAGTAAAGATATTTCAATTTGTGCTTTTAATTATTTTGTACAAAAGCCTTATTTTAATTAGATAAAAAGCCCTTTTTCTTAAAGCCCAAAATGTAATTCATTCATTTTATTTTAAAATAATTATTTTTGGCCCAAAACTAAAGCCCATCGATTAATCTATTTTTATATATACAACTTGTCATGTAGAATACAATTTAAAGGCTATATTATTTTTATACAAAAATTTAATGCACAATTTTTGGGCCTAGTGGCATGCACGTGCATTGCACGTACACGTGCAAAGTGCACAAATGCATGGGCCAGTTGTGATCTTTTTGGAGGGAAATCAAAGTTGTAATGGTGATCATGGTGTGGTGGTTATTTGGATGTGGGTAGTTTTTGCAACTCCTACTTTCATCTTGGCCCTCCATCTTACAACCAACCAATTGATCCTAGCCCTCCATTTCCTTTAACTTTTAGTATAAATACCCCCTCCCATGGCTAGTTATTTTGTGCTTAATATTCTCTTCCAAACCTATAGTCTAATAGTATTATTTAGTAGTATTTTGTGAGTTAAAAGATTGAGAGGGTGTGGGATTGTGCTTGCATTCTATCAAGGAGGAGAGGCCGGCTTTGGAAGTGTTCGGGTTGGCTAGGAGTGCTCGGGTCTTGCTAGTGTGCGTGTTCAAGGAGGTGCACTCGTGTTGCAAAGGACTTTTGTTGCAAATTGTGTTTGTTCTCTACATACAAGGTGGGTAAATTTTCCCTATTTCTAAAGTAGGATTGCATGCTAGTTTAATTAGAAAAATTGAAGCATGAAAATGATTAAGAAGAGCACACTTGAATTGAAAAAAATGACCTATTCAATGATTGAAATGTGGACATACAAATTGGTATGTGGTTTCATTATTTGAGTTGTATGTGAATTGATTAGAATCATGGATTGATTGATAGAAAACACATTCTTTTACCATCAAGAATTACACACAAAGTTGAAAAGTGAATCATGAATACATTTTTGACATAGATAAATTTTCTTCTTAGTTGCATCTCTTATCAACATGTTCCCTTTTCATCCCCAATGTGTTCCTACAATTATTCTTTTACATTCTTTAACCAATCAAGCTCTTTAATTTTGTCTTATTTTGCAAACTAATCATTTTCTTATGTTTCAAGAGGCAACATGAATGATAATTCTAGTGACTACAATATTACTCACATAGGGCAATTAAAAACACACTTTGTACCACAAACCAATCTATTTCATAATCCATGAATACTAGTTTGCATTCTAGAAATTATCCATAGGCACAATTTTTACATATTGCATTCTACCAATCATTCATAAGCAATTTTTTCGTAGAATCATACTTCATCAATTCTAGCATGCAAATATACTAACCAAACATCATAACACATTTTAATTAATACATTCCAATTCATTTTATTAACTTTTCATGTGGGTCAATTTGAGTTTCTTTTCTTATTAGTCTTTTCAAACAATTGTATAACAATTCTTCATATTTATTTCTAACATTTTCACAAATCAAATCCTAGCATGGTATCTAAGTTAGAAGCATGAGAAATTGCCCACCTTATTGGAGAAACAATTTGAAAACTCCTAAGAAGCTCTTTGAACGAACGAATGGTCCCCTTCTCCTCCTAGTTTGTGCCACGGAAATGAGCCTTCTCCTCCTTACTATGTGAACCCGAGCTCCTTTCTTCTCCTCTTGTTGTAGGCCGGCCTCCAATAGTGCAAGAGCGCACACACACTACTCTCCACAATTTGTTTCTTTTGTTTTCTTTTCTCTTGTAATTTTTTTAGTGAAATACATGAAGAAGATAGGGGGGTGTATTTATACAAAACTCAAGCTCAAATGGAGGGTTGAGAAGAGTTTAGATGAGTTTAGATGAGAGACTAGGATGTATTAGGGAGTTAGAACAACTACCCATGATCAAATAACCACTCTCCTACTCCCCCATGCACAATCTGGCCAAGTCTTCTCATCCATATGGCACGTTCATGTGCAATGCACATGTCACACAATGCACACTACAAATTTGTTTGTACAATAAATTGTTAATTTAATTACTATTTGATCGAGTCTATACTACAAGTTGTATTAATTCTTGTTAGAAATAACTAATGGGTTATTTAGGTGGGCTAAAAGACCATGTGCTCTCAAATTAAATTAATTAACTAAATTAATTTAATTAAGTGGTCTAAAATAAGACTATTAGGCCTAGAGATTAAAATATGCTTTAATTTAAAGGAGAAGAAATGTTTATTCATGAAATGAGAATACTTTTTAAAGTTAAAATACACATTAAATTGCACGTGCAAGACACATGAAAGTAAAAGAAAACTTCATATTTATTATTTGAAAAATTCAGGATGTTACAACAGGGGAGGCAAATACGGTGGGCGCTCAAGCGTTCGACGACGACGACAAGCGGGCGAGGGGGATCTTTGGTAGTTGCAAGGGACAGCGGAGAGGCAAAGACGGCGGGGCGGTGACTGCAATAGGACAGTCGAAGCAACGAAATGGCGAGGCAGAAGAGTGACGGGGATCGCGACAGGGGAAGACGATGGGGGGGTCGCGATAAGGGTGGTTGTCTAGCGGTGAGGAGACACAGAGCATCAATTGCAGAGGAATAGGCGACGAGGCAATGGACGAGGATGCACAGCGACGGGGCAATAGTTGAAGGCTGGAGGAAGATGATGGTGGAGGTTGGTGGGTTCAGACGATGGGTTGACTAAGGTCGACGAGGCGATGGTGCGATGGGGGTCGTGAGGAGGAGGAAGAAGATGACAGGGGGGGGTTCTCTGTTTCGGTTTCGAAACAGTGGAGGGCGCGGGAGGAAGAAGTAGACAGGAGAGAGAACAGGAGTGAGGGGGGTTTTATTAAAATATTAAAGGTATAATAAATATAATCTACAATAATGGGGAGAGATTATAGGGATAGTGGAGAGATATGGGGAATTAGGGTCACGGGATGTGAAGAGTAAGAGAATGTGAGGGGTTTTGTTAATCTGGTCAACACACAGATAGGAGGAAAATTGGGTTTGGATTAACTTGGGCTTCATATTTGGGTTTCACAAATAAAATAATAATTTTAGAAAGAATACAAAATTATGCTTCAAAATTAAATAATTATACAATACAAGATCAACCAAAATCAATGGGCTTTACAAAAAATAATAATACTAATAATAATAATATAAAAATAATAGTACATGACAAAATTTGGTTCAACATATTAATGGAAATAATTCAATAATAATAATAATAATAATAATAATAACATTATACAACAAGATAAGGATTGACTTATCAACTTTATATTAAAATAATCCAAATAGGAAAAATATATAATCGGTCAATTAAAATAGAAAGTGAAGTTAAAATACACTATTATTTGAAATAACAAACCCTTTTGTTTAGAAAATATTTTAAATAGAAAAGAAAAAGAATTTAACAAACAATAATCAAAATACAGAAAATATTCGGGAAATACTTATTTATGGGAACGGGGGTTACACCAAAATTAGAAAGGACATGGATATGAATGGAGTGACCAAGAATGATGTGAACAAAGATTCAATGAATGATGATGAATGAAAATGCATGAATAAGGGAATGAACAATGCAAGAAAGTGAAGCAACAAGAGAAACATGGGACCTGTGGGTTATGGATCCACCACGCTTCTGTTGTGCTACCCTGATGGTGAAGCTCCAAGCTGTAGACATGTCGTGTTAAATCCAGCAATGCCGATCGACGGACCAAGTAGGAAGAAGAAGAAATGATAGCACCCGAATGAAAAGAATATGGGTACAAAAGAATAAATTTTACCCAATAAGGAATCAATGAATGGAAGGGACAAAAGGCAACAAGAAATAAAGGAACTGAATGTGAAGGGATCAAGGAGGAATCAAATAAGGCTAGTTTCCAGATCATAAGTTGGTTATCAATTTTTCATGTGATTCCTGTATTGCACACACTCTTGAGTCAAACAGGTTAAAACCCAAATCTGATTAATATATCAATCAAAGACAAACTTCCTTTCGTTAGTCACGTTTGACTGATATATTATCCAAACCTAGGCTCTGATACTACTAAAAACCATGTCACGTCCTGCTTCCCAAAAATATGGAATATAAGTACATGAAATTGGCCCAGCGAATGACTAACGTTACCCATAAGCTGTTTATCCGATCAACTCAACAATATAATCAATAAAAAATAATTGTGCAGGCAATAATAATAATCTCATAAACAATAATGCTTAGAATGAAGCAATATGAAATATCCAAATATAATAAACCAACGTCTGGAAACAATAACAAAAATATTCGGGTCAAAATCCCACAATACAATGAAATAACAATAATTCAATAATTAAATCTCCATGATAAAACAATAATTTATTAAGCAGTGATGCTATCAATTCCTTCACCAATATTGTTCTCCCAATCCATCAGGCAATTCTCCATCAACACCTGTAAACACTTCATCTAAAAAGGGAAGAAAAATTGTCCTTAGAGCAGATCTTGGACAACAAGTAAAGAAAGCAAAGAACAATGGAATAATGATATACTAATGAATTCAATGGATCAATAGGAGTCAATAACATGGGACAATAGCAACAATTAATATCACGGTAATCGATGCAATGGCTAAAAACAATAATTCAGTATTCGACAACAATAATTAATGATCAATATCAATGATACTTATCCAAGGTTCGAAATCAACAGGAACAATGATGAAAAATATGTAATGTCGATGTTGTATCAATCTTTATATCTATTAATCATTTTAATCCTAACTAATGTACGTACTACTACATTCCACACTACAGGTTCGATGCATACAATCAATTTCATTTAGACTGAGTGGTGAATTCTATAGATCATCTGTCGGTACAATAATCACTGATATGATACAATATTGTTGCACGATTCATTATAATGATACACTTGTACACTGATTCAAGGATTCACTGATTCACGAGTTCACATGTTCACGAGTTCACGGGTTCACGAGTTTACGAGTTTACGACACGAAAGATTAGGGTGACGTAGTCAGCGCTCCACAATCAATCAATAAACACTGGCCAACACAATCACTATATTATTCACTACTCAAGTCAATCCCTTAAATCCCGGCTTGTTAATTATTTTATCAATGTAGCAATACAATATGCAATTTGAGACATGGGGTGGACAATAGTAACAATATAGCGGGACAATAAGATGGTGACATGAAGTAAGACAATTGGAATGATGACAATAACTCATTAGGATCATTCAATGCAACATAAACACTTCGATTCATGCAATACTACGATGTAGGATTAATTAAACTATCAAAAACTGGAATATAAAATTCTGGACAGCAAGAGTAGTCTGTACAAAAATACAGATTCCTGCTGTTTCAAAACTTGTAACCTGATTCCGTCAGAAATTCTAGATACTAGACTTCCACACGGTTCCAATGCATATTTAAAGTTCAAAATACGACAACAATAGCTAGGTCAAACACACCATTCTCTACAGATTTCATGTTCGGGCATAATTTCGACATCATGTTATTATATTTTTAGAAATAGCAAAAACTCAATATTAAATTGATTAAAAATATTTTCCAGACTCCTAAACATGTTAAGCAACAATCTAGAAACTCTCAGAGAAAATTTTTAACAATTGATCAGTCTTTTAACAGTTTAAACATGAAAGATACAAGAATCTGAAAATCTGAAAATAAAAACACAGCTGTAGTAAAACGGGCATAACTTTTGCTACACAACTCGAAATTCAGTAATTCAAGATGAACAGGAAACCAAAAAGATAAGTCTACAACTCTTATTCAAAAACTAGTTTATATTGAGATCATTTACAGGGTCGAAACTAATAAACAAAACACAGCCAGCAATCAAGATACAGGTTTTAGGGTATTCTTCATGAAAAAATTTAATTAGACATGATGGATATCAATTCTATTAGTCGGTAAAATTCATAATCACCATGAAGGGTAATAAAACATGATGAATAAAAATAAAATCACATACATACACTAATTTAAGATCAATCAAACAACAATGATCAATCAAACATACAACCTAGCAATTCTTTCTACAATCATTTAGTTGTGTGACAATTATATGAACAACCCAATCCTCAATTCTATATGAATTCATGAAACATTCATTCTTTAGAGTCAAAAGTGGTGCGATGTTAAGAATATTGGGGTTAGCTAGTGTAAACCCTCAACAGATCCAACGAAGATAATCAATACAACGATACGATAACGAATAGGATCTACTTGCAAGAATTTCAATAAAACTTTGATACAATGTACAATTCAATGGGAAAGTGACTTGCCTTATAAATGATGAAAACAAATACCAAGAATAACTGGATAAGGATACCGAAGCAACGAACCAACGAACACACGAGTTAGCACGTGTATAATACGTGCATAAAGAGAACCTAAGCAAATAATAGAGAAACCACAAACTGAAACATTAGAGGGCACGGGCGGGGGTCTGATGGCGTCGCTAGCCAATGTCGACGGCGTCGGTGGGCGGCGCGAAACGGCAACGGCGTTGGTGGAAAGAGGGAGAGGGGTTCGGCTGGTGTTGGTTTGGGCGGGAAATAGGGAAACGGGGGTTTCAGTGGGTGTTTGGGCGGTGCTCAAGAGATCGCACCAGAGTTCGAGGGTCGACGGAAGAGGAGGAGAACATGGGGCCTTGCCGGAGATGGCGCTGGAGAAGATGAACAGTGAGGGTAATTGGAGTTGGGCGGGAACTGAACTGGGAGAGAGAAATGGCGAGGAGAGAGAGAGAGAGAGAGATGAAGGAGAGAATAAGCAGCTAGGGTTTTAATTTGCACAATTATTAGAGTTTGTGATAGAGTTGTATTTATAGGGTACAATTAAGGTATTGGGTTAGTGGTTTAGGATCCGATAATAGCGGTTTTGGGTTAAGAACGATTGAAATTGGGTTTTAGGGTTCAATAAGAAATGGGTTTAAAAGTAATAAGGTTCACAATCCAATAAAATAAGGTCCACAAGATATATAGCTCAACAAAAGAGAAAATAATTCATGAGTGAAAATTTAATTCAATTAGGTAAATAAATAATACAAATGAATAGAATATCTTAGGCTTGAAAATAAAACGGAATTCGCTAAGAAAATTAGATCGAGTACGAAAATTAAATAATTCGACAAATAAACTTTAGATAGATAATCAAGAAATAACAATTAATAATTATAATCATAATAGTTATAAAATTATATAATTAAATAGTATTCGGATTTAACAATTTTATTAAAATAATCCAATAATAATAATATATTTGTTTTTGGCACAAAATAAGCCGATCAATCAGAAATAGAAAGTAAGATCAAAATACCCTTTTATTCGAAATGAATATAATTTTTGATTAGAAAACACTATAATAAAATTTTGAAACAAATTTAGCACAAAATAAATTTTAAATAATCAAGATGTAGAAATACACGGAAAATTCTTATTAGCGGGAATAGGGGTTACAATCATACCCACCTTATAACAAAATTTCGTCCTCGAAATTTGCTTAGGCGGTATATAGGACAAAACAAAAGCAACTGGTAAGATAACAAAACTGGGAATAAAGGGAAAAAAGGCAAAATTGTGGCAACTCCAGAATTAGAAAGGACATGGATATGAATGGAGTGACCAAGAATGATGTGAATAAAGATTTAATGAATGATGATGAATGCAAATGTGTGAATAAGGGAGTAAACAATGCAATAAAGAGAAGCAACAAGAAAACCTGGACATATTGGTTATGAGTCCACCACGTTTTCGCTGCGCTACTCTGATGGTGAAGCTCCAAGCTGTAGAGATGTCATTGTAGATCCAGAGATGCCGGTTGATGGACCAAGCAAGAAGAAGAAGAAAGGATAGCACACGAATCAAAAGAATATGGGTACAAAAGAATAAAACATTACCCAATAAAGAATCAATGAATGGAAGGGACAAAAGGCAACAAGAAATGAAGGAACTGAATGTGAAGGTATCAAGGAGGAATCAAATAAGACTAGTTTCCATATAATAAGTTGGTTATCAATTTTTCTTGTGATTCCTGTATTGCACATACTGTTGAGTCAAATCGGTTAAAACCCAAATCTGATTAATATATCAATCAAAGCCAAACTTATTTTTGTTAGTCACGTTTGATTGATATATTATCCAAACCTACACTCTGATACCACTAAAAACCTTGTCACTGCTCCACTTTTCAAAAATACGAAATACGAGTACATGACATTAGGCCAGCGAATGACTAATGTCACCCATAAGTTGTTTATCCAATCAACTCAACAATATAATCAATACAAAATAATTGTGCAGACAATAATAATAATCTCATGAACAATAATGCCTGGAATGAAGCAATATGAAATATCCAAATACAATAAATCAACGTCTAGAAACAATAATAAAAATATTCTGGTCAAAATCCCACAATACAATGAAATAACAATACTTCAATCATTAAATCTCCATGATAAAACAATAATTTATTAAGCGGCGATGCTAACAATTCCTTCACCAATGTTATTCTCCCAATTCATTAGGCAATTCTCCAACAACACATGTAAATACTTCATCTAAAAGAGGAGAAAAATTGTTCTTAGAGCAAGTCTTGGATAGCAAGTAGAGAAAGCAAGGAACAATGAAATAACTATATAACAATGAATTCAATGGATCGGTAGGAGTCAATAACATGGGATAATAGCAATAATCAATATCACGGTAATCAATGCAATGGGTATAAACAATGATTCAATATTCGGTAACAATAGTCAATGATTAATATCAATAATACTTATCCATGATTCGATATCAATAGGAACAATGATGAAAAATATGTAATGTCGATGTTGTGTCAATCCTTATATCGATTAATCATTTTAATCCTAACTAATGCACGTACTACTGCATTCCCATACTATACGTTCGATGCATACAATCAATTTTGTTTAGATTGAGTGGTGAATTCTATACGAAAAATCACTGATATGATACAATATTGTTGCACGATTCATTATAATGATACACTGATACACTGATTCATAGATTCAAGGATTCACGGATTCACGAGTTCACGGGTTCACGGGTTCACGCGTTCACGACATGAAAGATTGGAGTGCCGTAGTCAGCGCTCCACAATCAATTGATAAACACTGGCCGACACAATCACTATATTATTCACTACTAAAGTCTATCCCTTAAACCTTGGCTTGTTAATTATTTTATCAGTGCAACAATATAATTTGCAATTTGAGACATAGGGTGAACAATAGTAACAATATAGGGGAACAATAAGATGGTGACATGAAGTAGGACAATTGGAATGCTGACAATAACTCATTAGGATCATGCAATGCAACATAAATACTTCGATTCATGCAATACTACGATGTAGGATTAATTAAACTATAAAAAACTGGAATATAAAATTTTGGACAACAGGAGTAGTCTGTACAGAAAATGCAGTTTCTTGCTGTTTTAGAACTCGAAAACTGATTCCGTCAGAAATTCTAGAAACTAGACTTCCATACGGTTCCAACGCATATTTAAAGTTCAAAATCCAACAACAGTAGCTAGGCCAAACACACCATTCTTTATAGATTTCATGTTCGGCCAGAATTTTGACATCATGTTATTATATTTTTAGAAACAGCAAAAACTAAATATTATATTCATTAAAAAAAAAATTTAGACTCCTAAACATGTTAATCAACAATACAAAAATTCTCAGAGCAAAATTTTAACATTTGATCAGTCTTTTAACAGTTTAAACATGAAAGATACAAGAATCTGAAAATCTGAAAATAAAAACACAATTGTAGTAAAACGGACATAACTTTCTCTAGACAACTCGGAATTCAAAAATTCAAAATGTTCTAGAAACGAAAAAGATAAGGCTACAACTCTTATTCAAAAAGTAATTTATTTTGAGATCATTTACTGGGTTGAAATTAATAAACAAAACACAGCCAGTAAACAAGATACAAGTTTTAGGGTATTCTTCATGGACCAATTTAATTAGACATGATGGATATCAATTCTATTAGTCGGTAAAATTCATAATCAGCAAGAAGGGTAATAAAACATGATGAATAAAAATAAATTCACATACATACACTAATTTAAGATCAATCAAACATACAACCTAGCAATTCTTTCTACAATAATTTAGTTGTGTGACACTTATATGAACAAGTCTATTCTCAATTCTATATGAATGCATGAAAGATTCATTCTTTAGAGTCAAAAGTGGCACGATGTCAAGAATATTGGGGTTAGCTCGTGTAAACTCTCAATAGAAGGTAATCAATACAACGATACGATAATGAATAGGATCTACTTGCTAGAATTTCAATAAAAGTTGAATTTGATACAATGTACAATTCAAGGGGAAAGTAACTTGCCTTATAAACGGTGAAAATGAATACCAAGAATAATGGGATAAGGATCCCGAAGTAACGAACCCACGAACACATGAGATAGCACATATATAATATGTGTACAAACAGAACCCAAGCAAATAACCGAGAAACCTGTAACTGCAACATTTGAGGGCACGGGCAGGGGTCTGACGGCGTCGCTAGCCGACGTCGACGGCGTCATTGGGCGGTGCGAAACAGCGGCAGCGTTGGTGGAAAGAGGGAGAAGGGTGGCTTCTGTTGATTTTGGCGGTAAACAGGGAAACGAGGGTTTCGATGGGTGTCTGGGCGGCGCTAAGGAGATGGCACCGGAGGTCGAGGATCGACGGGAGAGGAGGAGGACAGGGGGGCTTGCCGGAGATGGCACCGGAGAAGATGAACAGTGATGGTATTTTGATTTGGGCGGGAACTGAACAGGGAGAGAGAAACGACGAGGGGAGAAAGAGGAAAGAGAGAATAAGCAGCTAGGGTTTCAATTTCCACAATTTTTTAGGGTTTGCAATAGAGTTGTATTTGTAGGGTAAAATTAGGGTATTGGGTTAGTGGTTTAGGATCCAATAATAGTGGTTTTAGGTTAAGAACGATTGAATTGGGTTTTAGGATTCAATAAGATATGGGTTTAAAAGCAATAGGGTTCACAATCCAATAAAATAAGAACCACAATATATATGGCCCAACAAAAGAGAAAATAGTTCATGAACAAAAAATTAAATTCAATTAGATAAATAAATAATACAAATGAATATAATATCAATTGGGCTTGAAAATAAATTGGAATTCGTCAAGAAAATTAGATCTAGTACGAAAATAAAGTAATTCAGTAAATGAACATTAGATAGATAATCAAGAAATAACAATTAATAATCATAATCATAATAATTATAAAATTATATAATAAAATAGTATTCAGGTTTAATAATTTTATTAAAATAATCTAATAATAATAATATATTTGTTTTAGGCTCAAAATAAATAGCCGATGAATCAGAAATAGAAAGTAAGATCAAAATACCCTGTTATTCGAAATGAATATAATTTTCGATTAGAAAACACTTTAATAAAAATTTGAAATAAATTTGGCACAAATAAATTTTAAATAATCAAGATATAGAAATACATAGAAAATACTTTTTAGTGGGAATAGGGGTTACATATTCTTATACAAAATAAATTCTAGAGAATGAAAAATGTCCATAACAATCGAAATACAAAATACGTAAAAAATGTTTATATTAATAATGTTACCGATATTACACGTAATGGTACAGAATACATGTACGTAACACACATGGAGTAAATTGTCATAACACAATTTTGCGGGATGTTACACTCTCCCCGCTTAGAATAGTTCTTTCCTCAGAACTTAATAGGGTAAATGTTGTATCTTGAACACACCTTTATAAGGAATTTGAAAAATAAATACATTATAAGAATACATAATGTAGAACACAATATAGGCTTAACATAAGGTAGATATAGAACAAAGAAAATACGAATGTCACAAAAGATATACGAGTAAGCGTACAAAGCAAGAAAGATTAACAAGGACCAAAAACACAGAAGTATTAAACAAAATAGAAAAATTAGTAGAACAAAAGAAATTTGATAGTGAAAGATAATGTAGATTGAAACTACTTTTTATATAAAAGATACTAGGTTAAGTATTGGACAATATAGTAAAATATAATTAAGTAACCGTTTGTGAAAGAAATTGAAAACAAAGTAAATTGGAAAGGATAAAGAGAAGCATAGTAAAATAGATGCTTTAATAAATTATTAATACGCTTAGTAAGAAAAATTAATGAAAGTAAAAAGAAGTAGAATGAAAGGTATACTTGGAGAGAATAAAGATCATAGTGCGAAAGTAACAAAGACAAAAAGGTAAGGAAAAAAATTAGTTTAAAAAAAATGTAGGGATTCTTGACTAAAGCAGTAAAAGAGTTAAGAAGAAAGATAGCTAGAAATATATTGAAATTAACATTTTAAATACAAAATAAGTGTATGAGGTATACAAGGAAAAAGAAATGGAAATCTTAGCTTAATAGAGTATAGTAATAATGTAAAACAATTTAGGCAACTAAGAACAAAATACTAGAAAGAATAGAAGAATTGAAATATTATAAATAAATTGTAAAGACAGTAGGAAAATGTTGAAAAGAAATAGACTAAGAGCGAAAATAAAGATTAAGTAGCTTAAAATTTAACTATAATAAGAAGAGTATTGTTATGATAAACTATAAAACAAAACAACGAAAATACCGAAATGTATAACAAACTGATAAATAATTGGAAGAGTATAATAAGTGAAAAGTAGTTAGTAATAGCAAATAAACATTTGAAAATTGAAGGAAGGAGAAATTAACTAAAAGAAAACGTGAAGAATAGAATAATTAAAAATCGTAAACTAAACTAGTATTATATATTACGAGATAAAAAAGAAGTAGCAATTTAAAAGAAGACTGTTGGATAAAAATCTAACAAATATATGAGTGTTAAATTTTGTTAACAAAAAGTATAAACAATCTAATATAAGTATAATTGTTGGGCGCTGAAGGATGAGGTTGAGGCCATTATCCATTGGGGCTATTTGTCTAAGTTCACCAAGAATGTTCAGAGAGCCTTTCCCTCTTCTCGCCGGCCAAATAAGCATCCACAGATGGACTCCGAGCCCCAGGGCTCCAAAAGATTGGCCATCCTCCACTCCATACATGGAGGACAAATGGGGGGGACTCCAACTCTTCCCCCAAGGGATTTATCCAGGAAGTAAACTCAGTCCATAACTACCCTCATCCCAGAGGTCACGAACTCTTGGTCTCGTTCTTGGATGAAGATCTTAAGGGTGTTCGAATCCATCAGTGTGATGCTCTAGTAATCAATCTAGTTTGGCAAACCACGAGGTCTGATGAATCCTCATGGATAATGGTAGCTCTGTCAATATCTTGTTCCTCGCCGCCTTCGAAGGCCTAAAGCTCTCCCGAGATAGCCTAAAACCAGCAACTACACCCTTCATGGTTTCATCAGTGCTCTGGTCCAAATTGAAGGGATCATCACTTTCGACATTATTGTAGGAAAATCCCTGACCACTAGAACCGAGCCAATGAACTTCATGGTGGTCGACGTCAAAGCAGCATATAATGCCATTCTCGGGCATCCCGATCTCGTATTTATCTGAGCAATACCCTCGACCTACCATATGAGAATGAAGTTCCCCATGAAGGCAATGGTTGGGGTAGTGAAGAATAACCAAGAGGCCGCCCGGACTTGCTATACAGCAATAGTAGGGGGCTCGGTTCTTGATGTGGTCAAACACCCTTGTGATAGGAGTTTAGTTGGCTCCGAACCAATTGACGAGTTAGAGGAGACACATTCTCCATAGCAGACAAGACCAAATGGTTCCATTTGAGCAAGGCCCTACCTTATGGCATCAAGGAGTAAATCATCAGTTGCGTCCGACAAAACAGGGACTTATTTTCCTAGACCCCTTCGGACTTGCCAGGTATCTCTTACGACCTGATCATGCATAAGTTGAGCATCAACTCGAATTCTAAGCTGGTACAACAGAGGTGCTGAAGATTTGCACCTGGTAGGCAACAAGCAGTGAAGGAATAAGTAGAGAAACTCTTCTCTGTCCGCTTTATCCAGGAGTCAACTTCCCAGAGTGGTTGGCGAGCATCGAGAAGGTGAAAAAGGTCAGTGGCAAATGAAGGGTCGACTTCACAATGTCAACAGGGCGTGTCCGAAAGACCCATTGCAATACTATATTTAAAAATTAATTTAAATATATTATTACATCTTTTTGTAATTTAATTACAATTGAAGTTTTTTTGTTTGATGGTCGTGCATTATACGTACATAGTTACATACGTACAATGCACGTGATCAAGCTTATAAAATACTTTTTGTTATGCACTCTAATCTAGCTCTCCATCAACCTCATTCTTGATCTAATGGCTAAGATTAACTATGAAAAAAGATAATAAATAAATATCTTCAAAAACTATGAGCTCAAGAACATATGGTTTTACAAAACCACATGCCACTTGGCTTGAACCCCTCCCCCTTGTCCCATCCTTGCCGGCCACCTTCTTGGCACACCCCATCTTTTCATCTCTTCATTTTAAGCTTTCTCAGTGTAACATCCTAGACTTTTAAATAATGATTTTGAGATTTATAAATGAACCAAATGATTTTTGGTGATTTAACAAAGTTTTTCTGAAATTTACCATTTTACACCTGCAAAACAAGTGCAAATATTTTTTTGGGGAAGTACAAAATCAGAATTATTTTTGGAAAAATCTATTATTTATTAGTAAGTATTAATTGTGAATTTTTTGGATTTTTCTGATAATTATTTGACTTAATTGCAAATTATACAAAACAAGGGGCTTTTGTGCAAAATAACAACTTGGAGTAAAAACTCTACATTTTTGGATTTTGAACTGAACATGATGGCTAGTCAACTCAGAGGTAAAGATTTTACCTTTTATTTCAATGGATTTGGTTTATTTTGGAAGATTTGTTACAAAAGGGAGTTTTTGTAAAATTGCCACTTAAAGGGCAAAAAGTACAAATTTTGTTTTCTGAGTTTTACAATCAGTGTCGGCCAGTTTTGGAGCATTTTTTTTGTTTCAAATTTAATTGAATTGGATTATCTAATTTCCAAATATAAGGATTTATATATGTAAGGATATATTCAAAAGAGATATTTTATAAATCTATTCAAAAACCCTAGAAACCTATTTCCGGCCTATTTAAAGAGAGTGCAGCTGTCTCTTTGCTGCACTACACAAAGAGTTTTCTTTATTCTCATTTTCTTGGAGTTTCGAAGTAAGGATCTTGGTTTCTTGCTTAAGGAAGGATTTTCTTATTTTCTTTATTATCTTCGGTTGATTCTTCAAAAAGGTGAGTGACACATGTTTGATTTCTTTTTTATGCAAGTGGTATGTGATGATTTGTGTAGTAGAAAGCATGATTAGGAATTTTATGATGACAATATGAACTCTTGATGTGTGGATGTACAAAAATTGAATCTTTTCATGAAAACCATGCTATTTATAATTAAAACTGTATATAGATTTCTTGAGATTTGTTAAGAACCTAATGGAAACCATGAATAGGTTGTTTTCTTAATTTGCTTATTGATTTGATGAATTACAATGAGTATGCATGTTACATAATACACAAATTGACTAAAGACAAACTTCTACTGTGTATATCCATATGCTTGGGCTGTTATTGATGTTTAGATGAGTATAACTCGATTAAATCATGTTATAAATTGCTTTTGTTCAGGTGTAACTGATATTAACAGTTGTGTATGAGTTTAATGGATTACAAGAGGGGGTTTTGGATCAACAGAGATTAAGTTTTGAAGTAGGGAGTTGAGTTTTCAGACCTGATGGGGTATGCCCGAAGGTGGCTTTTGTGATTTTCTTGAAGATTTCGATTTGAAATTGAGTTGTTTTGATAATGGAGATTCAATCAGGCTTTACACCACTCCTATACCATGATCCTATTGATTTTACTGATACACACACACACACACACACACACACACACACACACACACACACACACATGAACCTATCTTACCGTTGAAGAACTGCTGAAGCTAATTTTGATGTTTTATGAAATTTCGATTGAAATCTTAGTGTTTTGAATAACCAAGTTTGATCAGAATAATATACCACGTACATATGATGCTTCTTGTAATTTTACTTACGCTTAAACACACATATACATGCTTATATATCACATTGTCTGTTTTGAAGTAATTTTGATGAAAAATTGTTCTTTTGTGAACTTGACGAAGTTTTGTTTAATTTTATAAACTCCAATATGTTATACAAGTTATATTCAACCATCTCAGGAATTTGATTTTACAAATTTGGGGTTTTACAAAGTGGAATCATGTATCAGTCAAAATGTGCACAAACCTTAAACTGGCTGTATAGCAATTAGCGGTCAACGTCACGGTCGATCGACATTCTTTAATTTGGGAATTTTCATTTGACAGTCGACTGCCCTATTTTTGCACTATTTGAGCGGTCGACCGCCAGTTGCTTTGCTGACTGTTTTTATTAGAGATTCTTCATTTTCTTCAACAATTGTTTCTTCAATATTATGGTTTATTAAGTTACTATTTTAGATGATGTTTTTGCTAAAGATTTTACAGATAGTTACCTTTTGATTATAATAAAATTTAAATTGAATTCCTCTTACTTTACTAAATGAAAGATATATCGTTTTCGGAGAAACTGATGTTTTGTGACATTCTACGACTTCAAAATATGATTTTCAGTTATTTATTGGATTTAATATTTTATTTCATTTCTGGAAATATTATGAGTATATTAAAAAAATTTGGACTTCTTGATTTAAGAAGTTTCTTGATATAAACATTTTGATAATGGAATTGAGAGTTTTATGAAAGATTTTGTGTTGATGGTTGAGTTGTGAGTCTCTAGAGGGTGTGTGGGACCTTAGTACACTGGTAATTGAAATTTTTGTTGTTTGGCCAGATGTGGCTTTGTTGTTGATCAGTTGAGTTAAGTCCGGTAGGGTAAACCAACTCTAGGAGATTCGTAATTAATTAATTAACTTAAAAGGATAAGGACATGCACTAGATGGTGATATGATGAATTGAGTGCAAATCTGGGTTATGGACCTCAATATGGCCTGTGGTATGTGATAATCCTGGAATTATCGAGGTGTGAGAGAAATAGTCTCCGGAATTACCTGCGATATGAGATTGATCTCCAGAATTATCAGGGTCGAGGCGACACTCATGGAGTATTCGTGTGATGAGGTGCCATAGCTTGCGGTGTGGGGTATTCTCGAAGATTCCCAGGTGTGAGTGAAATAGTCTCCGGAATTATCTGTGGATAGAGATTGACCTCCGGAATCATCAGGCAATGGGCTAGATACTCACAGCTTATCTAAATCTTATAGTAGTCATCGTAGTAGGATTATTTGCATAACAATGGATTTAACCCTATTAAGTGGAGAACGTTAAGGGCTTGCACGGAATCTATGTCGAGTGGGGAGCATAGATTCGACAAGTGTGCATTAGAGAGTCAGCATATAGAATTGGTGTTTTCTTGACTTGGTTCATGCATGTTGTTTCCTGTTTTCCTACACTTGACACTTAGTCTAGTTTCACTTTATGTTTTCATATTTTATTTATCGTTATTTCATATTCCTTTTATTACTACTGTTACAATGTGTTGATCAAGACTGAATTTATGTTGCTTTTCTTTTGTTGTCACTCACACTGTTATGGCTGACCCAGTTGTTTTCGGGGTTAGGATTATCTCTATCCTCATGTTTTACAGGTAGGTACCTATAGCTTGGATTTGGATACATGTGGTAGATTGATTATGTGGCTTATGTAAATTGTAAAAGAATGTATTGTAAAAGAAAGAATTTGTAATTCAAGGTGTTTAATTTTCTGCTGTGTTTTGTAAAGACTGATGTAATAAAAGTTGGATGAAAACAAATTAACTGTGTTTTGGCTATGTTTACTATTACATTGAGGTTGATGCTGAGAATTGTGCCACGTATTTCTGAGATGTTATATTGAAAATTCGGGGTGCTACAGAGATTGGTATCAGAGCATGATTCAATAGTAATAATAAATATGGTATAAAAATGAACCTAGGTGTGGACACTAGAGCATGAGTACCTATGTGTGGACATTAGAGTGTGAGTATCACATAGAGTTAAAACATGGTGTTTTGGTTTGGGGTATGACTAAGGTTTTTTTATGAGGTATTGATGTGGATATGAATTGTGTTGTGATGCTCTAACTTTATACTCATTTTGCAGTATTCAGTATAATGGCAGGACCTAGGACCAGGAATGGTGGTAATGGTGATGGGGCTGGAAGTTCCCATGGGGCTGTACTTGATCTTGAGACTGAGATTGTCAGGGTGTATCAGACCTTGAACGCATTCATAGCAGCCAACATGGCACAACATCAGAATCAGAATAAGAATCAATTGGGGCTGGACCAGTGTTTGTGAATGCTGATCCGATCAAGTAGGTTGAGTCCTTCAAGCAGATGAA
Organism: Hemerocallis citrina; assembly: GCA_017893485.1. Classification (NCBI taxonomy): domain Eukaryota; kingdom Viridiplantae; phylum Streptophyta; class Magnoliopsida; order Asparagales; family Asphodelaceae; genus Hemerocallis; species Hemerocallis citrina. The sequence continues at coordinate 221,266,165 of CM030361.1, read as the reverse complement.
GCCTCCTGTTTTTAAGGGGCAGTCTGATCCAAATGAGGTTGATGATTGGATTAGACAGATGGTGATGGTCTTCGAAGTTCTGGAAACCCCAACAGTCAATAAGGTGAAATTGGCTACTATGCAGTTAGAGAAGGATGCTAGCATTAAGTGGCAGTCAACAACAAGTGACTTGGAAGGTTTGTCTGGATGAATTCAGGAATCATTTCTTTGCTCTAGATATCCAGGAGAAGAAGGCAACAAAATTCTTGAATCTACAGCAAGGTAGCATGTTAGTGCATGAAAATGAGACTAAGTTCGCTCAGATGTCAAGGTATGCACCGAAGATGATTGTTGATGAAGTGAAGAAGGCCAAGAAATTCGAGCAGGGCTTGAAGCCGAATTTGAGGACAAAGATGATTTAGTTAGGCATCAGGAGGTTTGATAAGCTGGTCAGGAGAGCAGCTATGATAGAAGAAGATATGGACCAGTTCCAGAAAAAGCAGGAGACCTGGAACAGGAACAAGAGGCTAGCAATTGGTCAAAGCGGGACGAAGTTCCCAGTGAAGTAGGACAGGTTCAGTAGGCCAGAGCAAAATGCACCTGTAGCTCAGGAGGTGACTTGTTACTATTGCAAGGAGGCAGGTCACTTTAGGTCAGCATGTCCTAAACTGACAAAGCAGACTTGTTTGCAGTGTGGGCGAGAAGGGCATACTAAGTCTTTCTGCCCACAATTTAAGAAGGATGGTGCAGGCGGAGGCATATTTCTGAGACAGGGGGCGAGTGTTCGGATTAACTAAGGTTTTGATGAGTGAAGGTTTAGAGGAAGATAAGTAAAGAAGCAGATTGAGGAATTGATGAGTAAGGGTTTCATCAAGCTGAGTTCTTCACTATGGGGTGTGCAGTATTGTTGGTCAAGAATAAGCATGGGTCGATGAGGATGTGTATTGACTATCGGGAGTTGAACTGGGTGACTATTCAGAACAAGTATCCACTTCCATGGATTGATGATCTATTTGATAGGTTTCGAAGAGCAGCTGTGTTTTCGAAGATTGATCTGCAATCAGGGTATCATCAGGTTCGAGTCAAAGAGAAAGATGTGAATAAAACAGCTTTCAGGACTCGTCATGGACTCTATGAGTTTTTGGTAATGTCATTCGGAGTGACGAATGTGCCGGTAGTATTCATGGATATGATGAATCAGATTTTGCGGCCATTTATTGATTCCTTCATAGTCATTTTCATTAATGATATTTTGGTATATTCAAAGTCGGACGATGGGAATTCTATGCACTTGACAGAGATGTTGAAGAAGTTACAGAAGCATAATTTGTACACCAAGCTATCGAAGTGTGAGATTTGGAAGTTTGAGGTAGCTTTTCTTGGTCATATCCTTTCTAAGGAGGGAGTGGCCACTGATCCTCAGAAGGTTGAAGCAGTGAAGGATTGGCCCAGGCCAACGACAGTGAAGGAAATCAGGAGTTTCTTGGGTTTGGCTGGGTATTACAAGAGATACATTTAGGGGAATGACTCAATTTTGGTTATTGTGGACCGCTTAACTAAGTCAGCTCACTTTTTGTCCACGAAGATTACTTGGTCGTTAGAGAAATTGGCTGAGCTGTACATTGGTGAGATTGTGAGACTTCATGGAATTCCGGTGTCGATTATTTCCGACAGGGATGCGAGATTCACTTCGAGGTTTTGGAAGAGTTTGCAAGCAGCTTTGGGTACCAGAACCGATTTTAGTACTACTTTTCATCCATAGACTGATGGTCAAACTGAAAGGGTGAATCAGGTATTGGAGGATATGCTGAGGGCTTGTGTTATGGACTTTGGTGGAAGTTCGGAGAGGTACTTGGAATTGGTCGAGTTTGCTTATAACAATAGTTACCATGTGACTATCGGGATGGCCCCGTATGAAGCTCTGTACGGGAGGAAGTGCAGGACACCTGTTTGTTGGTATGAAGTTGGCAAGAGGTAGATGTTTGGGCCTGAGATTGTGCAGCAGACATCGCAGAAGATTGAGTTGATTCGCTAAAGGTAGGTCGAGGCTCAGAGTCGGCAGAAGAGTTATGCAGACACTCGAAGAAGGGACTTAGACTTTGAGGTTGGGGATGCAGTTTTTCTCAAGGTGTCCTTGACTAAAGGGGTGATCGGATTTGGTAAGGAAGGCAAGTTGGCGCCAAGGTATATTGGGCCATACAGGATTTTGGGGTGGATTTGTAAGAAGACATATACGTTGGAGCTTCTGGAGAAATTGGCACAAGTGCATGATGTGTTCCACGTGTCGATGTTGAGGAAGTATGTGCCAGATCAGAGTAATCAGTTGGTGACTATGCCTGAAGGTCTATAGCTGAACTTGAGCTACAAGCAACAACCTATAGAGATTGTTGATCTAGGGAGAAGGTATTGAGGAATAAGGTGATACCTATGGTCAAGGTATTGTGGAGGAACCAACAGTTCGAGGAGGCTACTTGGGAGTCAGAGGATCGCATGCAGAAGGATTTTCCTAAGCTTTTTGTGTGATTGTATTCTTTTTTATGATTTTACTATTTTTATTAAATTATATTTCTTAAACTACATTTCCATCCATGAGATTTCATTTCTTTTGCTTATATTGTTTGGTCTCTATTAGTAGTAGTTCTGAGGACATAGCTATTCTAAGGAGGGAGTGATATAACACCCTAGACATTTAAATAATGATTTTGAGATTTAAAAATGAATCAAAATGATTTTTGGTGATTTAACAAAGTTTTCTGAAATTTACCTTTTTACACGTGCAAAATATGTGCAAACATTTTCTTGGAAAAGTTCAAAATCAGAAATTATTTTGGGGAAAATCTATTATTTATAAGTAAGTATTATTTGTGAATTTTCTGGTTTTTTCTGATAATTATTTGACCTATTTGCAAATAATACAAAAAGAGGGGCTTTTGTGCAAAATAACCACTTCGAGTAAAAACTCCATATTTTCGGAATTTTTAGCTGAACATGATGGCTAGTCAACTCAGAGGTAAAGAGTTTACCTTTTATTTCAATGGATTTTGGTTTATTTTGCATGTTTTGTTAAAGAAGGGTCTTTTTGCAAAATTACCACTTAGAGGGCAAAAAGTACAAATTTCGTTTTTTGGGTTTTATGATCAGTGCCGGCGAGATCTGGAGCATTTGTTTTGTTTTAAATTTAATTGAATTGGTTTATCTAATGTCCAAGTTTAAGGATTTATATATGTAAAGATATATTCAAAAGAGATATTTTACAAATCTATTCAAAAACCCTAGAACACCATATTTCTGGCCTATTTAAAGAGAGTGCAACCGTCTCTTTGCTGCACTACAAAAAGGGTTTCCTTTATTATCATTTTCTTGGATTTTCGAAGCAATGATCTTGGTTTTTTTGTGAAAGGAAGGATTTCCTTATTTTCTTTATTATCTTCGGTTGATTCTTCAAAAAGGTGAGTGACACATGTTTGATTTGTTTTTTATGCATGTGGTATGTGACGATTTGTGTGGTAGAAAGCATGATTAGGAATTTTATGATGACAATATGAATTCTTGATGTATGGATTTACAAAAATTGAATTATTTCATGAAAACCATGCTATTGATAATTAAAACTCTATATAGATATCTTGAGATTTGTTAAGAACCAAATAGAAACCATGAGTAGGTTGTTTTCTCCATTTGCTTACTGATTTGATGAAATATAATGAGTATGCATGTTACATAATACACAAATTGACTAAATACAAACTTCTATTGTGCAGATCCATAAGCTTGGGCTGTTCTTGATGTTCGGATGAGTATAACTCGATTAAATCATGTTATAAATTGCTTTTGTTCATGATTAACTGATGTTAATAGTTGTGTATGAGTTTAATGGATTACAAGAGGGGTTTTTGGATCAACAGAGATAAAGTTTTGAAGTAGGGGGTTGAGTTTTGATTTTGGACCTGATGGGCTATGGTCGAAGGTGGCTTTTGTGATTTCTTAAAGATTTCGATTTGAAATTGATTTGTTTTGATAACTGAGATTGAATCAAGCTTTACACCACTCCTGTACCTCGATCCTATTGATTTTACTGATATATATACACACACACACACACACACACATAAACATATCTTACTGTTGAAGAACCGCAGAAGCTAATTATGATATTTTATGAAATTTTGATTGAAATCTGAGTGTTTTGAATAACGAGTTTGATCAGAATAATATACCACCTATATAAGATGCTTCTTGTTGTTTTGTTGATGCTTAAGCACACATATACACGCTTATATATCACATTGTCTATTTTGAAGTAATTTTGATGAAAAATTGTTCTTTTGTGATCTTGACGAAGTTTTGACTAATTTATAAACTCCGGTATGTTATACAAGTTATATTCAACAATCTCAGGAATTTGGTTTTACAAATTTGTGGTTTTACAAAGTGGAATCATGTATCAGTCGAAATGTGCACAAACCTTAAACTGGTTGTATAGCAGCTAGCGGTCGACCGCATAGTCGACCGACATTCTTTAATTTGGGAATTTTCACTTGACAGTCGACTGCCCTGTTTTTGCACTATTTGAGCGATCGACCGTCAGTTGCTTTACTAGTTGTTTTTATTGGATTTTATTCGTTTTCTTGAACAGTTATTTGTTCAATATTATGATTTATTGATTTACTATTTTAGATGATGTTTTTGCTACAGATTTACACCGAGTTACCTTTTGATTATAACAAAATTTAAATTGAATTCCTCTTACTTTACTAAATGAAAGATATATATTGTTTTCGAAGAAAATGATGTTTTATGACATTCTACGAATTCAAAATATGATTTTCAGTTATTTAATGGATTTAATATTTTATTTCATTTCTGAAATTTTATGAGTATATTAAAAGAATTTGGACTTGTTGATTTAAAAAGTTTCTTGATATAAAGGTTTTGATCATGAAAGATTTTGTGTTGATGGTTGAGCTATGAGTCTCTGGAGGGTGTTTAGGATCCTCGTACACTGACAATTGAGATTTTTGTGGTTTGGCCAGTTGTGGTTTTGTTGTTGATCAGTTGAGTTAAGTCTGGTAAGGTACACCAACTCTAGGAGATTCGTAATTAATTAGTTAACTTAAAAAGATAAGGAGAGACACTAGATGGTGATATGGTGAAATGAGTGCAAACATGTGTTATGGACATCAGTATGGCCTGGGGTGTGAGATAATCCCCGGAATTATCGAGGTGTGAGTGAAATAGTCTCCGGAATTACCAGCGGTGTGGGACTGATCTCCGGAATTATTAGGGTCGAGGCGACACTCATGGGGTATTCATGTGATGAGGTGTCATAGCTTACGGTATGGGGTACTCTCGAAGATTTCCAGGTGTGAGTGAAATAGTTTTCGGAATTATCTGTGAATAGAGATTGACCTCCGGAATTATCGGGGCATGGGATAGATACTCACAGCTTATCTAAACCTCAGAGTAGTCATCGTAGTTGGATTAGTTGCATAACGAGGGATTTAACCATATTAAGTGGAGAACGTTAAGGGCTTGCACCGGATCTATGTAGAGTGGGGAGTATAGATTCGACAAGTGTGCATTAGAGAGTCAGCATATAGCATTGGTGTTTTCTTGACTTGGTTTATGCATGTTGTTTCCTATTTTCCTACACTTGACACTTAGTCTAGTTTCACTTTATGTTTTCATGTTTTATTTATCATTATTTCATATTCCTTTCATTACTACTGTTACTATGTGTTGATCATGACTTAATTTATGTTGCATTTTTTTTGTTGTCACTCACACTGTTATGGCTGACCCCGTTGTTTTGAGGGTTAGGGTTATTTCTATCTTTATGTTTTACAGGTAGGTACCTATAGCTTGGATTTGGATACATGTGGTAGATTGATTATGTGACTTATGTAAATTGTAAAAGAATGTGTTGTATAAAATGTAATTTAAGGTGTTTAATTTTCTACTGTGTTTTGTAAAGACTGATGTAATAAAAGTTGAAGAAAAAAAATTTATCTGTGTTGGCTATATTTACTGTTACATTGAGGTTGATTGTGGGAATTGTGCCACATATTACTGAGATATTATATTAGAAATTCGTGGTGCTACACTCACTCACTCTCATTCCAAAGTTTCTGAAAATCCCCAAGTGTGAGAGAGAAGGAAGAGAGTGCGAGAAAGAGTTGGAGAAGGAGATCAACAAAGGAGTTCTTTGGAAGAGACCAAGAAGGATGTGAAGATCAAACAATTATTCAAGCTTCATTGTAGGGTGGGGAATTCTCTCAACTCTATAATTTTTTTTCTTGTTTGAATCATGAATAATATTAGTAGTGATAGTAATGGGTTTGATTGATAAAGATAGATTGTTTAAATTCTGGACTTGAAACGTGAAAATACAATTGCATGCTTGTATTCTCGAATTTCTAGAGAGCAACGTACTTTGAATATGACTTTGAAACATTCACGATGTGAACTTACACATGTTTGGAGACTACTCAATTTATTTCAGATTTTTCTGATTTTATTTGGTATTTTAAAAAATTCACTTTTGTTGACTGGGTCGTAAGGTAGAAACTGGGTCTGCCCATTACCAAACCTGAGATTAAATGAATTTTGAGAATTTTTCGGAGCTTAATCTTAAAGGAAACTTTTTATCATAGCATTCTGTGTGTGTCTAAAACATGTGAAAAAAGTTTGAAAATGTTTGGCTAATGTTTGATGTGTCTTCAAAAATTATTTGTACTGAGTATTATAACATGAACTGGAAAACATAGAATTTTTTTTTTGAGGGTTTGAACATGCATAGCTCTTTGAGTATTTATTATTGGTGTTAGAACCCAGAATGAAAGATGAACATGATTGTATCTAGTTTTAGAATATAAAACCTTCATAACCATTGGACATGTGTATGATTTAATATGTAATTTTAAGTAAACTATGTTCTGTCTGTTGTCTGAAATGATATATGGTCGAACTCGTAGCTGTATATCCCTCTGAAGTTAGAATCTGAGAAACTGTATAACTAGAAAGTTATAGTAGACATTCTAAGCTTTCCAACAAGTATTCTATCAAGAATTTCCTACAAGTATAGTAAGAGTTATGATTTTTTATAAGATTAGACAGAAACCAGTTTATAAGCTATAGGCTCTGTTTTGTAAAGCACCTTATACATTTCTGTACACCTGAGAAAGATAAGTATTTAACTATATCAAATGAAATAATTTGGAAATATGACAACTAGAAAGTTGTAGAAGACATTACTAGCTTTCCATCGAATCCAGACTTGGGTAATTCCGATAAACGAGTAATCTTATATGCTTTCGGCAAGGTGTTGCATGTGCGCTGGAAATACCTACGGCTGATGTATTTAGGGATTTTAAAGCACCCAAATGTTTGAATTTAAGGATGAGTTCAACTAGAGATTTGTAGCCTGGATTCTTAGCTTTCCATAATAGGCAAGAACACCCAAATCCGAGTAATATATTGAGAGTTATGAACTTTCTAATTTCTGGACAGAATCAACTTGGTATTGAAATTCTAAATTTTGACTAACTATATGGTAGTACACTATTTTCCTTTTGTGATTAGGGATTAGTGGTCTTACAATTAGCAATAAATGGTGAAATTACATGTCAAATGTTGTTTAATTTCTGTTTGGGTTAAACATGACTTAATTGAGTTGTTAGGGTAAAGAAGTACCCTACGACTATCGCCCTAGACCAGATAATTAGGACTTCCGCCTAGATGTTGGATGTCCGATTGGTGCCGTAAAAATAATGCCAATGGAGGGTGAACGCGGACTGTGGAGATGGACAAAATCCAAGATAGGGAAAGTGTAACGCCCCGAATCCCAAATCACTGAATTCGAGATGTTCTACAGGATCTTTTCACTTTCTTTGAGTACAATTTTACAAGGAAATTAAAACTTCTCATCATAGATCAGAGTTTATATCATATTACATTTACATTTACACAGCGGAAGCAAAATATACAACATTTACATAAATGAACAACAGTATGATAAGATCTTTATGCATCCATTCCTCTTTACATGTAATTTAGCCTGCATACAAAACTGTGGGTACGTCAGTTTATTCAACCGACGATAATTATACATGGCCATCCTCTCTATGCCAAAAACAGTATAACGAATCTCATTTCTTAACAATCACAAACTTGTTCAATATAAGCATATAAATCAAAGGGAACTCTTAAAGATGTCGTGTCGTGATTGTGCACTTAATCCTTAATGCAATTATTTAATTTACGTGACACTATTGCACACTTGTTCGGATTCTATGCATCCCATACTACATAGGTTCGAGGGCAAGCCTCTTAACCGTTCTTCATTTTTGTAGGGTTCAATCCCTCGCCATGACTTACTCTACTTCTGTAATTACAGTGAGTATCTTAGATGATTCTATGACTACAAGCATGTATCCTGGCCCTTGGAGTAGAATTCCGCGCCATGTCTTGACTCATCAAGCATGCATTCTGCGGCAATTCAGCCTCCTCCCTGAACACAATCCTCTTGCAGTCACCAAAACATCCCATGAGCGTGACTAAGGTCCGATCATTTTGAGTTGTGCCCGTGCCATGTCCTGACTCATCAAGCATGCATTCTGCGGCTCACACACCCGCACCGTAAACCCTAGTTCTCAAACTTATATTTTTCTCTCACTTTCATCACCTCTTCACTATGTACTAAATATTAGAATCATGAATACAAATCAAAGCTCTAGAGTTAGCCTCTCCACTAAACCGGACTTATCATTTCATTTCGATACATGACCAACCTTGGTCTTTCAATTCCCATTTCATTTCATTCATTTCACTGCCGGGGGAGACTTAGCTACTCTTGGTTTCAATTTACAATTCACAACTTCCAATTGAGCACTTTCAGCTCATCATTCATTTAGAGTCTCACAGACTTTCTCATCATGATTTTAGCCTTTAATATTCATTCTATTCTCAATTCCCATTTATGATTCATTTTTACATAAATCCACACAGTCATAAAAAGAGTTCATAGAATTCAATCATAAGGTTTACAACTTCCAACAGCAAATAAAATGAAATTCATACAGATCAAAGTTCACTCTGTGCAGTCGACTTGGAAGAACACCAGTCGACTCATACAGTCAAATACAGGTTCATCATAATTACTCGGGATAGTCGACTGCTGTACATAACCAGTCGTCTGTCCCGCAACTTTTCATATTCACAGTGTCATCCGCATGACAGTCGACTATTCATCCATCAGTCGTCTGTTCTAGGATTCTCAACAGCATAATTCTAAGCTCAGCTCAGTCGACTGGCTACACGCACTAAGTCGACTGATCAATTCCATAATTCAAATTAAGGGATTATCTAATGGCTTTTATTGTTCTTGCATCATGATATCAATTTACAGTAGCCATATATTCATTTTTCATAAGCACAGAGTCTCTGATTGTTCAGGAACATCACAAACATGGAATTTCACATTACTAATATACTCTTTTCTTTGAAGAAAATACTTTAAACATGCATTCATACTGCTCATAACTTTCTTACGAAGGTGAAGATATAACTCTCAAATCATCATACTAGGTCAACATAATAGGACATCTCATTACATGGAATTCCCAAATAATCATAATTAAATTGAAGCACCAGTCGGCTGAACACAGTGTCAGTCGACTGCTCCGACAGTTCTCAATTTGTTTAATCATCGCTAGTTCTTTTTCCATTTACCTTCCCTCCATTATATGTGTCATAGGGAAATTACAACTCAGTGATCACACCCTTTTGTCTATTTGCATACAGTTTATCACCGCATCACAAATCAACGGTCTCGTACCAGTCGACTTATCTACGCGACAGTCGACTGTACCGACCCAATTTATCTTATTATCAACAGCATGTTCATGGCAATTCTACTACACTGAATTCATATTTCACAATATGGTAGCAATCATAACCATCATAGTATATTTCCTACATTAGAAGTCCTGAGAAACACCCACCTTATATGACGAAATAATTAAAATCCCGCAAAAGCTCCTCAATAAAGTGAACGCCTCCTTGCTCCTTGCACCTTGCTCCCTTGCTCCACCCGAACCTTCAGAATGCTACTCTTCGGCCTCCACAGCAAAGCACACTCACAACTCACAAATACCTCTCTTAATAAGAACAATCTTAGTGTAAGAGAGATAGGGAAAAGGGAGGGGTATTTATACTAAGAAATAATCGGAATAGAGGGCTAAGATTTATTGGGGAGTTGTAAGATCAAAGGTTAGGATGCATTAGGAGGTTGAGAAACTACCCACACTTCCCAAATAACCACCCATGATCTACCCCACTACCCTACTCATATCCGGCCACAAGAAAGGGTGCTCAATGCACGTGTATGCTAGATGCACGTGCATGCACAACTCACACTAAATAAAACTTGTACAAAGGTAATAAATTTCTTATATAAAAAAAAGTGTTACACAAAACAAGTGGTAGGAAATAGTAAAAAGTTAAATTTATGGGCTTAAATCCATTTGGGCCAAAATAAATACTTTAAAAGAAAATAAGCAAATTAACATTGGGCTTTAAGAAAATGTTTTATAGAAAACAATACACTTTATTCATCATGTTGAGAAATAATAGTCAACATGCTACACAAGCATATCATATGTAAATATAAATAATCTTTCATGTATTTGAAAATCAGGGTATTACAGAAAGTGACGAGCAGGGGAATGCATCGCCGGGGCCACGGGTCGATGGGCCGAATTTTAGGGTTGGAGTAACCCTATATCACTTTACTTGATTTAATAATTAAAGTAAATTTTTGGGTAAGAATAATGTGTTATATGCCTGTAACTTGCATTAGTTCTAGTAAACCTTCATTCGGGTGTTGTATGTTCCTTTCGTAAGGACAGATTGTGCTCTCAGGTATTGAGATCACGAATTGCATATCTCGATCTGTTAAAACCCGAAGAGCTGGGGTAAAGAACGGGAAGAGAAACTCCTATCGGATAGGGAGATTTAACCATCGAGGCCGTATGTTCTTATATGCGTGAACACGAACGGACCATGGGGTTGCTGTCCCGTGGATCTTGACGTCATGGTGCATGGGTTTGTACCTGTAAGTAAGGTTTTTGAGTGAGGTCCGGTCACCGGGCACTTTGTGAAAAACGTGATCACCATTAGAGTGACTGCAGTAATGGACGAGACTAAATAATTGCAACCTCCTCAGACATGGTAAATCTATTAGGAACAGGACAAGTACAAGAGTAGGATGTATAGCGAAGGTTCGAAACCCTAAGATTGGAAACAACCGGCTAGATTTGGGGTGTATGTAGTATAGGATGCATGCATTTTCCAAAGTCTTGCTTGCATTAGAATAAGGCATGTGACTGGTGCATTTAATTTTTTAGATCATGACATACAATAACACTATAACCTGAATCTATTAATCCCTTATTTCAAATCACTTTTTCTGTTTTGCATAAATTATGATTTTTGTTTGCCAGTTTGGAGATCGCTGCTATTATCAGCATTGCTTCAGGATATGTACTGACGTTCCCCACTCTTTTAGGTATTGGGAGCCGATGCACAGGTACAGCAGAGCTCGAGTTAGTCCAAGCATCCAAGTGACAATATTCAAGTGTTATTTGTAAATTTGTAAATATTGTAAAATTCTATAGGACATTGTAACACTTGTAATTGTAACTATTACATGGAATAAAAGTTTTAATTTTCCTATATTTTTTTGTTCTTGTGACTATTTGAAGTTTGAATCCAGGATTGTGTCTCAAATTTCCAGGTATAGGGATTTGGGGCGCTACACCATTCCCCCTTCCAAGCATTGTTGCCCAATCGATGCGACATCCGGGCACAAACTCCTCAGTTTCATGAATGCCTTCTCCAGATTCAACCAGATCCAGATGTTTCCTTTGGATACCCCAAAGACATCTTTCGTGGTAGAACAAATGTCTACTACAATCGGGTCATGCCCTTCGGCCTGAAGAATGCAAGAGCCACCTATCGGAGGTTGGTTAACCAGGTCTTCAAGGAGCAAATATGTCGAAATATGGATGTATACGCGTAATACCCTGTATTTGAGGAGTACACGCACACACACACACACAGACATATATGTGTGTGTGTGTGTGTGTGTGTGTGTGTGTGTGTGTATGTGTGTGATTTGGGCCTAATATAAATTATTGGATAAATATAATATATACAGCCAAGAATATTAAATGGGCTATTGTGTGTTCGAAGTGAGGCCTGAGTGATTATGCATGTAAGGGGCATGCATGGCTTGGAAGCTCACATGGGTGAGTGTTGGGGATTTAAAGATCCCTCATCATCCAGGTGCATGAGAAAAGAGAGTTTAAGTATAGATTGCCTATGATCAACATGTCACCAAATAGTCATGGCATTTTTGTGAGGCAAGCCTATGGTGGGCCGTTTTTAAGACTTATTTTTCACGTGCACGCACCGTAGGCATGTGCGCAGTTGAGCTAGGCTTGGGATGCCACAAATGGTATCAAATCAGACTTTCAACACCGAGAGTGTGCAAGATGGACGCCTGAGATGGAGCTAGCAATGTACCCTGGTAGAGAGACCGGCAATGTACATTAGCAGAATCAGGGAACTCCACTCCACAATGGCTAGAAAGGTAATCCTGTACTAGATTGCATGTCTCGAGCTTAGCGAGGATGCTAAGACGTCATGGTGGGGTGTAACTCTTGTATTCCCTTTTCTCTGAATTCTTGTACTGTATTCTTTCTTCAAGTGTATACTATCTATTTGTACTCTTTCTTTTCCTGAACCATGTATTTGTTCTTCTTTCCAATATTTATATATTCATCTATTTGTTTGATTCTTTTGTGATTCTTTTGTCTACCAATTATTCTGTTTTTGGATGATTTATTGTTCTAAATTGTTGCACTTCAGGGTTTAATTGCCTATTTATTTGAATTCTTTCTTGTTGGATTTGATTTTCTACTCAATATACCCTATTGAACCCTCATACCCATCCTATTGGATCCTAACTCGCAACCCAATACCCACTTCTTTAACCCAGTTTCCCCCCGATCTTCTTCACGTTCCCTAACAAGCAGATCATATCTTTCCCCCTATTCTCTTGATTCACCAAATCACAGCTTGCCAAAATCTCTCATTATAATCCCCAACACATTTTGTTATTCATACCTACAATTCCTATCTCCAAACCCTAACACTAATATTATCTCATCTCATCTCTCTCTCTCCCGGCCTACCCTCAACCTTCCGCCTGACGTGCTGCCCTCCGACCGCTGGCGCCCTCCTACTGCCTCCATCTGCCGTCTCGTCACTCCCTGTCAGCGCCTGCCTCCTCCCGAGTGATGCCACACAGTAGCGCCCCCATCCTCTTCTTCCCCTTTCTCCTCTTCTACAGCGCCAGCCAACAGCAGTGCCAACCAGCGCCACACCCCCTTGCAACCTCCCATAGTCGCTCACACCGCCAGTGCTGCCGCCCCGCCGTGCCCCTGTGCCGTGGTCTTCCTCTCCACAGTGCCCTGGCTGTCCCTTTCTCTCTTTGTGTGCACGTGTTGATCTAGAGTGTTAGATCCGTGACCGTGTGTTCGTGTTGTTGTGTTCGTGGTGATCGTGATTCTCATGTGCATCTCGTTCGTGTTCTGTTCTTTGCTTTTGTGTTCGTTCCAGGAAACCTATGCCCATTATTTTTTTTTCTCGTCAGATCCGTCGTCAATTACAAGGCAAGTAACTTGTATTTTTGTTGTTGTACATACAGTACTAAATACTGTCGGTAGTGTGGCCTTTGTTTCTAGATTCATCACCATGAAAATCCTTGTTAGATATTGTTGATCAATCCGTAGTCATCATATTTGTTACACACACAACATGAAAAATAATTTGGAAATAATCTAGACTTGATGCATGTATGTATGTTGTTCATGGTTCATGATATGTTGTACCCTTGTTGCATACTTGATGTGTTAGTTGTAATCTCTTGTAGTAGATTTGTTAAACACCCATACGATGTTGTCTTGGACATCTATTATACTATGTTTTGTATTTTGTCATAATTTGGATTTGTTACCCATGAACGATTTGATTTAATGCATAAGAAGAGAATTATATTTTTGTTGTTGGCTCATTTTGTTTCAGTGTTTTAGACCCTGTTGAGGTTAGTAAATCAATTTAATTTGTGAATATAAATCATAGACCTCACTGTCTATTTTCCAAAATTTTGACAGATCTTAGTTTCGATTTGTGAGTTGCGAGTTATTGCTGTTTTGTTACAGATGTGTTAGAAATTCCAGATTCTGTTTGATGTGATTTCTGCATAGTTAATTATTTTAATACTGATATTAAAGATAAGGTTTGAATCTAATATTTTTATGGGTATGACTAGACTTGAATGGGATTAACCCCAAATTTTTGTAGATTTATTTGATGACATTTATAAACTATTCTGTGCTTGTGAACAACTACTATATTTTCAGAATTTCTTGCTGTTCAGTAGAGAACCATATTTTCAACCTGATTCTATTTGCTGTTGATTAAAACTTTGTGAAGATAAAATGTAGTCTACTGTATCTATTTTATCACCCTTTTGACGGATTTGGATTTCGAGCTATATTTTGTAATCTATCGTTGTTTTAGTAATGCTGTGTCAAGAATTTCAGATTCACAAATTCGCTGTATCTTGTTGTTTCCTGCTTTTTATTTGACTATGTTATTTATGTTGGAATATTATGAAATTATATTTGCTGATACTAGACATACTGAGGAGTATTCAAGATTTTTCTTCGATTTAATAAGTAAGTTTTTATGCCATTTTCATGCTTGTGAATACAACCTTGTGATTTCTTGTTGATCTGTATATAATTCTGTTTTGAGCCATGTTTCTGTAATTATTATGTGACTTGTATATATGTACTGGATTCGACCGAGAGTCTACTTTCTAGATTTTCTGACGGATCCAGATTTGCATGTTTGCGGCAATGGAAAACTTTGATTTGGTGCAATATTGTCTTGCTGTCCATAACTGAAAGTTTCGTTGTCCTAGCCCTTGATGAGTCGTTTGTCATCCATTCGTGTCCTTCTTTCAAATTTTACTTGTCTCTTGTTATCTTACCATGTTTCTTGCCTTATTTGTGCAAGTCCATGCCTGCTTTAAATAATAATAACAAGAAATCAAGTCGGGGTTAAGGGAAAGATCTAATAGTGGAAAATGCAGAAACGTGTACTCGGAAGAGGATCTACAGATCCTACATGATACATGAACTTGATACTTGATACTTGATACTTGATACATGATACTTGATACTTGATACTTGATACTTGATACTTGATACTTGATACTTGATACTTGATACTTGATACTTGACATGTGATTAGTTGACACTTGCACACTTGTCATGTGATACTCGATGCATGATACTTGATACTCGATACATGATACTTGATACTTGTCCCTGAGTACACTGCACTCTATGATCCACTATGAAATCTAAAATGCAACTTGCATGAATGTAGCAACCATGTGGTAAAAATTTGAGACGCATGAAGTGCTACCTAAATACGACTAGATACAAGACTGAGAATACATGACTACTTGACACTTGTTACTGTTACTTGTAACTTGTTACTTTGTACATGATACATGATTACTTGACACTTGTTACTCATTACTCGTTTGCATGATACTTGACACTTGTTACATGCCACTTGCACCCGTTTATCTTGTCATTCTATCTGATTTTGTTCCTGTCATATTCCTTTCATGTTACTTCTATACTTGCTTCTGCTGTTACTATATTCATGTCTATTTGTTTTTTCTGTACTTGTTGCCTGCAATACAAGCGGTCCGTAACTTGCATTGATGGGCGTTTGTTTTCTCTTTCCTTTTCCTGCAAATTTTTCACTTGCAGACTTTGGTGACCAGCTTCCCGATGGAGTAGGTGATCAAAGATTCTAGTTGGCTGGATTCTTACTACATTTATTTATTCTTGTTGCTTATCTTGAATAATTTGTAACTTGTTATATGGATTTTTTTTATTGGGCATTTTGTCCCAGACATGTGGTTTGTTCCAGACTTGATTATTTGAAATTTAGTATTCTTGTTTCTTGTTTCAAGTAATCCTGTTGACTATATTAATTCAGTTATGCATGCGTGGTTGACTATTCCTCTTGTATATCTCTTGTTTATTCTTGTATATGTTGTACAGATCCTGACAGCTTATGAATGGTGAAAGCCATTCGCTAGCCTTGTGTCGCGTACTCGTATTCCGTATTCATTTTTGGGAAGCGGAGCTTGACATGGGGTGTATGTAATACCCCGTATTTGAGGAGTGTATATATATATAGAAATATTTGAGCCTCGGATAAATATATATATGTGTATATAATATATAATGGAATTATTATACATACATACATACATACATACATACATACATACATACATACATACATATATATATCTGTGTGTATGTGTCAGAGAGAGAGAGAGAGAGATTTGGGCCTAATATAAATTATTGGATTAATGTAATATATATGGCCTATGAAGATTAAAGGGGCTGTTGTGTGTTTGAAGTGAGGACCGGGTGATTATGCATGTGAGAGGCATGCACGGCTTGGAAAGCTCATGTGGGCGAGTGTGCGGTGTTGGGATTTAAAGATCCCACATTGACCGAGTGCATGGGAAAAGAGAGTTCAAGTATAGATTGCCTATGATAAAAAAGGTCATGTAACCCCCATTCCAGAGTATACAGATTCTCTTTCCTTTTTCCGTATTCTTGTATTTCAATTTCTTCTATAAATTATTCTACTCTTTTGAAACCGACAAAGCCATTGTATCATATTATTACTATTGATTATTTTGTTTTATATGAAGCCCAATCTTATATTTTATTTATTCATTAATATTGGAAGTCCAAACCAGTTTGATTTTATTATCAATGTTATCAATTTTCTTAAAGCCAAAAATTAGCCCACATTTAAATTAATTTGATTATTTTATTTGAAGCCCAATTTAATCCATAGTATCATATTATTTTGATTATTTTAACTTCATGTAAATCCCAAATCTTAAGCCCAAACCAAGTCCTATTCTAATCACCTTTTATATATATTATTTATTTTAATTGAGCCCAATCCATTCTAAGATTTGATTAACTATTTATTTTGTAAGCCCATTTCATTTTAATTATGATTAGTTTCATCTTAACCCACTTCTTATTAGTTTGTGAAAGCTTATTTCTCCAATTCAATTCCTAGCCCAACCCATCTAAACCAGGACCCAAATAAAATTGTCAGCACAATCTCTTCTCATTCCTATAACCTACCCCAATAAATTAATTAATCACCCCACTAATCCACCCCTTCTTTTCCCAACCGAAATCTACCCACTAAGTGCAAATAAATTATCCATTAACCATCCAATTATACTATTATAATTAATATATTATATAATACCCCCAACCCCCTACACTCTCTTCCCTGCACTCTCTCTCCCCGATCTCTCTTCTCCCTCTCTCTCCCTCCTCTGTTTGAAACAGAGCACAAAGAACGCAACTCTACCCCGTCTCTCTCCCATCGACCTCCACCTCCTAACCCATCGCCAACTCGCACCTCATCGACTGCCCGCAACACTCATCACCGTCGTCATCTTCCTCTGCTCTCTCCCTGTCACCCCCACTGTCGTCCCCCGCTCGAGCCAACCTTGACGTCCCTCAACCTGTCGCATCCTCCATCGCCGAAGCCTTGCCGACCGTAGCCAACTACTGCCGCCTTCTTCCTCCTCGTCGAGCGACCCTCGATTGCACCACCACAATCGTCCTCACCCTGCCATCGCAGCGGCGCCACCGTTATCCACCGAGGTCCTCGCCACGGTTGCACTCCTCCTCCCATCCTTCATCCACCGCTCGAGGAATCCCTGAGTGCGCTACAACCCTTCCTTGTCGCCATCGTCTGCCCTTCTCCATCACCTGAACCAGCCACCGAATTCTGCCCTTTCTCGCTGCACTCATCCCCGTCACCCCACCACAGTACCCCGCCTCCATCCTCCCTGGTTGCTGCTTCCGACCAGCCAGCACCTTCTCCATCAGCAAACACCCCCGCAATCCCCGACTTCCAACCTCCTACCTCTGCCTTCGGCCGCTGCCAACACCTCCTCCACCCTGCATCCTGCTGCCTCTCGCTGTTGTCACCGTTGTCTCCCACAATGTGTTGCTGCCCTTTTTCTTGTTGTTTATTCCTTGTTGACACCGACGATCACCGTAGACCCAAGCCACTCAGCCGTAGTTGCTGTTGCTGCTTGCCGTTTTGGAATTTCTGCTGCTGTTTGCTATTTTGAGGATTTCTGCGGTTGTTTGATGTTCGGGTACCTATTGTTTACAATTCGGGTTATTTTGCTGTTTGCTGTTCGGGTGTTATCGTTGTTTGCTATCCTGGTGGTTCTTGCTATGCTCCCGCTGTTGTAGCCACGATTGTGTTTGCTGTCATGAATTGTTGCACGTGCTCTCATGGTGTTGTCATTGGAACGCTCGTCCCGTTATCCCTTTATATTCGGAATCGTCGTCGTCGTCAATTTAAGGCATGTATCCTTGTACAAATCTTTTTGTTTTCCTGTACAAGCAAGTTTTGAAATACCGCAAGTAGGTTTATCATTGTGACACATTTTCCATGCCTTACACATTGTTGATCTTGACCCCTATCCGTTTTGATTTGTTTTTGTCATTTCCGTATTCGTAAAAGGTCATAGATATGAAATTGCATATTTTTGCTCTGCTGTCTGTTCTGACTTGTAATCAGGTTTTAACCCAGTTACATTTTTTATCTATTAGAACTTTATAAATAAGAGATGTAGGCCCCTGTTTCTAGTTTCTTGAACATCCGACGGATTTGAAATCCGATCTGTGATGTGCGAGATATCTCATTTTTAATACTGCTAGCTTTAGATTTCCAGATTTCTTATTTACGATGTATTGACATGTTTATTAATTTAAAAGTCAGATTAATAGTGTAATTATGCCATGATAAATTCTAGTATGTTGCTTAACATGATTAAGAACCTGATTATAAATTTTACACAATTTTTAAATGAATTTCTTACTGTTTTATGAATATAAGAAATGTACCCTAAGTTTCTGACAAAACATGAAATCCGTAAAGAACAGACTAATTGACTTAGTTACTTCTATCGGAATGTTAAGTTTAAATATGCATTAGAACTGGTGAGGAGTCTAGTAGCAGTGGGAATTCCAGTTTTGGTACAGCAATGTCCTACTGTCCAGATTTGGAGTTCTTGTTGTTTCAATATTTATAAGTTTGTTTATGGCACTCGAACCTATTTTCCACCCAGTCTGAACCTATTTTTATGTCCCTGTCATGTTTACCTGTCCATGATTTTTCACATTCATGTCTATTTTGGTGAAAAATATATTTAAGGGAAAGATCTAGTAGGGGACAATATAGGTAAGTGTAACCGGAAGGGGGCTCGTGTTTCCCACCTTTTTGAATGAATACATGATTACATGATTCATGAGTATGTTTATCTGATTCGGTTTATTTGTTTACCTATTTATATGATGCCTGAGTACACGGCCCTATAGAATCCACCGCTAAATCTAAATGTAACTTGTTTATATGCAACGACCATGTGGTGTGGGATGCGTGAGTGATGCATTAGATAGGATTAAATAAAAGACTTAAGAATAATATGTTTCACCTGCACACCTATCACGTATTTTACATGTTTATTTGATATCTGTTACAAGATGACATGTTCATCTGATTTCTATTACAAGTTTGCATTTATCTGATATCTGTTACGAGTTTACATGTTTATCTATTGTCTGATCTTGTTATCTAATCATGTTTACTTGCTTAACAGTTTATTTGACCCTACTTACCTGTTACATCCCTTTCATGCTTTGTTCTGTGCTTTTGATTCTTGTTTCTCATTCTGTATTCTTATTTATCTTGTTCCTATACCCTTTTGCTTGTACTACTTACGGCCCGTAGCTTCCACTAACGTGCAGATTGTTTTCTTGTTCCTCTCTTTCTTTCAAATTGCTATATATACATGTTTTGGAGACTAGTTACCTGTAGGAGTAAGCGGTCAAGTGTTCTAAGCCTTTTGACTGAGTTCTTTTATGCATTAGTTTATTTCTGCATCGAGTTTATCAGTTTCTTTTATTGCTACTTAATACTTTGTAATTGGGCATGTTTGACCTAGAGTTTTATTATTTTTCCAGATCTTTTTTTAATTGAGAATTATGTATTTGATTTCAAGTCATTCTTGTGATTATGAGATTTGATTCATGCATGCGGGGTTGTATCTTTCGGTTTACTGTCGAGCTGATCCTTACAGCTTATCAATAATGAAAATCATTCGCTGGTCTTGTTACATACTCGTATTGTGTATTCTTTTGGGAAGCAGGGCGTGACATGTTTTTATTGGTATTAGAGCCAGGTTTGGTTAATGTGTTAGTCATGTTTGGTTGATATGTTTTCCAGGTTTAGACTTTAGCCAAGTTTGGCTCTAGCCAGGTTTAACTCAACACTAAGCAGGCCATGAGAATCACATGAACAACTTATAATCAACTCGATCTAGATACTAATTGATTTGTTTTGTGTAGACCATGGCTTACAGAAGTGCTTTAACTTCCTGACGTCGAGATTAGCAGCCAGAAATTGCGGTTGTCACTCAGGTGTTGCAACAGTTGGTTTAGATGCAGTAAGAGCATAGTGAGTTAATGAGGGCCGCGTTGGAAGCTGCCAATCAGAACCTTGCTGTGCCCGCTCAAGGAATTCTTCCCCCTTGCCTGGGTACTGTTGTAGATTTTATGAAGCTGAGCCCCGGCAAGTTCTCGGGCACAGAGATGCCACTGGAAGCTGAGTAGTGGTTAATTCGGACGAAACAGTTGCTACAGGCAGCAAAAATTGGAGATGTTGACCAAGTGGATGTCGTGAGCATCAAGCTAATGGATCTTGCCCACATTTGGTGGAGAGCCTAGACTGAGAGGCTTGAGCGGTCTATTACTTGGGCTACCTTCACCCACAGTTTCTTGGAAAAGTTTTTCCCCATCGTTACCAAGGTGGAGATGGAACAACAGTTTCTCTTTTTCAAGTAGGGT
This sequence comes from Hemerocallis citrina, assembly GCA_017893485.1. Classification (NCBI taxonomy): domain Eukaryota; kingdom Viridiplantae; phylum Streptophyta; class Magnoliopsida; order Asparagales; family Asphodelaceae; genus Hemerocallis; species Hemerocallis citrina. The sequence continues at coordinate 221,245,058 of CM030361.1, read as the reverse complement.
GCTAAATTCGTGGATGAGTATGCTGCGGAGTTTACCAGGCTCAGTCATTTCGAAACCACTTGGCTGCTCTCTGCCTTCGCACATATGCTGATGCCCTTGAGGCGGCTCTAGCTCAGGAGCAGGCTTGCAATAGGAGGGATCCTTCTCAGTGGGTTGCACAGCACCCTGCTACTGCTATTGCTAGGCCCACTGGATGACCGATTCGGAGGCCAGCCCCGGCCCATACTGTCTGGGCAGCTCCCTACCCGCCTGCTGCTCCATAGATAGACGTGATCTGTGACTACTGCCAGGTAGCTAGGCATGTGCATAAGGACTGTAGGAAGGCCAACCGCCAATGCTTTGCGTGTGGAGCTAGTGATCACACGATTCGGAATAGCCCTAAGAAGAGGAATGGCCAGCCCACCTGCGCACTAGCTCGAGGTCAGACCAGGCCACCGCTTCCCCCACGACACCAGGTTGTTGGTTAGAGGACCACTGTTCCGAAAAGAGGCCAGGCCTATAATTTGACTACGGAGGAGACTGAGACTACTGAGGATGTTGTGGCAGGTATATTGTGTTTTTATTGTTCTGTTATTTGTATGCTTTATTGTCTTTTCTTGCATTATTCGTTCATGTGTTCTTCCTTACATTTTTTGCTTCCTTTCTATCCATTCTCTTTTCGATTTTAGTTCTACCTACTCCTTCATTCTTGTGCTTCATTATCCCACGAGTCTTGTGTCGTTTCTTTTCTTCTGAAACCGTTTACTTCCTTCCATTTGTCATCATTCATTATTTAACATCAATTTGATCCATATTCTTTCTTATCTCGGTGCTTTCACCACTTCGTCTCCCTCTTCTTAGTTTCCTACTCCTTTATCATTTAAGTTCTGCTTTCGTTATGTCATATGTACCGCCTAAGCAAATTTTGGGGATGAAATTTCACTGTAAGGTGGGTAGGATTGTAACCCGCATTCCCAAGTATACGGATTCTCTTTCCTTTTTCCGTATTCATGTATTTCAATTTCTTCTATAATTTATTTTACTATTTTGAAACCAACAAAGACATTGTATCATATTATTACTATTGATTATTTAGTTTTATATGAAGCCCAATCTTATATATTATTTATTCGTTAATACTGGAAGACCAAACCAGTTTGATTTTATTATCATTGTTATCATTTTTTCTAAATGCCAAATTTTAGCTCACATTTAAATTAATTTGATTATTTTATTTGAAGCCCAATTTACTCCATAGTATCAAATTATTTTAACTTCATGTAAAGCCCAATTCCTAAGCCAAAACCAAGTCCTAGTTTAAATCTCCTTTTATATATATTATTTATTTTAATTGAGCCCAGTTTATTCTTTGATTTTATTAACTATTTATTTTGTAAGCAAATTTCATTTTAATTATGATTATTTTCATCTTAACCCACTTTTTATTAGTTTATGAAAGCTCATTTCTCCAATTCAATTTCTAGCCTAACTCATCTAAACCAGGACCCAAATAAAAATGTCAGCACAATCTCTTCTCATTCCTATAACCTACCCCAATAAACTAATTAATCTCCCCACTAATCCACCCATTCTTTTCCTAACAGAAATCTATCCACTAACTCCAAATAAATTATCTATTAACCATCCCATTATACTATTATAACTAATATATTATATAATAACCCCTCCCCCTTTCTATCTCTTCCCTGCACTTTCACTCCCCGATCTCTCTTCTTTCTCTCCCTCCTCTGTTTGAAATATAGCACAAAGAACCTAACTCCACCCCGTCTTTCTCCCGTAGACCTCCACCTCCTAACCCATCGCCAACTCGCACCTCGTCGACCGCCCGCAACACTCATCGCCCTCTCCATCCACCATCATCTTCTTCCATCGCTCTCGCCCCGTCACCCCTACTGTCGTCCTCCCAATCGAGCCACCCTCGACGTCCCTCAACCCGTCGCAGCCTCCATCGTCGAAATCCTCGACCACCGCAACCCGCCGCTGTCGCCTTCTTCCTCCGCGTCGACCGACCCTCGACTGCACCACCATAATCGTCAATGCCCCATCCTCGCCCTGCCTTTGCAGTGCCGCCACCGTTATCCACTGAGGTCCTCTCCACGGCTGCACTCCTCCTCCAACCTTCATCCACCACTCGAGGCATCCATGAGCGCGCCGCAACCCTTCCCCATCGCCAACGACCGCCCTCCATCTCCTGAACCAGCCACCGGAGCCGGCCCCTTCTCGCGGCACTCATCCCCATCGCCCCATCGCAGTACCCCATCTCCATCCTCCCTAGTTGTAGCTTCCGACCAGCCAGCACCTTCTCCGTTAGCAAACACCCCCTCAAGCCCCGACCGCCAACCTCCTGCCTCTGCTTTCGGCCGCACCAATGCCTCCTCCACCCTGCATCCCAATGCCTCTCGCTGTTGTCGTCGTTGTCTCCCGTAGTGTGTTGATGCCCTTTCTCATTTTTTTGTTCCTCGCTATCGCTGACGATCACAGCAGACCGGAGCCACTCAATCGTCGTTGCTGTTGCTGTTTGCCATTTTGGGAATTTCTGCTACTGTTTGCTGTGTTGAGGATTTCTACGGCAGTTTGCTGTTCGGGTATCTGCCATTTGCTGTTCGAGTTATTTTGTTGTTTGTTGTTCGGGTTATTGTCACTATTTGCTCTTCTAGTTGTTCTTGCTATTGCTCCCGCTGTTGTAGCCACTGTTGTAGCCACTGTTGTGTTTGCTGTCATGGATTATTGCACATGCTCTCGTGTTTCCGTAGTTGACACGTGTTGCCATCGGGATGCTCGTCCCGTTATTCCTTTAGATTCGGAATCATCGTTGTCGTCAATTTGAGGCAAGTATCCTTGTATGAATCTTTTTGTTTTCCCGTACAAGCATTCTTTGAAATACAGCAAGTAGGTTTATCGATGAGACCCATTTCTCATGCCTTATATGTTGATGATCTTAACCCCTATCCATTTTGGTTTGTTTCTGTTAATTCCGTATTCGTAAAAGATCATAGATATCAAATTTAATATTTCTGCCCTGCTGTCTATTCAAACTTGTAATCAGATTTTGACCCAGTTACATTTTGAATCTGTTAGAACTTTATTGATAAGAGATGTAGGCCCCTATTTCTAGTTTCTTGAACATCCGATGGATCTGAAATCTGATCTGTGATGTACGAGATATATCACTTTAAACACTGCTAGCTTTAGATTTCCAGATTTCTGATTTACGATGTACTGACATGTTTATTAATTTAAAAATCAAATTAATAGTGTAATTATGCCATGATAAATTCCAGTATGTTGCTGAACATGATTAAGAACCTGATTATAAATTTTATACAATTTTTAAATGATTTTCTTAAAGTTTTATGAATATAAGAATTGTACCCTAATTTTCTGCCAAACAGGAAATCCGTAAAGAACAGACTAATTGAGTTTAAATATGTGTTAGAACCGGTGAGGAGTCTAGCTTTTTGAACTCCTGACCAATCTTGAATTACTTTTTGTTGCAGCGAGAATTCTAGTTTTGGTGCAGCAATCTCCTGTTGTCCAGATTTGGAGTTCTTGTTGTTTCAATATTTATAAGTTTCTTTATAGTAGCCGAACATGTTTTCCGCCCATTCTGAACCAATTTTTTTGTCCCTGTTATGTTTACATGTCCCTGATTTTGCACATTCATGTCTGTTTTGGTAAAAAATAATAAGTAATCAAGCAGGGGTTTAAGGGAAAGATCTAGTAGTGGACAATATAGGCAAGTGTACTCGGAAGGGGGCCGTGTTTCTCATCTTTTTGCATGAATACATGATTACATGATTCATGAGTCTATTTATCAGATTTGGTTTATCTGTTTATGTAACACCCAAGTATTTTATAATTTTAAAATAGTTATTGTATCTCTTTTATTGCTATTAAATAATATTGTTATGTATTAAAATACAATTTTATTTCACATATATTTCTTGTCTTATTATTCATTTGGTGGAGTGGCTTTATTGAAATTTATGGCTAAAAGAGAACTTGAAGGACCTAAAAGTGACATAAGAGTCAGAGAGGGGAATATTGTTAATTTTCCATTCCTTTTCTCTTCTTCTTCCCCTTTTATTTTGTCAGACCGCAAGCCCATTTCCCATTTTGTTTTGACCGAAACCCACCCACGACCAAAACTTGGGGCTTCTTCACCCCGTCAAATCTCTACCTATTTTCAAATTATTTTAAGGTTTTGGCTAATTGAAGGGTGCTCTTCGACATGTTGGTGTTGGTTTTTGGAATCATCAACTGTAAGGTGAGTTGGGTCTTATTTAAACTTTATGTGTTTTTATGATTTGAGAATTTTAGCTGTGAATTGGTGTAGTATGGAGAGTAGACAATTATTTTTATATTAGAAGTGATAGATTTGGCATTTAAGAGATCAAAACTAAATTGGAAAATAATTAGTGTGTTGGCTTTATAATTAATGGATAATAAATGGAAAATTTAATAATTATGAGTAATAGAAAGCGTTGTAAATTAAGAGGAACAATTTAGAATAAATTTTAATGCAATTTTATAGAGTTATAAACCCGTCGAAAACTCAAAAATACATGTATAACATGAATGCACGCCAGGTATTCGACAAAATGTCTGCATGAAATATGAGTGAGTATGACTTCATCTGTAGTCATTTATTTTTTAGAAGCCTTCCCAGCTACTTTGATGTGTTGAAAATCATAATGGTAGATGTGTTGTAACCTGGAATGTTTGAGCTACACGAAGTGTAGTGGTATGAATCTTTTGATACTTGTATATATATACATATATATATGGGTATTCCTTAGTATCGGTTGAAACTGTAGGCCAATTTAGTGAGTATGAATTTAATCATTTTTATTGATGTGTAAATCTGATTGTATGTGGTATGGATGTATTACTGTGATTGTATGACGTAGAATCATGCTTTGAATCTATTTATAACTGATTATTATTTGGCTTGAATAATGTTATTTGAATGGATGTATTGATATGCCGTATATAGATATGCCGTATATAGTTAATGATATACTTCAGGTATTGATTAAATAGGAGGTTATGGGTACATAATGGTAAAGTTGTAAATGGGAGGGTGATTTACAGAAATACGGGATAATAGAAATTATAACATGATTATATGCTTATAAATACTGGTATGGAATATAAAAGGTGAATAGGGAAATTATATATTTGATAAGGAATGTATATGTATGATAGTATGAAATAATTGGGGTTGATATACGTATATATACGATAGATAAACAAAAATGACATATATATGGTGTTATGATGTATTGACCCATTTGGTGTATGTTTGTGATGTATATGGGTGATAATGAGTTATGATAGCATAATTGTTGGAAATTAATGAGTGAGTATAAGTATAATGAAGTGGTGTTTAAAGTGAAACTAATGGGCGGTAATACGATAAAATCTTCTACTTAATTGAGCATGTTCACAAGATATTATAATGTGATTAAATAAATACTTTGGTGCATTTATGATAAGGAACAATATGATGTAATTGTCTTATAAATTAAATAACCAGGTGTATGTGAAAAGTGATATAAGTGAGATAATTTAATATTGCAGTGTCGCACAATCTCCCAAGTGTTTGGGCTAGACCCTACAGGCCCGGGATATACCCGGGAACAAGAGTTATTAATACCACAGGATAGACCTGGGAGTGTAGTTACCTCAGGATAGACCTGAGATGAGAGTAGATACCCTAGGACAGATCTAGCAGTGCAGATACCTCAAGATAGACCTGAGAGAGAGTTGATACCCTAAGATAGACTCGGGAGTGCAGATACCTCAAGATAGACCTGAGATGAGAGTAGATACCGCGGGATGGACCCGAGAGGGGTTTCCCTCGCTGGTATAGGCCAGGAGGAAGACGTAGCCTCGGGGGTGTCAGACTCTTTGTGAGCAGCTTCCCGCGTGTATACTGTGCTATCAGCATCAGTTTGATGGGTTTTTGTGGGCACTGAGAAAGAAAACAATTCATATAATAAATGTTGTTAGTGTTGAGTATGTAAAAGAATAATGAATGAAATACATTGTTGAATGAGAATGAAAAGAGAAGAAATTGTGTTATGTGAGTATATTTATAAAATAAAGAGATAAAGTTATGAAAATATCAAAGAAAAGAGAAGAATGTATGTTAAGTGATTAAATATGATCAGTGAAGATGTGGGGATTATATAAATGAGTATGAAAAGTGAAGGAATTATGTGTATGAAGTAATATAAATTAATTGAAGATATTGTGGTATGGAAATAAGTGTGAAGCATGAAGTAAAATATATTATGTGGTGAGAATGGTTATTAAAGTAAAATATGATATGAAATGAGTTTGATGTACCTTGGAATTGTGTAAAGGAACTACTCGCCCGTTATTTCCATGGAAATGGTGGGAACTACCTACCTTGACACAACTCCCAGGTGAATTAGTGGTTGTTGATATGATGTTTAGATTGCAAGAGGGTAAATAAAGTAAATTAAATTGTAAGATGAAAATTAAAATAATGAAAAGTAATAATCGAGCTATCGGGTTGAGATGTGATGTTATATTACCCAAGTTCTACATGGGGTGCAGTGATTATTGCCCAGGTCATCGGCTTTGAGGTGCGGCAATATATATATATATATATATATATATATATATATATATATAATGTGATGTATGATAATGTAACCCAAGTATGATATAGAATAAAAGATAGAAATGTGAGATGGTAAAGATATAATAATGATCATGGTTAAGTATGTCATTAAATAAATGATAATGGATACGAAAATAGAAATCCCAATAGAAACAGTTTTTTTGATATGGTAATGTAGATGATAAGAATTATAGTAATGGTAAATTCGATGGAGTGGGATATAAACTTGATACACGATTGAGAATGACTTTAGTGATGATATGAATATGTTAAGTGTAAAGTGATGGTATTAAAATCATATTTGGATGAGTTAATAGTAATGATAGAGTACCAGAATGTGGTATAAAGTGTGATGTTGCATTATGAGAAGTAGGAAACGGATATGGAGTAGTATAAGAGTTGTGTGACAGAGAGGTGATGGAGATAATGGTCAAATGTATAGTTAAACATATGATGATGTATATATGAACTATGTGATAATGAAGAAGTGACAAGTATATGGTAAGTGTATATGGATGGTAAATTTATGGATAAGTAGGAATTTGTTTGTCTTGGGTTTTTGGTCAAGGAACTACTGCCCCCATTTCGATTGGAATGAGGGGAACTAACTACCGAGACACGAACCCAAGGGAGGCGAGAGGGATGAGTTTATCAGTGATATTATGGTATTGATGGTATGTAAGATTTCATATAAGAATAATAGAAGTGTTAATAAAAACAGTAATAGAGATGGTAAAGGAAATGCTGGTGGAGGTTTATTTACAGTGATGAATTGATATATGAGATTAGTAATACGGTATAGTATCATGGATGTGAATAGATGGTTAGATATACGGTGAGGTTTAAGTACCTGATTGTATTTATTTCTTTTACACTTTCATGTTTTATTTATGTTTCACATTTAAAAAATCATGTTATTAATTTCATTGATATTGTTCTTATTCATGATGATTATACTCACACCAGACATGGCTAACCCCTGTTGTTCTCTGGGGGTTAGAGGAGTCCCTCCCTGAGGGTGGACGAACCTAACTCTCCAGCAGGTTTTGATAGCAGCGAGGTGAGTTAGTTGTTGAGGTTTGGTAGAGATACTTTACTCGTAGTAGATGGGAAATATATATATGTATATGTTATATATAGAAATGGAGGTAGAATGATGTATTATTTTGCACTATGGATGATTATATGTATAACTGTAAGGTAATATATATTTATAGTGCAGTGATGAGGTATGAAAGCCCGTACCCACCTCGTTGTGGAGTATTGGGTTCTGTGGTTGATATTTGAAAAGGTTTTCCCAAAGTTTTTCTAAAAATCATATATGTTTGAAAAAGAATTTTTGGTTTTAATTCGTATCTTGCTTATTATGAAGTATTATGCCCCCAGAGCCGTTGATATTATTGCCTGTGTGATGTTGAATGAGTTGTCCAAGGGAGGATTGAAAAATATTACAGGTACATTGTGTTATGTGATTGTTTGCAGATTTCCTAAGGAAATTCTATAAAGGGGTTCATATTTTAGTGGAAACTCTGCCAATTTTTTAAATAAAATCTATGAAGTATTTTCCTAAGTAAGAAATGTTGTAGATAAGTAATAGAATATATTAGAGATCATTGGAAGAAAAAAAATTCGGGTGTTGCAGTTTATCTATTTATATAATGCCTGAGTACACGACCCTATAAAATCCACCGCTAAATCTAGACGTAACTTGTTTGTATGCAACAACCATGTGGTATGGGCCACATGAGCAGTGCATTAGATATGATTAAATAAAAGACTTAAAAGAATAATTTGTTTCACCTGCACACCTGTCACATGTTTCACATGTTTATCTAATATATGTTACAAGTTCACATGTTCATCTAATGTCTATTACAAGTTTGCATGTTTATCTAATATCTGTTACAAGTTTACATGTTTATCTATTGCCTGATCATGTTATCTAATCCTGTTTACTTGCTTACCAGTTTGTTTGACCCTACTTACCTGTTACATTCCTTTCTGCTATGTTCTATGCTCTTGATTCTTGTTTTCCATTCTGTATTCTTAAATATCTTGTTCTTGTACCCTTTTGCTTATACTACTTTCGGCCCGTATCTTGTACTAACAGGAAAATTGTTTTCCTGATCCTCTGTTTCTTTCAAATTTCTATATATATAAGTTTTGGATACCAGTTACCTACAAGAGTAAGCAATCAAGTGTTCTAAGCTTTCGACTGAGCTCTTTTGTGCATTAGTTTATTTCTGCATCGAGTTTATCAGTTCCTTTTGTTGCTACTTGATACTTTGTAATTGGGCATGTTTGACCCAGAGTTTTATTGTTTATCCAGATCCTGTTTTATTTCAGAATTATGTATTTGATTTCAAGTAATTCTTGTGATTATGAGATTTGATTCATGCATGCGTGGTTGTATCATTTTGTTTACTGTTGAGTTGATCCTTACAGCTTATGAATCATGAAAATCATTCGCTGGGCTTGTTACGTACTCATATTCCGTATTCTTTTTGGAAGCGGGACGTGACAGGTCACCAAATAGCCATGACACTTTTTGAGAGGTAAGTATGTGGTGGGCCGTTGTTATGACTTGTTTTTCGCATGCGCGCACACGTAGGCGCGTGCGAAGTTTAGCCTGGTTCGGGGCATTACAAAAATGTATGTAATACTCGTATTTGAGGAGTATATATATGTGTGTGTGTGTGTGTGTGTGTGTGTGTGTGTGTGTGCATGTGTGTATTGGCCTCGGATATATATATATATATATATATATATATATATATATATATATATATATATATATATATATATATATATATATATATATATATATATATATATCTGTGTGTGTGTGTGTGTGTGTGTGTGATTTGGGCCTAAAATAAATTATTGGATTAATATAATATATATGGCCATGAAGATTGAATGGGTCGTTGTGTGTTTGAAGTGAGGCCTCGGAAATTATGCATGTGAGAGGCATGCATGGCTTGGAAGCTCACGTGGGTGAGTGTGGGGTGTTGGGATTTAAAGATCCCACATCGGCCAAGTGCATGGGAAAAGAGAGTTTTAAGTATAGATTTCCTATGATCAAAATGTAATCAAATAGCCATGACACTTTTTTTGAGGCAAGCCTGAGTTGGGCTATTGTTAGGACTTGTTTATCCCATGTGTGCATGCATAGATGCGTGCGCAGCTGAGCCTGGCTCGGGGCGTTACAATACGTGAAAGACATACTCGTCTAGAGCCTCAGAGGAGGAGACCACATGAAGGACCAAGAGGAGGCCTTCACAGTCTTGAGGATGCACAACTTGAAGCTCAGTCCTTCTAAATGCAACTTCAGCATGAATTCGAGAATATTTTTCGGCTTTATGGTCAGCCAACACGGGTTAGAGGCGAACCCCGAAAAGATTCTGGCCAACCTGGACATGGCCCCTCCTAATAACGTCAAAGAGGTTCATAGACTCACTGGTCGACTTGAGGCCATCGGGCATTTTCTCTTGAAATTCGGGGGGAAATCCCTTCCATTATTCAATGCCCTCAGGGAGGAAAAGAACTTTAAGTGGGGAGAACCCTAGCAGCAAGCATTCGACAAATTGAATGAGTATCTTGCCAACCCCCCTCTGCTCAACAAACAGGAGCTGGGTAAAGTCATCTACCTCTAATTGGCAGCGTCCAAACATGCTCTCAATGCGGTCCTAATCTGAGAAGACGGTGGGGCGCAAAGACCCATCTATTATGTAAGAAAAGTGCTCTTCTACTCTAAGCTTTGTTATGCCAAAATGGAGAAGGTAACTTACGCCTCGGTCATGGCTTCAAGGAAACTTAGCCCTTAATTCTAGGCCAATTCCAATCAAGTCCTCACGGACCAGCCCTTGAAGCAGGTCTTCAACAAGCCCGAGAACTTCGGCCGATTGATCAACTGGTCCATCGAGCTTAGCCAGAACGACATAAATTATAAGCCAAGAACTGCTACCAAGGATCAAGCACTTTCCGAGTTTATCACCGAGTGTACTATCTTGGAGGCAGCTGAAGTTCGGGAAGACGAGCCGGTGTAGGAGCTCTAAGCGGATGGTTCATCCTGCGAAGAAGGAAGCAAAGCGGGTGTGATAATGAATTGTCCAGGCAACTTCGTCCTCAAGTACTCCTTGTGCTTTAACTTCCAGGGCTCCAGTAGTGAAGCTGAGTACAAGGCACTAATCGCCAGACTCCTAGCCCGCAAAGCAGGAGCTAAACGGGTTAAGGTCTTCAATGGTTTCCAACTTGTAGTCAATCAAGTTTGTGGGGAATACAAGGTCTGTGACACCCAAATGGCTTAGTACTTGGCACATGATAGGATCCTTTTGGCAGTCTTCGAAATGACTTTAGTCATCCTAATCTCGTGGGAACAGAATAACTAGGGTGAAGGATGATCCAAATTGGCATCCTCTTCCTTCAAGGGTCATGATCGCACAGTGCTAGTGGAGGTCCTCATCTGACCTAGCATCGACGAAGAGAAGCCCGAAGTCCTTTGCCTCAAACTGCCAACACACTCAGCGACATGGATGGATTCGATCAAAGACATTTTGAGAAATGGCAAATTGTCATAAGACCTGTCTAAAATGCAAAAAACCCGAGTTAGAGCCGATAGATTTGTGCTTATCGAGGAAGTGCTCTACAATCGATCATACAAGAAGGACTACGGATGAACATACCTCCGATGCCTGACCCCGAAAAAACCAAAGTATGTGCTCGAAGAAATGCATGGGGGAGTCGGAAGCTACCACATAGGCAGTAGTCGCTCGCTAGAAAGGTTCTCAACCATGTATATTACTTGCCAACCCTATTACAAGATGCTCAGAAACTCGTCTGAAAATGCATCTCTTTTCAAAGGTTCTCCTCGGTTTAGCACGTCCCCTAAGCCGAACTCAAATCACTGGTGAGCCCAGCTCCCTTGGCCATGTGGGGGATGGATCTAGTCAGCTCATTTCCTAGAGTGACTTGTCAACAGCGCTTCCTAATTGTAGGCATCAATTACTTCATGATGTGGGTCGAGGATGAGCCTTTAGACACCATCACCGAGCATCATACCAAATAGTTCTTTTGGAAGCCCATTGTTTATCTGTTTGGGAACCCTCAGATCATAATCAAGGACAATGGCACTTAGTTCACAAGCAAAGGTTTCCGCAAGTTCTATGAGGATCTGGGAATTAGAGGTTCTCTTCTATTTTGCACCCCCAATCTAATGGGCAAGTCGATAATGCCAATCGCCAATTCCAAGAAGCTCTCAAGGCCTCGTCGAGAACGCGAACCCCACTCACTAGATTTCCTCACTAAGACATCAAGCCTCGGATCTCACCCCTTGGTGTGGTACTCCTGGCCACTCACGAGATTTTCCTGCCATTACATCAAGCCTAGGACCTCGCCCCTCGACATGGTAATCTGGGCCACACGTGTGTTTTTTCTTTCCAAGTCACCAGACCTTGGCCATCGACATGGTAATCCAGGCCACACGTGTGTTTTTTCTCTCCAAATCACCAGACCTCGCCCCTCAACATGGTAATCCGAGCCACACGTGTGTTTTTTCTCTCCAAGTCACTAGACCTCGCCTCTCGACATGGTACTCTGAGCCATTCGGGAGTTTCTCACTAAGTCAATTCCTGCGAAAATTCACTGCCCAATACCCCCATCCCCCCACCCCGGAGAGGCAATCCACGTCGCTCACTCACCACCCCAACAAGGCGGTTGAGTCCATACCACGAGACTCGGTAAATTCATTCAGTAAACATGCTCAGAAGAAAAGAGAAGGATACTTCTTACCGCTGAATTTGGTGTGGGGGAAAACAGATAGTATTTGTGGATTCTTAGGGAACTGAATAATCAAACCTTAACTTCTTCCGCCGGAGTTTGATTGATGACTCCCACCGTTCAGCTGCAAAAAGTGAAAGACACCGAGGTTGATCCTAGCGACGCACCCTCCGATGCTCAAGTCAGTAATCAGGAAGATTATGAGAAAGCATAAATTGGCAAAATATTGATTACCTCTTAATGGTGGTGGATGGGGGGTATTTATAGCCACCTTTGCGATCAGATTAGGAAGGTAATCCCTAGAAACAGATTAGGAATGTAATCCCTAATTTCCAGTGAAAGGACAGATATGAATCAGGGTCGTTGATTAGGATTAATCAGAAACCCTAATTCTATCCTACTGGACTGGGTTTGCTGCGGGTCGAAACTCGCACCTAGTTGAGATGGGCCCGTTCGCGGGCCGTTGGGTTTCCCCAAGAGAAGACCTAGTACCCGCTTAGACCCGCTTGTAGGTGAAATTACCATTTTAACCCCAGGCTTTAAGATTCGCGCCCGATTTGGACAGTTCCGATTTAACTCTATTTTTAGCCATATCACGAGCCCCCCACTCCCGAAGACTGGGTTTGATCAGCCTTTGAAGAGTAGTTTTTCTATCTTCATGGCTTGCGGAGTTGTATCGGAGTCCAAATGGTTGGTGTCAGATTTTGAAGTGGGGCAGTATGGTGATTTTCCAAGTTGGTTGCGTGCTTTAAGTTGTTCTTGAGCCCTTCTGGTTATCTGACATTTTTCCTTAATTTTTATCTTATTTTCGAACCATTTATTTAATTTTGCGAAGTGTTGATTCGTTCTTCGGGGGTCTTAATTGGCTCCCTAAGCAATAATTATTTACCCTGGGGCTCAAAAATATCTCTCCGAATTTATAATTATTTTTTAGAAATTTTAATTAATTTTCCTAAATTTTTAATTTTTTCGCAAATTTTAAATAAATAAATCGATTTTAATAAATAAAAATTAATTTTTAATACCGAATTATGACATGGCAAGATCTGGGCCCTCCATCTTGTGTTGGAGAAGATCAGTTGTTCGGAGTCGCTCGGCGCCAATTTTCGCCGTATGAGCACCTCGGATGGCGAGTTGTTTGGACTCCGAGCTACGTAGTTCGGTGCTATTTTCTTCGTGTAAGCGACTCGGATCGCTAGTCGCTCGGATTCCAATTTCCGAGGGACGCGGGGCGATCTGAGCCGTTCATCAGGTCGGGGTACTAATTTTGAGAAGATCTGATGGCTGTTATCGCTCGGCGCCCGAGCGGTGTTGCTCGGCATTATTTTCTTCATGTGAGTAGCTCGGATCTCTAGTCACTCAGATTCCAATTTTCGAGGGACGTGGAGCGATCTGAGCCGTTAGATTACTGCGCAGGATCTCGAGTGTAGGCTTAGTTCTCGAGAAAACACTATCTTGTCGTTTTGTGAGCGTGGCACGATCTGAGCCGTCTGATCGAAATCTTGCACGAATTTTGGGGAGAAAGTCATTTTTCTCCAATTTACAGCTCAGATTGGCAGTTGCTCGGTTTCCGAGCTTCTTCTATGTGTGATCAGCTCGGATCGCTTGTCGCTCGGGATTTGGTTCCGAGGGATGTGGAGCGATCTGGACCATTGGATCACGGCACGGATCTCGAGGTAGGCTCAGTTCTCGAGAAAACACTATCTTGTCGTTTTGTGAGCGTGGCACGATCTGAGCCGTCTGATCGAAATCTTGCACGAATTTTGGGGAAAAAAGTCGTTTTTCTCCAATTCGCAGCTCGGATTGGCAGTTGCTCGGTTTCCGAGCTTCTTCTATGTGTGATCAGCTCGGATCGCTTGTCGCTCGGGATTTGGTTCCGAGGGACGTTGAGTGATCTGGACCATTGGATCATGGCGCGGATCTCGAGGTAGGCTCAGTTCTCGAGAAAACACTATCTTGTCGTTTTGTGAGCGTGGCACGATCTGAGCCGTCTGATCGAAATCTTGCACGAATTTTAGGGAGAAAGTCGTTTTTCTCCAATTCGCAGCTCGGATTGGCAGTTGCTCGGTTTCCGAGCTTCTTCTATATGTGATCAGCTCGGATCGCTTTTCGCTAGGGATTTGGTTCAGAGGGACATGGAGCGATCTGGACCATTGGATCATGGCACAGATCTCGAGGTAGGCTCAGTTCTCGAGAAAACACTATCTTGTCTTTTGTGAGCGTGGCTAGATCTGAGCCGTCTGATCGAGATCTTGCACGCATTTTGGGGAGAAAGTCGTTTTTCTCCAATTCGCAGCTCGGATTGGTAGTTGCTCGGTTTTCGAGGAATCGTGGGCCGATCTGAGTGCCTCTTGGTTGCTAAGTGGAGTGCATCGGCGACTTGGGGCTTGAGGTGCAGCCAAGCGGAGCGGCTCATAGCGAACCGTCGTTACTTCTTGTGAACCGTCGTTACATCTTATGAACGGTCGCCGCTCTTTGCTACTTAGTCGCTTGGGCTTTTATAACGCCTTGAGGGGAGGCCCAAAAGTTGCGTCTTTACGTTACAAAGCCCAAGAGTCGTTTCTTTTACTATAGGTCTTCACCCCCCTCACACTTTACCTCATTCTTCACTTTTCATTTCTTACTTTCACTTTTACTTTCTACTAGCGGAGTTTTCGCTCTCGGGTGGTGCTACTAGCTGTCGCAGCAAGACGCTTTTAGATTCTGGTGATCTTTTCCGGCCATTCACGTCACTTCAAGGTTAGTGTCTCGCCTTATCCTTCGAAAATGGTTAAGTTTTCTTCTAAGGATGAGACCCCCACCTCGGACCAAGATATCAGCCGAGCGGTGATGGTTAGGTCGAACAAGGGGAAGGAGATCGCCGAGCCGATCGATGTGACAACGGTTAGGCCGAGCAAGGGGAAGGAGGTTGCCGAACCGGTCGGGGTGACGATGATAGTCGAGCATTCGAATACGGCGGGAGAATTGGGTCGGCACTCGTCTGTCTTATCCCGAGTTGGGGGTGTGCGGAGTTACCCTGAAGACTTGTTGGAGAAGGTGACGCAGGGCACGGCTCCGTCATATGAAGAGAATGATCCAAGGGACCCTTCCGAGGTGGATCAGATCTCCTCAATCTTGACCGAGGCGGACCTGCATCGGATTAGGAGTGGGTTCCGGATCCCCAAAGAATACGTTCTTCTACTCCCCGGCCCCGGTGTCCGAGCGTGCACATCTACATCGGCCGATACCTGCGTCTTCTCGTATGACGCACTGAATGCTGGACTTCCGCTGCCACTACACCCGTTCGTAAATGAGGTGCTGTGGTGGTTCGGCCTGAGTCCCGCTCAGTTTATGTCGAACATGTGGCGACACGTGATCGCCTTCATCCTTCAGTGCCAAGAGATTGGTGTGCAGCCGGAGATGGTCATACTTCGGAGCCTCTACCACATCTGCTAGATGAGCAAGATGGAGGAGAGGTACTATCTGTCGCAGAGGAAGAGCGTGAAACTGATCGAGAACTCGGACTCGATCAAGCACTGGAAAGAGAAGTACTTCCTCATCCGTGCTCCCGAGCCGTGGGTCTTTCCGACGCAGTGGAAGATCGGAGTTCCGAAGCAGGCGAAGAAGGAGCCCGTGCTCACTAAAGAAGAGGAAGAGGTGGTGGAGAAGCTCCTCGGTCTTCTGACCCTTAGTTGGAAGGACATCACCGAGGAGGTCTTGTTTCGTGGGGGTCTCAGTCCGATCGACCCTAGTACGCTTTTCTCTTCTTTTCATCTTTCAGCTTTATCTTTTGGTTGAAATTTTCTAACTCCTTTCGCTCAGTTTTTTCAGAGACCCCCGGTATGGATTACAAAT
The DNA here is from genome assembly GCA_017893485.1 of Hemerocallis citrina. Lineage (NCBI taxonomy): Eukaryota > Viridiplantae > Streptophyta > Magnoliopsida > Asparagales > Asphodelaceae > Hemerocallis > Hemerocallis citrina. The sequence goes on along the minus strand of CM030361.1, from coordinate 221,228,791 downwards.
GACTGATGGCTAAGGCTCGTGCGGCGAAGGAGCAGGAGTCGAGAAAGAGGAAGAGGACTATGGCCGGGCCTCAGGGGGGTCGGGCCACGAAGGTCCCTTCCGCACCGCCGACCGTCGTGGAGCTGGTGGCCGAGGCACCTTCAGATGTGCCTGACCTCACTACCTCAGAGATGCCCGCCAAGGCTCCTCCGAAGGCACCGGCTCATGCTGACGCGCCCGGGTCGTCAAGCGGAGCGTTCGAACGTGAGCGCGGCCTTGGCTCTCGAGGTCCCCCTATCACCGTCGAGGCCGAGAAGATCCTTACCGAGGAGCACAAGCACCTCTTCGTCCCCGACTGGCGGGTGATGAAGGTGGACGGGTTCTCGGAGACGGGGGCATCTGCATGTAGGCGGTGAAGCACCTGCCGACCCCCAAAGACCGAGCCGTACTGAAGGCGGGTACCATTGGCGAAGACACTATGCAGATCGCTTGGAACACCATGTCGGTGAGTACCAAAAACTTCAATAAAATTTTTCCAAGTTTTTTCGCTCAGGCCTAATAGCTTCTTGTGTCGCTTGCAGACCCTATGCCATTCCAACCACCTGCTCAAAGAGTTTGCGAGCAAGGAGAAGGAAATGACCGTGCTGAACGATCGGGAGAGGTCGGAACATGCCAAGGCTGTCAAATTGCTCGAGGCCGAGCAGTTGCTTTCCGCTTCGCGCGCAGCCGAGGTGGCCGATCTTGAGGCGAAGCTCGCCGAGGCGCTGAAGCACTCGGCTGCCGAGGCTTCCAAGGTCGAGGCATTGGAAAAGGAGACTGCTCGTCTCGAAGAGGAGCTTTCCAAGGCACTGAGGGCGTCGGAGGAGGCTCTGAGCAGCCAGGCGTCGAAGGTGGGGCTGCGGAGCAGGCAGGTTCGGGACGAGGCCGAGGCCCACATGTTGACAAACATGGAGGAGGCATATGTCCGAGCACTGAAGCACGTGGCTGCTCGCATCCCCGGATTCGACAGCTCCTCCTACTACTTCTACGACCCTGTAGAGGGGGAGGAAGAACTGCCTCTGGCGGAGCTCGCCCCCTGGGCAGGAGGGCACAGAGGCCGAGGACGAGGTGCGCGTCGAGGGCGCTATAGTCACCGTGCCGAGCGATGATGTTTCGGAACAATATCACGAGGTCGACCCCTGACTTAGTCGCCTCTTCTCTCATTATTTTTGCTTCTTTTGTTTCGTTTTTGTTGTAACACCTAACTGCGGACTGGCCACCGCTTTTGTGTATATTTTTGATTTTTAATGAGATGACTTCCCCCTTTGAAATCTTGGCCGAGAGTTTGAAATTTTTTGACTTGTGTTCGTCTTGTTTTGAGATGTAGCTGTATTGAGGGTAGTGATACTATTATTGAAATTTTGCTGAAGCGTTGTGAACACATTGGGATTTTGCTAAGTGTTGATCGCTTTTCATTCGTGTTGAGAACTCAAGTGTTGTGAACTCAAGTGTTGAAGACTCCCTTTGATATTCTTTAACTTTTCATGTCGAGTCGAGTTCGGCAGCTGAGGTTCCTCGCCTTCGTACTGAATTGAAAACGGCGAAGCGGGCCCTCTCTCGCAGTCGGGAGTGCTTCCTCAAAAGCGAGTTAGATCTAGAGGAGGTCAAGGCAATGGCGAGAGGGTTTTTCTCCGAGCTGAAACAACTACGGATGCGATCTCGCGAGATTCATCTTGAAGGCAAGGTGGAGTTGCTCCGAAAGGCGCTGTTCAGACTTTCCTCGTGCGGAAGGTGATCTTGTGGCGGAAGTTCAAGATTTGAAGATAGCTGAGGAAGAACTTTTGGCAGAGGAAGATGAGTTAGCTTCGGCAGTGGGTAAATTGATGGCCGAGCGCGACGAGTTGACGATGAAGGTTGACGAGTTGAGGAGGGTTACAGTCGACAGAAGTATCGAAGTGACCCACCTTCGTCGTATCATAGCCGATAGGTCTGGCGCTGAAGGTTCTGCTCGGCTTTCTCGCTTTAAGATATCTGTGAAGGACGACTCTTTGAAGGATCGGATTGTCGAGCTCGAGGAGGAAGTCGCTCGACTCAAGCCTCAGCTGGTAAGAATCAATGTTCGGAGCACGTCGTGTACGCGCGAGGAGAGTGAGAGGGGAATCTCTTTTTACGAGCTCGCGACTCGTTCGCCTGTCATTAGGCGGAGCCCGGCCGATGATCAAAGCAGGGTGGCTGCCTCGTCTAGTGGCGCTTCGGTTGGGGCCACGGTCAGAGGCAGCGCCGAAGAGGCGTCTCGGTCTGTTGGCGTACATACGAGCTCTGAAGTTTGAAGACGCCATCCCCGAGTGTCTTTGAACCCAAACATCCCCATTCCAAAGAAGCATTGAATAAGTTGTAATTTTCTCTGAGTTTTTGTAGCGCCCCGTATTAGTAACTCGGTTTTGTAATTTGGGTTCCTTTTTCGAACTTTTTAATGAAATAAAAGCTCGTTTTCTTTCCGATGTTCGTGTGTTGGACGTGCATGGTAGTTCGATTCGAAACGAGTCAGAAGAACCAAACGTTAGCTCTTTTAAGCACTTTTCTCCCATGTCTAGTCTAGTTGTAGAAATTTTGCACGCGTCGACAGTTGTGGGAGCAATTCCGAATGGCGAACCTCTTCTAGCTCGCTTAAGCGCGAGCTCACGAAGCGGAGTTGAGCCAAGTGTTGGACTCCGAACTCGTCATTTGAGTATGTTTCAACGGTTGTGGGAGCAATTCTGAATGGCGGACCACTTCTAGCTCGCTAAAGAGCGAGCTTGCGAAGCGGAGTCGAGCCAAGTGTGGGACTCCGAACTCGTCATTTAAGTATGTTTCAACGGTTGTGGGAGCAATTCCAAATGGCGAACCACTTCTAGCTCGTTTAAGAGCGAGCTTGCTAAGTGGAGTCGAGCCAAGTGTTGGACTCCAAACTCGTCGTTTGAGTTTGAGTATGTTTCAATGGTTGTGGGAGCAATTTCGAATGGCAAACAACTTCTAGCTCGCTTAAGAGCGAGCTTGTGAAGCGGAGTCGAGCCAAGTGTTGGACTCCGAACTCGTCGTTTGAGTATGTTTCAACAGTTGTGGGAGCAATTCCGAATGGCGAAACCACTTCTAGCTCGCTTAAGAGCGAGCTTGCGAAGCAGAGTCGAGCCAAGTGTTGGACTCCGAACTGAACGGTGGAGTATGTTTCAACAGTTGTGGGAGCAATTCCGAATGGCGAACCACTTCTAGCTCACTTAAGAGCGAGTTTGCGAAGCGGAGTCGAGCCAAGTGTTGGACTCCGAACTCGTCGTTTGGGTATAAAGAAGGTAAAAAAAACTGAGAGATACAAGCATTCACATGTAAGAAATGAAGAAAAATGTTCTTTATTGAAAACTAATAGTCGGCTGCTTCTAAGTTGCGAGCCGTTATTACATTGGAGAAATAAAGATGCAAAAGTAAAATACAAGTGGGGGGAAGGAACTGTTCGACATCTGAAGGTACTTAGAGAGGCGTTCATGTGCTTTCTTGGTACTTCAAGAGATGGTCGGTATTCCAAGTCCTGGGAATCTCTCTTCCTTCAAGGTCTTCTAGTCGGTATGTCCCGGGCCGAACCACTTTGGTGATCTTGTAGGGTCCTTCCCAATTCGGGGCTAGCTTGTTCTTCTGACTGGGGAATGAGATAGCTAACTTTCTGAGGACCAAGTCCCCTTCTTTGAGGTCGGTGGGACGGACCCTCTTGTTGTAGGCCAGCTCGATCCTCCTTCGGTAGCTTTGTTGGCGAATCGAGGCTCATTCACGGAGCTCGTCAATAAGATCCAAATTTGCCCGAAGCTCCCTGGCGTTCTGCTCTTCTTCATAGGCAATGAGGCGAGGAGAAGATACACCGACTTTCAAGGAGATCACAGCCTCGGACCCATAGGTGAGATTAAATGGCGACTCTCCTGTAGGGATCCGTTTCGTAGTGCGGTAATTCCACAGTACGTTAGGGAGCTGATCAACCCATAAGCCTTTAGCGGACTTATCCAGCCTCTTCTTAATACCGAAGAGGTTTTGTCGGTTGGCATTTTCTACTTGACCATTTAACTGCGGGTAGGAGACGGAGGAGAAGCGTTGTTGGATGGCGAGGTCTTCACATAGAGCTCGGAATGCAGCCCCTATAAATTGTGTTCCATTGTCGGTTATGAGGACCCGAGGGACACCGAACCTGCAGATGACGCTCTTCTAGAAGAACTGAAGGACTTTGTTCTCGGTGATTGTAGCCAAGGGCTCGGCCTCTATCCACTTCGAGAAGTAGTCGATTGCCACAACTAAAAATTTGAGTTGGCCAGGGAGCTAGTGGAAACGGACCTAGTAAATCCATCCCCCACATTGCAAAAGGGATGGGACTTGATAGGGACATGAGCTGAGCTTGGGGTAGGCGACGAATGTTGGAATGCTTTTGACAAGAGCTGCATTGCCGAACGTGTCGTTCGGCGTCTTTGAAGAGGGTAGGCCAGAAGTATCCATAATTCAACACCTTTCAGGCAAGTGATCTGGACCCCGAATGTGCTCCGCCTATGCCTTCGTGAAGCTCTTGTAAGGCATACGTGGCTTGTTCTGGGGAAAGGCACCTCAAGTAGCGTCTGCCGTCAACTTGCGTGAAGGAGCATTTGTACAAGATACCCCTAACAAGGGTGTACCGCTCTGCTCTTGTTCTGACTCGACAAGCTTCCTTAGGGTCTTCGGGGAGGAGCCCATCCCTTAGAAATTCTACCATGGGTTTCATCCAATTATCTTGAAGTTGAACCGGCAGTGACTCCATTGAGTCGGAAGTTTCTTCTTCTATGCTCGGCCTTAGGAGCACTTCAATCAAGACGGTTTGCTCGAGACCTTGGAGGGAGGAAGAGGCTAACTTGGAGAGGTCATCTGCTTGGTCATTTTCCTCCCTGGGGATTCACCGAATAAGTGCCTCTTTCGAATAGAGCCATGAGATTTTGGACCTTGGTTAGATACTTAGCCATTTGGTCATCTCGCGCTTCATACTTGCCCAAGACTTGATTCACAACCAGCTGAGAGTCACTAAATATGCGGAGGCATTGTGTCCCTGCTTTGCGGGCTATTCCGAGACCGGCTATAAGGGCTTCATACTCCGCTTCATTGTTGGAGGCCTTGAAGTTGATGCGGAGGGAGTATTGGAAAACGAAGTCATCTGGGCCTGCTAGAATGACCCCGGCTCCGCTCCCTTCGGTACAAGAGGATCCATCTACATATACCGTCCAAATAGGAGGTCTGTTTGCCGCTTGACTGACCTCAGAAATGGTGCTCTCAACTATGAATTCAGCTAAGGCCTGAGCTTTGATTGCGGTCTGAGGCTCGTATGATATATCATGCTAGCTCAGCTCGATCGACCACTTCATGAGACGGCCCGACGTCTCCGGCTTGTGCAGAACTTGCTTCAGCGGTTGGTCGGTAAGAACGACCATCGAGTGAGACAGGAAATATGGGCGAAGCTTCCTTGCTGCCATAACCAAGGCGTATGCCATCTTCTCTAGCCTTGGATAACGAAGCTCGGCATCCCGAAGTACCTTGCTTACGTAATAGATGGGCTTCTGAGCCATGTCTTCTTCCCTCACTAGGACAGTGCTGAGGGTTTGTTCGGAGGCAGCTAAGTAGAGGAAGAGTGTTTTCCTGAGGATAGGCTTGCTGAGGAGAGGGGGGTTGACTAGATAGGCTTTAAGCTGATCGAACGACTCCTATTGTTGTTGACCCTATTCGAAGCCCTTAGCCCCCCTGAGAGCTTTGAAGAAGGGAAGACACTTCTCCCCTGACTTGGAAAGGAAGCGTCATATAGCTGCGAAGTGTCCGATTAGCTTCTGAACTTCTTTTACATTTTTGGGAGGAGCCATATCCAGTATGGCTTTGATCTTCTCGGGGTTGGCTTCGATCCCTCTTTGGCTGACCATGAAGCCTAGGAATTTTCCCGACGAGACTCCGAACGCACACTTGTTCGGATTGAGCCTCATATCATGTTTCCTAAGTACATTGAACGCCTCTTGCAGATCGTTGACATGGTCGGCCCCATGGATGCTCTTTACAAGCATATCATCAACATACACCTCCATGTTGCGGTCGATCTGACTTTGGAAGACTTTGTTAACGAGGCGTTGATAGGTGGCACCCGCATTCTTCAACTCGAAAGGCATCACCCTGTAGCAGTAGAGGTCCTGATCGGTAACAAAGGAGGTTTTTGGGATATCCGGGGGGAACATGCGGATTTGATTGTATCCGGAGAAAGCGTCCATGAAGCTGAGAAGCTCATGGCTCGAAGTGGTGTCAATCAGGGTGTCGATGCTTGGAAGAGGGAATGGGTCATTAGGGCATACTTTATTCAAGTCGGTAAAATCGATGTAGATTCTCCAGCTCAAGTTGGCTTTCTTTACCATCACAACATTTGAGAGCCATTCGGGATAATTGACCTCCTGTATGAACCGAGCCATAAGGAGCTTGTCCACCTCTTCTTTTATAGCTTGTTGATGCTTGGGAGCAAATTTGCGCCTTTTCTGTTGAACCGGTTTGGACCCCGGTGCAACACTCAAAAAGGTGGTGGACGAGGAGCTCTTCGGAGATTCCTGGCATGTCGGCAGCCGACCATGCGAAGAGGTCACGTTTCTTTCTAATACATTGGACTATGTCTGAGCTTACGACAGATGGGAGGGTCTTGCTGATAAAGAACTTGCGGTTCGGATCTTGGTCAGAGAAGAGCACTTCCTCAAATTCATCCATCGGCTCGGACTCCATCCTGAGGGATTTAAAGAGTTTCGAGGGAGAGGACTGGACCCCCACTAGAGGTCATGTAGCATTTGCGGGCAATTTCCTGACTGCCTCTTACTTCCCCTACTCCTGCCCGGGTGGGGAACTTCATCTTGAGGTGATAAGTGGAAGGGACGGCTTCGAGAGCAGTTGGCTGGGTTGGCCTAGGATCACATTATAAGCTGCGGGGACATCAACGACCATAAAGTCCATCGGCTCCGTCCGGGTAGTAGGAGTTTTTCCAGTGGTTACGTCGAGGGTGATTACCCCTTTAATAGTCACTGGCACTCCGTGAACCCATGGAGTGTGTAGCCGGCGGGCTTAAGTCTGTCCTGAGATAGTTTGAGACCTTTGAAAGCAGCGAGGAAGAGGATGTTAACGGAGCTACCATTGTCCACTAGGATCCTCTCCACTTTAAAATTCGCCATATGGAGGTTGATGACTAGTGCATCACAATGGGGGGTTCGGACACCTTCAAGGTCTTCATCTGAAAAAGTGACCGGTACTCCGAGGCCTTTGGGAGGGGGCATGCCATGTACTGAATTGACTTTCCTTATGAAAGCCTTTCGAGAGGAGTTAGAGGTGCCTCCCATAGGGACCCCATGGATAAGGTGTAGGATATGCTCCTCTTCGAATTTGGGTGTCTCATCGCGTCGTTCAGGACGCTTGTTAGCCCCTCGAGGAGGAGGAGGAAGGTCGGTTTGGTCCTTTCTCACAAATTTGGCCAGCTGCCCCATCTGGATGAGGGCCTCAATCTCATTCTTCAAGGCCCGACAATCATTGGTGTCATGGCCATGGTCCCGGTGATAGTGGCACCACTTCTCTTTGTCCCTCTTCTTGGCAGGGGTATTCATCTTCGGGGCAGGAGGTAACACCCCTTCCTTCTCAACTTCCATGAGAATAGTGGAAATGTTGGCGTTAAGAGGAGTGAATTTTTCGAACCTGGGGGGAGGGCGGCACTGACCGCCATTGTCCTTCTGGAGCTTCCCCTCTTCTTCACCTGATTTTCTTTTGGTTCCAGAGGACGGCCCCTCAAAGATGGGGCGATGCTCAGCTTCCTCGGCCCGGATATATTTCTCGCTTCGGAGAAGGAGGTCGGAGAAGTTATGCGAGGGCTTCTTAGCAAGGGAGGACCGAAGGCTGGAGTTAAGGACATTTGATTGGAATGCTACTGTAGCGACAGACTGGTCGAGGGAAGCGATGGACCTGGCTTCCGCGGTGAACCTTTTCACATAGTCTCTCAGGTTCTCACCCTTCTTCTGGTTGAGATAGAGTAGAAAAATGCTGGTCTTCTCAGTTCGGCGGCTACTCACAAAGTGGGTGACGAAGAGGGTCTCGAATTGCTCGAAGGAGAATATTGAGGATGGGGCGAGGTGAGAGTACCATTCCTGGGCCGCACCCTTGAGAGTAGCGGGGAAGGTCTTGCACAGCAGAGCATCGGAAGCTTGGTGGATTAGCATGATGGTCTTAAAGATTTCGATGTGATTAACGGGGTCGGATTCCCCGGAATAAGTCTCGAATTGGGGAGGCTTGAAGCCTATTGGAACGGGCGCCTCCATGATTGTTCGAGAGAAAGGAGGTCGGCTTGGGCGGAGGGTCCTTCCTCTAAGCTCTTCTTCTCTGTCTAGCAGACCCAAGCGCCTCTCCATTTTGTGGAGAGGACGGTAGACAGTGTTACCCTTCGACGGTAATCAAACAAGCCTCTGGACTCATCTTCGTACGAGGGAGAGCAGGGGCTACGACGACGGTAGCTCCAAGAGTGACGAGGACTATGAATTTTTTGGGGGTTGTTAGGAGCTGGGGGAGGAGTTAGGGACCGTCGGCGAGGACTTTGGACCGGAGAAGGAGTGGGGACCCTCCGAGCATTGTTATTGTTGGGTTGGAGATTGAGGGCTTGTAAGATGGTTGCTTGGAATTGCTGGAACTCGGCACGAGTGATGGGTGCTTCATCGTTCCTCAGAGGTCGCCGACCGTCAGGAGAGTGAGGTCTTCTCCTATGGTAGCCGGGGGACTCTCTTCGCCCTAGGCGAGGAGGGGACCTTCTGTAGTCTCGGGGATGAGGAGATCGTTCATTTGGACGTTGTTGCCGGGAGGCTCCCTTACGGGCCTGCCATTCATCCAAACGGCGGCGAAGATCCTCTTCCTTCTGCCGATTGAGGATGGTATTGCGAAGGTCATCGGAAGCTCGGGGGTTGTGGGATGCCATGGAATCGGTAGAGGGATTGTGTATGGTGACGTGGTCATGTTGGAGAGGTTGTTTCGGAGGATTGGGACGGCAGCCCCCCGCACCGGCATTCTGGGGACCTGTTTGACCGCGAGGGGGTTGAAGATTCTGAGGAGGGAGTTGGTCCTGCTGCGGGGCTTGGTCGGGTTGAGGAGGGAGTCTCTGTGGCTGGACCGTTTCTATGGGGTTCTCTTGTTGAGGAGTAGGTCCACGGTTGGACCCCCTAGATCTAAGTTTCTTTGAAGGCATGGCTAGGTAGGATCTGACCAACGGGAAGAGGAAGGGCTGCTATTCGTTGGTTCCCACAGACGGCACCAATCTGTTACCGCTGAATCTGGTGTGGGGGCAAACAGATAGTATTTGTGAATTCTTAGGGGAACCGAATAATCAAACCTTAACTTCTTCCGCCGGTGTTTGATCGCTGACTCCTGCCGTTCACCTGCAAAAAGTGAGAGACACCAGGGTTGATCCCGGCGACGCACCCTCCGACGCTCAAGTTAGTAATCAGGAAGATTATGAGAAAGCGTAAATTGGCAAAAGATTGATTACCTCTTAATGGTGGTAGATGGGGGGTATTTATAGCCACCTTTGGGATCAGATTAGGAAGGTAATCCCTAGAAACGGATTAGGAATGTAATCCTTAAGTCCCAGTGAAACGATAGATATGAATCAGGGCCGTTGATTAGGATTAATCAGAAACCCTAATTCTATCCTACTGGACTGGGTTTTCTGTTGGTCGAAACTCGCACCTAGTTGAGATGGGCCCGTTCGCGGGCCGTTGGGTTTCCCCAAGAGAAGACCCAGTACCCGCTTCAGACCCGCTTGTAGGTGAAATTACCATTTTACCCCAGGCTTTAAGATTCGCGCCCGATTTGGACGGTTCCGATTTAACCCTATTTTTAGCCATATCAATACTTTTATTAAATGAATGGTAATTACAAGATTGGCGGTGGCCAATCCACAGTTGACAAATCAAACACAAAATGAACAAGAAAGAAAACTATGTCTAAACACTCCTAAAAATAACCTCTCATTTCTCGAAGCGCCATTTCTCTCCAACCACCAACGCGTGGTAGAAGTGTCGTATGTGAGCATCAGCAATGAGATGAAGGCCAGTTGATCGTAAAAGAAAGTTGGAAGAACTTTGCAAGCACGGGAAACACCAGCCGAGCTAAATGGACCAATGTTCTCTTTAAGATAAATACTACCAACAATCTAAGATCGTAGGACCCAAGATAAATCTCCCCAAGTTTTGCATCGGGACGTTGAACCCAATGGAAGAGAGCAGACCTAAGACACTTTGCAAGAGAAATAGTCCATTCTAGCCTCAGACCTTAGGGCTCGAGTAAATTTTAGATCTTGGAACCTGGGATAAATCCCCCTAAGTCCCACGTCAAGACACTGATCCCCTTTAGGTTGAACCCTCGGACCACGAGATGGATCTCCACCGGCCCGACCCTAGGAATCTACGGCCAACTTCCTCGCCCTCGGATTGCCATTATAGGCACTGACCGAAAAACTCTTTAGGAGAACGATCATTCAGAAGGGCAAAAGCGTGAGGTTTTTTAGCTAAATGCTTGGGAACGGGGGAATTTATAGGCCCATTGTGAGATGCTTCTCGATTACTATAAAACCCCTGTGATGAGATATGAGCCCTCCATCTTCATTCAATGATCCAATAATGTTTCATCTCTCAAGGAAAGTCAATGAATCAACTTCCAAGATGAAAGATGCCTCGATTCCCACAAAGAATGACGCAAGCCAACCCATGTGATATCTCACGGGATGATTCAAAAGAAAAGGAAAACCTAACTCATGACCCTCTCCGCCAAGGGAGAGACCTTAGCCGCTCACTCCTCGACTTGGTGGTCTGAAGAATAACATCCCATAAAAAGTCAAAGAAGACCAAAACAAGGGAGTTCATCTCGAATGCATTTTATTCATTTCAAAAGATCAATTTACAAAAGCGGGGGCCAATCCTAAAGAAGGAGGAAACGGAAATAAAGAGCCTGGAGCCTACTTCTTGGAAGAAGACCCATTTTCGAAGGCAGGAGCGGGGCGAACTCCTTCGACCTGAGCAGCGGGGCCGGTCAGCTCACTGGTCGTTTAAGCCTCTCCTCCTTAAGATGCCCATCCAGCAGGCTGGGTGGGCTCATCTGCCCTCATCGCGAAGGAAAAACCCCAAAGGTCGAGATCCGGGTATTTATCTCGAATGTCCTCGAGGGCACGGTAATACGCTTCATCTTGTCCCTAGATGATATGATCCAGGGCATCTTCATATTCCGCCGTCATCTCCCTCTCCTTCACCCACCACGCCAGCCTTTCTTTCTCCTTCTACAGCTAGCTCTCCTTTCTCCTTCGACAACTCTTCCCGAGCCCTTTTTTTCATATACCAGGTTTGCCTTCAACTCTCTCATTGTCTGCCAGAGATCATAATTCTAATCCATGATCTCCTTTTGACCCTCCTCAGCCTGATGGATCCACCGAAGGAGCATCTCAAGCATCCGCCTGAATTTGGCCCCATTAATGGCCGCATTGAAGAAACGAAGAGTACACTTAGCAAAATAAAATATAGGAAAAAGAGATCACGAGATGTCGATGATGAACAAAGGCCCTCATCAGAACGAAAGCTTGCTCCAATCGACTGTAAACCTTCTCTTCTGACTCTTTCTTCAGAGTCATGCTATCGGGGGGAGCCACCTGCAGAGCATTGGGGCACTCCGCCAACAAGTCTGCTTCGGTAGTGGACCAAGAAGACATCCACACCTTCGTCGGCGAGGGTGGTTTTGGAATCACCACGACGATGGGGCCGGAGTCTTCAGGACCTCCTTCTTCACAACCACCTCGGCAGCCTTGGCCTTCGGGGTCTCGGCTTCTTTAAATTTCTTCCTCTTCGAGGGCTCATCTGGCTGCGAAGGAGAGGGACGCTCCTGCGCCTACGCCTGTGCCTTCACGGCTACATGCCTCGCCTTCAACTTTTTGTCGGAAACCATGCTTGTTTGTTGAAAGAAAACAAAATGAGAAGACAAGAGTGAGGGGAAGCATAAGTGAAAGCGAAGCAAGTACACAAAAATGAAGGTAAGGGAAACTATATATATAAGTGACAGGACACATAGATCACTGTGCCAAGCACATGATATCGCACCCCACGTGAACACGCACGTGAAGCACGCGTGCGAGATTTCATAAAAACTTCACTTGTGCCTCGTACCTCGCCTCATCGGCATGGTATCTCGAACCGCTCGCGAATTTCTCCGCAACAAGTTTCCCACCTCGTGTCTCTCTCCTCAGGCACAATAATTTGAGCCACATGCAAATTTCTCATCAATAAGGCTCCCTCCTCATATCTCGCCCCTCGGCATAGTATCTCGAGCCACTCGCAGATTTATGCGCAACTAGGCTCCCACCCCGAACCTCTCCCCCTGGCAGAATATTCTGAGGCTCTCGCTGATTTCTCCGCAACAAGGCTTGTGCCTCGTATCTCGCCCATCAGTATGGTATCCCGAGCCAATCGCGAATTTCTCTGCAACTAGGCTCCCGCCTCGTACCTCGCCCCTCGGCATGGTAATTCGAGCCGCTCGTTGATTTCTTGTCGCACCCCAATATTTTCTTTGTTTTGTTTTTTTTTGTTTTAACTATTCCATATTCAAATGTTCACTAACTTAATCTATTACTTATCTACACCATTTCTTACTTAGGAAAATAATCATAGATTTTTATTAAAAATTTTGGCAGAGTTTCCCCTGAAATATTAGCCCTTTTAGAATGTTTCCTTATAGAAATCTGCAAACAATCACACAAATCAATGTACCTATAATATAATTCAATCCTCCCCAGGCCAAATCATTCAACATCACACAGGAAATAATATAAAAGACTCTAGGGGGCATAATACTTCATAACAAGCAATATATGAATTAAAAACCCAAAAAATCTTTTGAAAACATATATGAATTTTAGAAAAACTTTAGAAAAACCTTTTTGAAAAATCAATCACAAAGCCCAATACTCTACACCGAGGTGGGTACGGGCTTTCATACTTCATCACAACACTATATATATCCATACACCTATCAGTACACACATAATCTACCATAATACAAAATAATACATCAACTACCCCCATTTCTCCATATAATAAATACATATATATATAATCCATTTTACAACAAGCAAAAGTGTAACTACCAAACTACAACTGTAACACCCTGAATTTCAAATAAGACCGAATTCGAAGTTCACAGGATCTTTACACTTCATTTCGTACAATTTTATAAGGAATTTAAAACTTTCATATAACAATGATTACATCAGAGTCTTTTAAATCAATACAGAGCTGAATAAATAAAATACAACAATAATAAATGTATAATTATTACAACTTTAATATTTAAGTAATCAACAACATCAAATCATCTTTATATCTTCTTGTAAACTCCAAGTCCTGCATGTAAAACTGTGAGCACGTCAGTTGCTTACAACCGTCGAAATATTATACATGGCCATCCTCGCTATGCCGAACAATATAACGATTCTTAAATACTTTAGCAAACACAAACTTGATCACTAACAAAGCTACAAAGGGAATATCCTATTGATGTCGTTTTGTGCTGTGTACTTAGTCCTGAATGCAGTTATTTATATTACATGACACTAATGCGCACTTGTTTGGATTCTATGCATCCCATACTACATAGGTCCTAGGGCAGGCCCTTAATCGTTCTTCATCTTGTAGGGTTCGATCACTCGCCATGACTTAAACTATTACGGTAAATACGGTAAGTATCCTAGATGTTCTATGAATTACGTGCCCATGTCCAGACAAACTGGAGGGGAATCCCACGTACTGACATGACGCATCATGCAAGCAATCTATGGACAATCCAGCCTTCATCATGGAATGATGGCACCACACGTAGTCACCAAACACCCCACAAGCGTCGCCACTGGGACGATAATACCGGAGTAGTGCTCATGCCATGTCATGACGCATCAAGCAGACAATCTGTGAATCACTCTCACACCACCAATCCAATCGCCCTCATACTCCTGTTTATCTCTTACTTTTGTTACATCTTCACTATGTATCTAATACTTACAATGTTTGTTTTAAAAGAAAATCATCACAACCTAGAGCTAGCTTATCCTACCAGACTTAAATCAAAACAACAGAGATAGTCAGCCTACCTGGCTACTTCTCAAGTGACGCTCAACTCACACTGGTTAGCTCTCAAAATCATAAATAAAACTGCCAGTCACTAGGGTCTTGCCTTACCTCTAGATTCCAACAACTATCTCTTTCTAGAGATCAACAATATTTCATATTCAATCTCAAGTAATAATTCTATTCCTTTATTCACAAACTCTTTCTCAAAGAAAAGCATTTCTTTAATCTCATAATATGAGAACAATTCAATTCAACCTCTTTATCAATTTAATCTCTTATTACATTGTGTTCAAATCAAGTAATCTTATTCAAGTATTAATAATCATAAAATCTCATTTTTAATCTTACTCAACTTTCACATGTCAAAAATCAAATCTGAACTCAAGAAAATCCATCAGCCAAGACAATAGTAGTCGATTGTTAAAAGTGGCCAGTCGGCTGTTCTGCGAGACCTCAAAACTCAAGAACCAAAAGCCAGTTCAGTCGACTGTGGAAAAATGTCCCGTCGACCGTCCGGGAAAACTTTGAAACTCAAAAACACAGTCAGTTCAGTCGACTGTTGACAAAGGGTCGGTCGACTGTCCTGCGAAACTTCAAAACTCAATGACCAATAGTCAAGACAGTAACAGTCGACTGTGGAAAAGTAGACAGTCGACTGTCCTGCAGAAAAAAAATCCAAAATTTAATACTTGACAGTCGACCTTCAACTCTAGTTCGGTCGACTGTCGATTGCACCAGGTTGCAGTTAAAGTGGATCATAAATATATTTTCGACATTGAAAAACAACGATGTTTCTTCACAATTTGACAACACACTTTTCCACAATAGGATGTTTATTTAAAAATTCGATCTTTCAATTAATTTGTACTAATTCAAAAATTAGTTCTTTTTCAAGAACTTTTTTCTATAAAAACACAGTATAATATATTTATTTAAACTCTATAAATTTCTCATTTGACAAAGTAACACAATTCTCTACCAAATTGTATTAGAAAGCATATTTGATTAATTTATAAATAAAATGTTCTTTTCTTCATTCTAAACATCTTCATAACAGTTATAAATACTCATGAAATACCCATTAGTGGAATTTTTTCTACAACTCTTTACCTCTCTAGCATCAAAACCCTTTTTCATATATTTGCATTATTTCCACTATTATTTAAATCACACACCATACAATCACGATTCATTTAATTGTAAATATTTTAGCATACAAATATACTAACATCCATTATAACAAATTCTAAAGAAATAAATTAAGCAATTTCGCATCTACCACACCAATTAGGATTTAACAATTAAACTTCACATTAATTAACATGTAATCACATCATAACCAATAAATTATATATTATCTATCATTCAATATCTACTCCTACATTAGAAAGGATTTAAGAAACATCCACCCAAATTGTGATGCACTTAAATGAACTCCTAAAATAAGAGCTCCTAGAAACTCCGCTTCGCCACCTCAAATTCCGTACATAAAAGAACCACCCCAACCTTCCATTCGGCCAAAGCAACAGCAGTGAAGGCATATTCACTCATCTCCTCTTACACATACAAGTACATACATATAAAATTATATATATGTATATATATATATGTACATGTAGATAGGTGGAGTAGGCAACAGTGGGCTAGGTGGATCGAGGTTTTCTGATTGAGACAGAGGACACAACCCATTTTTCATATATATATGATTATATATACATAGAATATGGTATAGGTATGTATGTAGATGGTGAGTAGGTTGGAGAAAAGAAATAGGCGTATATAAGTATAGGTGGAGAAGCAGTCAAGAGTGAGGAGTTGCTGGCTTTCGGCAGGCAAGGACAAAGAAGCATAGGGAAATGCAGGACATGTATATGTATTAGGTGTGTATGGAGAAATTAAAGTGAGATGCTGGATTGGTTTGATTTCGGATTAGGCCAGAGAAAAAGAAGAGAGAATGAGGAGAATGAAGGAGTAGGGGGTACTTTTATAAAGAGATATAGGAGTAGTTATTGAAACCACCTCCCACATGAACACTACTAACTCCACATTCTAAAATTCAAAAGTTGTTTTCCCTCCTGCTCCCAAAAATCAAAATTTCTATTTTCCCTCCTCTCCAAAAGGCAGCCGGTTTTTCCCCCCTAATTCAAATCCAAAAACACGTGCACGTGCTCGCACTAGCACACACTTCACGATTTAATTATTTAAAAACATAAATTATATATATACATAATATGTACATAAAAATTAGTTTAATTAAAATCTATAATTTTTCATGGATAAATAAAACATATACACACTTCAAAATTTATTTTGAAAACAAATACGCTTAAACACTCGCACCGAAAGAAACACGTGCATCGCACGTAAAATATAAAAAATACGAAATTCGACGTTATCAATGAAAAACGTTAAAGATAGTCAAAATACAATATAAGAAAATATATTTATTAATTTTATATGCATTCCACGGTGTAGTCATTACGTACGTAGGAAACACGTGCATTATACGTAAATAAGTGTTTAGGTCAAATTGCGAGACAATGAATTTTCGTTTTATAAATTAGATTTGAATACATAAAATAAATAATTTAAACATATAGAAAATATTACACGTAGCGGTGTAACTCAGAGTCGATACGTGCATCAAAACCACGAAAAAGCACGTTAAAAATATCAAGATTGAAATTTATATTCAAGTTGACTCAAAATATTATAAAATCAATACGGGAAATTCATAAATAGTCGGAAATCAAAATTCGTTGTAAAAACATGTTACAAAATACACGTGTGTAACACACAAGGGCAAAATTATCATTTCCAATTTTGCGGGGTGTTACACTCTCTCCCCCCCCCCCCCCTTAGAACTGTTTCGTCCCCAGAACTCACTAGGGTAAAAAATTGTATTTTGTATACACGAAAAAAATAAAAATTATTATAGTATATAGAAAATTGTAAACATTAAGAAAAAAATGTAGTATACAAATAATCGATGTAATGAACAAGACAACTCTATATAAGAAAACTATGAGTATCAAAATTCGATAAGAATGGAACAAGAAACTAGGAAAATAACTTAAGAAAAGAAATGTGACAAAAGATAGGATAGATTGAGAGAAATTTTCATACAAAAATAATATCAGGTAAAACATTTGATAAAATAAAAATTCAATTAAGTCATTAATTTGGATTAGTTCAGAAAACAATGCAATAAAGAGAAACGTAGTCAATAGATAATTCATAAATAGATTTAGTAATCAAAATTTCATCAAAATAATAAGCGGTAGAAAAAATCGCAAACTGAATTGGTACTGTATGAAAAAAATTGAATTAGCAATTTTAAAAGAAGGATGTTGGATAACAGTTTAAAAAAATATATGAGAATGAAATATAGTTAAAAGTATAGACAACATAAAATAATTTTGTATAATATCATAAAAAAAGTTGTAAGGTAACTATAATAATTATACGATTTGAAAATTAAAGATACGAAAGGCATACATCGAAATACTTTCGAATTGTCATGTAGAGAAAGAAAACCAACATACAAAAATCATATACGTACATAGGCGAAAAATTATAGGGGTGAAACAAACAATAATATGATATGAAAATTACAAATGATTTGTAGGAGTAAAACAAGACATCATAGTAGAGAAAGTAATAACATATTATTATTGAAATAATGCAAAAAATAATCATATAGAAATAACTTACGAATCGAAGATAAGTATAAATTCTAATTTTATTTTTAATTTTTTTGTTAGAAGAGTAGCCACCAAATCCAAGATATGTTAATAAAATAAGATGAAGTGGTATGAAATGTTAACTCATGCAAAGATTCAAAAATAATCATAGAAAAACGGCAAGATGGTTGAGATTAAGTAGTAAATACGCAAGTATGATAGATATAGAAATCAGTATAAACAATATAATACTAAGTAATAAAATATTATAAAATAGTATATCCTAGCACAAAAATAGAATAGGAGTAAGTAAATATTATAGAAAACAAAATAGGAGTTATCTAAGTAGAAAATTTTCTTATGGTGTAGGTTCGCCTCGTCGGTATCCAACTGTAAACTTGCCTCGTTGAAATCAAGTTGTAGAATTGCCTCTACGATATCCAATTGCAGTTTGCCTACTGGACATTCGGTTGCAGACTTTGCCTCCCTAACATCTAGTTGCAGTTTGCCTCCATTGACGTCTAGTTGCAAATTTGCCCTCTCGACATCCAGTGTAGCGCCCCGATTTCCAATACTGGGAAACCGTGACACGAGCCAAGACCTTTTCTTCAATTAGTCACAATACACAGAAAAACAGGAGAATTTAAAACTTTTTATTCAATACACAAAGTGTTACAAGTATGAATGTTGTACAACTGTAATACCTTACAATAGAGTTACAATATTACCTTTACATTTCTAAGTATTACAACCTTCAACATTTTACATCAGAGTACTTCATAATCAATACATATACTGCAGCGGAACTAAACATAACACTGACTCCTTGCTTTCCTTGCCTTGAGTCCTCCTGAACCTCGCCTTTGTACTTTGGCGATCCAGTACCTATGGAAGTGGGGACGTCAGTATTCACTGACGCTTAAAGGCTGATCATATAGCAGCGAATCTCCCAAACAATATACAAAATATAGCAATGGTGTTGGTGTAGTTTAAGTGTTCGTGAGTGCTAAGACTAGACTCTAATGCGATATTTAAATAGAACTAGGACGCTTCCTATTCTAATGTCAGCAAGTCTCCGGAGCAACATGCAGCCCATAGTACATGCGACCCCATCTCAAGCCATTTCTCCATATATAAGGATTGAACCCGCGTTTAAGAATTCTAATTGTACACAACCTGTTCCTGACAATAATCCATGACTCTGTGAGGTTGCAGAAGGGGTCAAGTCCCCCCCCCATGCAGTCTGCTTATGGTGTCTCCGTTTTCCACTACTACCCGGCATGCCGGACCTCACTCGATCCCAGTATATCGGGCCTCATTCCAAAATCAAACTATAGAGTTTCGCAAGCGTAGGATAGCTCGAAGCCTACCCTGTGGCACCCTCTGGGGTCTAGCAAGCGCAGGACTGCACCATGCATCCTGTGGTACCCCAGCCACGGTATTTCAGGAATTAACAGAGCGAGATACGCAACCCGTGTCCTCTACTTGTGAGACGGCACCGTGCGTATCCCTTTGACGGGAAGGTACAACCCAATACACCACCTATGATCTGCCTCAAGGGACGAGTTAGTGTAAGGGGGCCCCCTACCACCGACTCCTCTCTCCCGGCAAAAGGGTTTAAGTAAAACGATCCTTGTAAGTCACTATCCTGATGATGTTCCTGACTCGAACAATCCTAGGAATGAAAATATTATAAACACAACATGCTAGGCCTTTAAAGTAGACTTCGCAAGACAACTCTACTAGGCTGCTCAACCTAGACTTACCAGAATCCCTCCGGATCTGGTTCGTGGCTCATCGATCTAAGACTTTGGCCGTGCGAATATACATGCATGCCGCTACCCTAGACATGGATTTCGTCTATACTCCGGTCCTCGATCAACCTACCCTGGTTAAGATTCGACGGTACACAAGGAGTGACTCTTCCACAGTTCCTTAGGGTGAGAAAACATATGTCTTGATGGTCGATAGCCCTTAGGGTGGTAATATCATCCTAGACGAGCACAACGAACTGTGTACTAGCTAACAAGCTATACACGAGTAACAACCACATACGAGCCGATAAGCTACGTATGAAACAATAACTACCTACGAGCCAGGCGGGCCTCGTAGGAGATAACCACGTACATACCAGCCAAATAAGCCACGTATGAGACCAACAGCTACGTACGGGCCGGTCGAGCCGCGTACGAGACAACAACCTACTTACGAGCCAAGTAAGCTACGTATGAGACCCACAGCTACGTACGGGCCAGTCGAGCCACGTACGAGCACAACCATATGCAAACAACCATACAGGTAATCAATCTTAAAAGCAACTAAACGTGCTACTAGCAAACTTGATCTCCTATTATTAGAAGCAACAGAAGAGTCTACTAATATTCTATGGTCGGTATTCTACTAAGGAAGAATCCGAAGGCGACATAACAGCCTTTATCGGACTAACTATCTCTAGTGGTCTTCCCAATCCTTATTACTTCAACCTATAGTGCCTTAAGTATGGCATACAATTACAAGCATCTTCCTACGACAATCTAATTATATAACACAACCACTCATCATGACTCTCCTAAGTATGAATATGATTAAGCTTGTGCTTACATCGAGCTTAAGCATAAAGAATCACTACGACCTAGACATGAAGTCCACTATAGTCAAGCATAGGTTACAAATTGAGTATGAAAGCTTACTACTTATCATGACTAATCACCACAACCCAAGCATGGATAGATAACTAATATAAACATACAACATTCCAAGGCATAGCAGGTATTCTAACATTACTCCTACAACGTTCTAAGCATGTATTTGAACTTTAGCATGGTATAGAACATAACATAAAATCACTACAACTAACCATGGGTAGTTTCTTTAATCTAAGCATGAATATCATAGTATGGATATCATTAACTTAACATGATCAATAATTAGCATGATACCTACTTACTTAGCATGTATAATGATTAAGCATGATCATCTACTAACATAGTATGAACAAATACTTATCTAAGCATGGGTATCACGTAAACATGAGTATTCATTTAATCTAGCATGGTATACAACTTACTTACAATTTAAACTAGCATGGCATACAACTTATTTGCAATTAAGCTTACTTACAATTAATCCTAGCATGGTATACCACTTACCTACAATTAAACTAGCATGGTATACAACTTTTCTACCACTTATCTAGTATGGCATATGACTTCCTTGCAATTAAACTAACATGGCATACAACTTTTCTACTATCATCTAAGCATGAATCTTTATTAAGCAAGAATAACTACTAAACATGAATGTCTTAATAAGCATGGGTAACTATTAGTATGAACATTCAACATTCCTAAGTATATATGTATATATACTTCTAACATGGTAAGTAATTTTATCATGGATCCTACAACATTCTAAGCATAATTAATTTAATCTAAACATGGTAGGAAACTCTTAGAGTGAATCCTACAACATTCTAAGCACAATTAAATTAATCTAAACATGGTAGGTGTTTTTAGAATGAATCCTACAACATTCTAAGCATAAAGCATGATAGGAAATTTTTAGAAAGAATCCTACAACATTCTATGCATAAAAACATGATAGGATATTTTTAGAAAGAATCCTACAACATTCTAAGCATAAAGCATGATAGAAAATTTTTAGAAAGAATCCTACAACATTCTAAGCATAAAAACATGATAGGATATTTTTAGAAAGTCCTACAACATTCTAAGCATAAAATATGATAGGATATTTTTAGAAAGAATCCTACAACATTCTAAGCATAAAAACATGATAGGAAAATTTAGAATGAATCCTACAACATTCTAAACATCATTAAATATACTAGATATTTTTAGAAGAAATCCTACAACATTCTAAGCATATCTAAATTAATCTAATATAATCTAAACATAAAGCATAATAGAAAAATTTAGAATGAATCCTACAACATTCTAAACATCATTAAACATGCTAGGTATTTTTAGAAGAAATCCTACAACATTCTATGCATATCTAAATTAATCTAATATAATCTTAGCATGGTATTTACTTTATGAACATAAAATAAATATCTACAACTATCTACTAGTACTACTACTCCATTTTAATCAAAAACATAACACACAATTATCTACCACTAATACTACTTTATTTTAGTCAAGAACATAACACCCAATTATCTACTTTCTACTACTACTTCATTTTAATCAAGAACACAACATACAACTATCTACTACTACTACTACTTTATTTTAATCAAGAACACAACATACAACTATCTACTACTACTACTACTTTATGGACATAAAACATCTACCACTACTACTTTATTTAATCCACATACTAATACTACTCAACATACTACTTAGTTGTCTACTAGTCTTTATTAGTCTTGATTTATTATCACTAGTGATTATAAAAAAAGGAAGATCTTTTTATATTTTACAACTAGTGATTATAAAGAAAAGACCTTTTTATTTATTCTACAACTAGTGATAAAAGAAAATATCTTTTTATTTATTCTACAACTAGTGATTAATAAAGAAAATATCTTTTTATTTATTCTGCAACTAGTGATTATAAAAAAAAGACCTTTTTATTTAAGAAAGAAAACTACAATAATAAAATGAGGTAAGAACCTTCATCCAACATATGCTTATTATTATTTGTCCAAGTTCAATAAAAAGTCCTACAACCAAAATGGTTGTATAAGAGTATTCATATGCTTATGTATACCAAGTCCTACAAGTCCTACAACCCCCAATCGGTTGTATGTCCAAGTTCATATGCATTATGCCTTTTTAGTCCAACAACATACATAAACATCAACTACAATTTTAAAGATGTGATCTTTATATCTTTAGTAGTTACTACTACTACTTTCTTTCTTTTATTCATTACCACATTCACAACAACAACAACACACCATCACAAGAACACCCCAAAAACAAAAGAAAACAAAACAAGAAGATAAGAAGAAGAAGTCAAATAACAAAACAAACAAACAAACAACAAACAAACAACCAAACAAAAATGTGGAGAACCCCCACCTTAGCCTCTTTTTTGGAAGGACTTGCTTGCTAACCTTCTCCTTCCCCTAGCTCTTAGAATCTCCTAGGAAAAACCCTACAATAAAACTCTCTTATTAGTATGAGATTCTCTCTTTCTTTTCCTTTCCTTTCTTTCTTTCTTTTTGTTTTCTAAAATGAGAGAAGGAGGAGAAGGAGGGGGTATTTATAGAAGGGGAAAGGAGGGGATAAGTGCAAAATTGAACTCACATTTTCACAAAAACCCCAAGAAGAAGTTGAGGGCGGCCATACCCTAGGAGGAGAAGGGGTATGGTGTAGGCATGGTGCGGTGGAGGCATGGTGCTAGGTATGAGTGAAGGGATAAGGTTTCTAGAAGGGATTTGATCTTCTCATGCATACAAGCCTTATTTTAAACCTCCTAATCAAACCCTAACTATCTTACTAAGTTGCCATGACAAGAATGAGTACATTGTCCAAAAGTACATACTACATACTTTGTATAATGTACTAAGTACCATACAATTGTATGTATGTGTACATGTATGTGTATACTAAAAATCCTCATATAATTCCCATAAAATAGTCTAATTTAGAAAATAATAGTAAAATAAATTTTATTATTAATTCTGAGGATCGCGCTATCAATTTGATGCGCTTCGGATGCACACCGACCGATAGATGCGTGTAGACACTGTTTGTGGGTAAACTGGCGAAAAATCACCAAAATTATCTGATTTTGGAATTAAAATGAAATAATAATAAAATAATAATAAAATAGTAATTTATATGAGTTAATATCCGTCCGGGATATTACATCCAGTTGCACCAAAACGGGAGATGGAAAAATGTAATCTTGGATATTGGGTGTTTAATAAAGTATGGTGTTATATTTTGAAATCAGTAATATAAAAAAGTTGTAAATGAAGTAGGAAATCATAACGACAAAAATATTAAAATAGATAGACTTTAAATATAGGATATACAAAATTTGTAGGAATGAAAATGATTTATAACATTCAGAAGAGAATAGTGTAAAGCATATGCATGAGCTGAAAATACAAGTGAAAACGATAATTATGTAGTGTATATTTATTGTATTGAAGAAGCGAAAACTACAAAATTAATGAGTAGCAACTAATAGTAAAAGTGAATATAACAAAACAAATTAGTAGATGATATGTAATAACAATAGTATTGAATGCAGACAATAAAATAAAATGATAGGTCATATTTATATGGGTAAAATATTTCAATCTTGTTAAAAATATACTGAAATATATAAGATAATATAAGGAAATGGAAAAAATATAGTATCACAAAATGAAGTCATGTAAAATGAATTCACATAAGCAAAAATTCATAAAAAAATAGTAAATGAAGAAAATAATAGTTGCAATATTAATTTAATAAGCGGCAATAAATATGTAAAGTGCCATAATACACGAAAGACAAAACTTTAAGACAGAAAGACAGATAAAACAAGTTCAAAAAGATCAAGACTATGGAAGATAGACAAAATAATAGATATCCAATTGATTTAATAATATAAGAAAATATTTATTTGAAAAATATTGAATGTTGAAAAATACTATGATGAAAATTCACGAAGAAAAACCTGAAAGGGAAGTGTGTGTGCGTGTAATGTATGAAGGTCCAAACCAACCACGCTTCCACGTGTTACTTTGATACCAAGAGAAAATATGCTCGCATACAGTCTCACATCAATGTATACGAGGAGAGCATCATGAATGAAGGTCCAATAACTGCTTCATTCACGACTCCAGCCAACTAAATAGGGAAAAGGGAGAGAAAACATCAGTGTATAGAGCAACACAGATGTAAATCACTTACATTTAAATCTCTATAAACTGAACTCACACTTCTAGTGTCTACCCTAATATGTCGTCCTTGTAAATTTGAACTACTCATCGAAGCGTAGCTCTGATACTACTCTGTAACACGCCAAATTCCAAATAAGACCGAATTTGAAGTTTCATAGGATCTTTACACTTCATTTCGTACAATTTTACAAGGAATTTAAAACTTTTATATAACAATGATTACTTCAGAGTCTTTTACATCAATACACAGCGGAATAAATAAAATACAACAATAATAAATGTAAAATTGTTACAACTTTAACATTTAAGTAATCAACAACATCAAATCATCTTTATATCTTCTTATAAACTCCAAGTCCTGCATGTAAAACTGTGGGCACATCAGTTGCTTACAACCGACGAAATATTATACACGGCCAACCTCGCTATGCCGAACAGTATAACAATTCTTAAATATTTTAGTAAACAAAAACATGATCACAAACAAAGCTATAAAAGGACTATCTTATTGATGTCGTGTTGTGCAGTGCACTTAGCCCTTAATGCAACTATTTATATTACATGACACTAATGCGCACATGTTCGGATTCTACCCATCCCATACTACATAGGTCTGAGGGAAAGCCCTTAATCGTTCTTCATCTTGTAGGATCGATCCCTCGCCATGACTTAAACTACTATGGTAACTACGGTAAGTATCCTAGATGTTCTATGAATTACGAGCCAATGTCCAGACAAACTGGAGGAGAATCCCACGCACTGACATGACGGATCATGCAGGCAATCTAAGGACAACTCAGCCTCCATCATGGAACGATGGCACCACACGTAGTCACCAAACACCACACAAGCATCGCCACCAGGACGATAATTCCAGAGTAGTGCTCACGCCATGTCATGATGCATCAAGCAGGCAATCTGTGAATCACTCACACTGCCAATCTGAAGGCCCTCATACTTTTATTTTTCTCTTACTTTCGTCACATCTTCACTATGTATCTAATCCTTACAATATTTGTTTTAAAAGAAAATCATCACAACCTAGAGCTAGCTTACCCTACTGGACTTAAATCAAAACAGCAGAGACAATCAGCCTACCTGGCTACTTCTTAAGAGATGCTCAACCCACACTGGTTAGCTCTCAAAATCATAAATAAAACTGCTGGTCACTAGAGTCTCGCCTATCCTCTAGATTCCAACAACTATCTCTTTCTAGATATCAACAATATTTCAAATTCAATCTAAAATAATAATTCAATTCCTTTATTGACAAACTCTTTCTCAAAGAGACGCATTTTTTTAATCTCATAACATGAGAACAATTCAATTCAGCCTCTTTATCAATTTAATCTCTTATTACATTATGTTCAAATCAAGTAATCTTAATCAAGTATTAATAATCATAAAATCTCATTTTTAATCTTACTCAACTTTCACATGTCAAAAATCAAATTCGAACTCAAGAAAATCCATCAGCCAAGACAATAGCAGTCGACTGTTAAAAGTGGCCTGTCGGCTGTTCTCCGAGACCTCAAAACTCAAGAACCAAAACCCAGTTCAGTCGACTGTGGAAAAATGTCCAGTCGATCGTCCTGCGAAACTTTGAAACTCAAAAACACAATCAGTTCAGTCGACTATTGACAAAGGGTCGGTCGACTGTCCTGCGAAACTTCAAAACTCAAGGACCAATAGCCATGACAATAATAGTCGACTGTGGAAAAGTAGACAGTCGACTGTCCTGCAGATGAAAATTTGAAATTTAATACTTGATAGTCGACTGTCGACTCTAGTCGATTAAACCAGGTTGCAGTTGAAGTGGATCATAAATATATTTTCGACATTGAAAAATGACGATGATTTCTTCACAATTTGACAACACACTTTTCCACAAGAGGATGTTTTATTTAAAAACTCGATCTTTCAATTGATTTGTACTCATTCAAAAATTAGTTCTTTTTCCAGAACATTTTTCTATAAAAACACAGCATAATATATTTATTTAAACTCTATAAAATTCTCTTTTTCACAAAGTAACACAATTCTCTACCAAATTGTATTAGAAAGGAACACAATTTTCGCAAAGTAACACTACTCTATATTTCATTAATTTATAAATAAAATGTTTGTTCTTCATTCTAAACTTCTTCATAACAATTATAAATACTCATGAAATACCCATTAGTGGAATTTATTCTACAACTCTTTACCACGCTAGCATCAAAATTCTTTTTCATATATTTGGATTATTTCCACTATTATTCAAATCATGCACCATACAATCACGATTCATTAAAATTGCAAATATTTTAGCATACAAATATACTAACATCCATTATAACAAATTCTAAAGAAATAAATTAAGCAATTTTACATCTACCACACCAATTAAGATTTAGCAATTAAACTCTACATTAATTAGCATGTAATCTCATCATAACCAATAAATTATATATTATTTATCATGCAAAATCTACTCCTACATTAGAAAGAATTTAAGAAACACCCACCCAAATTGTGATGCACTCAAATGAACTCCTAAAATAAAAGCTCCTAAAAACTCCACTTCGCCTCCTCAAATTCCGTACACAAGAGAACCACCCCAACCTTCCATTCGGCCAAAGCAACAGCAAAACAACATTTCAGCATAGGCAAAGAAGTGAATGCATATTCACTCATCTCCTCTTACACATACAAGTACATACATATAAAATTTTATATATATATATGTACATGTAGATAGGTAGAGTAAGCAATAGTGGGCTAGGTGGACGGAGGTTTTTGGATTGAGATAGAGGACACAAACCATTTTTCATATATATATAATTATATATACATAGAATATGGTGTAGGTATGTATGTAGATGGTGAGTAAGTTGGAGAAAAGAAATAGATGTATATAGGTATAGGAGGAGAAGAAATCAAGAGTGAGGAGTTGCTGGCTTTCGGCAGGCAAGGAAAAAGAAGCATGGGGAAATGTAGGACATGTATATGTATTAGGTGTGAGTGGGGAAATCAAAGTGTGATGCTGGATTGGTTTGATTTCGGATTAGGCCAGAGAAGAAGAAGAGAGAATGAGGAGAATGAAGGAGTAAGGGGGTACTTTTATAAAGAGATATAGGAGTACTTATTGAAACCACCTCCCACATGAACACCACTAACTCCATATTCTAAAATTCAAAACTTGTTTTCCCTCCTACTCCCAAAAATCAAAATATCTGTTTTCCCTCCTCTCCAAAAGGCAGTCGGTTTTTCCCCCCCCCATTTCAAATCCAAAAACATGTGCACGTGCTCGCACTAGCATAGACTTCAAAATTTAATTATTAAAAAACATAAAATATATATATACATAATATGTACATAAAATTATTTTAATTAGAATCTATAGTGTTTCATGCATAAATAAAATATATACACACTTCAAAATTTATTTTGAAAATAAATACGCTTAAACACGCGCACCGAAAGAAACACGTGCATCGCACGTAAAATATTAAAAATATGAAATTCGAAATTATCAATGAAAAATGTTAAAGGAAGTCAAAATACAATATAAGAAAATATATTTTTTAATTTTATATGCATTCCACGACGTAGTCACTACGTACGTAGGAAACACGTGCATTATAAGTAAATAAATATTTAGGTCAAATTGCGAGACAATGAATTTCAATTTTATAAAATGGATTTGAATGCATAAAATAAATAATTTAAACATATAGAAAATATTACACGTAGCGGTGGAAATACAAAGTCGATATGTGCATCAAAACCACGAAAATGCACGTTAAAAATATCAAGATTGAAATATATATTCCAGTTGACTCAAAATATGATAAAATCAATACGGAAAATGCATAAATAGTCGGAAATCAAAATACGTAGTAAAAACACATTACAAAATACACGTGCGTAATACACGAGGACAAAATTGTCATTTCCAATTTTACCGGGTGTTACAACAACACTAGCTCACCTCGTAGCTATCAAACCTGCAGGGGAGTTAGAGTTGTCCACCCTCAGGGAGTATAATTAAACTAGGGTTTAGCGATGTCTGGTGTGAGTATAATTTACTAGTTTAGCAAATAAATTAAACTGTATAAAGAAAATAGAATGAACTTACGAATATCAAGATGATAAATTTCAACCTGAAATATGAACATAAAAACATCATAAATGAGACTTTATATCAAAGTACTCTTCTAAACCTACACCCATCTACATATCCATAACCACTCTCACTACCTTGAAGTTGTGCCTCGATAGGTAGTTCCCACAATTTCCATGGAAATAGCGGGCGGGTAGTTCATCGGCACAATTTTAAGGCATATCAACTTATATCAACTCATATTACACTTATCTTTAGTTTTAAAATCATTCCCATATTCCTCACTTAACACACATCACTTCATGCATCATACTAATATCACATATAACTTTACTTTACGTTCATATAATATTATATCATACATACAACTTTCTTTACTCATATTTTTTTTCCATACCACAATTTGTTCGAGTTATTCACATTAATTTTACACACATAATTCCTTCATGTTTAATCTCGTATATACCACATCATATCAATTCATGTAGATAATTCTTTCACTTTATATTCAAAGACATAACACTATATTAATTCATATATATAATTCTTTTACTTTTCATATTTAATCACATACACAATGTTTCACTTTTCATAAATATTTTCATATCACCATTTCTTTATTTTCATATACAAACACATAATGTAATTTCCTCATTTTTTATACTTATTTAACCACATACTTCATTTACCATTCATTTTCATTTACATACTCATGACTCATATTCTTTCATACTCATCTCCATTCATATACATTTTCATTCTCCTTTTCATATCACATAACATCACACTCATCAATTTTACAACATATTGATATTTATTCTCATCATTCTCATCACATAACTTCACGTTATACAATCAATAACATTACATACATTTTCATAGCATCTCATCACATGTATTTATTTTATTGCATATCGTCACATTCATCCGTTTTCATCACATTTTACTCATATGCATTCAATCTCATAATATCACATTAATTCATATCTTATAACACATATCATAAACATCTTGTAATACATTAACTTTCACTCTCATTATAAATTACAATTTATCTTCTTTTCGTTCTGATTTCATCACATAGATTATTTTAATAATCATTCTCTTTTTATCATATATTTTACCACATAATTCATTTTCATCCCATCATACAACTTATGTTACTTCTCATTCTTATCGATAATATATCTTACTTTTATTTTCATTTACATCTCATAATACAATTTCTTTAAACTTTTTTTCTTACCAGGTAACACACCTCACCCCAAAGCCGATAGCCTGGGTAATAATCACTGCACCCTAGACAAGCTGGGTAATAATCACCACACTCCCAGTAAAACTTGGGTAATATCTCATCACATCCCAAGCCGATAGCTCGATTATTACTTTACATTATTTCCATTTTTATCTTATAATTTACTTTTCTTTTTATTTCCATCCCACAATACATCTATCATATCAACAACCCACCAATTCACACTAGAAGTTGTGCCAAGCCAGGTAGTTCCCACCATTTTCATGGAAATAGCGGGTGAGTTGTTCCTCGACACACTTCCAAGGTACAACATACTCATATCACATCATATTTTACCTTAATAACCATTCTCATAACCATTCCTAATACCACTTATTTTTAATATTCATCGCATAATTTACTTTACAATACATTTAATTCTCATAATACATCTTCTTCACTTTCATTCATATAATGCATAATACATTTTCTTTACTTCTCGTATTCATTCCCATACTACAATTTGTTAATTTTATTCATATTAATTCACACACATACTTCCTTTACTTTTTCATTCTCATTTCGTATTATACACTTTCTATACTTTCTCATATTCATTTCATATCATTGACTTTATTTACTTTCTCAATCTCAACTTATACTATAACTTATTTTACTGTTTATTCTCAACTCATAATACACTTGCTTTAATTTTCCAATCTCATTTGACATCATATGCTTTCTCTATTTTCTCATACTTATTTGATAATACAATGTATTCTACTTTTCATTTTCATCTCATAATACCCTTTCTTTAACATTGATTTTATTTTATAACACCTTACTTTGATATCTATTTACATCTCATAATACAATTCACTTTAAATCTCATTCTCTTCAGGTAATACACCGCTCCCCAAACATAGTTTGAGTAATATACACTGCACCCCAAAGCCGATAGCTTGGGTAATAATTTACTATTCATTCTCTTTATACTCTTTCTTTACTTTCTCATTTTTCCTATCATTTCACATTTATTCATTTTATTAATTTGTCGACCAGTGAGCCACAGTATCCCAATATACTGATAGCCAATAGCCCAGTAAACACGCGGACCTCTGCCCCCCCGAGGTCTTATGCGTCCGAGGCTACGTCTTCCTCCCAATCTATGCCAGTGAGAGAAACACCGCACCCCAAGTAGAACTTGGGTACTTCCTCCCAATCGAAGCCAGTGAGGGAAACACAGCTACCCACCAAGGGTCTTACGTATCGCTGCCCACCAAGGGTCTTACACATTCATCAAGACTAGAGTCGATAGCTGTCCCCAAGATTTCTGTATGTACTAGTCAACAAAATTTAATTGATTATTATTTTCACTTTATCTTTTCATCTCATATTACCACCACATAGCATCTCATCTTTCAATTCAATAACTTGTCACATCTTTGACTTTAACCATGAGAATTATTATCTCATTTTATTATCACATATTGCATACACCATATAATTTAATTTATAAGATTACTACATCATATTATTTCATATCATGAATGCACCTTATTATATATTTCATCACAATACATCATATCATTCCCCCATTTAATCTTCCTTATCTCTTCGTGTGTATATATGTATATATATATATGTATATCTGTTATAACTCCATATATAAATATATCTCCTTATATCAACTATATAATAAAACACAAAGAAAGCTATCAAGTGGCTCTCATTCATTTGGAAGAAAATCAACGTTCTAGATTTTTGCTCCCAAAAGTCATTTTTCCTCCCAAATGTTCCCCCCCCCCCCCCAAATTCAAAATTTTCCCCCCAAAAGAAAACAACTCCTTTATTTATTACTCTCTCTCTCTTCCCCCTTTTTTCTCCTTTTTCATAATTCTCTCTCTTTCTCCTATTTTTTTTTTACCCAAGTATGTCAACAACAAAAAAACAGTGAATGTTTTTTTGGTTATGCAATTTCGGATTATAATTTGTTTTATTATTTCAAATTTTTAATTATGTTTTTTTTTCTTCGGATTATGCTTCCATGACTCGATAACTTTCACTTCCATTTAATTGCTTTTGAATTACCATATTTGATATTATTGTATTATACTACACTGAGTAATTGTTTTAGATTAGAATGCTTCACTGAATTAATTTTGATTAGAATGTTTTTTTTAATCATGCAATTTCGAATTATGTTTTTTTAGAATATTTGGGCATTTGCTGCTTTAAGAAGATCGTTGTAAATTTTTTAATTAACTCGCTTGATCGTGCTTTTATGGACAAATCCATGCTTAATCCCTGTATTTCGGGTTTTTGTAACTGCAAAATTGTATCTTGATCTGCTTTGCTACAATTTTACTTCACGTGTACATCACAAAAAATTTTCTCTTTTATATTCATACATGGTTAACTACATAAAAAAACAAATAAGGGAGAACTAACTGATGCAGTTTAAGGCATTAACCGTAACTCATGCAGTTAGAAAATGAATTGCTACTTATGTTAGACTCCAAATAAAAAAAGAAATCTTTTATGCTCAAGTCACACAGCAAGGAATTTCCGATTCACTACAGTTGTAGATTCACAATACTAATTTTGAATCCCGAGCTGCTGAGAAATAATCCTGCAATATACAAACTAATAAATATCAAGGTTACTTCATAGTCCTACTTCAATGTACATCAGTACATCACCGTCTACTAGCAAATAAATATCTATATAAATCATCTCTTACTATTGACAAGATTTTTCATATGTTTTACCGTTCCGAATACGTGCCGTAGGCACGTGCCCATGGGCATAACTAGTAATGTATATTACTCCATTAATTTAATAAGCATATACATGCCATCCATATCATACATATGATTGCAGAACTCCATTCATATAAATGCCTTTACGATCATGTATATAATACACAACTCTCACCACAAGGGTATATAACTATATTTATATAGCATATGTATAAGCATAACTTTAACCGTATAGTATCGTCAATGTATAAATATCTATGTATATATATCTCTCATGAAATCTTCTTATATCCTCTTTATCAAATAAAATACACAACTTTACAAATATAACCTTGTCAATATATTTATATATCTCCCATAACACACATATATATATACAAATCTCAACACACTTGCATACGCATATATATATTAATACCTTACATCCATTAATTCACTCTGTATCAAACTTATGAATTTATATATACGATGCACTTAACGCATCACACAAAGCAAATCATAATATAAATTTTTACATAGCACAACATATACATAAAATATAAGAAATCATACTCACGACGCGAAAACCGACTTTATAAGCTCTTCGCTATTGCTCCCCGAACTCGTTTCTTTTTCTATTATCATATTTTAACACCAAATAGGGAAAAAAATATTCAAATCAATCACAAATTACAATTAAAATCATTCTAATCCCTCACAGGTATTTCATGGAATGCCTGGCGTGCACATGACACATGCACGCATTCCAATTGATCCTAACTGGATTTTATGCCCATATAATCTTCTAAAAATTATTCTAAATTATTGTTCATAACATATAGGGATTTCTATTATCAACTTACACCAATTACTACTCCCATTATCATTTAATTCCTAAGCCAACACTATAATTATTTTTTAATTTAGTTTCTATCTCTAAATTGCAAAATCTATCACTTCTACTATAAACAAAATTTCCTATTCTCCTTACTATGCCATTTAACAACTAAAAATTTGCAAATCAAATAATAACATACAATTTAAATAAATTTTAACTCACCGTACAATCGATCATTCCAAAAACCAACCCTGGCATGTTGAAGAGTACCCTCCAAATTGCCAAAACCCTAAAATTATTTGAAAAAAGAGTGAAGATTTGATGGGTCGAAGAAGCCCTTTGGTTGGTCGTGAATTGGGTTTCGACCGAAGGAAAATGGGAGAAGAGGTTGTGATTTGGACGAATGAAGGAAAAGGGGAAAAAAGAATGGAAAATTAATTCTAAGCCCATTCTAGACCAAATATTTTTTATAGGGCCCTCCTAGACTCTTTTATTATTTATATGCCCATAAAACTCTTCTTTTCATAATAAAACCCGCTCCACCAAATAAATAATTAAATAAAGGAATATATATATATATATATATATATAATAATAAAATAGCATATTTATGCATATTAATAATAATAATAATATCTGATAACAGTAATAGAATTACAACTGATTATTTTAAAATTATACAATAAGAGGGTGTCACATTTCTCCTTAACAATCTCCCTCCTCATACCTCGCCCCTCGGCATAGTATCCTGAGCCACTTGCAGATTTCTTCGCAACTAGGCTCCCACCTCGTACCTCGGCCCTTGGCACGATATTCCGAGCTGCTTGCAGATTTCTTTGCAAAAGGCCCCATCTCGTACCGTGCCACTCAGCATAGTATCACGAACTAATTGTGGATTCCTACGTAACTAGGCTCCCACCTCGTTCCTCGCCCCCCAGCATTGTATTTCAAGCCTTTCATGGATTTCTCCGCAATAAGGCTCCCACATTAGATTTGGTCCATTGGCTTAACAATCCGAGCCCTCGACATGTAACACCCCAAATTCTCACAGGTAATGCGTAACAAAACAGGATCTTTTACTTCAACTTTGTACAAAAATACAAAGAATTTAAAACTTTTTCATTTACAACATTGTTCTTTACAATAACACAACGAAAATAAATAAGTACAATACAACATATGATAATGGAAGCTCTTCAATCTTATGACAACTCGTCATCGTGACTTCAAGTCCTTACCAAATTCAATCCTGGAACTAGAGAACTGTAGGCACGTCAGTTGCATACAATTGACACAATGCTATAATACAACGATTCCATTATCTTAATCACACAATTGAAAGTAGAAAATATAAAAGTCACTATCCTAATTATGTCAGTATATGATATTATCTTAATGTAACACCCTGCAAAATTGAGTTATGACAATTTTGTCAACGGGTGTTACGCACATGTATTTGTACTGTTACGAGTAATATCCGTGTTACATTTTAATATAAATGTCCTACGTAATTCTGCATCACAATTATTTATACATTTTTACCTTCTCAAAATCCATTTTTATCATATTTCGAGCCAACTTAAATATTTATTTTAATCTTTGTGTATTTACGTGCATTGCATGTGCTTTCAATACACGTGTTTCTATGTACTCGTTGATTATATTGTTGCATGCATATATATAATTAATGAAATGTATTTTACATATTTTGTGTTTCGATTATTATAGACATTTTTTTGTTTTCTCGAATTTATTTTATTTATGATTATTTATTAGCACGTGCTTTACACGTGTTTCTTTTATGCACGTGCAAATTATGTTATTTTATTACAAAGTTGTGCACTAAAATTTTCACTAGGCTAATTATAATGAATTTAATATGAGTATTTATTAAAGTGGAATAATATAGTAAAAGTGAAAATAAAATAAAAAGTGTACAAAATGCGTGCACACGTACACACGTGCAATGTGCACTATTTCAAAAATGCATGTATGTGGGAGTGAGTGGGGTGAGTAACTGGGGTGAGTGAGTGAGTGGGTGTATGAATGGGCATGTGAATAGGTTAGTGGAGAGTTCGTTATTTAAACCACCTCCTAAATACCTATATAAATACCCCTCACTATTAGCCATATATAAACATAAAAATAAGTCAAACAAAAGAGAGACTCAAGAGAGTGAACTTGCTATTTTATTTTTGGCTTTTGGGATTGGCATGGAGGCTTGCGAGATTTTTTCTTTTGGAGATTTGACTAGGAGTTTAATTTGCTAGGGAATTCTTCAAATAGGTGGGTGTTTCTCCAACTTTCTAATATAATTTTGTTAGTAGAATGCCAGATTGTAGAATATATGTGTGAATTGTTAGATGCATGATAACTTATATAGATTGAGTATTTATGTTTAGATTATGTTTAGTTGATTAAAGGTGTGAAATTATGATATAATTGATTTGGGAACATTTTTATAAGTTTTTTGTTTTAAGTTTTAGTTTCCCTTCAGAAAACCATATCTATTAAACAAGATAAAATCTAGAGCTAAACAATTTATATGAGCACCTTGTATATGTCAAGAATATCTCCTTCAAATTTCATAATATTTGGATGTCGTTTACTATTTTAATAAAATCCAAACTTAGGACTGGTTGACAGTTTGGATAGTTGTTGAAAATTTGTATACATTTCGAATTTTGATCATTTCACCATCAAAGATGAAGTATTTTGAGGAAGGTCAAAACTAAGACCTTGAAGTAGACTCGTTAAACTTTCTTTACAGTCTAAGAAATCAATTTTCCATGAAGAATATAATTTACAATAAATTTTACAAGATTGAACAAGTGGTAGTCTGTATAACATTTCGACCCGACCGTAGATTTTGAAGAATTCAGGCTTATAGACACAATATTTTGGAGAAACTTGTAACTACAAAGTTATAGTAGACTTGTATACCTTTAATTCGAGCTAAAGAACACAATGTTTCTTGAAGCATAGAATTTTCTGTGATTTTTACAAGTAGCATAACACAAGCTGCAGTTTTCGGATTTTAACCTACTGTTTTACAAATGAATTTAGATGAAGTAATTGAAGATGAAATTAGATGATATTAACTACAATTTTGTAGCAGACACAGTCAAGTTTTTATGAAATTAAGAAATCTATTTTTGGAGTAGTATTGGAATTTATAAGATTTTTACAAACCATTTGGTTGTTGTGTCTAGTTGAGCATTCAAATTGTGGACAATATATATATGTTGTTACCTCGAAAAGAAGTTGATAAAGAAATAATCTTGGAGTATTGATTAGTGCTTGTGGCCTAGGATCTTTAAGATTGTAGGTTTGAGTCTTGGTTAGCTTGAATTTGGTTGTATTTACTGTTTTGAGTATATTGGAAATACAAATTGATTTCTGGGGAATTTTTTGATGGTATTTTGTACAAATATTTTTGGTTTAATTACCCCACTTAGATAAATGACTAAACACATATTTGGAGATTGGATTTAAAGAATTTGAATGACTCTTTAATGAGTGAGGAAATTTTTATGAAGAGGTTAGATGTAACCTAGTTGATCTCTATGTTGAGATGGCCAGATTCAAGAGACTAGGCGAGGCCCAGAGTGCTGGTAGGTCATGATATGTGAAAATTTGAGAAGTAACCGGTGTGGGTTAACTTTCTCTTTGAGAAGTAGCCAATGTGGGCTAACATTCTCAGTGTTTTAGTTAAGCCCGGTGGATAAGCTAGCTCTAGGTCTTAATAAGTACAATTTAAACTTAAGAACATGCACTAGTATGAGATATGATGAAAAAAGAGCAAACGAGAGTTAAGGACTCCAGGATGAACCGCGGAGTGAGAGAATTCTCAATATTCTAGTACGATGGATGAAATAGGCCACAGAATGATCCACGGAGTGGGATTGTTCTCCAGTATTCCGGGATGAGAGAAATGCTTATGGAACATTTGTGTGATGAGTGTTTCCAGGATTACTCGCGGAGTGGTACAATCCCCGGTATTCTGGGACGATGGATGATATAGGCCACAGAAAGATCCGCATAGTGGGATTGATCTTCAGTATTCCGGGACGAGAACCAGTACTTGCAGAGTATCTAAAACTTGTAGTACTCATAGTAGTAGGTTGCTTGGTGAGGGATTGAACCCTATAATAAGGAGTACGATAAGGTCTTGCCCTCGGACCTATGTAGTATGGGATGCATAGAATCCGAACAAGTGTGCATTAGTGTCATCGTAGTGTGAATGTTTGCACTAGGCATTAAGTCATATCATACACTGACATGTTCAGGATAGTCACTTCTCACATTTTATTTCGCATTCAAGTTTGTGTTTCCTAAAGTAGAAGAATCGTGGTATTATAGCATTACGTCAGTTGTATGCAACTGACGTGCCCACAGTTTTCTAGTTGCAGGATTAGATTTGGCGTGGACTTGAAGTCACTATGATGGGTTGTTTCAAAATTGAAGAGCTTCCATTATCATATGTTGTATTGTACTTATTTATTTCCACTATGTTATTATAAAGAATGAAGTTGTAAATAAAAAGTTCTAAATTCCTTATATTTTTGTACGAAATTGAAGTAAACGATCCTGTATTTGCTACGAATTACCTGCGTTCGGAATTCGGGGTATTACAAATTGTATCAGAGCGAACTTCAAGAAGTAGCACTAAATTATAAGAAAAACACATTAGGGTGGACATTAGAGTGTGAGTGTCAGTTTGGAGTCATGAATGTAATAGTCATTGAACTTGCGTTCATGATACTCTCCTCGTATACATTCATGTGATATTTTATGCGAGCATATTTTTCCTTGGTATGACGAGCGTTATGGTTGGTTTGAACTTACATTCATGATACCTTATACGTAGACTAACTTTTTTTTCTTCTTATATTTTTCTCGTAGTACTTTTCATCTTTAACGCTTAATATTTTACAAAGAAATATTTTCTTCTACTTTTAATTCACTTCGATGTTTATTTTCTCTACATTCCTTAGTCTTAATCTTTTAAATTTGTTTTACTTGTTTTTCAATCCTAAAATTTTTTCCTTAATATGTTTATGTGTTTACTCATTTACATTTGCTCTTACTTTTACGTATTTTACTAAGTTTTAAATTACCACTTATTAAAATACTATTGCGCATATTATTTTCTTTTATTATTACTTCTATTATGTTTTAAATTTTTAATTTTTGTATGATTATATTTATTTTACGTATGCTTTGATTTTACGATACTATATTTTTCCACTATTTTATATTGTCTTATATATTACAGTATATTTTTAACAAGATTGTAATATTTTACTTATATAAATGTGACATACCTCTACACATTATAAATCTTTTTTTCCTACTATTTTTTTGTTATAGCTTATATTTGATACAATTGTTATTACATATTATTTGCTAGTTTGTCTTGTTATATTTACTTTTCACTATTAATAACTACTTATTAATTTTGCTGCTTTATACTTCGCTAGCATACTATATACACTCACTAATTATATTTTTACTTTATTTCAATTTTTATTATCTTTACATTCTTGGTTACTACATATGTTTTCTACTCCTTACTATATATACCATATATTTCGACATACTTACTGTACCTATTATTTTGCACTTATCTAATTACCATATTATTGCATATATTTTATGATATATGTATTATGTCAACCTACTACGTTATATGTTTATTTTCCCATTCCCATTCGCATTTAAGCCTATGCATGTATCTCATCCCATTTTCCTCTCCCTTTTATAATTCATTTTCATTACTACTAATTTCTACTACTTATATTTGATATTTATAATCTATACATCTTTTTAATATTTCATCATTCTAATTTCCTACTTCATTCTCCACTTTTACTCCGATTTTTTCACACACAAAAAAAAACATATATAACATCATACTTAAAATTAAATATTCAATATACAAGTACATCTGGAAGATTAGATCATTCCATTCACCATTTTGGTGCAACCTGATGTCGAGAGGGCAAATCTGCAACTAGACATCAATGGAGGCAAACTGCAACTTGACGTCGGGAAGGCAAAATCTGCAACCGAATGTCCAGAAGACAAACTGCGACCGGATGTTGTGGAAGCAAATCTGCAACTTGATGCCAGGAAGGCAAGCCTGCAGTTGGACACCAACGAGGAGAACCCACAACAAAAGAGATATTCTACTTTAATAACCCCCACTTTTATTTCTATATATATATTGTTTACCACTATACCATTAGGTTGTTGCCTCTAGTTGTGCATTTAAATAGTGGATTATATATATATGTTGTTACCTTGAAAAGAAGTTTATAGAGAAAAAATGTTAAAAAAAAGATATGAAATTGTTTGTAAATCTAATAAAATTATTCAGAAAATACATTATCAAAATAAAAAATGTAAACAGTTTATTAAAAATTACTCTAACCCTACAAACTACTCTAACCCTACTGTAACCCTACTATAACCCTCTAACCCTAGCCGTAACCCTTTGACACTCTACTCTTAAACCGAATTCGATGAATGTAAGGAATTATGTTCAATATTTGTTTATTTACTTTAAAAGATCATATGATGTTTCCAATTTGTTTAGATAGGTGATTATATAATTATTTATTTATTTATTTACTTCAAAACGAACATTATATTTGGGGGAAAATTATTTAAAAAATAAGATATTAAAAATAAAATATGGGAAAGACCATTTAAAACAAATTAATCAATTTTCGAAGTATAAACATTGAGATTGATTAAAAAAACTAGAGACCCAAGTCGAGGCCTATCTCTAAACCTACTCTAACCTTTTAACAGGCTAGGATTAGAGGGTTATAGTAGGGTTACAGTAGGGTTATAGTAGTTTTTAATAAACTGTTTACATTTTTCAACTATATTATTTAGTTTGATAATGTATTTTCTGAATATTTTTATTAGATTTACAAACAACTGTATGAATACCTGGTCCGTAGATGATGAAGTTCTGCCAATATCACTCTACTTAACTCGTTATTGGGGATGACGGGTTAAGATCACTTAAACCGTTATCGTCAATAATGGGTTAAGTAGAGAGATTTTCACAGTGTTCTATGAATACTTGGTCTGTAGATGATGAAGTTCTGCCAATATCTTTCTACTTAACCCGTTATTAGGGATGATGGGTTAAGATCACTTAACCTGTCATCGTCAATAACGGGTTAAGTAGAGAGATTTTCACAGTGTATTTGCTGTTTGTGCATGAAAATACAACTTCAAAAAATGAGTTCATTCACAACAATTCAGAAACTTAGATCACAACAATACAACAACATATATATCAGATCACAACAACTCAAAAACTCATATCACAACAATTCAGAAACTCAGATAACCAATTTGCTATTTGTACAAATTTTCAGTCTACCTAACCCATTATTGCCGATAACGAGTTAGGTTCAAAGAAATTTAAAAATAAAAATATACCCACAGCAGATATATAGTTCACAAATATACAAAATGCACACATACATAAACATTCGCAAACCAATAACAACATCAACATTCACAACAATATAAAGTAGTTCACAAATACACAAAGTGTACATATACACAAATTGCACTCTACTTAAATACACCAAAAATCTACTTATAAATACAAATTGCACACATACACAAATTACACAAATTGAGCATATATATGCAATCAAAAGGGTATTAAATTTTTGATGACCCACAGCTTCCATCGGCACACTCAACTTTCATTCCGTGTAACAACCCTAATTTTTGACGAATACGTCTTGTATACGAACTAGATTCTACTAGCTATAAAATTATAATTTTTGGTTAAAGAAACTATTTTTTTCTCACTAATATCATACATTGTGCATATGAATGTGTATATGAACATATATACATACATGTACATGTTGAATTGGACTTGTGAACCCAAATGAAACCAAACAAACCCACAACACTTGAACCAAACCACTATGGGTCAAGCCCATAAGGTTGGCCAGCCACTATATGGAGGAAAAAAAAGAGAGAGGAAATGAGGCTAGGGTTTCTTAGGATTTTGAACAAAAGAACACCATGATGAGTTCGTGTAAGAACCCCACCACTTCACCACTCTAGTGAGCCAACCTCTTGCTTGATAAGACACCTCTCCTCTTCCCCATGGGTTGAAATCCGGCCACCCCCTCTCTCACTCTCTTCTCCTTTTGTTTTAAAACCCCATCCCTTCTACAACTCTCTCCTACTACTCTTACTCTCTTCCTATACCTCCAAAATCCATTCTTAATATACTTAGCTACTGATTTGGGGTGAGAAGAAGAAGGAAAGCAAAGGAGAAGAAGCAAGGAGCTAGAAGAGTCAAAAAGGCGGTCCTTCAAGCAAGAACTAGCTACTAACAAGGTGGGTGTCTTCAATCTCTTGTTTTGTTTTTGTATGGTTGAATGGTGTTTGATGACTGAAAAAGTGACATGCATGCCTAAGAATGAACTTTAACCATTCGTTTTGTGCTCAGTAATCTAAACCAGAAAATCTTGTTAAAAGACTGAATTTTTGTTGTCAACCCGTAGCTCAGTGCATGAACACCACTTGGAATTTTGATCTGAAATTTTTAGAGGATGATCCTATAGGTGTCGTACACTTTCAGTAATTTTTACAAATTTTTATTATTTTTCCTGCTATTAAAAAAAATTACGAACTTGCATGTTAGTCAGAATAAAAAGTAGTTTTTATTGTTACTATTGTGGAAAGAATGACTTGTATCTCACTGCATGCTTATGGGAATGATCTGAAATTTTAGTATGTACTTTTTAAGGGTATCTAAGACCTATGTTTCAAATTTCATGAGATTTGGACCAATGTAGATATGTCAATAAAATCATGCAAACTGAGTTAGATATTTTAGTGAACAGAACTGCTGTTGTTACTGCCCTGTTTTTGGATGACATTCAAAAGGACATAGTTCGAAATTTACTTGGTATAATCACTTGATTTTTGGAAGTGTTGTCACGTCATGTGCCAGGAAATTTCATGATGATCTGACACCATATGATATTTTAAATAGATTTTATTCCATGACTGTGTTGATTTGATCTGTTGTTCTGGAAGTCTGTATACTTGTTAAAGATGGACCCGTAAGTGTGTCTAAACGACCTTATCTAAAGAGCCTTATAACTAGGAACTTTTAGTAGACACATAGACCTTTCTAGAATGACCATTAAATTGTGATTTGGACAAGTATTCGATTTTATATGATTTTTCAAGTAATGACAGAAACACAGTGAAACATAGAGCTTACTGGTTTGCACCATGTTTATAGAAACGGGTTTGAACTTGTATCTTGTTGGCTTCGAGTTGCTGTTTGAGGTCAAGACTCATGTTATAGATGTGTACTTGGGTTAGGACTTAAGTGATCTAATATTTCTTGCTAAGAGTAGCGCATAGTTGCTTGTAGACCCCATTATAGACCACATTGTTTAATGTTTTGAAGTGAAAATTGTATTGAATGTTGGGGTATTGTTGTAGGCCACTTTGGGATGAAATTCAAGCCCATTGTGTGCTTGTGCTTACTGTCTACTTTGAGTAGAAGCATCAGGAGCGACCGATCGTGATTTCCTCAAGGGAACAAGATCGGGAATGACTCCGTTTTGGCATAAATGCCAAGTGTGTGTTTTCTGTTTGGAATCTTAAATTGTCATTTTTAAGACTCTTAGAACCCCTCTTTGGGTATTCATGGGTTAGGACTTACTCCTAGTGTGGTGTCCCTTGTTGGGGTACGTTGGTTGAGTTTTGAGACTCTAGGACTAAGTCTTGTGGCAAACCTAGATGGGTAGAATAAGACCTGTATCGCATCGAACGCATTAGAGGAGATGACTCGAGCGCCGACGTACTCACCGTGCATGGATGGATTCCATGGTTTGTATTTGGAGCTACCACTTGTCGAGGACCGTGGAGTGTTAAGTTTAGCGGAAGCTATTTGTAGGTTGGGCCGATGTTGCGATCAAACTCTAAGCATCGATGTGGTTGCGACAATCGATAGGGACGATTCACCGGGGGTTCGTGCCAAGTGTGGGCCGAGGCAGGTCAACTCCATGGCTAGTTGAATCCTAGTGTGAAATGGTTGAGATCTATTTTGATAAAAGTGACCAACTAGGGTGTATACTAAAGGAATTGAACTAGATGATCATGGCAAGCAAGTTGATTATCGAGTTAGGGATTTGGGAATGGTAGAAAGATTGCCTAACTAAGGGAAAGGTGTAGCATGGATACTTTGGTAGGACTAGATCGAGTCTTGTTGGAATGTGAGGACTGGCACTAGCGAGGGTGTTCGCCTGTCAGGAGAACGCATGGTGTCATCTCCCCTGAACGAATCCTAGGTTTGTTTAATACGGACAGGGACCCCGAGCTATCCTACGAGTGGTGGCA
This sequence comes from Hemerocallis citrina, assembly GCA_017893485.1. Lineage (NCBI taxonomy): Eukaryota > Viridiplantae > Streptophyta > Magnoliopsida > Asparagales > Asphodelaceae > Hemerocallis > Hemerocallis citrina. The sequence continues at coordinate 221,184,765 of CM030361.1, read as the reverse complement.
ACTCTATTGGGGGCTCCGCTGTCTCAGCAGAAATGCTTGTATGATCCGTAACAATTTTTTAGGAGGTTTGGAGTGTTGACATCGTCTCGACTGCAAGTTCTCTTCTAGTGTAAGGATGAGCATAGCGGATGTGGGAAAACCCTTTATCTGTCAGGTCCTTTGTCGATCAATATGGATAGACGGATTAGACGATGTCTCGGAGAGTTAGACTCTATCTCTATCGGGAGTTCCTCTAATCACTCAGTAATGGAGCCCTTGTGCCCATATATCGGCTTTTGGTGAGGTTCGGGAAGACGTAGATACAGCAACATATCGGGTAAGACGATTTAATTACCGTCACAGGGTAAGCCAGCGACTGGGATCCCGGGCATAGTGGATAAAACTAAGAGGATTGGACACCACTATTAACAGCAGTGACTGGAAGTCACCCAAGGGCCTGCAGCCTCACCATCACTGGAATCAGAAACAGGAGAGAGCACAAGGTTAGGATGCATAGTGGGGGATCGAGCCCCATTAAATTGAAGAACGTCGTTTGGTTGGAGGGTGTGTTGTATGGGATGCATATCTTTCAACCAAGCGTGCATTAGCTCTAGGAGCATGAGTTTATAATGTGTATTAGATTAGGTCATGGCATACACCGACACTTGTTTGACATCACCTTTTTCTTTGCATCAAATATTATTTGTGGTTGATGAGGTTGGAATCATTATACTATAGCGTAGAGAGGATAGCTGCATATAGCATTTTGTCAGTTGTAATCAACTGATGTGCAAACATTTATTAGTGCAGGACTACCGAATAGGGAGCACGGGAAAGCAGAAGTAGGGGAAAGCATCCAAGTGGAAGTTACCGTCCAAATTTTTATTGTACATTCATGTTGTACCAATTATTTGTGATTGTTGTAATCATTGGACTTCGTAATAAAAGTTTGACGTAATAAAAGTTTTTAATTTCCTGTGATTTTTAATTTTCTGTGATTCTGGCTTATGTCACGGTTTCTGAGTTACCGAAAATTAGGGTGTTACAGAGAGGTATTAGAGCCGACTTCAATTTATAGTCCAACACAGTAGGAAAATTAAACTTGGATGCCTTTTAGAGTTGGGTTTTAGTTAGTTGTAGACAATTATAATTCATATTGTTGTTTCTTTCAACTTATGTTTTATAATTTTCCTATATCTTGACTAATTCTAGTATGTGTGTTTTTTTTTAAGGATAGGATGGTGTTTAAGGATATCCTAACTGAGGATGTGTTGATAGAAGAGAGTGAGCCGATTTGAGGGATGATCCGATGATCTTGAGCACGGAGCCAAAGGAGATTTCACTACAAGTTAACCTCAAGACGGACTCGCCTTCACCACTGCCAGGACTAAGTGTGGATCAACACACAGCGGCGGCAGCCAGCATACATCGGGAAATAAAGAAGCTAAGGAGGGAGTGGCTACCGAGTGCTAAAAGATCGAGGTAGTGAAAGATCGACCTCAGCCAAGGACCGTGAAGGAAGTAAGAAGAAGGATGATGAGATCAGACAAAGCTAGTATTAGAGAGATTACTGAAGATTGGAGCTCAGTTTTAGCACGATTAAAGCCACAACCGAGTCTAAGGGAGTAAGTCAGAAGACTTAGGCAGAAGATGCAGGGAATGAAGCACTAAAGCGGCAAGTTGATGAAAGAAAATCTCAAGATGTCGGTATGGACTTCGTCACATAATTACCCAGAAGTTCGAAATGTATGACTCAATTTGGGTTACTTGAGACCCAGTTGATGAAAGTCTACACATTTTTTCGAGAAAGATGACTTAGACACTAGGGAAATTAGCGGAAGTCCACATTAAAGGCGCAAGGAAGCAGCATGGAGTACCAGTATCATCGATTCTAATCAAGATTCAAAAGTTACGTCTCGATTTTGGTAGAGTTTGCAGGCAGCTTTAGGGATTAAGGTCGGGTTCTTTGGGGAACCAGTTCGTGGATGAATCACTTGGGAGCCGGAAAGCCGTATAAGCTTTCTTTCCCCGAGTTATTTAGTATGTGAATGTATGTTTGTCTTCCTGACTTAACATACTTCTGAGGACAGAACTATTATAAGGAGGGAGTATTGTAATATTCCGGACAGATATTATAGTGTATAAATTATTATTTTTTAAATAAAAATATTTTTATTGGAATTACTGTGTTTTCTCATTTTAAAACTTACCTGGACATATATGCTAGTAAATATATACAGGTATTGTATCTGTTTTGTGCACTTGTGCAAAATCTTGAACAACACATTTTTTTAGAAATGGCCGAAAAATCCCGGGCAGGTATTTAAAATTATTATTTTATTTTATTTTCCCGAAATGAAATATTTTGGTTGATATCACCCGGTTTTGTTAATGAACGTTATCCGTATATATATACCAGTCTATATACATCTGTATTGTATCAAATTGGAACTGGAATCTTCCGGGCGGATAATAACATTTATTTTATTACTATTTTCGTAATTAATTTATTTTTTTACAGATTGAGTGGCATTACAAATGGAAATTATCGGTATATAGATATATACATACGTATGCGTATTGTACCGATTTCGTACGTTTGTACAAATCATGTAGTATGTGTTTTGGACAAAAATATTTTATTTTTGTCATGATTAATCAAATTTTGATGGCTAGGATTTGCTTGGAGGCTTTAACATAGGGTTAGGATTAATTAGGGATACATACGAGTTAATATGTGCTTTCTACTAGAACAATCCTCTCCACCTCACCATGCCACCTCACCCCTCCACCTCCTTACTATTCTTGGCCAGTCAAAACCATATCCAAGGGATTTTGTGCAATTGTGTTGGGTATTTTGCACTTTCCACCCTCTTTTCATCCTATAAATACCCCTCCCCTTCACACTTTGCCTCATTTACAAGAAAAAAAAAGAGAAAGGAAAAGAAAGAGAAGGAAAACCCTAAGTGTTCTTCATTTGGGGTTTTTTTCATAGGAGTGTTCTTCATTCAAGTTGTAGTAGAAAGCTAGGAGGAAGGAGAAGGAAAGCTAGCTAGTCCTTCCTACAAGAATCAAAAGGTGGGGATTCTCTACTTCTAATTTTAGGTTGCTTGTTCTTTTTAATTACTTTTGTATGTAGAAAAGAACCCATCTTTAGGGTTATTATTGGTTCTATATGAGTAAAGAACCCATCTTTTAGGGTTATTTGTTGTAGGATAAAAAAACACATCTTTTTTATGGTGGATGTGGTAGGTGTATGTTCTAAATAACTTGGACTATTTTTCTAAGCATATAAGTGGTTGTAGGTTAAAAAGAACCCATCTTTATGATGTGTTTTTGTGTATGTATGTTCCTAAATAACTTGGACTAATTCCTAAGCATAAGCATGTTTGTAGGGATCAAAATGATCCCATGAAAAAGATGGATGGTGAGACCTAATTAAATGGCATAAAGGTTGATTTTTTGAGACCTTGTATGGTTAGTATTGTTGTGATAATTATTTTGAACCACTTGGACTAAGATTTGTGCATAAGAATGGTTGGAAAATTAAGGGGGAATTCTCTATTTTATTTGTGTTGATTCTTGTCCTCTTTTGTTGTGTGTATGTTTCTAAATGACTTGGACTAAGTATTAAGCATAAGGTGGTTGTAGGGATCAAAATGATCCCATGAAAAAAAGATGGATGGTGGAACTTAAATTAAAAACACATAAAGATTATTTTTTAACCTTGTTATGTTTATTGTTGTTATTATGGTTATTTTGTTAACACAAATGACCACTTGGACTATAACTATGTGCATATAAAGATTAGTGTAGTGAGAATATTTACTCACCCATTCTAAGGTTGTAGGCCCATCTAGCTATTTTTTTTAAAAGACAAGTTTTGTTATATGTTGCTCTCTACTTTGTTAAGAAATTATTCTTTACTAACCCTTGTTCATAAAAGGTTGCTCTTATTGTATGTAGGATCTTGTAGGATTGAAGAAAAGCGGGTTGTAGTATGTAGTAATTTGTAGACTAAATAAATGTAGTCTTTGTAATATATAGGACTTGTAATTTCCTAATGAAGTAGTCTTTGTAATAATTTATATTAGTCTTTTGTAGCATATCCTAAATTATTCTAGGTTGTTAGAGAACCCATGCTTGAATTGTAGCAAAGAACCCATCCATGCTTATGTGAACCCATGAACCTACCATGTTTGTGTTCTATGTCAAAAAGAGAACTTATTCATGCTTGTGAACCTACCATGCTTGAGTTGTAGAAAAGAACCCATTTATACTTATGTGAATCCATGAACCTACCATGCTTGAGTTTTTTGTCAAAAAGAGAATCTATTCATGCTTGAGTTTATGTAGTAATTCTAGATTCAAAAAGGACCATTTATACTTGTGAACCCATGAACCATGCTTGTGAAACCCATGAACCCATTCATACTTATGAACCATGTACCCATTCATGCTTGCAATATTTAGTTGTTCTTTGTAAAGAACCTACCATGCTTGCGTTGTAGCAAAGAACCCATCCATGCTTATGTGAATCCATGAACCTACCAAGTTTCTGTTTTATGTCAAAAAGAGAACCTATTTCATACTTGTGAAACCCATGAACTATTCATGCTTGTGAACCCATCCATGCTTAAGTTGTGTAGCAAGGGAACCCATTCATGCTTATGAACCTATTTCATACTTGTGAAACCCAGGAACCATTCATGCTTGTGGAACCCATGACGAACATTATGCTTGAGTTACTAACTATTGAAGTAAAGAAACATACCATGCTTGAGTTTTGCGTTCTATGTCAAAAAAAGAACGTATACATGCTTGCGAACCCATCCATGCTTAAGTTGTTATAGTAAGAAATCCATCATGCTTAAGTAGTATACCATGCTTAAGTTGTTATATGTTGTTGTAGAAAGAAACCCATGCTTGAGTGGATTATAGTAAGTATACCATCCTTAAGTTGTATACCATGCTTGACTTGTTGTAGGTTGATTATAGTGAGAAACCCATGCTTGAGTTGATTATAGTAAATATACCATGCTTGAGTTGAAGTAGGTTGATTACAGTGAGAAACCCATGCTTGAGTTGATTATAGTAAGTATACCATGCTTGAGTTGTTGTAGGTTAATTATAGTGAGAAACCAATGCTTGAGTTGATTATAGTGAGAAACCCATGCTTGAGTTGATTATAGTAAGTATACCATGCTTGAGTTGTTGTAGGTTAATTATAGTGAGAAACCCATGCTTGAGTTGATTATAGTGAGAAACCCATGCTTGAGTTGATTATAGTAAGTATACCATGCTTGAATTGTTGTAGGTTAATTATGGTGAGAAACCCATGCTTGAGTTGATTATAGTAAGTATACCAAGCTTAAGTTGTTGTAAGTTGATGTAGTAGTGGAACCCATGTTTAAGTTGTATACCATGCTTGAGTTGTTGTAGGTTGATTATAGAAATATACCTTGCTTGAGTTGTTGTAGTAAGAAACCCATCGTGCTTGAGTTGTTGTAGCAAGAAACCCATGTTTGAGTTGATTATAGTAAATATACCATGCTTGAGTTGTTGTAGAAGGAAACCCATATTTAAATTGTCATGCTTGAGTTGTAGAAAGATACCAAGCTTGAGTTATTGTAATTGTTCTAAGTAAAGAACGCGTGTTTGTGTTATTGAGGTAGTTCTAATAAAGAACCCATGTTTGAGATGTGTTGTTGTTTTAGATTCAAAAGAATCCGTGCGTGTTTGAGTTATATGATTGTAGTGGTTTTGGTTGAATTCTAAAAGAAACCCATTAGTTTAGCTTGCATGATAACCCAATGGAACTACTGAAATGAACCCATGTTCCACATTTGCTCTTGTTCGATTTTTAAGAAGAAACCCATGAAACTAGCTCCATGATAGTTCTAGCTCGAATTGGCGAAGAACCCATGCAATTAGGTTCAAGGTAATTCTAGCTCAACTTTGAGAAAGAACCCATGAACCTAGTCGCATATTGTCATAGTTCAAATTTGGGAAAGAACCCATGAGTTCTAGTTATATGTGGTTCTAATTGAAATTGGACCATATGATGTGTACATGCTTCGTCTTCAATATATGGAAAGTAATGGTTGGGAAAGTCACTAGTATTGTTAGCTAGATAAATGCTAGCCTAGGGGTCATCGAACATCAAGACTCGCATCTTACTACCTTGGAAATTGTGGATAAATCACACCTCGAGCACCGACAGATCTTAACTGATGTGGGTTGATCGCGGGTCGAGAGTGTTGACGAGATCCGAGTTAGGGGTAGTGATAGGATCTCATAATTGCCGTAGGGGCCATCAACCATCAAGAATCACATCTTCCACCTTAGAAACTATGGATAAATCACACCTCGAGCACCGACGGATCTTAACTAATGTGGGTTAATCGTGGGCCGAGAATGTTGACGAGATCCGAGTTATGGGTAATGATGAGTGAGAGAGATTTCCATCACCGGTGACTTGGATCGATAGGCCATGAGTTGGATCGGGATAATCATAAGAAAGTTATTGAAATCCCCGTGAGACTGTTTGGGTTTAGTGACATCGTTAGGGTAGCAACTTATGGCTTTTATTACTTAAACTTTACTTATTATCATTTTTGCCGAAGGGAAAGAGTTGGTGTTAAGGGTGATTCCTTATGATCCGACCTATCCTATAGGCCGACACTAGGTGATGTTATTGGGTTGTACCTTCCCGTCAAAGGGATACATACTGTGTCATCTCACGAGTTGGGAGCACGGGTTACGTATCTCGTCTGTTAATTCCAAAAATACCGTGGCTTGGGGTGCCACAGGATGCTACGTGCAGTCCTGCGCTTGCGAGACCCCAGGGGTGCCACAGGGTAGGCTTCACGCTATCCTGCGCATGCGAGACCCTATGTTCTTTTGATTTTCGAATGAGGCCCAATACGCTGGGCTATAGTGGCAAACCTGGACTCCACTGTATGACTGCAGTAACGGAACTAGACCGTACCTAAAACCTTGTTTTTGAGTGACGTCTAGCATGCCAGGTAGTAGTGGCAAACAGAGACACCATAATCGTACTGCATTGGTGGGACTTGACCCACCTGCAACCTCACAGTCACGTTGTATTATCAGGAAAAGGATTGTGTACAATGTAGAATTCTTAATGTGGGTTCAAATCCATATATATGAAAAAATGGCTTGAGATGCGGCGTATGTAGTATGGGCTGCATACTGTTCCGGATACTTGCTTGCAATAGAATAAGTGCATAATTGCATTAGTTAATCGGGTATTAAAGTCTAAGGCATAGCATACACTGACACATCAATTATATATACATGTTTCTCTTTTCATCAATCTGTTTGCTTAAGGAGAGAATCGTTGCTAGTTATCAGCCTTAAAAACATCAGTATATGTAATTACATCCCCATTTCTTTAGGTACCAGATTGCAAAAGTACAGGTACAGGATTCAGGAGGACTCAAGGCGATAGAAGCAAGAATCATTTTTATTTCCGCTGCATTATATGTTGTTTACTATTGTTCCATTGTAACAATTTTGTAATATATTCATTTGTTGGAAAGCATCCAAGTGAAATACCAAGTGTTGTTCTTTATTCATTATACTCTGATGTAATATGTTGAAAGTTGTAACACTTGGGATTGTAAAGGTATTATTGTAACACTGTTGTAATGTATTGCAATTTTGTAAACATTCGGATTTGTAATACATTTGCGTTGAATAAAATATTTTAAATTTTCTTGTTTTTTTGTTTATTGTGGCTAATTGAATAAAAGATTCTGGCTTATGTCACGGTTTCTGAGTTACCGAAAATCGGGGCATTACAAATATTAGTATCTGAGTTTTTTCTATTCCTCTGACAAGCTTTGTGTTTTCTCTTCTTCTTACAGGACTGAGGGGCCTTGGGGTTTGGCCTATGGATTTTTTGGTTGTTGTGGGCTGTTCCTTCTTCGGATGCAGCCTGCTGCAAATCCGCTTCAGCCTACAGTGTTCTCTCGTGGAAGTTGGTTTGCTTTTTGGGGCTGTGCTGTTTTTCTGTATTTCTCTTTGCTGCAATCAGTTCTCCGTAATGTGTTACGCTTTCTATTATGCTTTTTGTTTATGTTCTTTGCTACCTCTTTCTTACCTCTTTTGAGGGTGTCCTTCAGGGATGCCTCTGTGATTATGTTCTTTCCATGCTGGTTACTCTTAATTAGCTATTTTGCGCTGCTTATATGCCATTCTCTTTCCAGTGTTCCTTTGTGTGTTTGGATTTCTTTGGGATCATGGTTCTTTTGTTCTTACCTGTCGGCAGCTCTATCTTTGTTATTTTTTGGTGGTACTTTGGGGATTTGGTTCTTTCCCTGTCTATAGCTCTCTTTTAGCTATTTTGAGGCAATCCAGTTGGGGTGCCACTGTGATTCGTGCTTTTGTTCTGGTATGGCCGGTTCGGAACTGTTTTCTGCTCTTGTTCTGATTGTATTGCTCCATTCTGTTTTTTGTGTGCGGGTAGTGCCTGGTTGTGGCATTGTATGGAGTGATCCCCGCTACTTGTTCTTTTTGGAGTGCCCCTGTTCCTTTGAGGTGTGTCGATATTTGTTTTCAGGTGGTGGTTTTGGGGATTTGCTATTGTCTGCGAGCTATTGATGGCTTTGGCGGGGTTCATTTTAGGATTTCTTCTTCGTGGATCTGTTTAAGTCAGGTTCAGCGACTTTTGGCAACGCTGGAGGCTAGTGGCGGCGTAGGAGTCCTGTTTGTGCTGCTATTTGGCGCGGCCATCGTGTCTTGGCTGATCCGCTGGCCATTGACACTTCCATTCCGATCGATGCAGGGTCTTGTGGGAGGTTGCCTTGTTCTTTTCTGGGTTGTTTTTTTGCTCGGCTTAGCCCTGCTTTGCTTTCTTCATTCAAGTGTTATTTGTTGTTTTGATAACAATGTGTTATTAGTTTGTTGCATTTTTTTTTTTCTTGTGATTTTACTTCTGGTAAAATTTTGCGATGTACAGACTTAGTTATTTATTATATATATATATATATATGTGGCTGGAGTCTTAGGACTCTATCTGTCTTATCAAAAAATATATAAACAAATATCAAGCGTCAAGTATCATGTAGTTATGTATCAAGTGTCATGGAAACAAGTCTCATGTATCATGTAGTCAAGTGTCAAGCAAGCATGTATCATGTTCAAGTATCATGTTCTAGTCTTGTAGTGATTACTATCTAGGTAGCACTTCATGCATCCCAGCTTTTACTACATGGTTGCTACAGCAAACAGTTTCGCTTTAGATTTCATAGTGGACAATAGAGGGCAGTGTACTTAGGGACAAGTCAAGTAATCGAGCTCCAAGCTCCAAGTATCATGTAATCATGTGTCAAGTTGTGCAAGTGGCAAGTATCGTCTCTTGCGTGCAAGAGTCAACAAATCACGTGTCAAGTATCATGTCTCAAGTCATCACGTAGGATCAGTGGATCCCCTTCCGAGTACACATTTCTGAATTATCCACTACTAGATCTTTCCCTTAAATCCCGACTTGATTATTTATTATTAATGTCAGACAAGCATGTAGGTGTGCAAGATGTATCAAGAATAACATGGCATGATCATGTGACAAGTTAAAGTTGTAAGGTAAACATGTACGGGTGCAAGATAATACATGAAAGAATGAAATAGCCAAATCTCTAGTTCAGGACAACAAGACCATACTATAGTAAAATAGTGATTCCCAGGGTTACAAACATGCAAATCTGAAACCATCAAAACATTTAGAAAATTGACTCTCAACCGAATCTAGAGAATACAAATAAGTAATATACAAATTCACAAAAACATAACTCAAAACTGATTTGAATTCAGAAATTAGGTTCAGCCAGAAATCAGGAAATCGAATTCAAGAGCAGGAAAACAGCATGAAAACTCATTAAATAAATCCACGAATAATCTGGGGTATTCCCCTATATGTATAGTAACATAATATAATTTTTATAATTTTCCAGTAAGATTATCTTGGCCAACAAAAGTCAGAAAACGTCAAGAAACGATATTTTGGCAAATCTGGAATTCCCAACACTGCTGTACGAAAACTGTAATATCTCGCAAACCGTGAAACAAAATCCAAATCCGCCAAAGGAACATGAAAATAGACAAAATAATATAACTTTCATATTTCATAAATATTTTTCATACAGGAAAAGGAATTAGGGTGAAAATACAAATTTTTACAGAACAACGCGCAAAATCCAGCAAGTATAGTCTTTACAAACAAGAATGAAACGACATATAAAACTCATCAATAAAATCCACCAAAATTCTGCGTAATCCCTAAATAGATATAGAAATACTGTCCAAAATTTCAGATCAAAATAATATGTTTAGCACTAGTATGAAAATAGTCTAGTCATCAAAATCATCAAGAAATGAAATCTGGAAATGAAATACACCTCTGTAGTAAAACGATCATATCTCACACATACAAAAAAAAAATCGACCAAAGTCAGAGAGGTTAGAAAGAAGACGGATTTCTCTAAAAATCATGTTTTATACTGAAATTAAGATACTGATCTAAATATGGTCTAAATAACTGATCAAGACAGATTACCAGCAAAATACAGAATTTCGTTTATGAACAAAACCAACATGAACCACACGAAACTTAATCGAAACATAACTAAACACGAATTAGAGTCTACTAACATGAAATAGGGTATACGACATGTCCACAACAAGTATATCACATGGATCTCACAAGCGCACGAGTTCTCGTAATTGTTTCACATATACATCATATCAGGAAACGGTCACTCCTAGGTTAATTCATGTCATATGTGTCATGAGTCAACTATGGTCAATAGCACTATAGAGGCAATACTCATCAAACATACATCACACACGAGTTGTCTCTAGAACCCAACTACACTACAATCGGTATTTTTGACTTGTATCATACAAAGGAAGTTGAGTACAAGTTACATGCCTTAACCGAAGACGAAAAACAAGTCCAAGCAAGAATAACGGGAACGGATTCCCGGAGAAACGAACACAATGAAAGAAACAGAACCCACGAACCACGACGAACTCAAGAACTCACACCGAACACACGAAGCAAGAAATCCAACGACACAACCATGAACAACGAATTCTGCAAACACACGAACGAACCTAAGAACAAGTCTCACGAACCCAACTCACTCACCAAGAGAAGGCGAGGGAGAGGACATCGGCTAGGTGCTGTTGTTGTCGACTGAGGGCAGCACACGGCTAGGCGGCACTGGCTGACAGCGATGGGGAAGCACAGTCCCCTGCAGCCGCTGTGGAGGCGTGTCGGGAGGCGCCCGGATGCTGCCTAGCGTAAGGGGTGAGGCGTCGCAGGAGTTCGCTGAGTTGCCGAGGTGGGAAAAGGGACGGGGAGAGATATGGGAGCACGGGAGAGGAAAAACGATAGGGATAGGTGGTAGCATGGGTTATATATATGGGTTGAAGTTTAGAGTTAGTAGAGGAAGGTGCCGGCACAGTGGATGCAAACGGGTCGGGTCTGCATGGCAGTGGAACGGGGGGTTTCGGGTTTGGGGAGGTGCACTTGGTTTCGGTAGGGGTTAAATCAGGTAAGAATTAGTGGGGGAAATTATGGTAGCTAGGATTTATATTAGGTAATTTAATAGGTATGAATTAAGTGTATGGGTTAATAACTGAGGGGGTGTAGTATAAGTGGAATATGGAATAGTGCAGTGATTAATGAATGGGATTTGAAAATTGGGTATGGTTTAATAAAAAAATAGAGCATGGCAATAGTTCTCGGGTGTATAACTTAATGGATTGATAATGGTTTGGCTAAACGTGATATAGGGCTTGAGTTTTAATAGGGTATGAGATCCAAAATTTAATAGGCAAAATGAATTAAAAAAAATAACAAAGTGGAAATAAAAATAAATTTAACTGTGAAAATCAAAAATAATGGCACGACCAAAAAGAGACAACTCGAAGGGGGACAACCGAATCAAGAATTCAATTAACAAGAAGACAAAATGATAAAATGAAAATATGTATGTTGAAACAAAAATCCAATATACGGTCCAAAAGATGTACAAGGGGAATAAAAAGGGAGAAAATACACCAAAACGAAAAATACACTCAAAATACACAAAACGAAAAATATGGGTTACAATCCTACCCACCTAACAAGAAGAATTTCGTCCTTGAAATTCAAACAAGAAGACACATAAGGTAACCCCAAACAAACAAAAGAACCAAACAAAACTACTCAAACAAATGAGGAAACCTCTGCTGAATTTCCTTCTCCAGCTCCCAAGTCGACTGACCAGGTGAGTGAGGATTCCAAGCAACAGGAACCAACTTGATGACCTTGTTCTTAAGCATTTTCTCCCGCCGATCCACGATAGCAACTAGCGGAATCTCACAAGTCAAATCCGGCCGAACGGTCAACTCAGAATAGTCAATCATGTGGCTTTCATCTCGGATATTTCTCCTGAGTTGTGAGACATGAAAAACATCGTGCATTCCTGATAACGGTGGCGACAATACAAGACGATAGGCCACCTTGCCTACTCGCTCCAAAATCTCAAACGGTCCAATAAACCTAGGGCTAAGCTTGCCCCCACCACCGAACGGAATGACACCGCGCCACGGTGATACCTTTAGGAAAACATGGTCCAACACCAAACTCCAAAGATCTCCGATGGACGTCAGCCCATCGCTTTCTGCCGATCCTGAACTGCCTGCAAATGCTTCCTGATCTGAACCACAACATCAACTATCCTGGTGATCAACTCCGACCCAACAACTTCCTCTCACCAATGTCATCCCAGCAAACTGGCGATCTGCACTTCCGCCCATAGAGTGCCTCGAACAAACCAGCTTTAATACTGGCTTTAAAGCTATTATTGTACTCGAACTCTACGAGATGCAAATGGTCCTCCCATGATCCACCAAACTGAAGCATATAGGACCTCAACATGTCCTTAAGAATCTGAATAGTCCTCTCTGACAGTCCATCAGTCTGGGGATGAAAAGTTGTATTGTACTTTAATTTGCTTCCCAAACTGTTCTGAAGACTCTCCCAGAACTAAGATCTGAATCTCGTATTCCTGTCGGATACAATACTGAATGGAACCCCATGAAGTCTAACAATCTCTTGCATGTACCCCTCAGCCAGGCTCTCAGTACACTACCCGACACGAAATGGAATTAAGTCAGCACTCTTCGTCAAACGGTCGACAATCACCCAGATGGCATATGACCCTTAGGACTCCTGGGCAAAGCAGTCACAAAATCATGGTGATATGTTCCTACTTCCACTCTGGAATAGGAAATGGTTGAAGAACTCCAGCGATTCTCTGATGCTCTGCCTTAATCTGCTGGCAGATCAAACACTGAGCAACAAACCGAGCTACAGCTCCCTTCATACCAAGCCACCAGAAATGAAGCTTCAAATCCCGATACATCTTAGTACCGCCGGGATGGATAAAATAGGATGACTGATGGGCTTCCTCAAGCAACCTCTGACGAACTTCACCTTTCGGGACACATAACCTGGACCCAAAACGAAGTGATCCATTAGCATGAATAACCATGTCCGTCCTGGACCCAGACTCAACCTCAACTCGAAAACTCTGCAAATGTGCATCACCAGCCCGCGCCTCTTTAATCTGATCAACAAGAGACGACTGAAGCTAGAGCACAAAACAACTCCGATCAGAACTCGGTAACAAAACCTCCAACTCCAACCTCCTCATCTGCTCATTCAGATCCCTCTGCTGAGTCAAGAACATAACTGTCGATCTCCTGCTCAAAGCATCTGGCACCATGTTTACTTTAGCAAGATGGTATTGCAAACTGATGTCATAATCGGCCATAAGCTCCAACCAATGCCTTTGCCTCATGTTTAACTCCTTCTGGGTGAAGACGTACTTGAGACTTTTGTGGTCTGTTAAGATCTCCACTTGGTCTCCAAGTAAATAATGTCTCCACAGCTCCAAAACATAAATCACTGCCTGATATGGCTAAAAATGGTATTAAATCGGAACCGTTCAGATGGTAATTTCACCAACAGACGGGTCCGAATCGGGCACCGAGTCCCTCCTCTTGGACCCCCTAACCCATGAACGGATCTGTTCAGCTAGAAATGGGTCTCAACCTATTAGGGGCCAGCTCAACTAGATTGGAGGAAATCCTGGCTCGCTCTGATCTTGAGAAGGTATTTATAACCATCCTTATCCTGCCACACCGGGTAATAGGAATTCACTCTTATCCCAAAATAGGTCCCATGGCGGCTATAAAAACCCCCTACCTCCTACCGAAAAAGGTGATCACTCTTTGCACACTTGAGCTCTTTCCCTTTACTTTTTCTGGTATTGACAAGAGCGTCGGAGTGTTCGTCGCCGGGATCCATCCTGGTGTTTCGAACGTTTGTGTAGGTCAGCAGGAGCACCAAGGAGTCAATCTATCAATAAGGAAGAAGGGAGATCCAGACTGTTCGAGTTCCTCACGAACCTACAAATCTCATCTATTGCCCACACACCAGAATCCAGCGGCAACAGATTGGCACCGTCTGTGGGAAATACTCCACAAGCAACCCAGTCTTCCTCCTCCAGCCGAAGCTACTCCTAGCCATGCCTCCCAAGAGGAAGCTCGCAACATCCAACCGAAGAACAACCACTTCTCTTCCTCATCCTCCTCCTCCTCCTCCGGAGGATCTCCCTCCACCCGGCCAACAGACCCTACAGCTCGAGCAGCAGGCTCTCCAGTCCATTTAGCAGCCTATAGGGCCCCAAGCTTACGTGGGGGAGCCATCTAGGCAAAGCCGCCACAAGAAAACCGTGCATTAGGTTTCAAGTGTCCATCCACAATGCCTCTACAAATTCTATGGCCTCCTACAGCCCTCCTACCCCAAAGGATTCGCGGAACGTTCTTAACAATTGGCAAACCGAGCCAGGGCCCGATCTTCGAACTCATCTGGAGAAGAGGTGGACCCACGAGGCTAACCCTCGCTAGGAGCATGCGAGGGATCGGTCGCCATGCCGATCAGATCGTAGGGGGTCTAACTCCCTCCAGAGATGGAGGGACTCACCTCCGCATCGCCCCAGGCAAAGTCATTCCCCTGCTAGCCGTCCTGCATCTCGAGCCGACTGCAAGTAGGAGGCCCCCGACACAATGGCGAAGTTCTAGTAATTTCAGGAAGCGGTCCATCGGGCGCTCCATGCCGCCCCCAACAATGGCCCTCGGGCACCCAGTCCTCGGCCATCATTGTCGCTCCCGAAGTCCCCGACCAGTTCCGAGCAATCACCGCCGCTCTCAGAGTCCCACGCCAGTTCCGAGCCATCGCTGCCCTTTTCCTGATCACCATCGTTGCTCCTGAAGTCCGCGTCCTACTCCAAGTCACCCCCGTCGTTAAGTTAGTCCACCACCTACCATGAGCCATCGCTGGCGCAGCCCCAGCCCTCCTCAACATAAGGATGAGTCTCGGGGCTCAGCCAGGCAAGACCGGAGGGAGGGCTCGATCTACCGCCGTCTCCAAGAGATGGAGAGGTGCCTCGGCCAGCTTGATCGAGACGAAGAGCAACAGGTAAGGGACCTCCATCCAAGTAGGCCCCCATTCTCCCACACCATCATGGAGGCTACAGTTCCCGACAACTTCAAGCCTCCACACTTTGAAACCTGCACTGGGGAGTCAGACCCCGCGGATCACATTTAAAGTTTCAAAACTCTAATGATGATCCATCATGCAGCCGATGCCCTCCTCTGCAAGACATTCCCAGCCACACTTAAGGGGCCAGGTCGGGAGTGGTATTCTCGACTTGCCCGGGCATCTATCTTCTCCTTCAACCAATTCGAGGGACTCTTCCTCATGCACTTCGTGAGCAATCGCCGCACGGAGAAGACGAGCACCTCCCTGTTGTTCCTTAACCAAAAGAAGGGTGAATGGTTGGGGGAATAAGTTACGCGTTTCACTGCTGAGGCCAGATCCATCGACTCCTTGGAACCTTCGGTGGCCACTGTAGCCTTCCAATCCAACGTCCTCAATGCTGACCTCAGGGTGTCCCTCGCCAAGAAGCCCCCTCGAGACTTCTCAGAGCTCCTACTTCGGAGTGAGAAGTACATCCGAGCGGAAGAAGCTCTCCACTGCCACACCTTTGAGGCATCGACTTCCGGGAATAAGCAGAAGGGCACAGAAGAAAAAGGAGCTAAGAAGCTCCAGAAGGACAATGGGGGTCAGCGGCATCCTCCTCCTCGGTTCGAGAAATTCACTCCGCTTAATGCGAGTGTATCTGCCATCCAGATGGAGATCGGGAACGAAGGCCTCCTACCACCTCCCCCAAAGATGAATACTCCGGGAAAGAAGAGAAACCAGAATAAGTAGTGTCGTTTCCATCGGGACCACCAGCACGACACAGACGAATGTCGCACCCTCAAAAACGAGATTAAGGCCCTCATCCAGAGAGGGCAGCTCACTCGCTTTGTGAGAGGAGACCAAGCCAATCTGCCTCCATCGCTAGGGGGCTAACAGGCATACTGAGCAGCGCACGGAAACTCCGGAGGCCAAAGTAGAAGGCATCTTGCACCTGATACACGGAGGCTCAAAGGGGGGAGGTTCCAACTCCTCCCGAAAAGCCTTCGTAAGGGAGGTTAACTTCGTACAGAGCCATCCTCCCCCAAAAGGCCTAGGAGTCCCTGTGACATTCTCCGATAGGGACCTGGAGGGAGTCTGGACACCCACTGTGATGCCCTCGTCATTAATCTCCGAATGGTGAACTTCAAGGTTCGTTGGGTCTTGGTGGACAACGGCAGCTCCGTTAACATCCTTTTCTTGGAGGCCTTCAAAGGCCTCCTGCTTTCGAGGGACCGACTCAAGCCCGCAGGCTACACTTTTCACGGGTTCACTGGGGTCCCGGTTATGGTCGATGGAGTTATAACCCTCGACGTAACGGCTGGAAAGGCCTCGGTAACTCGCACGAAGCCAATGGACTTCATGGTGGTCGATGTCAAGGACGCCTATAATGTTATCCTGGGTAGACCAGGTTTGGCCGCACTTCAAGCCATCCCTTCAGCCTACCACATGAAGATGATGTTCCCACGCCCTCAGGACTGGGAGAAGTGAGGGGAAGCCAAGAAGCATCTCGGAAGTGCTATATGACCTCGATGGGTGGTCTAGCTCCCTCTTTGGAAGCGCTCGAACTTCTTCAAGAAGGCGGTCAAACTATCTCCGAGCCCGTGGACGAATTGGAGGAAGTGGCCTTCTCCGAAGAAGACACCACTAAAATGTTCTGCGTCAGCAAGGCTCTCTCTCCCTCCATTAAGCAAGAGATCTCCCAGTGCATATGGGAGAACCGCGACCTCTTCGCCTGGAGTGCAGCTGATATGCCCGAGATCTCAGAGGAGCTCTCAATGCACCATCTGAGCGTCACCCCTGGGGTCAAGCCTGTCTAACAGAAGAGGCAGAAGTTTTCCCCCAAGAGGCAACTTGCGATCAAGGAGGAGTTTGAGAAACTCCTCAATCCCCACTTTATCCAGGAGGTGAACTACGCTGAGTGGCTCTCAAATGTGGTGATGGTCAATAAGGCCAATAGGAGCTGGAGAATATGCATTGACTTCACCGATCTTAATAAGGCGTGCCGAAGGATCCTTTTTCTCTTCCCAGCATCGATGCCCTGATCGATGCGACCTCCTAGCACGAGCTCCTCAGCTTTATGGATGCCTTCTCAGGGTACAAACAAATTAGGATGTTTCCTCCCGACATCCCGAAGTTGGAGAAGCTGGCTCTCGCCCTGGTAATGGCGGCCCGAAAGCTCTGCCCCTACTTCTAATCCCGTTCGGTGGTCGCCCTTACCGACCAACCGTTCAAACAAGTTCTCCACAAGCCCGAGACTTTCGGGCAGCTCATGAAGTGGTTCATCGAGCTGAGTCAGCATGACATCAGCTACCAGCCCAGAACAGCAATAAAGGCCCAAGGTCTGACCGAATTCGTCGTGGAGGACACCATCCCCGACTCATGTGAGTCGTCTGCCGACCCCTTCACCTGGACAGTCTGGTGCCGATGGATGGATCCTCTTGTGCCGATGGAAGCGAGGCTAGCATCATCCTAACTGGCCCCGACGCTTTCGTCCTCCAGTACTCCCTCTACCTAAACTTCCCGGCATCAAACAATGAGGCAGAGTATGGGGCCCTCATAGCGGGGCTCTGCATGGCTCGCAAGGCAGGTGCCAAGTGCATAAAGGTCTTCAGCGACTCCCAGTTAGTAGTCAACCAGGTCTCCAGGGAATACGAGGCGAGGGACGGCCGTATGGCCAGGTACTTGGCAAAGGTGAGGGAGCTTCTAGCTCTATTTGAATATGTTCAACTCCAGTGGGTTCCCTGAGAGGAAAACGCGCAAGCGGATGCCCTCTCTAAGCTCGCCTTCTCGTCTTTCCAGGGCCTAGAACAGACCGTCTTGATAGACGTCCTTTTCAAACCAAGCAGTGACGAAGACGGCTTGGAGCCAATGGAAGCCTACCCCTAACACTTAGGGAATACTTGATGAAGCCCCTCCTCGAGTACCTCCCAGATGGAGTCCTTCCCGAACATCCAAAAGAAGGAAGGAGAATCAGGGCACGAGCAGAGCAGTACACACTCCTAGATGGGGTCATGTACAAACGCTCCTACACCCAGATCGATGGTCGACCCTATCTGAGGTGCTTCTCCCCGGAGGAAGCGCTCTACGCCCTAAAGAAGGCCCATGATGGTCTATGTGGCGTGCACTTGGGAGCGAGATCTCTCGTCCGGAAGCTCTTGAATTACGGCTGCTTCTGGCCCACACTACTAAGTGACTCTGAGGAGTATTTCCACCAGTGCGACTCCTGCCAGAAGTTCGGCCCAATCCGTCACCTGCCCCAAGCACAACTTACATCCTTGGCGAGTCCAATCCCCTTCGCAATGTGGGGGATGGATTTGCTCGGACCCTTCCCTCCAGCACCGGGCCAGCTGAAGTTCTTAGTGGTAGCAATAGACTACTTCTCAAAATAGATAGAGGTTGAACCTCTTTCAACAATCACCGAGCACAAGGTGCAAAAGTTCTTTTGGAAGAACATCGTTTGTCGGTTCGGGGTACCTCGCATCCTTATAACCGACAACAGGACCCAATTCACGGGAGCAACCTTTCGCAACTTTTGCACCGACCTCGGCATTCATCAGTGGTTCTCTTCAGTAGTGCACCCCCAGTCCAATGGCCAAGTGGAAAACGCGAACCGACAAATCCTCTCTGGTTTGAAGAAGAGGCTTGACAAGTCCACTAAAGGGCTATGGGTTGAACAACTCCCCAATGTGCTTTGGAATTATCGCACCACCAAAAGAGCTCCAACGGGAGAGTCCACCTTCAACCTCGCGTACGAATCCGAAGCTCTCATTCCTTTGGTGGTGGGCTTGCCTTCACCTTGACTCATAGCTTACAGTGAAGCGCAGAACGCGAACCAGCTTCGCAACTGCCTAGACCTCATTGATGAGGTCTGCAAGAGAGCCGCAATTCGGCAATAGACCTACCGCCATAGGATTACTCAGGCTTACAATAAGAGGGTACGGCCCGCAAACCTAAAAGAGGGCAACTTAGTGCTTACACAGTTGTCGATTTCCGATCCAAGCAAAAGAGATAAGTTGGCACCCAACTGGGAAGGACCATATATGGTTTCCAGAGTTATTCACCCAGGAGCATATCAACTCGAAGACTCGGGGGGCAGGAGGATACCCAGGATATGGAATGCGGAGCACTTGATGAAGTACCAAGAGGGTGTCTAGGCATCGCTCCAAGCAACTTCCCCAAGAGCTCTCCAGAAGACGTGTCCCGATTCCTTACTTGTATTTTTCTTTTTATCAAAGTGTAAAGGCGGCTCACAACTTAGAAGCGATCACCCAGTTGTTCGCAATAAAAAGAAATCTTTCCCCACAACTTTCCTATCTTTTGAGTAGTCTAACTCTACTTAGCAAATTCTCTATTTTTGGGTAGTCTAACTCTACTTACAAAAAAAAATTTCATTAAAACGACGTGCTCGGAGTCCAACACTTGATTCGACTCCACTTCAACTACTTGCTTCTAAGCGAGTACGAAGCGGATCACCATTCGGAATTGCTCCTACAGCGGTTGATACCTTCTAAATGACACGCTTGAAGTCCAACACTTGGTTCGACTCCGCTTCAACTACTTGGTTCTAAGCCAGTACGAAGCTGATCACCATTCGGAATTGCTCCTACAGCTGTTGATATCTTCAAAACGACGTTCTTGGAGTCCAACACTTGGTACGGCTCCACTTCAACTACTTGCTTCTAAACGAGTAAAGAGCGGGTTACCATTCGAAATTGTTCCTACATCCGTTGGTACCTTCTAAACAACAAGTTCGGAGTCCAACACTTGGTTCGACGCAACGTTTTGCCACTCGCGAACGAGTAAGTGCCAAGCGTCTTACAATTCAAGATTGCTCCTACAACTGCTCACGATTACGAATGCTAACAAAACACACAAGTTTGAAAAACAAGTATTATTTCATTAAAGTTTGAGGAACAAGTCTAACTACAAGACCAACTACTCATCTTTACGACGACACACAAAACTTGCGAAACCAAAGGTACAAGACTACAGAGAACTACTTCAATGCCTCCTAGGGGTGGGGATACTTCGGTTGAGAGACACCCGGGGGCGACGAATGCTGTACTGCCAATGACTCGCCCCGGCGCTCGTCTCTAGGCTGGCGAGCCGAGACGGATCGTCCGCACTTGTTCTAATGGTGGCCCCAACAGATGCTCCGCTTGACGAAGCAGCCACCCCACTTTGTGCTTTGCTCGGGCTCCGATGTGTAAGGGGTGAGCGAAGGGAGAGCTCATGAAAAGTTATCCCCCTATCACGCTTCTCTCGAGTGCATGAAGTTGATCTGATGTTACTTCACTTGGGTTGCGGTCGAAGACGAGCGACCTCTGTCTCTAGTTCGACAATTCGCTCTTTTAGCGAGTCATCCTTCACGGTTATATTGAGGCGAGGCAGCCGCGCCGAGCTTGAACCTCGATAGCCATCGGCAATTTCCAGCCGAAGATGAGTAACCTCCATGCTCTTGTCGACAGTCACCTTCTTCAGCTCGTCTCTCTCCACTGTCAGTCCGTCCCTCTCCGCTGTCATCCTAGTCAAAGAATGACGAAGTCTCCTAAGCCTCAAGCCGAGATTGATGGCCGTCGACGAACCATCATCATTTCCTTCGGTGGTCGTCTCCCTGAGCCTCTCTACTAGCCACCTGATCTCGAGGTCTCGGCAGCCTAAGACCAATCGCAGGTGATTCCGCTCGCATTCCAGTTTGCAAAGCTCCCACTCAACTTCCCGAAGCCGCTCTCGGCTCCTAGCAAGGCACAACTTCGTCACCCCTAGACCAGCCTCGGGACGGGTCTCCTCGGCCACATAAGGCACTCCGGCGAGTGGCGTCACTTCGACAATCTGAAAAGGCAAAGTCAAACCGTTGTGAACACTTAGCCAAAATTTCAAGCAAGTCATTGTGAACACTTAGCCAAAATTTGAAGCAAGTCGTCGTGGACACTTAGTCAAAATTCGAAAAGTTTGTGAACACTTAGCAAAAATTTCAAGCAAGTCATTATGAACACATAGCCAAAATTGCAAGCTACTCGTTGTGAACAATTAGCCAAAATTTCAAGCAAGTCGTCGTGGACACTTAGTCAAATTTCGAAAAGTTTGTTCATTTCATTTAAGTTAGGAAAGAAACATGCAGTGGCCAGTCCACGATTAGGTGATACATCGCTGATCTAAAATGAAAAAAAATATATAGAAAACTTAATTCAAGGCTCGACCTCTTTGCCGTGGCAGCTCGCATTTGCGGGATCAGACTCCTCCAGAGCAGCGACGATCGCAAGGGGCGTGACCTCGGATCCAGGCACGTCGCCGATTACCTTAACTTCGGCATCTGCATCCTCGTCCCCTCCCTCATCCTCGTCTGACTCTTCGTCGTAGCCCGGGATGTGGTCGGGGAAGAGGCGCCACCCGGAGCAGTCGACTTCGGGAAAATGTCCCGTCACTTGCTCGATGGCGCGAGTGTCAGCCTTAGCCATATTGACCGCAAGGAACCCTTTGGCCTTCTCCATAGTTGCGGCTTCAGCCTCCTTCACGGCTGTGACCTTGGCAGCTTCGACAGCTCATTCCTGCTACTTCGCCGACGCCTCCTTCTGCCGAAGCAGATCAGCCTCGAGCTTCTTCATGAGGCCGTTGAGGTACTCCAACCTCGTCGTCTTCCCGTTCACCTCGACCTTCAGTTTATCAAGCTCGTTCACGATCCGAGCTTTCTCCGCCCGAGCTCTATCAACCTCCTTCTTCATGTCCTTCTTGAGTTTGGTTATCTTCTCTATAAGATGACCGAAGTGACAGGTTACTTCAGATGGAAGACAAGTTAGCATGGAAACCAAAGACAAAAAATATGCAAGTATACAACCAACAAAACTGCGCTACTCACCGACACCGCTGCTCGGGCGATCTCGAGGGCATCATCCCCAACACCGCCGACGTCCATGGCGGCGCAATCCTTCAGCATCGCTAGATGTTTGACGACCTGCATGCTCAACATCGAGTTACCGAGGAATTCGTCCAGCTTCCGGACCTGCCAGTTCGGAACAAAAATTTTCTTGTGTTCCTCGGTCCGAAACACTTCAGCCTCGGCCGGTAGCGGAGCCGTCTCCATCCCCAGAGTGGCCGCCATTGGGAACTTGCCTGCCTCGTTTGATGCCGAGGCCGCTGCCGTCTTCACCACATTCGGGGCTATGGCGGCCGACGCCGATGCTTCCTCAACGGCGCTGGCAACCGTCTTCATCCTTGGAAAAGTCCCCTTTGAGACGACCCTCTTCCGCTTCCTCAGAGCCTTACTGCCGAGTGCTACCCTTTGAGCCAACAAAGCTTCGTAGTCCATGGTTCCTACGATAGAAGAAAGTGTGATTAAACGCAAGTTAAAACCGAGCGAGAAAAGAAAAACAAAAGGGGAAAACCGCATACTAGGGTCTATGCGGCTGAGCCCCCCCTCTAAAGCGCCTCCTCTGTCAGGTCCCTCTAATCAAACTTCAGTCGGTCGAGGAGGATCTGAACCATTTCTTCTTCACTGGGGTAGAGCACCGGAAGCTCTTTCACCCTCTTCATCACTTCTTCGATCCAATCTGAGGGGATACACCACAGCTCGCGACTCCGAATGATGAAGTACTTATCTCGCCAATGTTTTATCGATTCGGGGCAGCTGATGAGCCGAGCACCGGGCCTCGGAGCCAGGTAGAACCTGAACTCCGACTTCTACTGCTGATGAAGCGGGTATAGTGTCCGAAGCACACTTATATCCGGCTCGATCTCGGCCGCCTGGCAATGGAGAACAAACCCATTGACCACCTTTCACCCGTTTGGCATGAGCTAAATAGGGCTGATCCCGAACCATCGCAGAACTTGGATGGCGAAGGAGTGGAGTGGAAGACGCACCCCGGCAATAAAGGCGTCGACTGGCCAGAAGCGCATTTTCACCGACATCGGCGAATTGGCCCTCACTCTGGGACCGGGTAGCATCAGCTCAAACTCCTCGGGGATCTGAATGCACCCTCGGATCGCCACTAAGTCTACCTCATTGAGGATTACGATAGTGGCATCGATTCCTGAAGTCTTCCTCGTGGCGTTCTCCTAAAAACTCCGCCCCCTTCCGTATACTATTCGTTCAGCATGTTCCTCCAGAAGTTCTCGAACCCTGTGGAGTTCGGTCAGAACACCCGGAAATTTCCTGAACTCCCCCATTTTGCTCGGGTTCTCCACTATGTTATCCACTACCACCGAAGTAGGTGCCTCGGCGCCTCTGCCCCTGTCGACGAGAGGAACTTGGCCTGGAGACGGCTTACCGGCAGCAGAAGGGGAGGGCTCCGAACTCGGGGGAAGGATAGACATTTCCTGAAAAATAAATTAAGTGTTAAGTTACCTTGAAGTGACAGCTGCGGTCATAAAGATCACTGAAAAACGGTCAGTTGTCACCGGAAGCTCTCGTTAGTAAAAACCTATCGCCTGAGTAAAAATCTGAGAAATGAACAAGTGAAAGAGGGGATGAAGTCTTATAGAAGTAGCACGCAAAACAAGAATAATGGGCTCCAAGAACTCAACGGTCAGGCCCATTTACCATAAGACAACAAAGGAATTTGACCGCCTCTCTAATGGTCAACGGTCAAATGGTCAAAAGTCCACGTGTCATGGACTTGTCACCAACGAACTGTCAACATGTTGCCAAAGGGCTTCGGCACGCGTCGCCGAGCATTCTTGCCACCGATGCGCAAACGTGAGAAAAATTCTCACTTGGACTTAGGCATGCTTCATCGAGCGTTCTTGCCACCGACGCGCAAACGTGAGAAAAAATCTCGCTTGGACTTCGGCACACCTCGCCGAGCATTCTTGCCACCGACGCCAAAAAGTGAGAAAAAATCTCACTTGGACTTTGGCATGCTTTGCCGAGCGTTCTTGCCACCGACGCTCAAACGTGAGAAAAAATCTCACTTGGACTTCGGCATGCTTCGCCGAGCATTCTTGCCATCGATGCTCAAACGTGAGAAAAAATCTCACTTGGACTTCGGCACGCTTCGCCTAGCGTTCTTTCCACCGACGCGCAAACGTGAGAAAAAATCTCACTTGGACTTCGGTACGCCTCGCCGAGCGTTCTGGCCACTGACGCACAAACGTGAGAAAAAATCTCACTTGGACTTCGGCACGCTTTGCCGATCATTCTGGCCACCGACGCGCAAACGTGAGAAAAAATCTCACTTGGACTTCGGCACGCTTCGCGGAGCGTTCTTGCCACCGACGCTCAAATGTGAGAAAAAATCTCACTCAAACCTCGGCACGCCTCATTTGGACTTCGGCAAGCCTCACCGAACCCCTTTTTACACATGTCGCCATCTTGAAGTGCCGCTGGACCTCGGCAAAGGACCCCGAACCCACCTCAACTTCGGCCTCGTTCTTGGCATGTGTCAGCTCACCTAGACGTCTGACGGGGGTCAGCAACCATTGCCGAGAGTTCTTGCCACCGATCCTCAAACGAGGGAAAAATAAGTCTTCATGCAACTAGAGCCATTGGATCACCCCGAAATTCACGTCATACAACCTGATCGGCGTCTCAGATTGATCCACGTCAGCAAGTGTTGATCAGCCATTCGATCACCCAGATTTTCATGCCCAAGGCCGATGGATGGTCTAGATTTCGCCACGTCATAATTGGGTAATTAAAATTATATTTTATTTATTAATTCGAATTATTTATTCAAAAAGTTGCGAAAAAATGATTAAAAGTACGGGAAAAATAATTAAAAATTCTAGCAAAAATAATTATAAATTCAGGAGAACATTTATGAGCCCCTGGATAAATAATTATTGTTTTGAATGACTGATTAATGCTCTCGGTGAGCAAATCATCGTTTTACAAAATTGAATAAATGTTTCGAAAAACTAATGTAAAATTGGAAAAAATCACCAAAAATCTAGAAGGGCCTGAAAGCGAACTTGGGCACGCTACCATCTTAGAAAAGCACCATCGCCCCTCAGACGAGATTCCAACGCCTTTTGAAAACTCCGATAAAGCCATATATGCCATTAAAACAACAGAACTACTCCCCAAAGGCCGTAACACACAGTATTTGGGAGTGGGGGCACGTGATATGACTAAAAATTGGGTTAAATCAGAACTGTTCAAAGGGAGCATGAATCTCAAAGTCCCAGGGGCAAGACGGTAATTTCACCAACAGACGGGTCCGAATCGGGCACCGGGTCCATCTTCTTGTACCCGCTAACCCATGAACGGATCTATTTAGCTAGAAATGGGTCTCAACCCATTAGGGACTAGTTTAACAGGATTGGAGAAAATCCTGGCTCGCCCTGATCTTGAGGAGGTGGTTATAACCACCCTTATCCTGCCATACCGGGAAATAGGGATTCACTTTTATCCCAAAACCCCCTACCTCCTACTGAAAAAGGTGATCACTCTTTGCACACTTGAGCTTTTTCCCTTTACTTTTTTGGTATTGATAAGAGCATCGGAGGGTTCGTCGCCATGATCCATCCCGATGTTTCGAACATTTGTGCAGGTCAGCGGGAGCACCAAGGAGTCAACCTATCAACAAGGAAGAAGGGAGATCTAGCCTGTTCGAGTTCCTCACGAACCTACAAATCTCATCTATTACCCCCACACCAGAATCCAGCGACAACACTGCCGCTAACTCCAAGTCATGAGTCTAATAGTTCTTCTCGTGCGGCCTCAACTGCCTCGATGCATACGCAACGACTCGGCCCTTCCACATCAAAACTGCTCCAAGACCCTTACCAGAAGCATCATAATGAGTTACAAATCTGCATGAACCATCGGGAATAGTAAACACGGGCGCTGACATCAATCTGTTCTTCAACTCACCAAAAACAACACTACACTAATCAGATCAACAAAACTTCTGATCCTTTCCTGTCAACTTAATCAACGGTCCTGCTATCTTCAAAAAATCTTGGATGAATTTCCGATAATAGTCAGCTAAACCAAGATAACTCCTGACTTCAGAAACTGACTTGGGAACAGGCCAATCCTTCACAGCCTCAAACTTAGCAGGATCCACAGAAATACCATCGCCAGAGATAATGTGCCCCAAGAATGAAACCCTGTCGAGCCAAAACTCGCACTTGCTGAGTTTCCCATAGAGCTGATTCTCTCTCAAAGTCTGCAGAACCACTCTATGATGTTCAACATGATCTTCCCGATTCCGAGAATACACCAAAATATCATCAATAAAGACCACCACAAATCTTTCCAAGAACTGAGAGAAGACCCGGTTCGTAAGACTCACGAATATAGCCGGTGCGTTCGTAACTCCGAACGACATCACAAGATACTCATAGTGGCCATATATGGTCCTCAAAGTAGTCTTCTGCACATTAGTCGCCTTCACCTTGACTTGATGATACCCAGAATGAAGATCCAACTTCGAGAAAATAGCAGCCCCACTTAACTGGTCAAACAAATCATCGATCCTGGGCAACGGATACCGATTCTTCACAGTAATACTATTCAGTTCTCGATAACCCACACACAGTTGATGACTACCGTTCTTCTTGTTGACAAAAAGGACTGGAGTACCCCAAGGTGAAACACTGGGTCTGATGAAACCCAAATCAAGCAACTCCTGAATCTGCACCTTAAGTTCAGCTAACTCAATCGGTGCCATCCTGTAGGGACTCTTTGATATAAGTGCCTTACCCGGTAGGACTTCAATACCGAACTCCACATCCCTATTAGGGGGTAAGCCAGGCAACTCCTCTAGAAAGACATCCAGGAAATCCTGAACTACTAGAGGCGCAACTTCACAGCCTGAACGCAACTCCATCGCACAAATCTTCTGATCAACTGCAGCTCAGCCAAGGGAAGACTCCCCAGCATGGAACTCAAACTCTGCATGATCTGGAATCCAAAACAAAACTTTCTTGACATGGCAATCAATGATGGTATGGGTTTCACCCAACTAATCCATACCCAGAATAACGTCGAATCCTGAATTCCCAATTACAATCAGATTGGCTATGAACTCTGTGCTGCCAATAATTACGGGACACTGCCTACACTCCCGGGAACAAATGATTACTCCACAACCTGTCACAATGTTCCAAGCCTCTGACATGTTGCCGCACTGTAACTGATGGCGAGCGACAAATTGAGAGGAGAGAAAAGAATGGGTTGCCCCAGAATAAAAAAGAACATGAGCAGGGAAAGAGCAAACAAGAACAACACCTAAGACAGAAAAAAAAGAGACAAAGAAAAGAATGGTTGAACAGGGGTGAGAAAAACAAAATGCAGAAAGAACAAATAGAAGGAAATAAAGCAAAAGAAATGAAGAAACAAAAAGAACAACAAAACAACCAAACAAAATATACCTGCAACCACACCCTCAGCTGACTCAGCATCTGCAGCAGTCAAGTTGAAAGCCTGACCTCTCCTGGGAGCAGCGGTCCTCTGACCGACAATCTGACGCTGCGAAGGAAGCGGTGGTCTAACTGGACCACGAGCTACGGCAACTGACTGAATAGGATCCCTGGCTGGAGGAGCCAACTATGGGCAGTCCCATACCGAATGGTCAGCAGCACCACATCCAAAACAGCAATGATTAGCACGTCGGCAATCCATGCGCTCATGCCCTGGAATGTAATATCCCGGACGGATATTACCGTGTATAAATTATTATTTTATCATTATTTTATTATTATTTAGTTTTAATTCCAAAATTAGAATATTTTGGTGATTTTCACCCGGTTTGTCCCTAGACATTATCTGTATCCAGATATCGATCAGTATATATCCGTATTGTATCAAATTGATACCGTGATCTTCCGAACTAATAATAAAATTTATTTTATTATTATTTTCAAGATTTAATTATTTTTATGCGGATTATGCGAAGATTTTCTGGTATACGGACATATATGCGCACGTACGAGTAGTGTGTCGATTAGTGCATTATACGAATTATGTGTTGTGTATTTTGGACAACACTTATTTTGCTATGACAAAACCTAGTAGGGATGGTTAAGGGTTTGATTAGGAGGATTAACCTAGGTTAAGTATACATGAGAAGATTAAGAAAAACCCTTCTAGAAACCCTCATATAACACCTCCCCCCACATATCACCTCCCTCCACCTCACCCCTACCTCTCCTAGGGTATGGCCGGCCCACCTTTTGTGGGATGGTTTTTGTGCAATTGTGTGGGTGCACATTGCAAATATCCACCCTTCTCTCCACCTATAAATACCCCCTCCTTCTCCTCCTTCTCTCATTTTAGAAAGATCAAAAAGAAAGAAAGAAAGAAAGGAAAAGAAAGTGAGATGACCATGCTAACTTGAGAGTTTTATTTGTAGGTTTTGTTAGGAGTTCTTAGAAGCTAAGGGGAAGGAGAAGGAGTTCTAGGCAAGTCCTTCCTACAAGTTAACCAAGGTGGGGGTTTCTTCATGCTTCCTTCTTTGTTTGGTTGTTTGTTTGTTTGTTTGTTTGTTGTTTGACTTCTTCTCCTACCTTCTTGTTTTGTTTTGTTTTTTTGGGTTGTTCTTATAAATGAGTATGTTGTATGTTATGGTAAATAAAAGAAAAGAAAGTAATAATAGTGACTACTAACATATAAAGATCACATCTTTTGTATTGTAGTTGTTGTTTTGTATGATTTGGACTAAAAATTCACATATGGCATATAATCTTGAACATACAACCACTAAAGGTTGTAGGACTTGGATGAGAACTACACATAAGCATATGAACACATTTTACAACCATTGTGGGTTGTAGGACTTTGATTAAACATTGGACTAATAATGACAAGTGTATGTTTATTATAATAAAAAGATCTTTTTTGTTAACCACTAGTTGTAGAAAATTAAAAAGATCTTTCTTTCTACTAAACATTAGTTGTAGATTAAAAAAATCTTTTCTTTTATTGAACACTAGTTGTAGATTAAAAAGATCTTCTCTTTTATTAATCACTAGTTGTAGCTATTAAAAAGATCTTTTCTTTTAATCACTAGTTGTAGAAATAAATGAAAAAGATCTTTTTCTTTCATAATTACTAGTTGTAAAGTAAAATAAAATAAAAATGATCTTTCTTTTATCACTAGTAATAATAAAGACCAGTAAGCAACTAAGTAATAGCATGCTAAAATATAAGGTAGTATGAGATTAAATGAGGTAGTAGTAGCATGTTAATTTAATAAAGTAGTAATAGTATGTTGATTAATAAGGTAGTAGTAGTAGTAGTAAGTTGTATGTTGTGATTTTGATGAGAATAAAGTAGTAGTATGTAGTAAGTAATTATAGATGTTTTATGTCCACAAAGTAGTAGTAGTAGTAAGTTGTATGTTGGGTTCTTGATAAGAATGAAGTAGTAGTAGTAGTAGTAGATAATTGTGTGTTATGTTTTGATTAAAATAGTAGTAGTAGTTGTAGTAAAATGTTGTAGGATCACTTCTAAAAATATTTAGAAGCAATATTCCTGCTTCAAGTATTGTAGGATCACTTCTAAAAATATTTAGAAGTAATATTCATGCTTCAAATATTGTAGGATTACTTCTAAAAATATTTAGAAGCAATATTCATGCTTCAAATGTTGTAGGATCACTCCTAAAAATATTTAGGAGCAATAATTGTGCTTAGAATTTTGTAGGATGCCTAATAAATATATCCTACCATGTTTTTATGCTTAATTAGTAGTAGGATTTCTTCTAAAAATATCCTACCATGCTTTATGTTTAGAATATTGTAAGTTTGTTTCTAAAAATATCCTACCATGCTTTATGTTTAGAATGTTGTAGGATTGTTTCTCAAAAAATATCCTACCATGCTTTATGTTTAGAATGTTGTAGGATTGTTTCTATAAATATCCTACCATGGTTTTATGCTTAATTAGTAGTAGGATTTCTTCTAAAAATATCCTACCATGCTTTATGTTTAGAATATTGTAGGATTGTTTCGAAAAATATCCTACCATGCTTTATGTTTAGAATGTTGTAGGATTGTTTCTATAAATATCCTATCATGCTTTTATACTTGAAATGTTGTAGGATGATTTCTAAAGATATCCTACCATGCTTTATGTTTAGAATGTTGTAGGATTGTTTCTAAAAATATCCTACCATGCTTTATGTTGAGAATGTTGTAGGATTGTTTCTAAAAATATCCTACCATGTTTAGATTAGCCTATTTTTGCTTAGGATGTTGTAGGATAAATTCTAAAATTCCTACCATGCTTAGATTATTCTATTTATGCTTAGAATGTTGTAGGAATCAATCTAAGAGTTCCTTCCATGCTTGGATTAATGACATTATGCTTAGGATGTTGTAGGATCCATAATAAAATTACTTACCATGCTAGTTTAATTGTAGGTATGTAATATACCATGCTAGTTAATTGTAGGTATGTGATATACCATGCTAAGTTAAATTATAGGTAAGTGATATACCATGCTAGTTTTATCTATGTCATGCTAGCTTAATTACAAGTAAGTTGCATACCATGCTAGTTTGATTGTAGGTATGTGATATATCATGTTAGCTATAATGGTAGGTAAGTGATACACCATGCTAGTTTAATTGTAGGTATGTGATATACCATGTTAGTTTAATTATAGATATGTCATGCTAGTTTAGATTGTGAGTAAGTTGTATACCATGCTAGGTTACATAAATACTCATGTTTACATGGCATCCATGCTTAGATAAGTGTCCGTTCATGCTATGTTAGTAGATGAGCATGATTCATACTAAGTAAGTAGGTATCGTGCTAATTGTTGATCATGTTAAGCTAATGATAGCCATACTATGATATTCATGCTTAGAGTAAAGAAACTACCCATGGTTAATTGTAGAGATTTTATGTTATGTTCCATACCATGCTAAAGTTCAAATGCATGTTTAGAACGTTGTAGGAGTAATGTTAGACTACCTACCGTGCCTTGGAATGTTGTATGTTATATTAGTTATATATCCATGCTTGTGTTATGGTGATTAGTCAAGGTAACTAGTAAGCTTTCACGCTCGCTTGACTATAGTGGACTCTATGTCTAGGTCGTAGTGATTTTATGCTTAAGCTCGATGTAAGCACGAGCATTAATCATATTCATTCTTAGGAGTGTGATGGTGAGTAGTTCTGTTTTGTAATTGGATGACCGTAGGAAGATGCTTACGAGTGTATGTCATGCCAAAGGCATTACAGGTCGAAGTAATAAGATCGGGAAGACCACTAGTGATAGTTAGTTCGATAAAGGCTGTTATGTCGCCTTCGGATTCTTTCTTAGTAGAATACCAATCATAGACTACTAGTAGATTCTTCTGTTGCTTCTAATCATAGAAGATTAAGTTTGTTAGTAAGCACGTTTAGTTGCTTTTAAGATTGATTACCAGTATGGTTGTTTGCACATGGTTGTGCTCGTACGTGGCTCGACTGGCCCGTACGTAGCCGTGGGTCTCATACGTAGCTTTGTTGGCTCGTATGTAGGTTGTTGTCTCGTACGCGGCCCGATCGGCCCGTGCGTAGCTGTTGGTCTCATATGCGGCTTAATTGGCTGGTATGTACATGGTCACCTCCTACGAGGCCGGCCTGGCTCGTAGGTAGTTATTATTTCATACGTAGCTTATTGGCTCGTATGTGGTTGTTACTCGTGTATAGCTTGTTAGCTAGTACACAGTTCGTTGTGCTCGTCTAGGGTGATGTTACCACCCTAAAGGCTATCGACCATCAAGACATTTGTTTTCTTACCCTAAGGAACTGTGGAGGAGTCGCTCCCTGTGTACCGTGGAATCTTAACCAGGGTAGGTTGATCGAGGACCGGAGTATAGACAAAATCCAAGTCTAGGGTAGCGGCATGCGTGTATATTCGCACAGCCAAAGTCTTGGATCGATCAGCCACGAACCAGATCCTGAAGGATTCTGGTAAGTCTAGGTTGAGCAGCCTAATAGAGTTGTCATGCGAAGCCTAATTTAAGGCCTAGCATGTTGTGTTATTAATATTGTCATCCCTAGGGTTGTTCGAGTCAGGGACGTCATTAGGGTAGTGACTTACAAGGATCATTTTAACCCTTTGCCGGGAGAGAGGAGTCAGTTGTAGGGGGCCCCTTACACTAACTCGTCCCTTGAGGCAGATCATAGGTGGTGTACTGGGTTGTACCTTCCCATCAAAGGGATACGTACGGTGCCGTCTCACAAGTTGAGGACACGGGTTGCGTATCTCGCGCTGTTAATTCCTGAGGTGCCGTGACTGGGGGTGCCACAGGATGCATTGTGCAGTCCTGCGCTTGCGATACCCCAGAGGGTGCCACAGGGTAGGCTTCGTGCTACCCTGCGCTTGCAAAACCCTATAGTTTGATTTTGTTGTGACGCCCGATACATTGGGTTCGTCTATTTTGAGAGATGTCCGGTTGGCCGGATCGCAGTGGCGAACATAGACACCAATGGCGAAATGCAATAGTGGGACTTGACCACGTCTGCAACCTCATTAGCCACGTGTAGGTGTCGGGAACAGGTTGAGTACAATTAGAATTCTTAAACGTGGGTTCAATCCCTATATATGGAGAAACGGCTTGAGATGGAGTCGCATGTAGTATGGGCTGCATGTTGCTTCCGAAAACTTGCTGACATTAGAATAGGAAGTGTCCTAGTTCTATTTAAATATTGCATTAGAGTCTAGTCATAGCACTCACAAACACTTAAACTACACCAACACCATTGCTATATTTTGTATATTGTTTGGAAGATTTGCTGCTATATGATCAGCCTTTAAGCGTCAGTGAATACTGACGTCCCCACTTCCATAGGTACTGGATCGCCGAAGTACAAAGACGAGATCTAGGAGGACTCAAGGCAAGGAAAGCAAGGAGTCAGTGTTATGTTCAGTTCCGCTGCAGTATATGTATTGATTATGTATTAGTTGAGAAGTACTCGGATGTAAGATGTTGAAGGTTGTAATACTTAGAAATGTAAAGGTAATATTGTAACTCTATTGTAAGGTATTACAGTTGTACAATATTCAGACTTGTAACATATTGTGTATTGAGTAAAAAGTTTTAAATTCTCCTGTTTTTCTGTGTATTGTGACTAATTGAAGAAAAGGTCTTGGCTCGTGTCACGGTTTTTCGGTGTCGGAAATCGGGGCGCCACAGAGTGGTATCAGAGCTAACTTCAATTTACAGTCCAACATAGTAGGAAAATTAAACTTGGATGCCTTTTAGGAGTCGGGTCTTAGTTAGTTATAGGCAATTGTAATTCATATTGTTGTTCCTTTCAACTTATGTTTTATGATTTTCCTATATCTGGACTAATTCCAGTATGTATGTGTTAGGATGGTATTCAAAGATTTCCTAACCGAGGGTGTAATGATGGAGTAGAGTGAGCAAAATTACAGGAGAGAATCCTGGAAGTTGGAAGTGATGTTCATAGGTCACGTCCTATTCTAAGGAGGGAGTAGCCACCGAATTACAAATGTTGGGTTCTTTGGAAGAACCAGTTCGTGAATGAGCCACTGGGGAGCCGGAAAGCAGCATAA
Source organism: Hemerocallis citrina (assembly GCA_017893485.1). Lineage (NCBI taxonomy): Eukaryota > Viridiplantae > Streptophyta > Magnoliopsida > Asparagales > Asphodelaceae > Hemerocallis > Hemerocallis citrina. Next base: position 221,150,721 of record CM030361.1, on the reverse strand, counting down.
GCTTTCTTTCCCCAAGTTATTAGGGTATGGGTGTTTGCCTGTTTTCCTAACTTAACGTAGTTCTGAGGACAGAACTATTCTAAGAAGAGAGTATTGTAATATCCCGGACGGATATTACCGTGTATAAATTATTATTTTATCATTATTTTATTATTATTTAGTTTTAATTCCAAAATTAGAATATTTTGGTGATTTTCACCCGGTTTGCCCCTAGACATTATCTGTATCCAGATATCGATCAGTATATATCCGTATTGTATCAAATTGATACCGTGATCTTTCGAACTAATAATAAAATTTATTTTATTATTATTTCCAAGATTTAATTATTTTTATGCGGATTATGCGAAGATTTTCCGGTATACGGACATATATGCGCACGTACGAGTAGTGTGTCGATTAGTGCATTATACGAATTATGTGTTGTGTATTTTGGACAACACTTATTTTGCTATGACAAAACCTAGTAGGGATGGTTAAGGGTTTGATTAGGAGGATTAACCTAGGTTAAATATACATGAGAAGGTTAAGAAAAACCCTTCTAGAAACCCTCATATAACACCTCCCCCCACATATCACCTCCCTCCACCTCACCCCTACCTCTCCTAGGGTATGGCCGGCCCACCTTTTGTGGGATGGTTTTTGTGCAATTGTGTGGTTGCACATTGCAAATATCCACCCTTCTCTCCACCTATAAATACCCCCTCCTTCTCCTCCTTCCCTCATTTTAGAAAGATCAAAAAGAAAGAAAGAAAGAAAGGGAAAGAAAGTGAGATGACCATGCTAACTTGAGAGTTTTATTTGTAGGTTTTGTTAGGAGTTCTTAGAAGCTAAGGGGAAGGAGAAGGAGTTCTAGGCAAGTCCTTCCTACAAGTGAACCAAGGTGGGGGTTTCTTCATGCTTCCTTCTTTGTTTGGTTGTTTGTTTGTTTGTTTGTTTGTTGTTTGACTTCTTCTCCTACCTTCTTGTTTTGTTTTATTTTTTTGGGTTGTTCTTATAAATGAGTATGTTGTATGTTATGGTAAATAAAAGAAAAGAAAGTAATAATAGTGACTACTAACATATAAAGATCACATCTTTTGTATTGTAGTTGTTGTTTTGTATGATTTGGACTAAAAATTCACATATGGCATATAATCTTGAACATACAACCACTAAAGGTTGTAGGACTTCGATGAGAACTACACATAAGCATATGAACACATTTTACAACCATTGTGGGTTGTAGGACTTTGATTAAACATTGGACTAATAATAACAAGTGTATGTTTATTGTAATAAAAAGATCTTTTTTGTTAACCACTAGTTGTAGAAAATTAGAAAGATCTTTCTTTTTACTAAACACTAGTTGTAGATTAAAAAGATCTTTTCTTTTATTGAACACTAGTTGTAGATTAAAAAGATCTTCTCTTTTATTAATCACTAGTTGTAGCTATTAAAAAGATCTTTTCTTTTAATCACTAGTTGTAGAAATAAATGAAAAAAGATCTTTTTCTTTCATAATTACTAGTTGTAAAGTAAAATAAAATAAAAATGATCTTTCTTTTATCACTAGTAATAATAAAGACTAGTAAGCAACTAGGTAATAGCATGCTAAAATATAAGGTAGTAGTATGAGATTAAATGAGGTAGTAGTAGCATGTTAATTTAAAAAAGTAGTAAAAGTATGTTGATTAATAAGGTAGTAGTAGTAGTAGTAAGTTGTATATTGTGATTTTGATGAGAATAAAGTAGTCGTATGTAGTAAGTAATTATAGATGTTTTATGTCCACAAAGTAGTAGTAGTAGTAAGTTGTATGTTGGGTTCTTGATAAGAATGAAGTAGTAGTAGTAGTAGATAATTGTGTGTTATGTTTTGATTAAAATAGTAGTAGTAGTAGTAGTAGTAAAATGTTGTAGGATCACTTCTAAAAATATTTAGAAGCAATATTCATGCTTCAAGTGTTGTAGGATCACTTCTAAAAATATTTAGAAGTAATATTCATGCTTCAAATATTGTAGGATTACTTCTAAAAATATTTAGAAACAATATTCATGCTTCAAATGTTGTAGGATCACTCCTAAAAATATTTAGGAGCAATAATTGTGCTTAGAATGTTGTAGGAAGCCTAATAAAAATATCCTACCATGTTTTGATGCTTAATTAGTAGTAGGATTTCTTCTAAAAATATCCTACCATGCTTTATGTTTAGAATATTGTAGGATTGTTTCTAAAAATATCCTACCATGCTTTATATTTAGAATGTTGTAGGATTGTTTCTAAAAATATCCTACCATGCTTTATGTTTAGAATGTTGTAGGATTGTTTCTAAAAAAATATCCTACCATGCTTTATGTTTAGAATGTTGTAGGATTGTTTCTAAAAAAATATCCTACCATGCTTTATGTTTAGAATGTTGTAGGATTGTTTCTATAAATATCCTACCATGTTTTTATGCTTAATTAGTAGTAGGATTTCTTCTAAAAATATCCTACCATGCTTTATGTTTAGAATATTGTAGGATTGTTTCTAAAAATATCCTACCATGCTTTATGTTTAGAATGTTGTAGGATTGTTTCTATAAATATCCTATCATGCTTTTATACTTGAAATGTTGTAGGATGATTTCTAAAGATATCCTACCATGCTTTATGTTTAGAATATTGTAGGATTGTTTCTAAAAATATCCTACCATGCTTTATGTTTAGAATGTTGTAGGATTGTTTCTAAAAATATCCTACCATGTTTAGATTAGCCTATTTGTGCTTAGGATGTTGTAGGATAAATTCTAAAATTCCTACCATGCTTAGATTATTCTATTTATGCTTAGAATGTTGTAGGAATCAATCTAAGAGTTCCTACCATGCTTGGATTAATGACATTATGCTTAGGATGTTGTAGGATCCATAATAAAATTACGTACCATGCTAGTTTAATTGTAGGTATGTAATATACCATGCTAGTTAATTGTAGGTATGTGATATACCATGCTAAGTTAAATTATAGGTAAGTGATATACCATGCTAGTTTTATCTATGCCGTGCTAGCTTAATTACAAGTAAGTTGCATACCATGCTAGTTTGATTGTAGGTATGTGATATACCATGTTAGCTTTAATGGTAGGTAAGTGATACACCATGCTAGTTTAATTGTAGGTATGTGATATACCATGTTAGTTTAATTATAGATATGTCATGCTAGTTTAGATTGTGAGTAAGTTGTATACCATGCTAGGTTACATAAATACTCATGTTTACATGGCACCCATGCTTAGATAAGTGTCCGTTCATGCTATGTTAGTAGATGAGCATGATTCATGCTAAGTAAGTAGGTATCATGCTAATTGTTGATCATGTTAAGCTAATGATAGCCATACTATGATATTCATGCTTAGAGTAAAGAAACTACGCATAGTTAATTATAGAGATTTTATGTTATGTTCCATACCATGCTAAAGTTCAAATGCATGTTTAGAACGTTGTAGGAGTAATGTTAGACTACCTACCGTGCCTTGGAATGTTGTATGTTATATTAGTTATATATCCATGCTTGTGTTAAGGTGATTAGTCAAGGTAAGTAGTAAGCTTTCACGCTCGCTTGACTATAGTGGACTCTATGTCTAGGTCGTAGTGATTTTATGCTTAAGCTCGATATAAGCACAAGCATTAATCATATTCATACTTAGGAGTGTGATGGTGAGTAGTTCTGTTTTGTAATTGGATGACCGTAGGAAGATGCTTACGAGTGTATGTCATGCCAAAGGCATTAGAGGTCGAAGTAATAAGATCGGGAAGACCACTAGTGATAGTTAGTTCGATAAAGGCTGTTATGTCGCCTTCGGATTCTTCCTTAGTAGAATACCGATCATAGACTACTAGTAGATTCCTCTGTTGCTTCTAATAATAGAAGATTAAGTTTGTTAGTAAGCACGTTTAGTTGCTTTTAAGATTGATTACCTATATGGTTGTTTGCACATGGTTGTGCTCGTACGTGGCTCGACTGGCCCGTACGTAGCCGTGGGTCTCATACGTAGCTTAGTTGGCTCGAATGTAGGTTGTTGTCTCGTACGCGGCCCGACCGGCCCGTGCGTAGCTGTTGGTCTCATACGCGGCTTAATTGGCTGGTATGTACGTGGTCACCTCCTACGAGGCCCGCCTGGCTCGTAGGTAGTTATTGTTTCATACGTAGCTTATTGGCTCGTATGTGGTTGTTACTCGTGTATAGCTTGTTAGCTAGTTCACAGTTCGTTGTGCTCGTCTAGGGTGATGTTACCACCCTAAGGGCTATCGACCATCAAGACATATGTTTTCTTACCCTAAGGAACTGTGGAGGAGTCGCTCCCTGTGTACCGTCGAATCTTAACTAGGGTAGGTTGATCGAGGACCGGAGTATGGACAAAATCCAAGTCTAGGGTAGCGGCATGCGTGTATATTCGCACAGCCAAAGTCTTGGATCGATGAGCCACGAACCAAATCCTGAGAGATTCTGGTAAGTCTAGTTTGAGCAGCCTAGTAGAGTTGTCTTGCGAAGCCTAATTTAAGGCCTAGCGTGTTGTCTTATTAATATTGTCATCCCTAGAATTGTTCGAGTCAGGGACGTCATTAGGGTAGTGACTTACAAGGATCATTTTAACCCTTTGCCGGGAGAGAGGAGTCAGTTGTAGGGGGCCCCTTACACGAACTCGTCCCTTGAGGCAGATCATAGGTGGTGTACTGGGTTGTACCTTCCCGTCAAAGGGATACGTACGGTGCCGTCTCACAAGTTGAGGACACGGGTTGCGTATTTCGCGCTGTTAATTCCTGAGGTGCCGTGGCTGGGGGTGCCACAGGACGCATTGTGCAGTCCTGCGCTTGCGATACCCCAGAGGGTGCCACAGGGTAGGCTTCGTGCTACCCTGCGCTTGCAAAACCCTATAGTTTGATTTTGTTGTGACGCCCGATACATTGGGTTCGTCTATTTTGAGAGATGTCCGGTTGGCCGGATCGCAGTGGCGAACATAGACACCAATGGCGAAATGCAATAGTGGGACTTGACCACGTCTGCAACCTCATTAGCCACGTGTAGGTGTCGGGAACAGGTTGAGTACAATTAGAATTCTTAAACGCGGGTTCAATCCCTATATATGGAGAAACGGCTTGAGATGGAGTCGCATGTAGTATGGGCTGCATGTTGCTTCCGAAAACTTGCTGACATTAGAATAGGAATTGTCCTAGTTCTATTTAAATATTGCATTAGAGTCTAGTCATAGCACTCACAAACACTTAAACTACACCAACACCATTGCTATATTTTGTATATTGTTTGGAAGATTCGCTGCTATATGATCAGCCTTTAAGCGTCAGTGAATACTGACGTCCCCACTTCCATAGGTACTGGATCGCCGAAGTACAAAGGCGAGATCTAGGAGGACTCAAGGCAAGGAAAGCAAGGAGTCAGTGTTATGTTCAGTTCCGCTGCAGTATATGTATTGATTATGTATTAGTTGAGAAGTACTCGGATGTAAGATGTTGAAGGTTGTAATACTTAGAAATGTAAAGGTAATATTGTAACTCTATCGTAAGGTATTACAGTTGTACAATATTCAGACTTGTAACATATTGTGTATTGAGTAAAAAGTTTTAAATTCTCCTGTTTTTCTGTGTATTGTGACTAATTGAAGAAAAGGTCTTGGCTCGTGTCACGGTTTTTCGGTGTCGGAAATCGGGGCGCCACAGAGTGGTATCAGAGCTAACTTCAATTTACAGTCCAACATAGTAGGAAAATTAAACTTGGATGCCTTTTAGGAGTCGGGTCTTAGTTAGTTATAGGCAATTGTAATTCATATTGTTGTTCCTTTCAACTTATGTTTTATGATTTTCCTATATCTGGACTAATTCCAGTATGTATGTGTTAGGATGGTATTCAAAGATTTCCTAACCGAGGGTGTAATGATGGAGTAGAGTGAGCAAAATTACAGGAGAGAATCCTGGAAGTTGGAAGTGATGTTCATAGGTCACGTCCTATTCTAAGGAGGGAGTAGCCACCGAATTACAAATGTTGGGTTCTTTGGAAGAACCAGTTCGTGAATGAGCCACTGGGGAGCCGGAAAGCAGCATAAGCTTTCTTTCCCCAAGTTATTAGGGTATGGGTGTTTGCTTGTTTTCCTAACTTAACGTAGTTCTGAGGACAGAACTATTCTAAGAAGAGAGTATTGTAATATCCCGGACGGATATTACCGTGTATAAATTATTATTTTATCATTATTTTATTATTATTTAGTTTTAATTCCAAAATTAGAATATTTTGGTGATTTTCACCCGGTTTGCCCCTAGACATTATCTGTATCCAGATATCGATCAGTATATATCCGTATTGTATCAAATTGATACCGTGATCTTCCGAACTAATAATAAAATTTATTTTATTATTATTTCCAAGATTTAATTATTTTTATGCGGATTATGCGAAGATTTTCCGGTATACGGACATATATGCGCACGTACGAGTAGTGTGTCGATTAGTGCATTATACGAATTATGTGTTGTGTATTTTGGACAACACTTATTTTGCTATGACAAAACCTAGTAGGGATGGTTAAGGGTTTGATTAGGAGCATTAACCTAGGTTAAGTATACATGAGAAGGTTAAGAAAAACCCTTCTAGAAACCCTCATATAACACCTCCCCCCACATATCACCTCCCTCCACCTCACCCCTACCTCTCCTAGGGTATGGCCGGCCCACCTTTTGTGGGATGGTTTTTGTGCAATTGTGTGGGTGCACATTGCAAATATCCACCCTTCTCTCCACCTATAAATACCCCCTCCTTCTCCTCCTTCTCTCATTTTAGAAAGATCAAAAAGAAAGAAAGAAAGAAAGGAAAAGAAAGTGAGATGACCATGCTAACTTGAGAGTTTTATTTGTAGGTTTTGTTAGGAGTTCTTAGAAGCTAAGGGGAAGGAGAAGGAGTTCTAGGCAAGTCCTTCCTACAAGTGAACCAAGGTGGGGGTTTCTTCATGCTTCCTTCTTTGTTTGGTTGTTTGTTTGTTTGTTTGTTTGTTGTTTGACTTCTTCTCCTACCTTCTTGTTTTGTTTTGTTTTTTTGGGTTGTTCTTATAAATGAGTATGTTGTATGTTATGGTAAATAAAAGAAAAGAAAGTAATAATAGTGACTACTAACATATAAAGATCACATCTTTTGTATTGTAGTTGTTGTTTTGTATGATTTGGACTAAAAATTCACATATGGCATATAATCTTGAACATACAACCACTAAAGGTTGTAGGACTTGGATGAGAACTACACATAAGCATATGAACACATTTTACAACCATTGTGGGTTGTAGGACTTTGATTAAACATTGGACTAATAATAACAAGTGTATGTTTATTGTAATAAAAAGATCTTTTTTGTTAACCACTAGTTGTAGAAAATTAAAAAGATCTTTCTTTTTACTAAACACTAGTTGTAGATTAAAAAGATCTTTTCTTTTATTGAACACTAGTTGTAGATTAAAAAGATCTTCTCTTTTATTAATCACTAGTTGTAGCTATTAAAAAGATCTTTTCTTTTAATCACTAGTTGTAGAAATAAATGAAAAAGATCTTTTTCTTTCATAATTACTAGTTGTAAAGTAAAATAAAATAAAAATGATCTTTCTTTTATCACTAGTAATAATAAAGACTAGTAAGCAACTAGGTAATAGCATGCTAAAATATAAGGTAGTAGTATGAGATTAAATGAGGTAGTAGTAGCATGTTAATTTAATAAAGTAGTAAAAGTATGTTGATTAATAAGGTAGTAGTAGTAGTAGTAAGTTGTATATTGTGATTTTGATGAGAATAAAGTAGTAGTATGTAGTAAGTAATTATAGATGTTTTATGTCCACAAAGTAGTAGTAGTAGTAAGTTGTATGTTGGGTTCTTGATAAGAATGAAGTAGTGGTAGTAGTAGATAATTGTGTGTTATGTTTTGATTAAAATAGTAGTAGTAGTAGTAGTAGTAAAATGTTGTAGGATCACTTCTAAAAATATTTAGAAGCAATATTCATGCTTCAAGTGTTGTAGGATCACTTCTAAAAATATTTAGAAGTAATATTCATGCTTCAAATATTGTAGGATTACTTCTAAAAATATTTAGAAACAATATTCATGCTTCAAATGTTGTAGGATCACTCCTAAAAATATTTAGGAGCAATAATTGTGCTTAGAATGTTGTAGGAAGCCTAATAAAAATATCCTACCATGTTTTGATGCTTAATTAGTAGTAGGATTTCTTCTAAAAATATCCTACCATGCTTTATGTTTAGAATATTGTAGGATTGTTTCTAAAAATATCCTACCATGCTTTATATTTAGAATGTTGTAGGATTGTTTCTAAAAATATCCTACCATGCTTTATGTTTAGAATGTTGTAGGATTGTTTCTAAAAAAATATCCTACCATGCTTTATGTTTAGAATGTTGTAGGATTGTTTCTAAAAAAATATCCTACCATGCTTTATGTTTAGAATGTTGTAGGATTGTTTCTATAAATATCCTACCATGTTTTTATGCTTAATTAGTAGTAGGATTTCTTCTAAAAATATCCTACCATGCTTTATGTTTAGAATATTGTAGGATTGTTTCTAAAAATATCCTACCATGCTTTATGTTTAGAATGTTGTAGGATTGTTTCTATAAATATCCTATCATGCTTTTATACTTGAAATGTTGTAGGATGATTTCTAAAGATATCCTACCATGCTTTATGTTTAGAATATTGTAGGATTGTTTCTAAAAATATCCTACCATGCTTTATGTTTAGAATGTTGTAGGATTGTTTCTAAAAATATCCTACCATGTTTAGATTAGCCTATTTGTGCTTAGGATGTTGTAGGATAAATTCTAAAATTCCTACCATGCTTAGATTATTCTATTTATGCTTAGAATGTTGTAGGAATCAATCTAAGAGTTCCTACCATGCTTGGATTAATGACATTATGCTTAGGATGTTGTAGGATCCATAATAAAATTACGTACCATGCTAGTTTAATTGTAGGTATGTAATATACCATGCTAGTTAATTGTAGGTATGTGATATACCATGCTAAGTTAAATTATAGGTAAGTGATATACCATGCTAGTTTTATCTATGCCGTGCTAGCTTAATTACAAGTAAGTTGCATACCATGCTAGTTTGATTGTAGGTATGTGATATACCATGTTAGCTTTAATGGTAGGTAAGTGATACACCATGCTAGTTTAATTGTAGGTATGTGATATACCATGTTAGTTTAATTATAGATATGTCATGCTAGTTTAGATTGTGAGTAAGTTGTATACCATGCTAGGTTACATAAATACTCATGTTTACATGGCACCCATGCTTAGATAAGTGTCCGTTCATGCTATGTTAGTAGATGAGCATGATTCATGCTAAGTAAGTAGGTATCATGCTAATTGTTGATCATGTTAAGCTAATGATAGCCATACTATGATATTCATGCTTAGAGTAAAGAAACTACGCATGGTTAATTATAGAGATTTTATGTTATGTTCCATACCATGCTAAAGTTCAAATGCATGTTTAGAACGTTGTAGGAGTAATGTTAGACTACCTACCGTGCCTTGGAATGTTGTATGTTATATTAGTTATATATCCATGCTTGTGTTAAGGTGATTAGTCAAGGTAAGTAGTAAGCTTTCACGCTCGCTTGACTATAGTGGACTCTATGTCTAGGTCGTAGTGATTTTATGCTTAAGCTCGATATAAGCACAAGCATTAATCATATTCATACTTAGGAGTGTGATGGTGAGTAGTTCTGTTTTGTAATTGGATGACCGTAGGAAGATGCTTACGAGTGTATGTCATGCCAAAGGCATTAGAGGTCGAAGTAATAAGATCGGGAAGACCACTAGTGATAGTTAGTTCGATAAAGGCTGTTATGTCGCCTTCGGATTCTTCCTTAGTAGAATACCGATCATAGACTACTAGTAGATTCCTCTGTTGCTTCTAATAATAGAAGATTAAGTTTGTTAGTAAGCACGTTTAGTTGCTTTTAAGATTGATTACCTATATGGTTGTTTGCACATGGTTGTGCTCGTACGTGGCTCGACTGGCCCGTACGTAGCCGTGGGTCTCATACGTAGCTTAGTTGGCTCGAATGTAGGTTGTTGTCTCGTACGCGGCCCGACCGGCCCGTGCGTAGCTGTTGGTCTCATACGCGGCTTAATTGGCTGGTATGTACGTGGTCACCTCCTACGAGGCCCGCCTGGCTCGTAGGTAGTTATTGTTTCATACGTAGCTTATTTGCTCGTATGTGGTTGTTACTCGTGTATAGCTTGTTAGCTAGTACACAGTTCGTTGTGCTCGTCTAGGGTGATGTTACCACCCTAAGGGCTATCGACCATCAAGACATATGTTTTCTTACCCTAAGGAACTGTGGAGGAGTCGCTCCCTGTGTACCGTCGAATCTTAACTAGGGTAGGTTGATCGAGGACCGGAGTATGGACAAAATCCAAGTCTAGGGTAGCGGCATGCGTGTATATTCGCACAGCCAAAGTCTTGGATCGATGAGCCACGAACCAAATCCTGAGAGATTCTGGTAAGTCTAGTTTGAGCAGCCTAGTAGAGTTGTCTTGCGAAGCCTAATTTAAGGCCTAGCGTGTTGTCTTATTAATATTGTCATCCCTAGAATTGTTCGAGTCAGGGACGTCATTAGGGTAGTGACTTACAAGGATCATTTTAACCCTTTGCCGGGAGAGAGGAGTCAGTTGTAGGGGGCCCCTTACACGAACTCGTCCCTTGAGGCAGATCATAGGTGGTGTACTGGGTTGTACCTTCCCGTCAAAGGGATACGTACGGTGCCGTCTCACAAGTTGAGGACACGGGTTGCGTATTTCGCGCTGTTAATTCCTGAGGTGCCGTGGCTGGGGGTGCCACAGGACGCATTGTGCAGTCCTGCGCTTGCGATACCCCAGAGGGTGCCACAGGGTAGGCTTCGTGCTACCCTGCGCTTGCAAAACCCTATAGTTTGATTTTGTTGTGACGCCCGATACATTGGGTTCGTCTATTTTGAGAGATGTCCGGTTGGCCGGATCGCAGTGGCGAACATAGACACCAATGGCGAAATGCAATAGTGGGACTTGACCACGTCTGCAACCTCATTAGCCACGTGTAGGTGTCGGGAACAGGTTGAGTACAATTAGAATTCTTAAACGCGGGTTCAATCCCTATATATGGAGAAACGGCTTGAGATGGAGTCGCATGTAGTATGGGCTGCATGTTGCTTCCGAAAACTTGCTGACATTAGAATAGGAATTGTCCTAGTTCTATTTAAATATTGCATTAGAGTCTAGTCATAGCACTCACAAACACTTAAACTACACCAACACCATTGCTATATTTTGTATATTGTTTGGAAGATTCGCTGCTATATGATCAGCCTTTAAGCGTCAGTGAATACTGACGTCCCCACTTCCATAGGTACTGGATCGCCGAAGTACAAAGGCGAGATCTAGGAGGACTCAAGGCAAGGAAAGCAAGGAGTCAGTGTTATGTTCAGTTCCGCTGCAGTATATGTATTGATTATGTATTAGTTGAGAAGTACTCGGATGTAAGATGTTGAAGGTTGTAATACTTAGAAATGTAAAGGTAATATTGTAACTCTATCGTAAGATATTACAGTTGTACAATATTCAGACTTGTAACATATTGTGTATTGAGTAAAAAGTTTTAAATTCTCCTGTTTTTCTGTGTATTGTGACTAATTGAAGAAAAGGTCTTGGCTCGTGTCACGGTTTTTCGGTGTCGGAAATCGGGGCGCCACAGAGTGGTATCAGAGCTAACTTCAATTTACAGTCCAACATAGTAGGAAAATTAAACTTGGATGCCTTTTAGGAGTCGGGTCTTAGTTAGTTATAGGCAATTGTAATTCATATTGTTGTTCCTTTCAACTTATGTTTTATGATTTTCCTATATCTGGACTAATTCCAGTATGTATGTGTTAGGATGGTATTCAAAGATTTCCTAACCGAGGGTGTAATGATGGAGTAGAGTGAGCAAAATTACAGGAGAGAATCCTGGAAGTTGGAAGTGATGTTCATAGGTCACGTCCTATTCTAAGGAGGGAGTAGCCACCGAATTACAAATGTTGGGTTCTTTGGAAGAACCAGTTCGTGAATGAGCCACTGGGGAGCCGGAAAGCAGCATAAGCTTTCTTTCCCCAAGTTATTAGGGTATGGGTGTTTGCTTGTTTTCCTAACTTAACGTAGTTCTGAGGACAGAACTATTCTAAGAAGAGAGTATTGTAATATCCCGGACGGATATTACCGTGTATAAATTATTATTTTATCATTATTTTATTATTATTTAGTTTTAATTCCAAAATTAGAATATTTTGGTGATTTTCACCCGGTTTGCCCCTAGACATTATCTGTATCCAGATATCGATCAGTATATATCCGTATTGTATCAAATTGATACCGTGATCTTCCGAACTAATAATAAAATTTATTTTATTATTATTTCCAAGATTTAATTATTTTTATGCGGATTATGCGAAGATTTTCCGGTATACGGACATATATGCGCACGTACGAGTAGTGTGTCGATTAGTGCATTATACGAATTATGTGTTGTGTATTTTGGACAACACTTATTTTGCTATGACAAAACCTAGTAGGGATGGTTAAGGGTTTGATTAGGAGGATTAACCTAGGTTAAGTATACATGAGAAGGTTAAGAAAAACCCTTCTAGAAACCCTCATATAACACCTCCCCCCACATATCACCTCCCTCCACCTCACCCCTACCTCTCCTAGGGTATGGCCGGCCCACCTTTTGTGGGATGGTTTTTGTGCAATTGTGTGGGTGCACATTGCAAATATCCACCCTTCTCTCCACCTATAAATACCCCCTCCTTCTCCTCCTTCTCTCATTTTAGAAAGATCAAAAAGAAAGAAAGAAAGAAAGGAAAAGAAAGTGAGATGACCATGCTAACTTGAGAGTTTTATTTGTAGGTTTTGTTAGGAGTTCTTAGAAGCTAAGGGGAAGGAGAAGGAGTTCTAGGCAAGTCCTTCCTACAAGTGAACCAAGGTGGGGGTTTCTTCATGCTTCCTTCTTTGTTTGGTTGTTTGTTTGTTTGTTTGTTTGTTGTTTGACTTCTTCTCCTACCTTCTTGTTTTGTTTTGTTTTTTTGGGTTGTTCTTATAAATGAGTATGTTGTATGTTATGGTAAATAAAAGAAAAGAAAGTAATAATAGTGACTACTAACATATAAAGATCACATCTTTTGTATTGTAGTTGTTGTTTTGTATGATTTGGACTAAAAATTCACATATGGCATATAATCTTGAACATACAACCACTAAAGGTTGTAGGACTTGGATGAGAACTACACATAAGCATATGAACACATTTTACAACCATTGTGGGTTGTAGGACTTTGATTAAACATTGGACTAATAATAACAAGTGTATGTTTATTGTAATAAAAAGATCTTTTTTGTTAACCACTAGTTGTAGAAAATTAAAAAGATCTTTCTTTTTACTAAACACTAGTTGTAGATTAAAAAGATCTTTTCTTTTATTGAACACTAGTTGTAGATTAAAAAGATCTTCTCTTTTATTAATCACTAGTTGTAGCTATTAAAAAGATCTTTTCTTTTAATCACTAGTTGTAGAAATAAATGAAAAAGATCTTTTTCTTTCATAATTACTAGTTGTAAAGTAAAATAAAATAAAAATGATCTTTCTTTTATCACTAGTAATAATAAAGACTAGTAAGCAACTAGGTAATAGCATGCTAAAATATAAGGTAGTAGTATGAGATTAAATGAGGTAGTAGTAGCATGTTAATTTAATAAAGTAGTAAAAGTATGTTGATTAATAAGGTAGTAGTAGTAGTAGTAAGTTGTATATTGTGATTTTGATGAGAATAAAGTAGTAGTATGTAGTAAGTAATTATAGATGTTTTATGTCCACAAAGTAGTAGTAGTAGTAAGTTGTATGTTGGGTTCTTGATAAGAATGAAGTAGTGGTAGTAGTAGATAATTGTGTGTTATGTTTTGATTAAAATAGTAGTAGTAGTAGTAGTAGTAAAATGTTGTAGGATCACTTCTAAAAATATTTAGAAGCAATATTCATGCTTCAAGTGTTGTAGGATCACTTCTAAAAATATTTAGAAGTAATATTCATGCTTCAAATATTGTAGGATTACTTCTAAAAATATTTAGAAACAATATTCATGCTTCAAATGTTGTAGGATCACTCCTAAAAATATTTAGGAGCAATAATTGTGCTTAGAATGTTGTAGGAAGCCTAATAAAAATATCCTACCATGTTTTGATGCTTAATTAGTAGTAGGATTTCTTCTAAAAATATCCTACCATGCTTTATGTTTAGAATATTGTAGGATTGTTTCTAAAAATATCCTACCATGCTTTATATTTAGAATGTTGTAGGATTGTTTCTAAAAATATCCTACCATGCTTTATGTTTAGAATGTTGTAGGATTGTTTCTAAAAAAATATCCTACCATGCTTTATGTTTAGAATGTTGTAGGATTGTTTCTAAAAAAATATCCTACCATGCTTTATGTTTAGAATGTTGTAGGATTGTTTCTATAAATATCCTACCATGTTTTTATGCTTAATTAGTAGTAGGATTTCTTCTAAAAATATCCTACCATGCTTTATGTTTAGAATATTGTAGGATTGTTTCTAAAAATATCCTACCATGCTTTATGTTTAGAATGTTGTAGGATTGTTTCTATAAATATCCTATCATGCTTTTATACTTGAAATGTTGTAGGATGATTTCTAAAGATATCCTACCATGCTTTATGTTTAGAATATTGTAGGATTGTTTCTAAAAATATCCTACCATGCTTTATGTTTAGAATGTTGTAGGATTGTTTCTAAAAATATCCTACCATGTTTAGATTAGCCTATTTGTGCTTAGGATGTTGTAGGATAAATTCTAAAATTCCTACCATGCTTAGATTATTCTATTTATGCTTAGAATGTTGTAGGAATCAATCTAAGAGTTCCTACCATGCTTGGATTAATGACATTATGCTTAGGATGTTGTAGGATCCATAATAAAATTACGTACCATGCTAGTTTAATTGTAGGTATGTAATATACCATGCTAGTTAATTGTAGGTATGTGATATACCATGCTAAGTTAAATTATAGGTAAGTGATATACCATGCTAGTTTTATCTATGCCGTGCTAGCTTAATTACAAGTAAGTTGCATACCATGCTAGTTTGATTGTAGGTATGTGATATACCATGTTAGCTTTAATGGTAGGTAAGTGATACACCATGCTAGTTTAATTGTAGGTATGTGATATACCATGTTAGTTTAATTATAGATATGTCATGCTAGTTTAGATTGTGAGTAAGTTGTATACCATGCTAGGTTACATAAATACTCATGTTTACATGGCACCCATGCTTAGATAAGTGTCCGTTCATGCTATGTTAGTAGATGAGCATGATTCATGCTAAGTAAGTAGGTATCATGCTAATTGTTGATCATGTTAAGCTAATGATAGCCATACTATGATATTCATGCTTAGAGTAAAGAAACTACGCATGGTTAATTATAGAGATTTTATGTTATGTTCCATACCATGCTAAAGTTCAAATGCATGTTTAGAACGTTGTAGGAGTAATGTTGGACTACCTACCGTGCCTTGGAATGTTGTATGTTATATTAGTTATATATCCATGCTTGTGTTAAGGTGATTAGTCAAGGTAAGTAGTAAGCTTTCACGCTCGCTTGACTATAGTGGACTCTATGTCTAGGTCGTAGTGATTTTATGCTTAAGCTCGATATAAGCACAAGCATTAATCATATTCATACTTAGGAGTGTGATGGTGAGTAGTTCTGTTTTGTAATTGGATGACCGTAGGAAGATGCTTACGAGTGTATGTCATGCCAAAGGCATTAGAGGTCGAAGTAATAAGATCGGGAAGACCACTAGTGATAGTTAGTTCGATAAAGGCTGTTATGTCGCCTTCGGATTCTTCCTTAGTAGAATACCGATCATAGACTACTAGTAGATTCCTCTGTTGCTTCTAATAATAGAAGATTAAGTTTGTTAGTAAGCACGTTTAGTTGCTTTTAAGATTGATTACCTATATGGTTGTTTGCACATGGTTGTGCTCGTACGTGGCTCGACTGGCCCGTACGTAGCCGTGGGTCTCATACGTAGCTTAGTTGGCTCGAATGTAGGTTGTTGTCTCGTACGCGGCCCGACCGGCCCGTGCGTAGCTGTTGGTCTCATACGCGGCTTAATTGGCTGGTATGTACGTGGTCACCTCCTACGAGGCCCGCCTGGCTCGTAGGTAGTTATTGTTTCATACGTAGCTTATTGGCTCGTATGTGGTTGTTACTCGTGTATAGCTTGTTAGCTAGTACACAGTTCGTTGTGCTCGTCTAGGGTGATGTTACCACCCTAAGGGCTATCGACCATCAAGACATATGTTTTCTTACCCTAAGGAACTGTGGAGGAGTCGCTCCCTGTGTACCGTCGAATCTTAACTAGGGTAGGTTGATCGAGGACCGGAGTATGGACAAAATCCAAGTCTAGGGTAGCGGCATGCGTGTATATTCGCACAGCCAAAGTCTTGGATCGATGAGCCACGAACCAAATCCTGAGAGATTCTGGTAAGTCTAGTTTGAGCAGCCTAGTAGAGTTGTCTTGCGAAGCCTAATTTAAGGCCTAGCGTGTTGTCTTATTAATATTGTCATCCCTAGAATTGTTCGAGTCAGGGACGTCATTAGGGTAGTGACTTACAAGGATCATTTTAACCCTTTGCCGGGAGAGAGGAGTCAGTTGTAGGGGGCCCCTTACACGAACTCGTCCCTTGAGGCAGATCATAGGTGGTGTACTGGGTTGTACCTTCCCGTCAAAGGGATACGTACGGTGCCGTCTCACAAGTTGAGGACACGGGTTGCGTATTTCGCGCTGTTAATTCCTGAGGTGCCGTGGCTGGGGGTGCCACAGGACGCATTGTGCAGTCCTGCGCTTGCGATACCCCAGAGGGTGCCACAGGGTAGGCTTCGTGCTACCCTGCGCTTGCAAAACCCTATAGTTTGATTTTGTTGTGACGCCCGATACATTGGGTTCGTCTATTTTGAGAGATGTCCGGTTGGCCGGATCGTAGTGGCGAACATAGACACCAATGGCGAAATGCAATAGTGGGACTTGACCACGTCTGCAACCTCATTAGCCACGTGTAGGTGTCGGGAACAGGTTGAGTACAATTAGAATTCTTAAACGCGGGTTCAATCCCTATATATGGAGAAACGGCTTGAGATGGAGTCGCATGTAGTATGGGCTGCATGTTGCTTCCGAAAACTTGCTGACATTAGAATAGGAATTGTCCTAGTTCTATTTAAATATTGCATTAGAGTCTAGTCATAGCACTCACAAACACTTAAACTACACCAACACCATTGCTATATTTTGTATATTGTTTGGAAGATTCGCTGCTATATGATCAGCCTTTAAGCGTCAGTGAATACTGACGTCCCCACTTCCATAGGTACTGGATCGCCGAAGTACAAAGGCGAGATCTAGGAGGACTCAAGGCAAGGAAAGCAAGGAGTCAGTGTTATGTTCAGTTCCGCTGCAGTATATGTATTGATTATGTATTAGTTGAGAAGTACTCGGATGTAAGATGTTGAAGGTTGTAATACTTAGAAATGTAAAGGTAATATTGTAACTCTATCGTAAGATATTACAGTTGTACAATATTCAGACTTGTAACATATTGTGTATTGAGTAAAAAGTTTTAAATTCTCCTGTTTTTCTGTGTATTGTGACTAATTGAAGAAAAGGTCTTGGCTCGTGTCACGGTTTTTCGGTGTCGGAAATCGGGGCGCCACAGAGTGGTATCAGAGCTAACTTCAATTTACAGTCCAACATAGTAGGAAAATTAAACTTGGATGCCTTTTAGGAGTCGGGTCTTAGTTAGTTATAGGCAATTGTAATTCATATTGTTGTTCCTTTCAACTTATGTTTTATGATTTTCCTATATCTGGACTAATTCCAGTATGTATGTGTTAGGATGGTATTCAAAGATTTCCTAACCGAGGGTGTAATGATGGAGTAGAGTGAGCAAAATTACAGGAGAGAATCCTGGAAGTTGGAAGTGATGTTCATAGGTCACGTCCTATTCTAAGGAGGGAGTAGCCACCGAATTACAAATGTTGGGTTCTTTGGAAGAACCAGTTCGTGAATGAGCCACTGGGGAGCCGGAAAGCAGCATAAGCTTTCTTTCCCCAAGTTATTAGGGTATGGGTGTTTGCTTGTTTTCCTAACTTAACGTAGTTCTGAGGACAGAACTATTCTAAGAAGAGAGTATTGTAATATCCCGGACGGATATTACCGTGTATAAATTATTATTTTATCATTATTTTATTATTATTTAGTTTTAATTCCAAAATTAGAATATTTTGGTGATTTTCACCCGGTTTGCCCCTAGACATTATCTGTATCCAGATATCGATCAGTATATATCCGTATTGTATCAAATTGATACCGTGATCTTCCGAACTAATAATAAAATTTATTTTATTATTATTTCCAAGATTTAATTATTTTTATGCGGATTATGCGAAGATTTTCCGGTATACGGACATATATGCGCACGTACGAGTAGTGTGTCGATTAGTGCATTATACGAATTATGTGTTGTGTATTTTGGACAACACTTATTTTGCTATGACAAAACCTAGTAGGGATGGTTAAGGGTTTGATTAGGAGGATTAACCTAGGTTAAGTATACATGAGAAGGTTAAGAAAAACCCTTCTAGAAACCCTCATATAACACCTCCCCCCACATATCACCTCCCTCCACCTCACCCCTACCTCTCCTAGGGTATGGCCGGCCCACCTTTTGTGGGATGGTTTTTGTGCAATTGTGTGGGTGCACATTGCAAATATCCACCCTTCTCTCCACCTATAAATACCCCCTCCTTCTCCTCCTTCTCTCATTTTAGAAAGATCAAAAAGAAAGAAAGAAAGAAAGGAAAAGAAAGTGAGATGACCATGCTAACTTGAGAGTTTTATTTGTAGGTTTTGTTAGGAGTTCTTAGAAGCTAAGGGGAAGGAGAAGGAGTTCTAGGCAAGTCCTTCCTACAAGTGAACCAAGGTGGGGGTTTCTTCATGCTTCCTTCTTTGTTTGGTTGTTTGTTTGTTTGTTTGTTTGTTGTTTGACTTCTTCTCCTACCTTCTTGTTTTGTTTTGTTTTTTTGGGTTGTTCTTATAAATGAGTATGTTGTATGTTATGGTAAATAAAAGAAAAGAAAGTAATAATAGTGACTACTAACATATAAAGATCACATCTTTTGTATTGTAGTTGTTGTTTTGTATGATTTGGACTAAAAATTCACATATGGCATATAATCTTGAACATACAACCACTAAAGGTTGTAGGACTTGGATGAGAACTACACATAAGCATATGAACACATTTTACAACCATTGTGGGTTGTAGGACTTTGATTAAACATTGGACTAATAATAACAAGTGTATGTTTATTGTAATAAAAAGATCTTTTTTGTTAACCACTAGTTGTAGAAAATTAAAAAGATCTTTCTTTTTACTAAACACTAGTTGTAGATTAAAAAGATCTTTTCTTTTATTGAACACTAGTTGTAGATTAAAAAGATCTTCTCTTTTATTAATCACTAGTTGTAGCTATTAAAAAGATCTTTTCTTTTAATCACTAGTTGTAGAAATAAATGAAAAAGATCTTTTTCTTTCATAATTACTAGTTGTAAAGTAAAATAAAATAAAAATGATCTTTCTTTTATCACTAGTAATAATAAAGACTAGTAAGCAACTAGGTAATAGCATGCTAAAATATAAGGTAGTAGTATGAGATTAAATGAGGTAGTAGTAGCATGTTAATTTAATAAAGTAGTAAAAGTATGTTGATTAATAAGGTAGTAGTAGTAGTAGTAAGTTGTATATTGTGATTTTGATGAGAATAAAGTAGTAGTATGTAGTAAGTAATTATAGATGTTTTATGTCCACAAAGTAGTAGTAGTAGTAAGTTGTATGTTGGGTTCTTGATAAGAATGAAGTAGTGGTAGTAGTAGATAATTGTGTGTTATGTTTTGATTAAAATAGTAGTAGTAGTAGTAGTAGTAAAATGTTGTAGGATCACTTCTAAAAATATTTAGAAGCAATATTCATGCTTCAAGTGTTGTAGGATCACTTCTAAAAATATTTAGAAGTAATATTCATGCTTCAAATATTGTAGGATTACTTCTAAAAATATTTAGAAACAATATTCATGCTTCAAATGTTGTAGGATCACTCCTAAAAATATTTAGGAGCAATAATTGTGCTTAGAATGTTGTAGGAAGCCTAATAAAAATATCCTACCATGTTTTGATGCTTAATTAGTAGTAGGATTTCTTCTAAAAATATCCTACCATGCTTTATGTTTAGAATATTGTAGGATTGTTTCTAAAAATATCCTACCATGCTTTATATTTAGAATGTTGTAGGATTGTTTCTAAAAATATCCTACCATGCTTTATGTTTAGAATGTTGTAGGATTGTTTCTAAAAAAATATCCTACCATGCTTTATGTTTAGAATGTTGTAGGATTGTTTCTATAAATATCCTACCATGTTTTTATGCTTAATTAGTAGTAGGATTTCTTCTAAAAATATCCTACCATGCTTTATGTTTAGAATATTGTAGGATTGTTTCTAAAAATATCCTACCATGCTTTATGTTTAGAATGTTGTAGGATTGTTTCTATAAATATCCTATCATGCTTTTATACTTGAAATGTTGTAGGATGATTTCTAAAGATATCCTACCATGCTTTATGTTTAGAATATTGTAGGATTGTTTCTAAAAATATCCTACCATGCTTTATGTTTAGAATGTTGTAGGATTGTTTCTAAAAATATCCTACCATGTTTAGATTAGCCTATTTGTGCTTAGGATGTTGTAGGATAAATTCTAAAATTCCTACCATGCTTAGATTATTCTATTTATGCTTAGAATGTTGTAGGAATCAATCTAAGAGTTCCTACCATGCTTGGATTAATGACATTATGCTTAGGATGTTGTAGGATCCATAATAAAATTACTTACCATGCTAGTTTAATTGTAGGTATGTAATATACCATGCTAGTTAATTGTAGGTATGTGATATACCATGCTAAGTTAAATTATAGGTAAGTGATATACCATGCTAGTTTTATCTATGCCGTGCTAGCTTAATTACAAGTAAGTTGCATACCATGCTAGTTTGATTGTAGGTATGTGATATACCATGTTAGCTTTAATGGTAGGTAAGTGATACACCATGCTAGTTTAATTGTAGGTATGTGATATACCATGTTTGTTTAAATATAGATATGTCATGCTAGTTTAGATTGTGAGTAAGTTGTATACCATGCTAGGTTACATAAATACTCATGTTTACATGGCACCTTTGCTTAGATAAGTGTCCGTTCATGCTATGTTAGTAGATGAGCATGATTCATGCTAAGTAAGTAGGTATCGTGCTAATTGTTGATCATGTAAAGCTAATGATAGCCATACTATGATATTCATGCTTAGAGTAAAGAAACTACCCATGGTTAATTGTAGAGATTTTATGTTATGTTCCATACCATGCTAAAGTTCAAATGCATGTTTAGAACGTTGTAGGAGTAATGTTAGACTACCTACCGTGCCTTGGAATGTTGTATGTTATATTAGTTATATATCCATGCTTGTGTTATGGTGATTAGTCAAGGTAACTAGTAAGCTTTCACGCTCGCTTGACTATAGTGGACTCTATGTCTAGGTCATAGTGATTTTATGCTTAAGCTCGATGTAAGCACAAGCATTAATCATATTCATTCTTAGGAGTGTGATGGTGAGTAGTTCCGTTTTGTAATTGGATGACCGTAGGAAGATGCTTACGAGTGTATGTCATGCCAAAAGCATTACAGGTCGAAGTAATAAGATCGGGAAGACCACTAGTGATAGTTAGTTCGATAAAGGCTGTTATGTCGCCTTCGGATTCTTTCTTAGTAGAATACCGATCATAGACTACCAGTAGATTCTTCTGTTGCTTCTAATCATAGAAGATTAAGTTTGTTAGTAAGCACGTTTAGTTGCTTTTAAGATTGATTACCTGTATGGTTGTTTGCACATGGTTGTGCTCGTACGTGGCTCGACTGGCCCGTACGTAGCCGTGGGTCTCATACGTAGCTTAGTTGCCTCGTATGTAGGTTGTTGTCTCGTACGCGGCCCGATCGGCCCGTGCGTAGCTGTTGGTCTCATACGCGGCTTAATTGGCTGGTATGTACGTGGTCACCTCCTACGAGGCCGGCCTGGCTCGTAGGTAGTTATTATTTCATACGTAGCTTATTGGCTCGTATGTGGTTGTTACTCGTGTATAGCTTGTTAGCTAGTACACAGTTCGTTGTGCTCGTCTAGGGTGATGTTACCACCCTAAGGGCTATCGACCATCAAGACATTTGTTTTCTTACCCTAAGGAACTGTGAAGGAGTCGCTCCCTGTGTACCGTCGAATCTTAACCAGGGTAGGTTGATCGAGGACCGGAGTATAGACAAAATCCAAGTCTAGGGTAGCGGCATGCGTGTATATTCGCACAGCCAAAGTCTTGGATCGATGAGCCACGAACCAGATCCTGAGGGATTCTGGTAAGTCTAGGTTGAGCAGCCTAATAGAGTTGTCATGCGAAGCCTAATTTAAGGCCTAGCATGTTGTGTTATTAATATTGTCATCCCTAAGATTGTTCGAGTCAGGGACGTCATTAGGGTAGTGACTTACAAGGATCATTTTAACCCTTTGCCGAGAGAGAAGAGTCAGTTGTAGGGGGCCCCTTAAACTAACTCGTCCCTTGAGGCAGATCATAGGTAGTGTACTGGGTTGTACCTTCCCATCAAAGGGATACGTACGGTGCCGTCTCACAAGTTGAGGACACGGGTTGCGTATCTCGCGCTGTTAATTCCTGAGGTACCGTGGCTGGGGGTGCCACAGGATGCATTGTGCAGTCCTGCACTTGCGATACCCCAGAGAGTGCCACAGGGTAGGCTTCGTGCTACCCTGCGCTTGCAAAACCCTACAGTTTGATTTTGTTGTGACGCCCGATACATTGGGTTCGTCTATTTTGAGAGAGGTCCGGTTGGTCGGGTCGCAGTGGTGAACATAGACACCAATGGCGAAATGCAATAGTGGGACTTGACCACGTCTGCAACCTCATTAGCCACGTGTAGGTGTTGGGAACAGGTTGAGTACAATTAGAATTCTTAAACGCGGGTTCAATCCCTATATATGGAGAAACGGCTTGAGATGGAGTCGCATGTAGTATGGGCTGCATGTTGCTTCCGGAAACTTGCTGACATTAGAATAGGAAGTGTCCTAGTTCTATTTAAATATTGCATTAGAGTCTAGTCATAGCACTCACAAATACTTAAACTACACCAACACCATTGCTATATTTTGTATATTGTTTTGAAGATTCGCTGCTATATGATCAGCCTTTAAGCGTCAGTGAATACTGACGTCCCCACTTCCATAGGTACTGGATCGCCGAAGTACAAAGGCGAGATCTAGGAGGACTCAAGGCAAGGAAAGCAAGGAGTCAGTGTTATGTTCAGTTCCGCTGCAGTATATGTATTGATTATGTATTAGTTGAGAAGTACTCGGATGTAAGATGTTGAAGGTTGTAATACTTAGAAATGTAAAGGTAATATTGTAACTCTATTGTAAGGTATTACAGTTGTACAATATTCAGACTTGTAACATATTGTGTATTGAGTAAAAAGTTTTAAATTCTCCTGTTTTTCTGTGTATTGTGACTAATTGAAGAAAAGGTCTTGGCTCGTGTCACGGTTTTTCGGTGTCGGAAATCGGGGCGCCACAGAGCGGTATCAGAGCTAACTTCAATTTACAGTCCAACATAGTAGGAAAATTAAACTTGGATGCCTTTTAGGAGTCGGGTCTTAGTTAGTTATAGGCAATTGTAATTCATATTGTTGTTCCTTTCAACTTATGTTTTATGATTTTCCTATATCTGGACTAATTCCAGTATGTATGTGTTAGGATGGTATTCAAAGATTTCCTAACCGAGGGTGTAATGATGGAGTAGAGTGAGCAAAATTACAGGAGCGAATCCTGGAAGTTGGAAGTGATGTTCATAGGTCACGTCATATTCTAAGGAGGGAGTAGCCACCGAATTACAAATGTTGGGTTCTTTGGAAGAACCAGTTCGTGAATGAGCCACTGGGGAGCCGGAAAGCAGCATAAGCTTTCTTTCCCCAAGTTATTAGGGTATGGGTGTTTGCCTGTCGATTAGTGCATTATACGAATTATGTGTTGTGTATTTTGGACAACACTTATTTTGCTATGACAAAACCTAGTAGGGATGGTTAAGGGTTTGATTAGGAGGATTAACCTAGGTTAAGTATACATGAGAAGGTTAAGAAAAACCCTTCTAGAAACCCTCATATAACACCTCCCCCCACATATCACCTCCCTCCACCTCACCCCTACCTCTCCTAGGGTATGGCCGGCCCACCTTTTGTGGGATGGTTTTTGTGCAATTGTGTGGGTGCACATTGCAAATATCCACCCTTCTCTCCACCTATAAATACCCCCTCCTTCTCCTCCTTCCCTCATTTTAGAAAGATCAAAAAGAAAGAAAGAAAGAAAGGGAAAGAAAGTGAGATGACCATGCTAACTTGAGGGTTTTATTTGTAGGTTTTGTTAGGAGTTCTTAGAAGCTAAGGGGAAGGAGAAGGAGTTCTAGGCAAGTCCTTCCTACAAGTGAACCAAGGTGGGGGTTTCTTCATGCTTCCTTCTTTGTTTGGTTGGTTGTTTGTTTGTTTGTTTGTTGTTTGACTTCTTCTCCTACCTTCTTGTTTTGTTTTGTTTTTTTGGGTTGTTCTTATAAATGAGTATGTTGTATGTTATGGTAAATAAAAGAAAAGAAAGTAATAATAGTGACTACTAACATATAAAGATCACATCTTTTGTATTGTAGTTGTTGTTTTGTATGATTTGGACTAAAAATTCACATATGGCATATAATCTTGAACATACAACCACTAAAGGTTGTAGGACTTGGATGAGAACTACACATAAGCATATGAACACATTTTACAACCATTGTGGGTTGTAGGACTTTGATTAAACATTGGACTAATAATAAGTGTATGTTTATTGTAATAAAAAGATCTTTTTTGTTAACCACTAGTTGTAGAAAATTAAAAAGATCTTTCTTTTTACTAAACACTAGTTGTAGATTAAAAAGATCTTTTCTTTTATTGAACACTAGTTGTAGATTAAAAAGATCTTCTCTTTTATTAATCACTAGTTGTAGCTATTAAAAAGATCTTTTCTTTTAATCACTAGTTGTAGAAATAAATGAAAAAGATTTTTTTCTTTCATAATTACTAGTTGTAAAGTAAAATAAAATAAAAATGATCTTTCTTTTATCACTAGTAATAATAAAGACTAGTAAGCAACTAAGTAATAGCATGCTAAAATATAAGGTAGTAGTATGAGATTAAATGAGGTAGTAGTAGCATGTTAATTTAATAAAGTAGTAAAAGTATGTTGATTAATAAGGTAGTAGTAGTAGTAGTAAGTTGTATATTGTGATTTTGATGAGAATAAAGTAGTAGTATGTAGTAAGTAATTATAGATGTTTTATGTCCACAAAGTAGTAGTAGTAGTAGTAAGTTGTATGTTGGGTTCTTGATAAGAATAAAGTAGTAGTAGTAGTAGATAATTGTGTGTTATGTTTTGATTAAAATAGTAGTAGTAGTAGTAGTAGTAAAATGTTGTAGGATCACTTCTAAAAATATTTAGAAGCAATATTCATGCTTCAAGTGTTGTAGGATCACTTCTAAAAATATTTAGAAGTAATATTCATGCTTCAAATATTGTAGGATTACTTCTAAAAATATTTAGAAGCAATATTCATACTTCAAATGTTGTAGGATCACTCCTAAAAATATTTAGGAGCAATAATTGTGCTTAGAATATTGTAGGATGCCTAATAAAAATATCCTACCATGTTTTGATGCTTAATTAGTAGTAGGATTTCTTCTAAAAATATCTTACCATGCTTTATGTTTAGAATATTGTAGGATTGTTTCTAAAAATATCCTACCATGCTTTATGTTTAGAATGTTGTAGGATTGTTTCTAAAAAAATATCCTACCATGCTTTATGTTTAGAATGTTGTAGGATTGTTTCTATAAATATCCTACCATGTTTTTATGCTTAATTAGTAGTAGGATTTCTTCTAAAAATATCCTACCATGCTTTATGTTTAGAATATTGTAGGATTGTTTCTAAAAATATCCTACCATGCTTTATGTTTAGAATGTTGTAGGATTGTTTCTATAAATATCCTATCATGCTTTTATACTTGAAATGTTGTAGGATGATTTCTAAAGATATCTTACCATGCTTTATGTTTAGAATGTTGTAGCATTGTTTCTAAAAATATCCTACCATGCTTTATGTTTAGAATGTTGTAGGATTGTTTCTAAAAATATCCTACCATGTTTAGATTAGCCTATTTGTGCTTAGGATGTTGTAGGATAAATTCTAAAATTCCTACCATGCTTAGATTATTCTATTTATGCTTAGAATGTTGTAGGAATCAATCTAAGAGTTCCTACCATGCTTGGATTAATGACATTATGCTTAGGATGTTGTAGGATCCATAATAAAATTACTTACCATGCTAGTTTAATTGTAGGTATGTAATATACCATGCTAGTTAATTGTAGGTATGTGATATACCATGCTAAGTTAAATTATAGGTAAGTGATATACCATGCTAGTTTTATCTATGCCATGCTAGCTTAATTACAAGTAAGTTGCATACCATGCTAGTTTGATTGTAGGTATGTGATATACCATGTTAGCTTTAATGGTAGGTAAGTGATACACCATGCTAGTTTAATTGTAGGTATGTGATATACCATGTTAGTTTAATTATAGATATGTCATGCTAGTTTAGATTGTGAGTAAGTTGTATACCATGCTAGGTTACATAAATACTCATGTTTACATGGCACCCATGATTAGATAAGTATCCGTTTATGCTATGTTAGTAGATGAGCATGATTCATGCTAAGTAAGTAGGTATCGTGCTAATTGTTGATCATGTTAAGCTAATGATAGCCATACTATGATATTCATGCTTAGAGTAAAGAAACTACCCATGGTTAATTTTAGAGATTTTATGTTATGTTCCATACCATGCTAAAGTTCAAATGCATGTTTAGAACGTTGTAGGAGTAATGTTAGACTACCTACCATGCCTTGGAATGTTGTATGTTATATTAGTTATATATCCATGCTTGTGTTATGGTGATTAGTCAAGGTAAGTAGTAAGCTTTCACGCTCACTTGACTATAGTGGACTCTATGTCTAGGTCATAGTGATTTTATGCTTAAGCTCGATGTAAGCACAAGCATTAATCATATTCATACTTAGGAGTGTGATGGTGAGTAGTTCTGTTTTGTAATTGGATGACCGTAGGAAGATGCTTACGAGTGTATGTCATGCCAAAGGCATTATAGGTCGAAGTAATAAGATCGGGAAGACCACTAGTGATAGTTAGTTCGATAAAGGCTATTATGTCGCCTTCAGATTCTTCCTTAGTAGAATATCAATCATAGACTACTAGTAGATTCTTCTGTTGCTTCTAATAATAGAAGATTAAGTTTGTTAGTAAGCACGTTTAGTTGCTTTTAAGATTGATTACTTGTATGGTTGTTTGCACATGGTTGTGCTCGTACGTGGCTCGACTGGCCCGTACGTAGCCGTGGGTCTCATACGTAGCTTAGTTGGCTCGTATGTAGGTTGTTGTCTCGTACGCGGCCCGACCGGCCCGTGCGTAGCTGTTGGTCTCATACGCGGCTTAATTGGCTGGTATGTACGTGGTCACCTCCTACGAGGCCCGCCTGGCTCGTAGGTAGTTATTGTTTCATACGTAGCTTATTGGCTCGTATGTGGTTGTTACTCGTGTATAGCTGGTTAGCTAGTACACAGTTCGTTGTGCTCGTCTAGGGTGATGTTACCACCCTAAGGGCTATCGACCATCAAGACATATGTTTTCTTACCCTAAGGAACTGTGGAGGAGTCGCTCCCTATGTACCGTCGAATCTTAACCAGGGTGGGTTGATCGAGGACCGGAGTATGGACAAAATCCAAATCTAGGGTAGCGGCATGCGTGTATATTCGCACAGCCAAAGTCTTGGATCGATGAGCCACGAACCAGATCCTGAGGGATTCTGGTAAGTCTAGGTTGAGCAGCCTAGTAGAGTTGTTTTGCGAAGCCTAATTTAAGGCCTAGCATGTTGTGTTATTAATATTGTCATCCCTAGGATTGTTCGAGTCAGGGACGTCATTAGGGTAGAGACTTACAAGGATCATTTTAACCCTTTGCCGGGAGAGAGGAGTCAGTTGTAGGGGGCCCCTTACACTAACTCGTCCTTTGAGGCAGATCATAGGTGGTGTACTGGGTTGTACCTTCCCGTCAAAGGGATACGTACGGTGCCGTCTCACAAGTTGAGGACACGGGTTGCGTATCTCGCGCTGTTAATTCCTGAGGTGCCGTGGCTGGGGGTGCCACAGGATGCATTGTGCAGTCCTGCACTTGCCTTGCGATACCCCAAGGGTGCCACAGGGTAGGCTTCGTGCTACCCTGCGCTTGCGAAACCCTATAGTTTGATTTTGTTTTGACGCCCGATACATTGGGTTCGTCTATTTTGAGAGAGGTCCGGTTGGCCGGGTCGCAGTGGCGAACATAGACACCAATGGCGAAATGCAATAGTGGGACTTGACCACGTCTGCAACCTCATTAGCCATGTGTAGGTGTTGGGAACAGGTTGAGTACAATTAGAATTCTTAAACGCGGGTTCAATCCCTATATATGGAGAAACGGCTTGAGATGGAGTCGCATGTAGTATGGGCTGCATGTTGCTTCCGGAAACTTGCTGACATTAGAATAGGAAGTGTCCTAGTTCTATTTAAATATCGCATTAGAGTCTAGTCATAGCACTCACAAACACTTAAACTACCCCAACACCATTGCTATATTTTGTATATTGTTTGGAAGATTCGCTGCTATATGATCAGCCTTTAAGCGTCAGTGAATACTGATGTCCCCACTTCCATAGGTACTGGATCGCCGAAGTACAAAGGCGAGATCTAGGAGGACTCAAGGCAAGGAAAGCAAGGAGTCAGTGTTATGTTCAGTTCCGCTGCAGTATATGTATTGATTATGTATTGGTTGAGAAGTACTCGGATGTAAGATGTTGAAGGTTGTAATACTTAGAAATGTAAAGGTAATATTGTAACTCTATTGTAAGGTATTACAGTTGTACAATATTCAGACTTGTAACATATTGTGTATTGAGTAAAAAGTTTTAAATTCTCCTATTTTTCTGTGTATTGTGATTAATTGAAGAAAAGGTCTTGGCTCGTTTCATGGTTTTCCGGTGTCGGAACTCGGGGCGCTACATGGAAGATGGCAATAGTCACAAAAACCAACTCTTGGAGGACCTGCAGAAGAGTAAGGAGCTGCCCTGACCGGAGGGGCTGGAACAGGTCTCCGAATAGGCCCACCAGAAGACCTAGAAAACTGAGTGCAGAACAGTCTGCTGAGAAGGAACCAATCCACCACGAGCCAGCTCCTGAGCTCTAGCTGCTTCAAGAGCCTCAGCATAGGTACGCAAGTGAAGAGAGACAAGCTGCACCTTGATGTCTCGCTCAAGTCCCAAAATGAACCTACAAGCCCTATCCTTTTCGTTCGCCACAAGAACGGCTGCGAAGCGACTAAGTCTCGTAAATTCAGTTGTTTACCCGTCCACAGACTTGGAGCCCTGTTTCAAGAAAGTCTTATGTTACAACATTGCATGAACAAATATGTAACAAAATTCCATTACTAGAAATAATGACCAACCTGTTTCAGGGCTAGGAATTGTTGCTCCATCTCAACTCTGGTGCTGCTAGGAAAGAACTTCTCCAAGAAGCTCCTAGTGAAAGTGGCCCATGTGATCGGTCGTTCGAGCCTTTCGGACTCAGATCTCCACCAGATATGAGCCAAGTCCACCAACTGGATGGTCACCACATCCACACGATCTGTATCTGCAACTCTAGCTGCCAAAAGTAATTGCTCTATTCGAATCAGCAACTACTCAGCCTCCAAAGGCATCTCAGTGCCTGAAAACCTGTCGGGATGCAGCCTCATAAAGTCTGTGACTGTTCCCGGACGGGGAGGAAGAACATCCTGCCAGGCGCAACGGGCGGAGGAACTCAAGCAGCTTCCAAAGCACCCATCACCAAATTAGTATGGATCTGCTGCATATTGATCAAGCACTCAAGCACAGCGGTGACAGCCTCAAGCTCAGGCTGATCACCCGGAACCCGAGCAGAACCTCTATGAGCCATAGTCTATACAAAACCAAAAATAGTTAGCATCTAGATCAATGTTGAGAATAATAATTCATTTATGCATGCATGGTTGGTGAAATGTTGAGCAGATCCCAGTTCGAGCCAAGTTTGTCTAATATATTAGGAAACTAATACATTAGCCAAACCTGGACTCTGATAACACTAAAAACTCTATCACGCCCCGCTTCCCAAAAAGAATACAGAATATGGATACGCGACAAAAGCCCAGCGAATGATTTTCATCATCCATAAGTTGTTCAAGAATCTTTACAACATTCACAAGAACCATCATAGTCAGAAGCAAAAGTATCAACCAATATGCACATATGAACCAAAATACCAACAAGAATACTTGAAACCAAATATATAAATCTCAAATAGTCATAATCTGAATAAGTCAAAATCCTGGGTCACATTGCCCAAATACAAGAATAAATCCAAGTAATCAAATACAATATTGTTCAAGCAACTACAAAAATAATAATAACAAGATCCAACACTAATACTTCATGTCACCAATACCATCTGGAACCTGTTCTCCAAAATTTACAATTTAACAATTACAGGGAAGAGGAAAAGAGAAAACAAGTACCCGTCAATTTGCAAGTTACGGGCCACTTGTAATGCAGGATACAAGTAAACAGGAAAAACTAACTAATAGTATGGCATAAGCATGAGGTCAAAATAAACAACTAGCATGGTAAGGTGAACACATATCATGTGGCAAAAATCGAGAGTCAAGTAAATAGGTATCATGTAAATAAACATCAAGTGTCAAGTATCATGTAGTCATGTATCAAGTGTCATGTAAACAAGTCTCATGTATCATGTAGTCAAGTGTCAAGCAAGCATGTATCATGTTCAAGTCTTGTAGTGATTACTATCTAAGTAGCACTTTATTTATCCCAACTTTTACTACATGGTTGCTACAGCAGACAGTTTTGCTTTAGATTTCATAGTGGACCATAGAGGGCAGTGTACTCAGGGAGAAGTCAAGTAATCGAGCTCAAAGCTCCAAGTATCATGTATTATATATCATGTAATCACGTGTCAAGTTGTGCAACTGGCAAGTATCGTGTCTTGCGTGCAAAAGTCAAGAAATCACATGTCAAGTATCATGTCTCAAGTCATCACGTAGGATCAGTGGATCCCCTTCCGAGTACACATTTCTGAATTATCCACTACTAGATCTTTTCCTTAAACCCCGGCTTGATTATTTATTATTAATGTCAAAAAAGTATGTAGGTGTGCAAGATGTATCAAGAATAACATGGAATGATCATGTGACAAGTTCAAGTTGTAAGGTAAACATGTATGGGTGCAAAATAATACATGAAAGAATGAAATAGCCAAATCTCTAGTTCAGAACCGCAAGACCATACTGTAGTAAAACAGTGATTCCCAGGGATGCAAACATGCAAATCTAAATCCATCAAAATATATAGAAAATAGACGCCCAACCAAATCCATCGAGTACAAATAAGTCATATACTAATTCACAAAAACATAACTCAAAACTGACTTGAATTCAAAAATTTGGTTCAACCAGAAATCAGGAAATCGAATTCAAGAGCAAGAAAACAGCATTAAAAATTATTAAATAAATACACTAAAAATCTGGAGTATTCCCCTATATGTCTAGTACCATAATATAAATTTTCATAATTTTTCAGTAAGATTATCTTGGCCAACAAAAATCAGAAAATATCAAGAAACGATAATTTCGCAAATCTGAAATTCCAAATACTACTGTACGAAAAATGTATTATCTCGCAAACCGTGAAACGAAATCCAAATCCGCCAAAGGAAAATGAAAATAGACAAAATAAGATAACTTTCATATTTCACAAATATTTTTCATACAGGACAAGGAATTAGGGTGAAAATACAAATTTACACAGAACAACGAAGTATAGTCTTTATAAACAAGCATGAAATGGTATATATAACTCATCAATAAAATCCACCAAAATTTTGGATAATTCCTAAGTAAATATAGAAATACTGTCCAAAATTCCAGATCAAAATAATATGTTTATCACTAGTATCAAAATAGTCTAGTCATCGAAATCATCAAGAAACAAAATCTGGAAATGAAATACACCTCTGTAGTAAAACGATCATATCTCACACATACCAAAAAGAAATCGAACAAGGTCAGAGAGGTTGGAAAGAAGATGGATTTCTCTAAAAATCATGTTTTATAATGAAATTAAGATACTGACCTCAATATGGTCTAAATCACTGATTAAGACAGATTATCGGTAAAATACATAATTTTCTTTAGGAACAAAACCAACATGAACCACACGAAACTTAATCGAAACATAACTAAACACGAATTAGAGTCTACTAAGTATCCAAACAACATGAAATAGGGTATACGACATGTCCACAACAAGTATATCACATGGATCTCACAAGCACACGAGTTCTCGTAATTGTTTCACATATACATCACATCAAGAAACAGTCACTCCTAGGTTAATTCATATCATATGTGTCATGAGGCACCTATGGTCAATAGCACTATAGAGAAAATACTCATCAAACATACATCACACACGAGTTGTCTCTATAACCCAACTACACTGCAAGCGGTATTTTTGACTTGTATCATACAAAGAAAGTTGAGTACAAGTTACCTGCCTTAACCGAAGACAAAAATGACTCCAAGAAAGAATAACGGGAACAGATTCTTGAAGAAACAAACACAACGAATGAAACGGAAACCACGAACCACGACGAACTCAAGAACTCGCACCGAACACACAAAGCAAGAAATCCAACGGCACAACCACGAACAACAAACTCCGCTAACATACGAACGAACCCAAGAACAAGTCTCACGAACCCAACTCACACACCACGAGAGGGCGAGGGAGAGGACAGCGGCTAGGTGCTGCTGCTGTCGATCGAGGGCAGCACACGGCTAGGTGGCGCTGGCTGATGCCGATGGGGAAGCACTGTAATACCCTGAATTTTTATTAAATGTGAAATTCTTGATTTTACATGTTGTGCCTGTGCAAATTTGTGTATAAATATTTTCTTATGAAATGATTTTTATATAACATGAACAAATAATTAATTTCTTTCCTTCTCTTTATTCTTTTAAGTCCATTTTAAGAAGCCTAAATTTGTTTTTTATAAATCAAGCCCAACCTAATAAATTAGTTATTTTATTCTAAAAGCCCACTATTTGGGACATGTGTTTGAACGAGTGTGTGCATTCCACACCCATCTTGGCCGGATTGTGCATAGGAGAGGAATGGGGGAGCGGAGTTGTGTGGATAGGTGGTTAATTGTTCATGGGTAGTTGCTACAAATTCCCATTGTATCCTAGCCATTGATCTGCAACCATCTAATGCAATCCTAGCCCTCTATTTCACCCTAAAACTAGTATAAATACCCCACCCTTATGTGCATGCAACATTATGATTTTTTTAAAGAGAGAAAGAAATATATAGGGAAGTAAAAGATTGAGAGAGAGTAAAAAGATTGAGAGCATTAGTTGTGTGTGTTCCATCTTGGAGGCTGACTACTTCACCAACGGCAAGGAGAGGCTCGGGTTTCACCAAGTGTAAGGAGAAGAGGACTTTGTGGTGGCTCATTCTAGGAAGAGAAGGACCGCTCGTGTGTTCAAGGAGATTCTAGGAGCTTTGTAGTATTTTCTTCAAATAGGGGGGGTGTTTCTCATGCTTCTAAATTTTAAATGTCATGCTAGGAATGATTTGATAAAATAGTTATAGAGAAATCAAGAAATTCTAGTCTCATGTTTGTTAAATAAGAGATGGAATGATAATTTAGAGAATGATGAAGATGATTGCTAATTAATAAATGTGTAAAATTTAAATGCTAGAATCTATCTTATTGTCATGTTTTATGTTTATAAATCATGCTATGTGAAGAAAGTTGTGCTTATGAGACACAAATTGATTAAATGCATCATGTGTAGTTGATTGTCTAAAATAAAGTTTCATTATTGTAGAAAGATGAAAACTTGTGTTCTAAAAATATTATTTCGTGGAAAACTCAATTTTAAATAATTTGAAAATTGTGATCTTATTTTTAATGCCAAAATATTTTCATGATCTACTTTAATTTGCAACCTGGTGCAATCGACAGTTGACCGAATTCGAATCAACAGTCGACTGTGAGGTAATAAATTTCAGATTTTAGTTACAGAACAGTCGACCGATTATAGTGGAACAATCAACTACTCTGATCATTTTATTTTCGAGTTTTAAATCTTTACGGAACAGCCTACTGGCCTTGTTTTAACAGTCGACTGCCATGAAGTTTTCAAATAATATCTGGATTTTCGTGAGATAATTTTCTATGACCCGTGGCCTAGTATAAATGAGAATTTGAGACTACTTTTGCAAGAAAGAACTTATTTTAATTATTAAGTTAAAATTTATTTTAGATAAAGAAAATTAAATGGATTGTTTTAAGGAATTTAAAAAAAAGAGATTTTGTAATGAGAAATTTGAAAAGTGTGAATTGTGAAACTAAGTGAAATTGTGAATTGTGAAATTAGTATGGATTAAAATAAAGATTAAGAGAATTATGTGGAAATATAAACTAGTGATTGTGACATGTTAGAAGAATTGAATTTTTATTATTTACCCAAGATATTGTACTTGAAAAATTGAAATTAGATGACATGATGAGTTATGAAGAGCATTATAAATATGAATACATGAATACTATGAATATGAAGTGTGAATTGTGATTAATCATGAAAAAGACTTTATGAGTATGAAAACTCAATGGTGTAATTATGAGTTGAAATTAAGAACTAGGGTGTAGCTAAGCCTTATACCGGCAATAAAAGAAATATTTAGATGAAATATGAAATGAAAAGACAGAGGTTGGATCATGTGAAATGAATGAATGAGACCGGTATAGCAGGAGTGCTAACCCTAGGAGATTGATTTTGTTTATGATTCAATTAAAATAAGGATTAGATACATAGTGAAGATGTGACGAAAGTAAGAGAAAAACATTAAGTATGGGGGCCAATGGATTGACGGTGTGAGAGTATTCACAGGATGTCCCATGATGAGTCATGAGTAGGACGTGGATACTGCTCCAGAGTATCGTTCCGGTGGCGACGCTCGTAGGGTGTTTGGTGAATGCAGGTGGTGACATGTCTATTGTAGGAGGTGAATTACCACAAGATGCCTGCATGATGAGTCATGTGTTAGTGCGTTGGGATTCTCTCCATGGCACCTAGACATGAGTTCGTAGGTCATAGAACATCTAGGATATTTACCGTAGTTACAGTAGTAGATTAAGTCATGGCGAGGGATTGAACCCTACAAGATGAAGAATAGTTAAGGGCTTACCCTCGGACCTATATAGTATGAGCTGCATAGACTCTGAACGAGTGCGCATTAGTGTCATATAACATAAATAATTGCATTAAGGACTAAGTGCACATTCACAACACGACATCAATAGGATAGTCCCCTTAGCTTTGTTTGTGAACAAGTTTGTGATTTGTTAAGTGTTGAGAATCGTTATACTGTTTACAGTATAGAGTGGATGGCCGTTTATAATATTTCGTCAGTCGAATGAACTGACGCACCCACAGTTTTACATGCAGGGTAAAGAGGTTGACAAATTGAAGTATATATGCTGCTCCAAGATTGATTTAAATGTGTACATTTTCATGTAATTAATGTAAATTGCTTTTGCTGTATGAATGTAAATGTAAATGTAACTCTGATGTAACAAAAGTTTTATTTCCTTGTAAAATTGTACGAAAGAAGTGTAAAGATCCCGTGGAACTTGGAATTCAGTATGTTTTGGAATTCGGGGTGTCACAAGCACAGTCCCGTGCAGCCGCTGTGGAGGCACGTCGGGAGATGCCCGGATGATGCCTAGCGCGAGGGATGAGGCGTTGCAGGAGTTCGCTGATTTACCGAGGTGGGAAAAGGGACGGGGAGAGATATGGGAGCATATGAGAGAAAAAATGATGGGGATAGGCAGTAGCATGGGGTATATATATGGGTTGAAGTTTAGGGTTAGGAGGGGAAGGTGGTGACGGCACAGTGGATGCAAACGGGTCGGGTCTGCATGGCAGTGGAACGGGGGGTTTCGGGTTTGGGGAGGTGCACTTGGTTTCGGTAGGGGTTAAATCAGGTAA
The DNA here is from genome assembly GCA_017893485.1 of Hemerocallis citrina. Lineage (NCBI taxonomy): Eukaryota > Viridiplantae > Streptophyta > Magnoliopsida > Asparagales > Asphodelaceae > Hemerocallis > Hemerocallis citrina. Next base: position 221,114,139 of record CM030361.1, on the reverse strand, counting down.
GAATTAGAGGGGGAAATTATGGTAGTTAGGATTTATATTAGGTAATTTAATAGGTATGAATTAAGTGTATGGGTTAATAACTGAGGGGGTGTAGTATAAGTGGAATATGGAATAGTGCACTGATTAATGAATGGGATTTGAAAATTGGGTATGGTTTAATAAAAAAAATAGAGCATGGCAATAATTCTGGGTGTATAACTTAATGGATTGATAATGGTTTGGCTAAACGGGATATAGGGCTTGAGTTTTAATAGGGTATGAGATCCAAAATTTAATAGGCAAAAGGAATTAAAGAAAATAACAAAGTGGAAATAAAAATAAATTTAACAGTGAAAATAAAAAATAATGGCACGACCTAAAAGAGACAAATCCAAGGGAGACAACTGAATCAAGAATTCAAATAAAAAGAAGACAAAATGATAAAATGAAAATATGTATATTGAAACAAAAATCCAATATACGGTCCAAAAGAAGTACAAGGAAAATACAAAGGGAGAAAACACACCAAAACGAAAAATACACTCAAAATACAAAAAATGAAAAACAGGGGTTACACATGCTCTAGAATGAACCTTAAATAACTCGTTTTGTGCTAAGAAACCCAAAACAGAAAATTCTGTTAAAAAGCTAAATTATTGCTGTCAGTCCGTAGCTCATATCTCGAACACCACTGCTTGGATCAACCTGAATTTTTTTTATGATGTTCGTCTATGTGTCGTACACCTTGAATAGTTTTTTTCAGATTTTTATGATTTTTTCTACTATTAAAGTAAAATGCCAACTTGCATGCTGGTCAGAATAAAAAGAAACAGTTTTTGTTGTTACTTTTGTGAGAAGAATGACTTATACCTTGCTGCATACTTATGGGATTGGTCTGAAATTTTATTATATCAATGTTAAGCGTATCTAAGACCTATGTTTCAAATTTCAGGAGATTTGGACCACTGTAGCTATGTTAATAAAATCATGCAAACTCAGCTAGTTATTTTATTAAACAAAACTGCTGCTGTTATTGCTCTGTTTTTGGTGTTATCCAAAGAGGCATAATTAGAAACCTACTTGGTAGAATCACCTGACTTTTGGAAGTGTTGTCACGTCATGTGTCAGGAGCTAAAATCTAAAATTTCATAATGTTCTGACACTGTTTACTATTTTAAACTGATTTTACCCCATGACTGTGTTATTATGATGTGCTAATCTGAGAATCTGTATACTTGTAAAAGATGGGACCATAAGGGCTTATAAACGACCTATTCTGAAGATACTTGAAACTAAGAAGTTTTAGTAGACACATAGAAATTTTTGGAATGACTAAAAAATCATGATTTGGATAAGTAGACGATTTTATATGCTTTTTGCAAGTGACGACAGAAATACAGTGAATCTTAGAGCTCACTATTTTGCACCATGTTCATGGAAATGAGTTTGAACTTGTACTTTATTAGCTTAGAGTTGCTGTTTGAGGTCATAACTCATGTTTTACATGTGGACATGAGTTAGGACTTAAATTATCTAATGTTCCTTGCTAAGGGTAGCTTATAATTGCTTGTGGACCCCAATATAGACAGCGTTGTTCAGAGTTCTGAAGTAAAAATTGTATTGGATGTTGGGGTATTGTTGTTGGCCACTTTGGGATGAAACCCATGTCCAAAGTGTACTTATACTTGTTGTCTACCTTGAGTAGAAGCATGGCATTACCCGATCGTGATTCTTCAAAGAAACAGGACCGGGAATGACACTGTTTTGGTATAAATGCCAAATGTGTGCTTGCTGGTTGGAAATGTAAATTGTCAATTTTAGGGCTCTTAGAACCCCTATTTAGGTATTCATGGGTTAGGACTTACTCCTAGTGTGGTGGACCATGTTGGGGTACGTTGGATTGAGTATTGAGACTCTAGGACTAAGTCTTGTTGACAAACCTAGACGGATAGAATAAGACTCGTGTCGCATCGAACGCGTTGGAGGAGATGACTCGTGCACCGACGCACTCGCCGTGCATGGATGGATTCCATGGTTGTGTTTTGGAGCTACCACTTGTTGAGGATCGTAGAGCATGAAGGTTAGCGGGAACTATGTGTTGGTCGGGCCGAGGTTGCGATCGATCTCGACGAGTAGATGATGGTTGCGGCAGTTGACGAGGTCGATTCATCGTTGGTTCGTGCCAAGTGTGGACCGAGGTGGGTCAACCCTTGGGACGGACATGAGGGCTAGTTGAGTCCTAGTGTGGGATGGGTTAAGATCCATTAATGATAAAGTTAACTAACTAGAAAGTGTCTACAAGTAGAACTTAACTAGTTGTTCATAGCAAGCCAAGTTGATTACCAAGTTAGGGATTGGATATGGTAGATAGATCGCCTAACTAAGGGAATGGGTAATATGAGATAGCTCGCCTAGAGGTCCATACTTCTAATAAGAAAATGAAAGAGAATTAGAGTTTTGCTAGAGTGATGGATTTTTAGTAATCGGTTGATAAAAGATATACTAGTAATCGTGTAATTAGCCTTACCTTTAGTCTTGGAGTGGGGTAGCATGGACACTGATATGGCTAAAAATAGGGTTAAATCGGAACCGTCCAAATCGGGCACGAATCTTAAACCTTAGGGGTAAAATGGTAATTTCACCTACAAGCAGGTTCGAGATGGGTTCTGGGTCTTTTCTACAAAGGCCCAATAACCCACGAATGGATCTGCCTCAACTGGGTGCAGGGTCCCTAACCAGCAAGAAACCCAGTCCAGCTAGATAGAATTAGGGTTTCTGATTGTATTTAATCAACGGCCCTGATTCACTCATTCCTTTCACTGGGAATTAGGGATTTCATTCCTAAACTGGTCCCAAAGGCGACTATAAATACCCCCCATCCACCACCATTAAGAGGTAATCAATCTTTTGCCAATAAAAGCTCATTCACAATCTTTTTGATTACTGACTTGAGCGTCTGAGGGTGCATCGCCGGGATCAACCTCGGTGTTTCGCACTTTTTACAGGTGAACGGCGGGAGTCAACGGTCAAACTCCCGCGGAAAGGTTTCAGGTTTCGCTATTCGGTTTTCCTAAGAATCTACAAATTCTATCTGTTTGCCCCCACACCAGATTTAGCGGTAACAGACACTTTGGTAGGACTGGATCGAGTCTTGGTTGAATGTAAGGACAGGCAATAGCGAAGGTGTTCTCCTGTTAGGGGGACGCATGGCATCATCATGCATGGCCAATCCTAGGTTCATTTAACGCGGGCAGGGACCTCGAGTTGCCCTATAACAAGGTCGGGGAGACTCTGTGGGGGCTCCGCTATTTTGGCAGGAATGCCTTTATGTCCATAACAACCTTTGAATAGGTTTGGAGTGTTAACGTCGTCTCGACTGCAAGTTCTGCTCTAGTGTAAGGACGAGTGTAGCGGAGTTGGAGAAACCTTATGTCCGTCAGGTCCTTTGTTGATCGATGCGGGCAGGAGATTTAGAGGAAGTCCCCACAGAGTGAGATTCTATAGGAAAGACTCTAAGTCCTCTGGCGGGGAGCCCTGGTGCTCGTATATCAGCTTTTGTTGAGGTCCGGGGAGACGTAGATACAGCAACAAACCATGATTACAGTCAAGAAGGAGTAAGCCTGCGACTGGGATCCCAGGCATAGTAGATAAAACACGAGGATTGGACACCACTAATGACAGTAGTGACGAGTAAGCCGGACGACTGCAGCCTCACCATCACTGGAATCAAAAATAGGGGAGAGCACGAGAGTAGGATGCATAGCGGGGGATTGTGCCCCATCAAACTGAAGAACGTCGTTTGGTTGAGGGGGTGTGTAGTATGGGATACATATCTTGCAACGAAGCGTGTATTAGCTTTAGGAGCATGTGTGCATAGTGTGTTAGATTAGGCCATGGCATACATCGACACTTGTTTGACATCACCTTTTTCTTTGCATCAAATATTTTGTGGATTGTTGAGGTTGGTCACTATATTATGGCATAGTGAGGATAGCCGAATATAGAATTTCGTCAGTTGTAATCAACTAACGTGCCCATAGTTATTAGTGCAGGACTGCCGACTTGGGATTGCAGGAAAACTCTAGCATGGGAAAGCATCCAAGTGAAAGTTACTGCCCAAACTTTATTGTACATTCTTGTTGTAACAATTAATTTGTAATTGTTGTAAATCTTGGACATTGTAATAACAATTTCATGTAATAAAAGTTTTTAATTTCCTGTGATTTTTGTTGTGTTGTGACTCATTTGAAGAAAGATTATGGATTGTGTCACGAGTTTCTATGTTAAGAACTCAAGGCGCTACAGAGTGGGTATCAGTGCTAGGTTCAAATTGTAGTCCAACACCACAGGAGATTAGACTTGGGTGCGTCCGTAGGGTTAGTTTACTATAGATATTTGGTGATCGTAATTCATATTGTTGCACTTCCAACTTATGTTTTATGATTTTCTATATCTGTAATAATGCCCTTATTTTCTCCTGCAGGATGGCCGACGGCGACGCCCCGGAACATGACTTATGGTTTGAGGTAGGGAAGGCCTCAGAAGAAGAAGAACCGATGATGGAGGAGGAGGAGCTGATGATGGGGGGCGAGGAGCCCGAAGAGGAAGCTGAGATTGAGGGCGAGCAACTCTCCGATGCGGAGAACCACCCCGGAGCTCAGCAGCTTCCCCCACCACCTTCCTAGCCAGACGCCGTGCAACGCACCATGAATAGGGTACTGAGGGAGGTTGCGATCTACCAGTACAGCCATGACATGCTAGAGGACCGACTTCAAAGGTGTGGAGTCGAACTCCTGGACCTTGTTGAGGCCGTGAGCAGGGTCGAGCAGTTCAAAGTGAATGCCACTCGTAAGATCAAGAAGCTCAAAGCCTAGCACCGAGACAAGATTGTGCGAATCGAGGCTGAGATGGAGTTGCTGAGGGCCCAGATGGCCCAGCTACAGTCCCAGGCGAGGCCACGCGGCAAGCAGCAGTCTCCTTAGGCTTTATTACCCTCTGTGATATGTGATCTGTGTTATTTTGGGATATTTTGTTATCTTTTGCAAACTCTTGGTACCATCTTTATGTTGTGATGTTTTGATGTACCGTTAAATGGAACTACTAAGGGTACTATTAATGAATGATTTAGGCATGATGTTTTGATTCATATGGATCTTGATTACGGTTTATGTTGCTGTCATACTTTTTATCACCTCAGACACCCGGTATTAATTTTCATTATCTAGATGTCAAGGAACACTCGTAGCGGAAGCACAGCGGGGAATGAAGAAGGCGGGGCCAACAATGCAAGCCTCAATGTACAGACCGAGTTCACTCGCATGTATCAGGCGATGGCCACCTTCATGGAGGCGCAACTGTAACACCCCATATCGTACGATACCTGAATATATATATATATATATATATGTGTGTGTGTGTGTGTGTGTGTGTGTGTGTGTGTGTGTGTGTGTGTGTGTGTGTGTGTGTGTGTGTGTGTGTGTGTGTATGTATATTGTTGTCCGTATGCGTGCACTTGATTGCAGTATTACAGGTTGATTTTTGCTATCATGGTGTGTGGTTAGGGTTACTGGACGGTTCATGGGAGGATTGCATCCTAAAACATGCACGAGAATGAAGAGGACCGATACTAGTATAAACACTAGTTTTCGGTAAGACGCCTATGCAAATATAACACTGTATGATACTACAGTGGATATATATTGCGTACGCTCGATGAACCTCTTGTCTCGCACTCGTAGGAACCCATTTAAGCTTAAGATGGTTAGCCAACACAACTACCACCAAACCATGGGCTAGAAGCCATAGTTTAGATCCAAAACCACCTACAAGCCTAAGCCTACCCCTTAGCTTCAAAACCAGCCCATATCCCCTTCTTTTCTCCTTCATTTCTCCACTCCATTCCACCTCCTTGCTCTGGTAATTTCAGAACTCCTCCAAGAGAGAAAAAGAAAGGAAGAAGAGAAAGTGAAGAAGAAGGTCTTAAGGAAGGATATTCAAAGGAAAAAGCTTGAGAAGATCAATTACTCTACAACAACCAAGGGTGGAGAGTTTCTCTAAACCTTCATTTCTTGTCTTTTAATTGATTTTGCTTGCATGCATGTATGATAGGATGTACTAGGATGATCATTTAAGAGTTGAAAGTTGAAATCAGAACTGAAACTAGAAAACTGATTCAGAATGCTACTTTGTTGATTTTCCCGAGAGCAAAATATAAAGAATTAGACCATGAAATTTTCAGGGATTGTTCAAAAATGTGTTTAGAATGTTAATGATTTATTTCAGATTTTTCTGTGGTCATTTGATGTTTTAATAAAAACATAAGGTGCAACTGTGTCGTAAGGCAGATCAGCAAACGATAAACAGAATGACTGATGTTGTAGGAAATTTTTATTATTTATTGAAGAATGCTCTTGATCTGAAATTTTTACCCCATATTCCGGCATGCATCCAGATTCTATACAAAAATTAGGATATTATTTGGATGAGTTTATAGTCTTGAGAAAAATTGAGGTTTAAACAGTAGATGAAGCTGAACTAAAGAACTTGATGGTTTCTGTACTAAATTGAAATAGATATAACTCACTGTATATTTAGAGTTTTGACATGAGGTCTTCTGCATATTGTTTATTAAGATCTCTAGTTTCATCAAGATAAACTTTATTTCATTTGGACAAGTATGGAATTTAATATGATTTTATGAGTATGTACGGTGTTGGTTTTAGCTAGTTTGGATACACTGTAGAGATTGGACATTTGAGGCTCATTAAGAAAACATTTTGAGAACCTGATTCATTAGAGAGTTGTAGTAGACACCTAGATCTTTCCAACAAGACCTATTTGAGGCAATTCTAGTAAAATGTTGATTTATTGTGATTTTTGTAATACTGGACAGAGACCTAGAGTGGATCTCAGTGCTCTGATTTAGAAATACCAAGTGTGTGACTTGGTGAAATTGTGAGAGATGTGTGTGTTAGAATGATCTATGGGTATAATTTGGACTCATGACCAACTAGAGAGTTGTTAAGGACACCCACACCCTTCTATAGAAATTAGGTTTGTGACGTTCTGATGAACGAGAAGTATTTAGTGTTACCAGTAAGGTGCAGCCCGTGTACAGGAAGCATGCAGGCTGAAGCTTGAAAGGCTATTTTGAGGACCTAGATGTTTGAATTTGACTTCAGGATCAACTAGGAAGTTGTAGCCTAGAATCTTACCTTTCCAGATTAGGCTCATACACTCCAATTGGAGTTGTATCGAGAGAGTTATGACCATTCTAAGTTTTGGGCAGAAACCCCGTAGGTCGCTTAGTCTTGGTTTTGACTAAGTATTGTGAGGACAATTCCCATGTGAACTATTAAAGTTGATGACTCTTGTTTAGGGATGGTTGATATCTGTTATTGAGGTTGTTGACTCCCATAGTAGGATGTGTGACTCGAGTTAGTCACTAGGGTAAGGGATACCATGTACCTGTCAACCCAACATTATAAACTTCCACCGAAGCGTAGGACATCCGAGCATGCCATTGAGATAAGTTCACAAGGGTGAATATAAATTCACAGCCGGGATAGCGACGAATGTGGGCCGGATTACTGGACAATTCCAAGCTGGGGAAGTGGCAAACCAGACCGGTATCGCCTAGGCCAGAGGTTGATAGGCAAGTATGGAAGTAGTCTTATCTTTACCCGAAGTAATTAGTGTAAGGCAGGGGCTACAATGGCATATTAAGGGGTTAGAAAATTGCACTAGTCTTAGTAAACCACAGTCGATGTTGTACCTTCCAGTCATAGGGATGCGTTTTTGGTACTCGTGTATGAGTCCTCGGCTCGTGTCTCGATCTGTTAATTCCCAAAGTTTTGCCGGAGTAAGGTACGGGAGGCTAGGAGGATTTGACCTCCCGAGGTGCTCACATCCCTATGCACGGGGGTTTGTATTTTGGTATATATAGGTTCATAGCCTGATCTGAACACACATGCATCGGTCCATAGGGGTGGACATGGGGAATCAATCGGTCGGGTGACCAGATTCAACGCAGCTTTCTGAGGAGGTCCGTGCACGGATACAAAGTGGCAGCTACGACCACCACTTAGGTACTGCAGTGGCGGAACTATATCGACCAGCTGCAACCTCCTTGGGCGACGGACAATCTATTGGGAACTGGATGAGTACAAGGGTACGATGCATGGTGAGGGATTGAACCCTACAATCTGGTGAGGCGAACTCCTTGGAAAGTATATAGTATGGGATGCATACATTTCTATCGAAGTTGATTTTGGGAAGGTATGTAGTATGGGATGCATACATTCCCAACTGAATTGCATTAAAGTAGGTGCATCGTGTGCATTCTGGGTTGTACATTAGATTAGGCCATGCTTGGGTCTGGAATGCATGTAGTATGGGATGCATGCGAATCCAGATTCCAAGTCTTTCTTGCTTTAGAATAGGCTTGTGATTGGTGCATTTAGTTGTTAGATCATGGAATACACGAGCACTACATAATTTAGGATGCACGTTTCTCTTTCCATTCAAGGTGGTTTGTGATTGCCAGTTTGGAGGATCGCTTTTATTATTAGTATTGTGTTAGTCGAAGTACTGACATTTCCCACCTTTTAGGTACCTGATTCTACTTTTCGAGCAGGTGTAGAGATATCAGAGTCGCGCAGCTGAAGATTCAAGCTGAGGAGTAAGTCCCAGGGAAGCAGATTGACCATTCAGCGGAGCTACGACAGTAAGCCATCCTGCCAGTCCGGGGGAAAGTTGTTAACTTTACAGAAAGGAGTGATGTATGTTTGTAATAAGATGTACTGAGTTTATGTAATTTGTATTCTTGTCAAGAACAAGACATCAGTTGTAATCAATGATGTAATGACTTATTAGGAAATAAAAAGTTTTTTAAATTTTTGTGTTATTACTGTGTTGAGAGGCATCTGAAGGCAAAGATTCTGGTGAGTGTCACGGATGTCCGGTAGCAGAGATCTGGGGTGCTACAGCAACAAAATTTCATGCCGCCACCTGCAGCCCCGGTAGTCAATGTGGAGAATGTTATCCCCGATCTAGTAAAGATGGTGGAGTCCTTTAAAACGATGAAGCCACTAGTTTTCGAGGGTCAGGCAAACCCCACAGCTGCGGATGACTGGATCCGCCAGGTGGAAACCGTCTTTAAAGTGTTGGAAACCCCCGAAGGAAGCAAAGTGAAGCTCGCAACGATCCTCCTGGAGAAGGATGCTGGTGTGTGGTGGCAGTCCGTCAAGCGCGGACTAGGCGAAGGACCAATCACTTGGGATGACTTTCTAGTGGAATTTTGACAACACTACTTCAAGTTGGACGTTCAAGAAGAGAAGGCGATGGAATTCATGTGTAACGCCCCGAATCCCAAATACACTGAATTCGAGATGTTCTACAGGATCTTTTCACTTTCTTTAGTACAATTTTACAGGGAAATTAAAACTTTTCATCATACATCAGAGTTTACATCATAATTACATCTTTCTTTTGCACAGCGGAAGTAAAATACAACAATTAAATTCAAGTACAACAACATGATATAATCTTTAAGCATCCATTCCTCTTTAATCTTTAACATGACATTTACCTGCATATAAGACTGTGGGTACGTCAGTTTATTCAACCGACGAACATTATACACGGCCATCCTCTCTATGCCGGAAATAGTATAACTCAACTTTTCATATTTAGCAAACACAAACTTGTCACATTCAAACTAAAGGGACTACCCTATTGATGTCGTGTTGTGATTGTGCACTTAATCCTTAATGCATTTATTTATGTTACATGACACTAATGCGCACTTGTTCGGATTCTATGCATCCCATACTATATAGGTCCGAGGGCAAGCCCTTATTCGTTCTTCATCTTTATAGGGTTCAATCCCCCGTTATGATTTAATCTACTACTGTAATTACGGTAAGTATCCTAGATGTTATCCGACCTACGAACTCATGTTTATGCACTCTGGAGTAGTATCCTCACCCAGACGCATCATGGGAATTCCTGGGATACGCTCTCACCATAAACATGACACCACCCGTAGTCTTCAAACATTCCACGAGCGTCGCCACTGGGACGGTACTCTGGAACAGTATCCTCACCCAGACTCGTCATGGGAATTCCTGGGATACGCTCTCGCCGCTACCCAGGGCCCTCATACTCAATGTTTTTCTCTTACTTTCATCACATCTTCACTATGCACTAGTCCTTAGTTTTATTAAAAATCATGAACAAAATTAATCTCTAGAGTTAGCCTCTCCATCAACCGGACTTATTCATTCATTTCATCTTGACCAACCTTGGTCTAATTTCACTTTATTTCATTTCTCGATGCCGGGGAGACTTAGCTACTCTATTTCAAATTTCATTTCACAATCTTCAATTTATACAATTTCCATGTCGAGTTCTCAAACCACATGTACATCCTCTTTCAATTCATGATTTCACTTTGTTCACTAGTCCATCATTACACAAAATTTGCATATACTTATCAATTGTCACATCATGATAGTTTCTCCTTACCAAATAATATACACACTTCACATATTGTGAGGAAATAATTGCATCATGTCACAAACCACATTTCTTTTTGCCAAGTTAACACTTAATGTGCCAATTCACTTATTCTTTCAAATTATAGTTTCATATTAATCATCTATATGAAACCATATGTCTATATATGCATTTTGACTCCAAACTATAGTTAAATTCATTCAAATAATACTCAAATCATTCCTATAAAATTCCTTATATTTTTCTGAGAATTACCATATTTTTTTCACATTTTTTGGACATCTACAACTCCCAAAAAAAATAATTTTTTATAAGTGCCGATGGGAGGAATCGAACCCAGGCACAACGGAAAGAGAGCCAAGAGCACCCGCCACCTGGCCGAACTGTGCTAGCGGTAAGTAAGGAGCGAATTTAGTATATATGCTTCGGTCGAAGGTTATATATATTTATACTCAATTGGTGAAAAAAAGTGGTGAACACAGGGTTCGAACTGATCGACCCAGAGAAACAAACCGCAGTCAGTGACCGCCTGAGCTAGTGGCTCGGGCTGTCACAATACCGAAACCAAATCCATATGTTTCATACTCATACTGTTTAAGAGAACAACTCGATGTTCAAATTAGTCTAGGTTCATATTGCATTTATAAAAACTACTGGAAAATTCTAGATTAAATCATCTTTATTTAATCTTCATAACAGCAAGTATAAAATAATTTTTTGTACTAAAAACATAATTTTTCCCACACAATTTAATAAATTGTTCATTAAGACTACCATATCTTTTATTTTCGACATTGAATAATCAATTAGTCTTCTAATCCCTTTTTATTCACAAATGTCTTATGATAATTCACTGTTATTAATTTTTATTCACAACACATACATCTTTGGATTTATCCATACCCATATCAACAAAAGGATTTATTTAGCACATGAATAGGTAAAACTCAAAAATACTAACTTTTGAGTAGTTCTACTTTGATGACAACAAGGTAACTTCATTGGTTCATCTATGTCACAAAATGTACTACTACTCATTAATTAACATAATTACTACTCAAGCATTCAAGAAAACTCTCTATTCAATTTTTAAAGTGTCATTTTCTTAATCAATTTCATGCTTCACCCATACAATTTACAAGCAATTTAATTGGAAATTTCCATACATCACACTAGCAATATTCCACCATCATTCAATCAAATTAATAATCATGGAGAATATAATTTAATTTCATGCTAGAATTTCACACACAAGTTACTCACATCATTTCAATCCATTCATACACTAACTTTTCAATTAAAGTGGGCTCTTATTAATATTTTTCATGTATAGTGTTGATAATAAGAACTAGCATGGACTCCTATATTAGAAATATGAAATGTTTTACCCACCTTGAATGGAGAGAAACACAAAGCAACAAGTCCTTGCAAATAAAAAGCACCTCCTCCTAGCCAAAAGCACGCACAAGCTCCAAGCCTCCTAGCACACCCGAATGCTTCCTAGCACAACCGAATGCTTCCTTTTGGTGATAGCCGGCCACTCCAAGCAAGCAAAACCCACACAACTCTCTATCTTTTATAACTCACACTATTATAACAACAAGACTATAGTTTGGAAATATAATTTGCATATGAAAATATCCATTAGAGGGGGGGTATTTATACTAGAGAATAGGTGAAATGGAGGGCCATGATTGAGTGGTTGGTTGTAGAATGAAGGGCTTAGATCAAAGTAGGAGTTAGAAAAACTACCCACATTCCTAAAACTACCACCATGATCACCATGATCAATTTTGAAAATCCCTCCAAAAGAATGAATCCCGGCATCATCTAGGGTGTGCATAGCACGTGTACGTGTAGTGCACGTGCATGCAACTAGGCCAAAATTTGTACATTTTAATTTTGTACAAAAATAAATTAGTTAAAAAAAGTCTTCTACATGACAAGTTTAAATAAAATAGATTAATTCATGGGCTTTCTTTTTGGGCCAAAATAGTTTATAAAAATAAATAAAATAAAATACATTTGGGCTTTTAAGAAAAGGGCTTTTCATTAAATTAAATAAGGCTTTAAAGAAAGGCTTTTTGTACAAAATAATTTGAGAATACTTAATTAAATATTTATACACATCATTATAAAAAAATAATTCAACCTAAAATATTGCACGCGCACACTACGTGCAAAAATAATAATTTTTCATTAATTCAAAAATCAGGGTATTACAGCACTCCCTCCTTAGAATAGTTCCGTCCCCGGAACTACAATCAAGAGCGAGAAACAAAAACAATACACACAACAAGCAAGAACAAAAAGATACAGAAAAATATAATCAAGCAAAAAGCTCAGGATAGTCCTTCAACATCCTCTCCTCAGATTCCCAAGTAGCCTCTTCAACCAAGTGGTTTCTCCAGACTACCTTGACCATCGGTATCGTCTTATTTCTCAAGACTTTCTCTCGGCGATCAACAATCTCAACAGGAGACTCGATGTAATTCAGGTCTAACTGCAAACCTTCCGGCACTTCAGGCAAATGATGACTCGGGTCTGGAATATAACCTCTCAGCATAGACACATGAAAGACATTGTGCACCTGCGACAACTCTTCCGGTAATTCAAGCCGGTAAGCAGTTTTCCCGATCCTTTTCAATATTTTATACGGGCCTATAAACCTCGGGGCTAACTTCCCACCTTTGCCAAATCGAACCACACCTTTGCTGAGTGATACCTTCAGAAAGACGAAGTCACCAACCTCAAACTCAAGGTCCCTTCTCCGGTTGTCTGCATAGCTTTTCTGCCTGCTCTGAGCTTCCACCAACCTTTTTCTGATCAGATCAATCTTCTCAGAAGTTAGTTGCACAAGCTCAGGACCAAACAACTGACGCTCCCCAACTTCATACCAACAAACAGGAGTCCTACACTTCCTGCCATACAGAGCTTCGTACAGCGCCATCCCAATACTGGCCTGAAAACTGTTGTTGTAGGCAAATTCCACCAATGGTAAATGCCTTTCCCAACTGCCTCCGAAGTCTAGTATACAACACCGAGGCATATCCTCAAGAATACGGTTGACTCTCTCAGTCTGCCCATCGGTTTGCGGATGAAAAGCGGTGCTGAAATCTGTCTTGGTACCCAAAGCTGTCTGAAGACTCCTCCAGAAATGCGAAGTAAACCGCGCATCTCGATCAGACACAATAGTCTAAGGAACGCCATGAAGTCGGACAATCTCACCAACATACATCTCAGCCAACTTGTCCATCGAAGCAGTGAGTTTCATCGCCAAAAAGTGAGCGGACTTGGTAAGTCGATCGACTATAACCCAAATCGCATCATTGCCTTTAGAACTCTTAGGCAATTCCGTGATGAAATCCATACTGATGTTATCCCACTTCCATTCCGGAATAGGTAACGGCTGTAATAGACCTCCGGGTCTCTGATTTTCGGCTTTGACCTGCTGACAAACCTCACACTTCGCGACAAATTCAGCCACATCCCGCTTCAAACCTGACCACCAGAAATGCTGCTTGATGTCCTTGTACATCTTAGTACTCCCAGGATGTACAGACAAAAGAGTAGCATGCGCCTCCTGAAGAATACTCTCCTTCAGGTCCGCCTGATTTGGAACGCACAGCCTATCTCCGAACCACAGCACTCCATCCCTGATTTGAAATCCGGGCAACCTGCCAGCACCAACCTGCTCCTTCATCTCCATGATATCAGCATCAACCTCCTGACTTGCAATGATCCTTGTATTCAGAGTAGGCTGAAGCCTCAACTGAGCCAAAGATGCTCCCAATCCTTGCAAGACAACCTCAATACCTGCTCGATCTAGCTCCTCAATCAGATGCCTCTGAGTTGTAATCAAACTGGCTAAACTGCTCTTGCGACTAAGTACATCAGCCACAACATTAGCCTTTCCAGGATGATACTTGATCTCAGGTTGCATGTCCTCAAGCACTTCCAACCATCTCCACTGCCTCAGATTGAGATCCCTCTGCTGATATATATACTTCAAGCTCTTGTGATCCGTGTACATATTCAACTTCTCACCGTACACGTAGTGCCTCCATTGCTTCAGGGCAAAGATAATCGCAGCCAACTCCAGATCATGAGTTGGGTAATTTTTCTCATGCGGTCATAGTTGCCTAGACCCATAAGCGATTACTCTTTCATCTTGCATTAAGACACAACCAAGCCCCCGATGTGAAGCATCGCTATAAACATCATACTCAACACCAGCTCTAGGCAAAGCCAAAATAGGTGCAGTAGTCAGTCTATCTTTCAACTCCTGAAAACTCGCCTCACCTTGCTCAATCCACTTGAAGTTCACATTCTTCTTGGTCAGTCCAGTAAGCGGTACAGCTATCTGAGCATAACCTTGAATGAATCTCCTGTAGTATCCAGTCATCCCAAGGAAACTTCTGACTTCCTTCACTGTAGTAGGCCTAGCCCAATCTCTCACTGCCTCTATCTTCTGAGGGTCAGTTGCCACTCCCTCCTTAGAAAGGATGTGACCTAGGAATGCCACTTCAGATTTTCAGAAATCACACTTGGATAACTTGGCATACAACTTCTGCTCTTCCAACTTCTGCAAAACTGCTGCCAGATGCTCAGTGTGCTCCTCCTCAGACTTGGAGTACACGAGGATATCGTCGATAAACACCACGACGAAAGAATCAATAAACGGCCTCAGAACTCTGTTCATCAAGTCCATGAAGATTGCGGGTGCATTCGTCACTCCGAATGGCATAACTAAGAATTCGTAATGCCCATGCCGAGTTCTAAACGCAGTTTTGCGCACATCTTCAGCTTTCACTCGAACTTGGTGATATCCTGATCGAAGATCTATTTTGGAGAATACAGCTGCTCCTTGTAGACGATCGAACAAGTCATCAATTCGAGGAATCGGATACTTATTCTGAACAGTGACCTTATTCAGCTTTCGGTAATCGATGCACATTCTCATCGATCCATCCTTCTTCTTTACCAAAAGCACTGGTGCCCCCCAAGGTGACGCACTAGGTTGAATAAAGCCTTTTCCCAACAGTTCCTCAATCTGCCATTTCACCTCATCCTGTTCCACTGGAGCCATCCTATACGGTGCCTTAGAAATGGGTGCACTTCCCGGTTGAACAATGATGCTGAACTCTACATCACGATGCGGGGGTAACCCAGGAAAATCTTCCAAGAACACTGTCGGATAGTCCCGAACCACAGGAATCCCTTGCACTTCCACAGGAGTCTCTTCCTTGCGGATAGTTGCCACCAGCTTAGAACACTTCTTCTTCCCTTGGAACGTGACTTCAGGTCCACCTGGAGCCTTTACTGTCACCGTCTTGGTCTTACACTCGATGCTTGCACTGTACACCGACATCCAATCAATGCCAATGAGAACATCGACTCCCAAGATGGTCAGCTCGATCAGATCAATGCCAAAGATTCTATTCCCAATCACAATCTCGCAATCAGCATAATACCGATCAGTGGTTAAAGTTTCCCCTGACGGAGTAGCTACTGATAAGATCTTGCCTGGAAAAATCTTCGGTTCAACTCCCAACACTTTAGCAAACTTTGGAAACACAAAAGTATGAGAGGATCCAGTATCAAACAATACGACAGTTTTCATTCCATTAAGATATAGTTCGCCTATTACATAATACACACCATTACATAACAGTCTCACTAAACACGGGAAAAGAAATGACAAAAACTCTAAACACCAGCCCTCGTACCAGAGATGACCTGATCTGCCCCCTCAGCATCAGCTTCTGTCAAGGCAAATACTCGCCCTGATTGGTACGGCCTCTTCCTAGTCTGCTGCGTTGGTGCGTTGCTATTTCCACTCTGTAGTTTAGGACAGTGAGATTTGTAATGCCTCGTTTCACCACAGTTGTAGCTAGTCACCGCAGAAGGTCTCACCACATTGTTTCCAGGTCCTCCAGTCACACTAACAGCGTTCGCCCCTGTCGGTTTGAACCTCTGTGCAGATTGTTGCCACTTGAAACTCCCAGAATGTGCAGGCCTCTTTCCAGACTGCCAGTTGTTCCTCCGGTTCTGAACAACTTGGAACTGCTCCATATCCGCCTCCGTCGCTGCTGCCCTCTTGACCAGCTTATCGAATCGCCTGATACCAAGAGGTATCATACGAGATCTCAAGCTAGTCCTCAGACCATGCTCGAACTTGCGAGCTTTCTTGGCCTCATCCATCACCAGCTCTGGAGCATACCTGGAGAGCTGAGTGAACTTGGTCTCATACGCTCTCACCGACATGCTGCCTTGCTGAAGCGACAGAAACTCCATCGCCTTCTTCTCCTGGACGTTGGAGGTGAAATAATGACTGCGGAATTCTTCCAGAAATTCCTCCTAGCCAAGCAACAGACCTCCCATGGTCCTCTTCATGGATTGCCACCAAACCGCCGCATCCTTCTCCAGCTGCAAAGTCGCCAACTTGACCTTGCTACCCTCAGGGGTCTCCAACACCTCAAAGATCGTCTCCACTTGACGGATCCAGTTGTCAGCCGCATCTGGGTCTGACTTTCCCTCGAATACAGGTGGTTTCATTCTCTTGAACGATTCCACCAGCTTAATCGCCTCGGGCACTGGATTCGCCGGCCCTCGACCTTGGTTCTGAGCCACTGCATTAAGCGTCTGGTAGACCCTAGCAAGTTCAGTCTCCAGATCCAAACCTTCCCCATTCCTAGCTCCTCTTCTCGACATATTCTGATGCAAAAGATCCGTCAAATTCGAAGTATATGACAAGAATTTAAACCAACTTCCATTTCATTGAATTTCAAAGTTTATACATTCGAATTTAAAAATATTTTTGACATCAGAACGGAAAGAAATAGAAGCTACAAAAATCTAACTCCTACGGGTCCTCTTCGCTGCTCGAAGTTCTTCCCGTAGTTCCTCAACCTCATCCTTCAGCACATCAGTTAGGTTCTTTTTGTTCTCAAGTTCCCAAATCCGATGGCTGAGAACAGAATAATCGGCCTTCCGCTTCTCCAGCTGAGCCTCCAACAATCCAACTCTCTCCTTCAGGGTTTTCACTTGCCTCTGAAGAGAAGTCACAAGACCACTTGGAACTGGTACTTCTTCTTCGTCAGAAGAAGAATCATCAGATGAATCCGGAGGTGGGGTGATCTCTCGGGATTCAGGCCATTCTTCACCGTCAGAATTAGCTTGCCCTGGATAGTACTCGTCCTCGGAATCAGCCTGTCCAGGATGGTACTCTTCCTCAATGATATGCCAGTCGTCGCCTCCAGCAGGGTCGAAGTGATCAGCCATCTTAGAATAGAGAGGAAGAAGCATAAATCTTAGAGCAACACAAATGTAAGTCACTTACATTTAAATCTCTAGACTCAAACACACACTCTATTTTCCACTTCTAGGGTGTCGTTCCCTATAAATTTGTACAAGTGTGAAAGTGTAGAAAGCGTGGCTCTGATACCACTCTGTAACGCCCCGAATCCCAAATACACTGAATTCGAGATGTTCTACAGGATCTTTTCACTTTCTTTAGTACAATTTTACAGGGAAATTAAAACTTTTCATCATACATCAGAGTTTACATCATAATTACATCTTTCTTTTGCACAGCGGAAGTAAAATACAACAATTAAATTCAAGTACAACAACATGATATAATCTTTAAGCATCCATTCCTCTTTAATCTTTAACATGACATTTACCTGCATATAAGACTGTGGGTACGTCAGTTTATTCAACCGACGAACATTATACACGGCCATCCTCTCTATGCCGGAAATAGTATAACTCAACTTTTCATATTTAGCAAACACAAACTTGTCACATTCAAACTAAAGGGACTACCCTATTGATGTCGTGTTGTGATTGTGCACTTAATCCTTAATGCATTTATTTATGTTACATGACACTAATGCGCACTTGTTCGGATTCTATGCATCCCATACTATATAGGTCCGAGGGCAAGCCCTTATTCGTTCTTCATCTTTATAGGGTTCAATCCCCCGTTATGATTTAATCTACTACTGTAATTACGGTAAGTATCCTAGATGTTATCTGACCTACGAACTCATGTTTATGCACTCTGGAGTAGTATCCTCACCCAGACGCATCATGGGAATTCCTGGGATACGCTCTCACCATAAACATGACACCACCCGTAGTCTTCAAACATTCCACGAGCGTCGCCACTGGGACGGTACTCTGGAACAGTATCCTCACCCAGACTCGTCATGGGAATTCCTGGGATACGCTCTTGCCGCTACCCAGGGCCCTCATACTCAATGTTTTTCTCTTACTTTCATCACATCTTCACTATGCACTAGTCCTTAGTTTTATTAAAAATCATGAACAAAATTAATCTCTAGAGTTAGCCTCTCCATCAACCGGACTTATTCATTCATTTTATCTTGACCAACCATGGTCTAATTTCACTTTATTTCATTTCTCGCTGCCGGGGAGACTTAGCTACTCTATTTCAAATTTCATTTCACAATCTTCAATTTATACAATTTTCATGTCGAGTTCTCAAACTCACATGTACATCCTCTTTCAATTCATGATTTCACTTTGTTCACTAGTCCATCATTACACAAAATTTGCATATACTTATCAATTGTCACATCATGATAGTTTCTCCTTACCCAATAATATACACACTTCACATATTGTGAGGAAATAATAGCATCATGTCACAAACCACATTTCTTTTTGCCAAGTTAACACTTAATGTGCCAATTCACTTATTCTTTCAAATTATAGTTTCATATTAATCATCTATATGAAACCATATGTCTATATATGCATTTTGACTCCAAACTATAGTTAAATTCATTCAAATAATACTCAAATCATTCCTATAAAATTCCTTATATTTTTCTGAGAATTACCATATTTTTTTCACATTTTTTGGACATCTACAACTCCCAAAAAAAATATTTTTTTATAAGTGCCGATGGGAGGAATCGAACCCAGGCACAACGGAAAGAGAGCCAAGAGCACCCGCCACCTGGCCGAACTGTGCTAGCGGTAAGTAAGGAGCGAATTTAGTATATATGCTTCGGTCGAAGGTTATATATATTTATACTCAATTGGTGAAAAAAAGTGGTGAACACAGGGTTCGAACTGATCGACCCAGAGAAACAAACCGCAGTCAGTGACCGCCTGAGCTAGTGGCTCGGGCTGTCACAATACCGAAACCAAATCCATATGTTTCATACTCATACTGTTTAAGAGAACAACTCGATGTTCAAATTAGTCTAGGTTCATATTGCATTTATAAAAACTACTGGAAAATTCCAGATTAAATCATCTTTATTTAATCTTCATAACAGCAAGTATAAAATAATTTTTTGTACTAAAAACATAATTTTTCCCACACAATTTAATAAATTGTTCATTAAGACTACCATATCTTTTATTTTCGACATTGAATAATCAATTAGTCTTCTAATCCCTTTTTATTCACAAATGTCTTATGATAATTCACTGTTATTAATTTTTATTCACAACACATACATCTTTGGATTTATCCATACCCATATCAACAAAAGGATTTATTTAGCACATGAATAGGTAAAACTCAAAAATACTAACTTTTGAGTAGTTCTACTTTGATGACAACAAGGTAACTTCATTGGTTCATCTATGTCACAAAATGTACTACTACTCATTAATTAACATAATTACAACTCAAGCATTCAAGAAAACTCTCTATTCAATTTTTAAAGTGTCATTTTCTTAATCAATTTCATGCTTCACCCATACAATTTACAAGCAATTTAATTGGAAATTTCCATACATCACACTAGCAATATTCCACCATCATTCAATCAAATTAATAATCATGGAGAATATAATTTAATTTCATGCTAGAATTTCACACACAAGTTACTCACATCATTTCAATCCATTCATACACTAACTTTTCAATTAAAGTGGGCTCTTATTAGTATTTTTCATGTATAGTGTTGATAATAAGAACTAGCATGGACTCCTATATTAGAAATATGAAATGTTTTACCCACCTTGAATGGAGAGAAACACAAAGCAACAAGTCCTTGCAAATAAAAAGCACCTCCTCCTAGCCAAAAGCACGCACAAGCTCCAAGCCTCCTAGCACACCCGAATGCTTCCTAGCACAACCGAATGCTTCCTTTTGGTGATAGCCGGCCACTCCAAGCAAGCAAAACCCACACAACTCTCTATCTTTTATAACTCACACTATTATAACAACAAGACTATAGTTTGGAAATATAATTTGCATATGAAAATAGCCATGAGAGGGGGGGTATTTATACTAGAGAATAGGTGAAATGGAGGGCCAAGATTGAGTGGTTGGTTGTAGAATGAAGGGCTTAGATCAAAGTAGGAGTTAGAAAAACTACCCACATTCCTAAAACTACCACCATGATCACCATGATCAATTTTGAAAATCCCTCCAAAAGAATGAATCCCGGCCTCATCTAGGGTGTGCATAGCACGTGTACGTGTAGTGCACGTGCATGCAACTAGGCCAAAATTTGTATATTTTAATTTTGTACAAAAATAAATTAGTTAAAAAAAGTCTTCTAGCGTCCCCTGCTCCCGTTCGTCGCTAGATTCTTTTGATCCTTAGTCAGCCGAGCGGAGTTGCCTGGCCTTATCCCTCAGATCCTGTCATCGTAAGTTGACTTTGCTCAAAGGTATTGGCCCCAAAAGCACTGTAAGTCCTCTCTTTTCCTTCTGCCCGTTAGTGATTGCTTCCTCTGCTGTTTGTTACCAGTTTTGGTTTGTGTTTCATTTTTTAGGGCGCTATTTTTTCCTCGCCATTAGTCTAGATTGTATTTTTTTGCTCTCTCCTCTCTGTTTTGTGTTATTCCTTGCTCTGGGCTTTCCTTCTCCTATCTAGTTTCTTGTGTGCAGATCTTCTAACTGCACCATCGTGCACTCTTTTGCGTGCTTTCTTGGGGTTGCGTTTTTATCCCTCAGGGTCGATTCTCCCTTTCTTTGAGATCGCCCTCTTTCTGCTTTTCGGTATTTAGTGATTCTCCCGGTCCTTCATCTTTGGTTTTCCGTCGATTCTCATCGGCGTTGCTGGTTTCATTATCCGCCTCTCTCTGGTTCTCTTTTTAGTGGGCTATTCTTTGTTGGGCCCATGGAGCATTCATGGGTTGAGGTGGTTAAAAGAAAAAGAAAAATACCAATATTGGTCCTCTTAATAGCTCGAGGCCGTCCATGCCCGTTTCTGGGCCTTCGGAACTGGCTGTTCTCAAGCCTGTGTACTCGAAGCTTCCTCTGTCCCTTTCATCTACCCCTTCCCGCTCATCTTCCCCATTCTCTTCTTCTAGATCTCTCATTACCTCCTCCCAGCATCGTAGCTTCTTACCGGTTTGCTTTCGGTGCCTTCTCAAAGGTCATCTGAAGTTTCACTGCCCCAATAAGATGAGGTGTCTCTTTTGCAACAAGTCTGGCCATGCCAAACAACGCTGTTTTGCTCTCGAAAAGATTCTTGGTCTCCCCATAGGAGTGCCTATTGCGGAGCACGTTGTTAATGCATTGGATCTCGCTTCTCTCCGCAGCCAGTTGCCTTCCTCCAAACCTCCCAAATCTCAGAAACTGCCGACGCCTTCCAACCTCCCCTTGCTTCCCACTCCCTCTTTGGAAGTGTCGAAGGCAATCAGTCTGGCTCCCTCTTCAGATTTGTCGTCTCAACTTCATCGTCCTGCCAAACAGCCCATTACTCAGGTTTTCCTTCCTAAGTCTGAGTTATCTGACCGCCTGGTTTATTTTGGTAGTTTTGGTGCGATTGCTTTTTCTGGAGGAACGGTTCCTTTCTACACTGTCAATTCGTTTCTTAGCAACTTTTGTAATGTTTCGGATTGGGATTGGGTTCTCTATAACTGCTCTAATGGCGACTTGGTCATTCATTGCCCTTCTTCTAAGATCCTTGAGGATCTAGTTGCAAACCAATCGCTGGCTATTGGCACTATCTCCTTAGCGGTTCGTCAATGGGTTAAGGTTCCTCCTTCTTCTTCTAAAGAGCTTGATCTTACTGAATCTAAGGTCTCGCTGGTGGGTCTTCCCCCTTTTTGTGATTCCCTCCGACTGGTTGGAGAGATGGCCAAATGTGTGGGAGAGATTGTTAGCATCGTGTCTAAGTCCAGATTGGCTTCTGGCAGTCTTCAAATTGAGGCCATTTTTCGATGCCCCTGCTCTTCGGAGCGTTTAGAAGCGTTCTGTCTCACGGACGGGGTTTCGTCTTTCCCCGTCTCGGTTCTTTATCGGGATGTCAAGTCTGGTAAGACGGGACCATCTACTCCTCTCCCCAGTGCTATTTCAGCCCCTCTTGTAGCTGACCCCTCTTCACAGTTCCACCCTGGTGCATCTTCGTCAGCTAAGCCCAAAGCTTCTATTGTGAAACCTACCGGTTCTGGAGCATCTCGCAGCAGACGTCCTTCCCCTTACAAGCCTCCTTCTCATCCCTCCATCCCCAAAATTTTGCAATCCAAATCTCCCAATTTAGTATGGATCAATCCTGATCGTCAGCTCCCTAAGGCTGGTCCTATTTCATCGTCTGCAGTCTCGTCTACTCTCCCTCCCGCCTCTCAGCCTATTTTCTCTTCATCTGCGCCAGTAGTAGAGTCGCCGGCTCGTATATCTTCAGAAAAGAAATCCTCTTCTGCGTGGCCTGCTTGGGATATTAACCCAAATTTTAAGTCCGACTGGGAGCTTTTCCAGCAGCTCGCACATTTTCCCACTCCGAAGAAGTCGGACCCTGCTTTTTCTTCGCCCAAGCCTTCATCTTCCAAGCCTTCCAAAGATTCTGCTTGGATTGAGCAGGACTCCCTCTTATCGGAGGTAGAGGCAGAACTTGCGACTGGCCCGTCTCATAAGGTACTCAATGTCTTTTATTTTCAGCTTTCTGCGGATTGTGTTTACTCAGTTGCGGTGTTGGCTTTCAAATTATTTCATTCTTTATTTAGGAGGATAGATTGTTATTGTTTCCCTCGCTCTCGGGTCTCTGGGGGGGTATCATCCTTCTACTTCGCCTCCCTTATTTGGATTTCCAATGATCTCGAGGCAAAAGCCCGAGTATTATTTGTTTCCTCTCCTCTCTATCTTCCTCAGCTAGCTTCTCCTCACTCATTTTTTCCTGTTAGTAAAGCTAACGGTTTTGCCCTCTCTCCTTCGCCAATGGCATTGGAGAAGGGCTCTGGGAGTATCCCTCCCTCTCAGGGGGAGGAGGTTTCTCCATCTTTAATCTCCCGACCCTCTAATTCTATTCCTCGCTTTATTAGATTGAGCGCTCGTATTATAGCTAAAAAGTCTCGCCTTCCTGACTTTTCGGGATCGCCAGGTTATTACTGCTCCCCTGGTGCCAAACTGCGTCAGAAGCAGTCGGCCCACTCCTCTCCCATCTGTTCCGACCTATTAGGATCCATTTTTGTTCCTATCTTTGACTCCTTCTCTGATTCTGAGCTTGCTAATTCAGCTCATGATCTGGGGTTTCTATTAAATCCTTTAGATTCTCCTCGCATTCGCTCCATTAGGGAGAAAGAATTTTCTAGAGTTAAGGAGTTTAGTTCATCCAATGATTAGTGTCTCTTGGAATATTCGTGGTTTGCACTGCCCATCCAAGTGCAGGGCGGTGTTCGATTTGATCTCATCTTCTCGTTGTGATCTTATCTCCATCCAAGAATCTAAACTAGAATCCCCCTCGTCTGCGGTCTTTCGCTCCTTAGGGGGATCCATTATCTCTAGATGGATTTCTCTGGATGCTATTGGATCTAGAGGAGGTATTCTCGTTGGGTTCAAAGAGGGTCTCTTCTCTCTGATCTCAGTTCAACGTTTGAACTTTTTCTTAATTGTCAAACTTCATTGGTTCACGCACAATTGCACGCTCACGGTCATTTCAGTTTACGGTCCCTCCTCTTCCGATAGGAGGCCTTTATTTTGGAATGAATTCGCCTCCTTACATCAATTTGCATCTGATCTTTGTTTCTTTTGCGAGGATTTTAACGTTTCCCGTTTTGCTTCTGAAAGATCTAACCAAGTTATTTCCATGTCACAGTCGGGTCTTTTTAATGATTGTATCCGTAACCTTCAATTAACAGATTTACCTATTTCTGGTAGGGCCTTCACTTGGTCGAACCAACGTGATCCCCCTATTCTTGCCAAACTTGATCGATTTTTGGTTTCGCACTCTTGGTTGATGAAATTTCAGCAATCTATCGTTCAGGCTCTTCCTAATCCCTCGTCTGACCATACTCCTATTTTACTTCACTCTAATTTCCGTTTCAACTTCAAGTATAAATTCCGTTTTGAAAAGTTCTGGCTTCAAGATCAACTATTCATTAATCTTGTCTCCGAATGTCTGGCTTTAGTCTCCGGATCTTCCGGGCTTGGTAACATTCTGCTCAAGCTTCACACTGTTAAGCACGGTTGCAAAATTTGGAGATCGGAGAGACATTGCAACACCAACTTCCTTAAGAATTTCCTTTTGCAAACTATTGCTTCCATCGATGCTTTGGAAGAGAATGGACCCATATCGGAGTCTTGCAGATCGGAATGCCGATCTTGCAAGCTTCAATATGAGGACATACTCTATCAGGATCATCTTAAATGGGCGCAAAGAGCTCGTGTTAACTGGGTCAAGGAGGGTGATGCTAATACTGCATTTTTTCATAACTTTGCTTCCCATAGACAACGCTGCAATCGCATCTCCTCTATCTCTGCTCAGGGAGTTGATCTGACTTCTGATGAATCCATTCACAGAGAATTTCTCTCTTTCTATAAGAATCTTATTGGATCTAAGAAGCATCGCCTGATTGAGCTCGATTGGGTCCAACTCTACGGTCTCCAACAGCATGATCTTTCTTCTCTAGATGCCCCTTTCTCTCTCGAGGAGATCAAAACGGCCGTATTTGCCTTAAAAAGCGATTCGGCTCCCGGGCCCGACGGTTTTCCGGCTTTCTTTTTCCAAAGATTTTGGGACTTGCTTAAAGTTGATCTTTTCCATATGTTTCAGGACCTTCACCAAGGGTCCTTTTCTTTTGATCGTATCAATTACGCTCATATAGTCCTTATTCCTAAATTCCTTGGAGCTCATTTAGTCTCCGAGTTTAGACCTATCAGCCTCATCAACACTTCTTTCAAAATTATTATGAAAGTTCTTTCGTCCAGATTGAGTGCTATCATTTCTCCGATGATAGACTCGGCTCAGTCAGGTTTTATCAAAGATCGTTTTATCCTTGATAGTGTAGCCTCGGCTCAGGAAGTTATCTCCCATTGTCATCGATCCCGTGAGGAGGGCATCCTCCTTAAGCTTGATTTCCAAAAAGCTTATGACAATGTTAATTGGGACTTCCTTTTGGACCTGTTAATCTTTTGTGGATTCGGTCCTAAATGGATTGCTTGGATCAAATCTAGTTTATTCCCAGGCACTTCATCCATTTTTATCAATGGGACGGAAGGTCATAAATTCAAACTCAAATGTGGTCTCCGCCAAGGAGACCCCCTATCTTCTCTCCTCTTCTCCCTTGTTGCGGATGTGTTTAGCAGACTTCTCAGGAACGCTTGGAATCTTAACATGATTGAAGGGTTGGGTAGCTCCCCTTCCTTTGAGGGAGTACTCAACCTTCAATATGCAGATGACACGATTATCTTCACCAAACCTAATTTTCACTGTCTTCGTAACCTCAAGCTACTCCTCTACTGCTTCGAGATGGCTTCTGGTTTATCGATTAATTTCCAAAAATCCTCCGTGCTCTGGTTAGGGGGATCTCCCAATCGCCAAGAGGAAGTTTCCAGCTTTTTTAACTGCCCTGTAGCCTCCTTCCCTATTACCTATCTAGGCATCCCTCTTCGTTGGGGGAAGTTGCATAGATCGGACTGGCTTCCTTTGGTAGATAAGGTTGAGTCTAGACTTAATGTTTGGTCCAGTAAACTCCTGTCCAGAGCGGGTAGACTGACTCTTATTAATTCTGTGATCTCAGCCATGCCTCTTTATCTTATGTCTTTCTTCTACCTGCCTTCTTGGGTGATCAAAAGGATTGATCAGATCCGCAGTTGTTTTTTTTGGAATGGTTCCTCCTCATTTAAACCTGGGTCCCATCTTTGTCAGTGGAAGCTGATATGCTCTTCCAAAGAGGAAGGGGGACTCGGGGTTTTGAATATTCGAGATCACAACATCGCGCTTTTAGGTAAGTGGTTGTGGAAATTCCATAACTTCGATCACTTGCCTTGGATTAGGATTGTTAGAGGTTAACGCTCCAGCAACATCCATTGGTGGGAATTCCCCGACTCCTCTTGCCACAATGCTTCCCCTTTTTGGAAGGGTATTTGGAAGGCAGCTTCCGCTTTTCATTGCGGTATTTACCGTATCTGTCATGATGGGTCTAGAGCAAAATTTTGGTCTGATCTTTGGATCGGGAATACCTCGTTAGCCACGGCCTTCCCCTCTCTTTTTAATTTGGCGGTTCTTCCTTTGGCGTCTGTAGAGGATTCTTTTGTCCTGATCGACAATGATCGTTTCTGGTTTATTCCCTTCTTGGTTGAGCTTCCTCAACCGCTGGCGGAGGAATTTGATGAGCTCATCTGTTTACTAAATAATTTCGATTGGAAAGCCTCAGAGGGCATCGGTTGGCGGTGGTCAACCTCGGGTTCCTTTTCCGTTAAATCTTTTTATAAATTCCTTAACTCTAAAGGTATTAGATCTCCTGTTGCTAAATATTTCTGGGATATTCCAGCGCCTCTAAA
This sequence comes from Hemerocallis citrina, assembly GCA_017893485.1. Lineage (NCBI taxonomy): Eukaryota > Viridiplantae > Streptophyta > Magnoliopsida > Asparagales > Asphodelaceae > Hemerocallis > Hemerocallis citrina. The sequence continues at coordinate 221,086,920 of CM030361.1, read as the reverse complement.
AGTGATTATTAACTCTTGGCTTGCTTTTAATTATAAGTTACCCACGGTCGACAACCTTAACAAAAGGAATCTAGCTTGGGGTCAACTTTGTGCCCTGTGCTCCCAGCATCCTGAAGATGCGGATCATCTTTTTACCCAATGCGCTAGCGCCCTTCCGTTGTGGAAGATTTGTTCTTTGGCTTGGGGCACAGGTGCTATTCCCCCGAACGTATCCTCTTGTTGGTGTGCTAAACCTTCGAACCCTCAGTTCAGTAAAGTGTGGATTCTGACGATTCATATCATTTTATGGATTATTTGGAAAGAGAGGAACGCCATCTTATTTCAGAATCGCAGACACTCTAGGCTCTCAATGATTGATGACTTGTTGTTTCTTTTCAACCTTTGGTCGATGAAGTTGAAATGTGCTGATCTTACTGTTTCAGCTTATCAAAAATTAGTTGAAGCTTACAGTTGCCTTATTCCCTTCAAAGTTTATAATCGACTGCTCTTTCTTTTTCTTTGTGTTTATTCTTACCTCCTCTTTTGCCGTGCTATTTGCAGACATGACTACTGATTCTATGGGCAGATCCCAGTTTAGTTTTTGATCACTCCCGGTGATTGTTGCGACCTGTTGGGAACTCCTTTTGTGAGCCTTAGCGACTGGTGTTGGCTTAATCTGATTTCAGATTATTACTCCTCTATCTATGCTAACTGATGATGCTTAGTTTGTGGTTACAACTACTTTCTTTCGTCTTTTTTGTAGGTGCCTTCATGGCAGCCTTATCTTTCCTCTCTCTTTAATTGGATGGCTATATATCTGATGGATGTTTAACCTCCAGGGTGTTATATTTTGTGCGACTGGGTTTTGTTTTGAACTGCCTACTTGTTTGATTTATCTTATTCTGTTCTTTGAGTGTGTTTGATTGGCTTTCCTTGTTCCACTTTAGTTGGCATTTTTACTGCATTTACTGGCTTCTGATCTGTTTGTGTTTGCTCGACATCATTATTGGTCAATATTTTGCTTTTCTGCGCTGTTTCGGTATTGAGTCAGCTGCCACTTTAGCACTGCAGTGCTTTGATGGATCATTGGGGATGTTAGTGTTCGGATGATGCTTTGCTTTGCTGGTCTTCTCTTGCTAGTACAGGCTCTTTTCAAGCTGATGGAGTTTAGTCTGGTGCGGTGATCTCCCATCTTTGAGCTTCCGGATTGCTTCAGCAGGCCAGGGGAGACTTGATCATTACGGGATTCATTTTTTGAAGCTGAGTAGCTTGTTCGGTGTTGAGCTCATCTGTCTGGGTCTGGGGCTCTAGTTCACTCCTGGCATTCTTGTTTTCTCGATGTTGTTTCCTTCCCTTTATCGTTATTAACTTAGTTTAGCTCTTCCTGAGTTGCTTGTTTGTATTTATCGTTTACATCTTGTAAATTTGTATATATTTCCTATTGTATTGACTGTACATTATTCTCATTTATATTATTATTCGTCTGGCTGGAGCCTTGCGGCTCTATCCGTTTCATCAAAAAAAAAAAGTCTTCTACATGACAAGTTTAAATAAAATAGATTAATTCATGGGCTTTCTTTTTGGGCCAAAATAGTTTATAAAAATAAATAAAATAAAATACATTTGGGCTTTTAAGAAAAGGGCTTTTCCTTAAATTAAAATAAGGCTTTAAAGAAAGGCTTTTTGTACAAAATAATTTGAGAATACTTAATTAAATATTTATACACATCATTATAAAAAAATAATTCAACCCAAAATATTGCACACGCACACTACGTGCAAAAATAATAATTTTTCATTAATTGAAAAATCAGGGTATTACATCATGAATCTGCGACAGGGGAACATGACCGTCAGGGAGTACGAGACCAAGTTTACTGAACTGTCCAGCAACACGAGATGGTGCAAGATGAGGTGAAGAATGCAAAAAGATTTGAACAGGGGCTTAGGCCTACCCTGAGATCAAAAGTGGTGCCCCTCGGTATTCGAAGGTTCGATAAGCCTGTGAGGAGGGCAACAGTAACTGAGCAAGACATGAACCAGAAGTAGCCACCACAAGGTAGGATATGAAACTAGAACACAGGAAAGCGGCCGATGTCAGCTGCCAATTTCAGAAAGCAGGAGCCCAGCCCAAAGTTTCAAAAGTTGAACAATGGCACAGGATCAAACAGGTCGGTAAGGTGCTTTGGATGTAGAGAGGTGGGACATATAAAGAACCAGTGCCCAAAGCAACCAACTCCTATCACCTGCTATAATTGTGGGAAGGTGGGGCACTATAAAGTGGACTGCCCCGAGCCACGAAGGAACGACAGTGCAACCCCCCCCCCCCCCCCATCCTGAAGAACAACAATAAAGGGAAGAAGCCCTTCAGGCAGGGGCGCGTCTTTGCGCTTACTAAGGAAGACAGCGAAGGAGATGAAGGAGTGATCTTGGGTACGAATGGGATGTAATTTTTATTCTTGGCTTCGTATTTTGAATTTTGGAAAGTGAAGTTGATAGATATGTAACTCTTTTTGTAACAGGCTATTTGGAAATCAGTGGAATGAAAGCTAATGTTTTGTTTGATAGTGGATCCTCACAATCTTTTGTGTCGAAGTCTTTTTCGGAGAAGTTGAGTCGCACCCAGGAGGCGACCCCTGAATTAGCTCTAATGGTAGCCACACCATCAGGAGCAATTATCACTACCGATGTGTGTTACAAGGACTGTAGACTCCAAGTTGGAAGAGAAACTCTGAATATAGATTTGCAGGAATTGGGTTTGGTGGGAGCCGATGTGATAATTGGGATGGAATGGATGTCCAAAGCACAAGGCAAATATCGACTACAAAAAGAATAAAGTAACCTTAGCTATACCCGAGGGAGCGGAGATTGTGTTTCAAGGGAAGAAGAAAAGCGAAAGTATGTTGGTGGCTACAGCCGGGAGTAAAGTGCCAAAGGAAGTCAAGGGGATACCCATTGTACGAGACTTTCCACTCGTATTTTTGGAGTTATGTAACGCCCCTACCCCTAGCTCGAACAATTTTTACTATCTAGAAGACAAATTAGATACTGTGTAGTACAACTGCCCACCACAAGCTGCCTCTCAAAAGGTGGTTAACTGGATTGGTGACTCTTGATCGTAGGCATTTATTTTTATATATTATTTTATTCATGATCAAATTCGATATGGAAATAATTTACTTGACCTCTCTTGTTCTCTCTCTCTTGAGGGAAACACCTTTACTCGTGTGGCCCCCACCTTTTTTGGCACCACATCATCAGAGGCCAATAGAAACCAGCACTCAGTGCTGCTTTTTCACACGGTGGGCCCCCCCACTCAAACACTATTCCTTTTCCAGATTATTAGACAAATTCCATTATACTCTTTATTTGACACAAACAACCAACTATGTTTCAACATATATATATATATATATATATATATATATATATATATATATATATATATATAATAAAACACAAAGAAAGCTATCAAGTGGCTCTCCTTCAATCTCCCCAAAAATCAAAGGCCCAGATCTAACTTCACAAAACATATTTTTCCTCCAAAAGTTTTTCCCCAAAACTCAAATTCAAATTGCCCACCCAAAACAACTCCTATATTTATTTAATTATTTCTCTCTCTCTCTCTCTCTTTCTCTCTCTCCCACTTCTATTCAAAAAATTAAGAAAATAAAAATTTTAAAAATTTTAAAAATTTTAAAAAAAATAAAAACTAAAAAACTAAAAATATTAAAATATTAAAAACTTTAAAAATAATTTTTAAAAAATCAAAAAAATCATTTAATATGTTTTTTGCTAGACCCCCAAAAATTTCTCATATAATATGTATACTACTTCAATTAATTTGCTGGACCTCCAAAACTATTTTCTATGAACAAACAAAATGTACCGTTTCGAAGACGTGCCATAGGCACGTGTCAACAGGCAAACCTAGTATATATATATAGTAAAAGGGATATGAGCAACGTGCTCATTTAGTAAATGAGCAATTGATGATGTGGCATGCAAGTGATACATTGGACAACTAACCCTTTTAAAAATTGTCTAATCACATGTATGCCACATAATCAATTGCTCATTTACTAAATGAGCAAGTTGCTCATAACCCTTTTACCCATATATATATTATACACTTTTGAAAACTATGGGGTTTTACACACACTCCCCTTCAGAAATTAGCGTCATCGCTGAGCACGGGACATGCACAACCTAGTGCAGATCTCCTTTCTAGCCGATGTGGAGTGGAGTACCCTGATTCTGCTAGCTGCACCGTACCCCGATTCTGCGGGTTGTCCATTATTTCAGGCCGCAACCTCGCTCCCTCTCAGGCATACCTGTACATCTACTAGCTTCATCTCAGGCATACATCTCACCTACTCTTACTCACATTCGGTGTCGAAAGTGGGCTCTGATACCATTTCTAATGCCCCTACCCCTAGCTCGGACAATTTAAACAATTTTGAAGACAAATTAGATACTATGTAGTACAACTGCCCACAACAGGCTGCCTCTCAAAAGGTGGTTAACCGGATTGGTGACTCTTGATCATAGACATTGATATTTATATATTATTTTATTCATGATCAAATCTGATATGGGAATAATTCACTTTACCTCTCCCGTTATCTCCCTCCTGAGAGAAACACCTTTCCTCGGGTGGCCCCCACTTTTTTTAGTGCCACATCATCAGATGCCAACAGAAAACAACACTCAGTGCTGCTTCTTCACACGGTGGGGCCCCCACTCAAACACTATTCCTTTTCCAGATTATTACACAAATGCCATTATACTCTTTATTTAACACAAACAGCCAACTATGTTTCAACATATATATATATATATATATATATATATATATATATATATATATATATATATATATATACTTTTGAAAACTACGGGGTGTTACAAGTTACCAGGGTTACCCCCACCAAGAGATGTAGATTCAATATCGTAACCCAGCCAGGTAGCGCACCCGTATAGTAGACACCGTATCATATGGCACCTGGTGGAACATAATGAAGTCAAGAAGCAAATAGAGGAATTGCTGCAGAAAGGACTCATCAGGCCTAGTGCCTCTCCTTGGGGAGCGCCGGTACTACTGGTCAAGAAGAAGGATGGTTTGTCATGGATGTGTATTGACTATCGGGAATTGAACAAAGTCACAGTCCAGAACAAATATCCAATTCCTAGGATCGACGACTTGTTCGATCAGCTACATGGAGATGCAATGTTTTAAAAAATCGATCTACGATCGAGTTACCATCTAGTCCGTGTCAAGGAGGAAGACATACGAGAGACAGCTTTTAGAATGCGGCACGGGCACTATGAGTTTCTGGTAATGCCATTTGGAATGACCAATGCTCCAGTAGTCTTCATGGATTTGATGAATCGAGTCCTACGGCCATTCATCGACTCATTTATGGTGGTCTTCATAGAAGACATTTTGGTGTACTCAAAGACTTAGGAGGATCATGCTGAGCATTTGTCTGCAGTTCTGAGAAAGTTTCAAGAGCATAAGTTGTACGCGAAGCTTTCCAAGTGCGAATTCTGGAAGACGGAAGTAGCTTTCCTCGGCCATGTCCTTTCTAATGAGGGAGTGGCCACTGACCCATAAAAGATAGAGGCGGTGAAGGATTGGCCTTAGCCAAGGACAGTGAAGGAAGTAAGGAGCTTTATGGGCTTGACCGGGTACTACAGGAAGTTCATTCAGGATTATGCCAAGATTGCAGTACCACTCATAGCTTTGACCAGGAAGGACAAGTTGTTTGAATGGACCGACAAGTGTGAAGCTAATTTCCAGGAGCTGAAGAACTAACTGATATCAGCACCGGTTTTTGTCTTACCTTAACTGGGTAAAGGGTATGTGGTCTACAGTGATGCATCTCATTTGGGTTTTAGATGTGTTCTGATGCAAGAGGGGAAAGTCATTGCCTATGGATCGAGGCAGCTCCGATCACATGACAAGAACTATCTAACTCACGACTTATTTCTAGCTGCTATCATCTTTGCCTTGAAGATATGGAGACATTATATCTACGAAGAAATGGTGGAGATGTACACAGACCACAAGAGTTTAAAGTATATTTATCAGTAGAAGGACTTAAATCTAAGGCAGAGGCAATGGTTGGAAGTGTTGGAAGATATCAGGCCGGAGATTTTGTACCATTCAGGAAAGGCCAACGTGCTGGCAAATGCACTTAGTAGGAAGTGAAGCATTTCCATGCTAACAGCTATGAGGAAGAAGTTAGAAGAAGAAATAAGGAGAGCTGGTATTGAAATGATTTCCCAAGGGTTGGGTGCTATGTTAGCTCGACTAGAACTCCAACCAAGTCTGAAGGACATAGTGGAGAGGAGGCAAGATGGCGATGCAGAGATCCAAGCGCTCAAGGAGTAAGCGAACGAAGGGAAACTTCCTGAGTTCAATGTTAAAGGAGGAGTGTTGAGGTTGGAGATCGGTTATGTGTGCCCAAGGTGGGGGATCTTAGGGAGGAGATCATGAAGGAAGCACACACCACCTTACTAGAAGTTCATCCAGCGAGCACGAAGATGTATCGAGACATGAAGCAATTCTATTGGTGGGCCGGAATGAAGCAAGATATAGCAGAGTTCGTAGCCAGATGTCTCACTTGTCAGAGGGTAAAGGCAAAAAATCAAAAGCCCGGAGGGTTACTACAGCCCTTACCCCGTCCAGTAAGGAAGTGGGAGGGCATCAGTGTGGATTTCGTCACAGGATTACCAAGGAGTCCCAGGGGGAATGATTCCATTTGGGTGATCATGGACCGGTTGACGAAATCAGTGCATTTTATACCGGAGGACAACTTGGTCTATAGAGAAGTTGGCAGAAGTCTACATTTATGAAAACGTGAAACTACACAGTGTGCTAGTATCTATAGTTTCCGACAGAGATGCGAGGTTTACCTCATGGTTTTGGAAGAGTCTACAAACAGCATTAGGGACAATGACATATTTTAGTACTGCTTTTCACCCTAAGACTGATGGACAAACAGAAAGGGTGAACAAAATCTTGGAGGATATGCTTCGAGCATGCATCCTGGACTTCGGCGGGAGCTGGGGAAGTATCTAGCACTAGTTGAATTTTCTTACAACAATAGCTACCAGGCTAGTATCGAGATGGCCCCATTCGAAGTACTATACGGAAGGAAGTGTAGGACACCCGTATGTTGGTATGAAGTGGGCGAGAGGCAAATGTTCGGACCGGAAATTGTACAGCAGACTTCGGAGAAGATTTAATTGATAAGAAAGAGGCTACAGATAGCGCACAGTTGGCAGAAGAGCTATGCTGACACCCGTCGTAGAGAGCTCGAATTTGAGGAAGGAGATTCCGTATTGTTGACGGTCTAGCCGACTAAGGGCGTGGTTAGATTTGGAAGGGGTGGCAAGCTAGCCCCGAGATACATTGGACCCTACAAAATCTTGAAAAGGATTGGGAAAGCTGCCTACAGATTGGAACTACCCCCCCGAGTTAACCCAGGTGCATAATGTTTTCCACGTCTCCATGCTGAGGAAGTATGTGCCAGACCCGAGTCATCAACTACATGAAATCCCAGAAGACTTGCAGATGGATCTCTCCTACAACAACCGGTGCAGATAGTGGATTTGTCAAGAGAAGGTGTTGAGAAACAAGATCATTCTGATGGTCAAGGTTCACTGGAGGAATCAATTCGTCGAAGAAGCTACTTGGGAGCCAGAGAGCCGAATGCAGGAGACTTAACTGTAGTTATTTTTGTAAATATTTCTTTTTCATTTCTGTTTTCCTCTCACTAATTGTCATTTTGAGGACAGAACTATTCTAAGGAGGGAGTGATGTAACAACCCAGATTTTCATATGAATATATGTATGTTTTGTTAAGCACTAAAATGCTATAGTTATTTATTTATTTTTCTTTTTGAAGCTTTTAGTATGGAATTAACTCTTAAGCTTCAACTAGACTCGATTAAACCCGAGTTAACCCTAGTTTAACTCTTCACTTGTAGTGTACCATGGCATGTAACAAAAAAAAAAAGACTTGTGCACATGAACAAGCCCTAGGTCGGACAAGTTTTGATAGGGAAAAGGAGGAAAAGAGAACTAGGGTTAGGGTTTGAATCTAGGCTCATGATGAGTCGTTCACCATCTCTACACTCCACCTCCCACTCTCACCAATTCGAGAGAGATGCTCTCTCTTTCCCATACCCCAAAATCCGACCACTTCTCTCCCTCTCATGTTCTCTTTTGTGTTTAAAAATCCCCCCTACTTCCACTTCTCATTTTCCATCCTTTACTACCTCCACACTTAAGAGAAAGAGAAAAGGAAAGAGAGAAAGAGAGTCTTGCTACTGATTTTGAAGGAGAGAAGCCAAGGAGAAGAAGTGAAGCCAAGGAGGAGGAACCAAGGAGCAAGAAGGCTAATCAAGGAGTCAGGAGCATGTAGGATCTCTCCTTTCCGTCAAACTCATCAAGGTGGGTGATTCTAATCTCTGTGGTTGTTTCTATTTGTTAGATGGTAGTTGTAGTGACTGAAAAATTACATGCATGCTCTAGAATGAACCTTAAATAACTCGTTTTGTGCTCGAATAAGGATTGTTTTGATGTTGGAAATTGGACACGTAATTTGCTTGATTGAATTTTGATTGAGCAAAAGGGTTGCCCATTTGACAATCTGTACTTGAGTGATTTCCTGCACAAAGATCACAAATCATATTAGGTTGAATTGCATTAAAATTCATATTTCCTAATCGTTTAGATAAACAATCAATTTTTGCATTTAAAGTAGAAATAGGATCAAGTTCAAAAACTCCCACCACTTTTCTTAGCATTGTACTTTCTGAAGACCACTGATAATGATTAGATGTCATCTCCTCTAAAACCTCATAGGCTGCTTCCTGAGTTTTTCTCATAAGTGCACCTCCAGCTGCTGCGTCAACCATAAATCGATTTGTAACTCCCAAACCATTATAGAATATTTGAATTTGCAGCCATTTCGGTAATTCATGATTAGGACACTTTCTTAATAACTCTTTGTACCTCTCTCATGCATCATACAAAGACTCGGGCTCAAATTGAATAAATGTGGTAATATCATTCCTTAGCTTCGCTGTCTTTGCAGGCGAAAAATACTTAGCCAATTTTTTTTGTGCAAGTCCCTCCCAAGTAGTAATACTACCGGGTGGTAGAAAATTTAGCCAAGCCTTTGCTTTATCTCTTAGTTAAAAATGAAAGAGTATTGAGACTCTAGGACTAAGTCTTGTTGACAAACCTAGACAAGTAGAATAAGACTCGTGTCGCATCGAATGCGTTGGAGGAGATGCCTCGTGCTCCGACGCACTCGCCATGCATTGATGGATTCCATTGTTGTGTTTTGGAGCTACCACTTATCGAGGATCGTGGAGCATGAAGGTTAGCGGGAACTATGTGTTGGTCGGGCCAAGGTTGCGATCAATCTCCAAGCATAGATGATGGTTGCGGCAATCGACGGGGTCGATTCATCGTTGGTTCGTGCCAAGTGTGGGCCGAGGCGGGTCAACCCTTGGGCCGGACTTGAGGGCTAGTTGAGTCCTAGTGTGGGATGGGTTAAGATCCATTAATGATAAAGGTAACTAACTAAAAAGAGTCTACAAGTAGAACTTAACTAGTTGTTTATAGCAAGCCAAGTTGATTACCAAGTTAGGGATTGGATATGGTAGATAGATCGCCTAACTAAGGGAATGGGTAATATGAGGTAACTTGCCTAGAGGTCCACACTTCTAATAAGAAAATGAAAGAGAATTAGAGTTTGGCTAGAGTGTTGGATTTTTAGTAATCGGTTGATAAAAGAGATACTAGTAATCGTGTAATTAGCTTTACCTTTAGTCTTGGAGTGGGGTAGCATGGATACTTTGGTAGGACTAGATCGATTCTTGGTTGAATGTAAGGACAGGCACTAGCGAGGTTGTTCTTCTATCAGGGAGATGCATGGCATCATCATGCTTGGCCAAATCCTAGGTTTGTTTAACACGGACAGGGACCCCGAGCTGCCCTGTAACGGAGTCGGGGAGACTCCGTGGGGGCTCCGCTATTTCGGCAGGAATGCCTTTATGTCTGTAACAACCTTTGAGGAGGTTTGGAGTATTGACGTTGTATCGACTGCAAGTTCTGCTATAGTGTAAGGACGAGTGTAGCGGAGTTGGAAAAACCGTATATCCGTCAGGTCCTTTGTTTATCGATGCGGGCAGGAGGTTTAGAGGAAGTCCCCATAGAGCGAGACTTTACGGGAAAGACTCTAAGTCCTCCGGCGGGGAGCCATGGTGCCTGTATATCAGCTTTTGATGAGGTCCAGGGAGACGTAGATACAGCAACATACCATGATTACAGTCGTAAAGGAGTAAGCCTGCGACTGGGATCCCAGGCATAGTGGATAAAACACGAGGATTGGACACCACTAAGGACAACAGTGACGGGTAAGCCGGACGACTGCAGCCTCACCATCACTGGAATCAGAAACAGGAGTGAGCACGATGGTAGGATGCATAGCAGGGGATCGAGCCCCATCAAACTGAAGAATGTCATTTGGTTGGGGGGATGTGTAGTATGGGATGTATATCTTTCAACCAAGCATGCATTAGCTTTAGGAGCATGTGTGCATAGTGTGTGCATTAGATTAGGCCATGGCATACACCGACACTTGTTTGACATCACCTTTTTCTTTGCATCAAATATTTTGTGGATTGTTGAGGTTGGAATCGCTATATTATGGCATAGAGAGGATAGCCGAATATAGCATTTTGTCAGTTGTAATCAACTGACGTGCCCACGGTTATTAGTGCAGGATTGCCGACTTGGGATCGCGGGAAAGCTCTAGCAGGGGAAAGCATCCAAGTGAAAGTTACTGCCCAAACTTTATTTGTCATTCTTGTTGTAACAATTAATTTGTAATTGTTGTAAATCATGTACATTGTAATAACAATTTGATGTAATAAACGTTTTTGATTTTCAGTAATTTTTGTTGTGTTGTGACTCATTTGAAGAAAGATCCTGGAGTGTGTCATGAGTTCCTATGTTAGGAATTCATGGCGCTACAGTGCACCTGAGACAACTCTTCCGGTACCTCCAACCGGTAAGCAATAGTCCCAATCCTCTTCAATATCTTATATGGGCATATGTACCTTGGGGCTAATTTTCCACCTCTACCAAAAGGAATCACACCCTTACTAGGTGATACGTTCAGAAAGACAAAGTCACCCTCCTCGAACTGAAGGTCCCTCCTTCGGTTGTCGGCATAACTCTTCTGCCTACACTGAGCATCCACTAACCTCTTCCCGATCAAATTGATCTTTTTTGAGGTCTGCTGCACGATCTTGGGCCCAAACATCTGCCGCTCCCCCACTTCGAACCAGCAAACAGGGGTTCTGCACTACCTGCCACACAGTGATTCATACGGTGCCATCCCAATATTTGTCCGAAAAATGTTGTTGTAGGCAAACTCTACCAGAGCTAGATGCCTTTCCCAACTGCCTCAAAAATCTAGAACACAACACTGAAGCATATCCTCACGTACTCGATTGACTCTCTCAGTCTGCCCATCAGTTGAGGATGGAAGGCAGTGCTGAAATTTGTCTTAGTAACCAAAGCTTTCCGAAGACTCCTCCAAAAATGCGAAGTGAACCATGCATCTCGATCAGACAAAATGGTCAACAGAACACCATGAAGCCTGACAATATCCCCAACATACAGCTCTGCTAACTTGTCCATAGACGAAGTGAGTTTCATTGTCAAAAGTGAGCTGATTTGGTTAGTCGATCGACTATGACCCAATTCGCATCATTACCCTTCGAACTCTTGGGCAAACCCATGATGAAATCTATGCTAATGTTATCCCACTTCCACTCCGGAATGGGTACGGCTGCAAAATACCTCCAGGCTTCTGATTCTCGGCTTTCACCTGCTGACAAATCTCACACCTCGCCACAAACTCAGTTACATTCCGCTTCAAACCTGATCACCAGAAATGTTGCTTGATGTCCTTGTACATCTTGGTACTCCCAGGATGTACAGACAAAAGAGTGGCATGTGCTTCCTGAAGAATACTCTCTCTCAAATCTGATTGATCCGAAACACATAGCCTCTCTCCAAACCACAACACTTCATCTCTGATCTGAAACTCTGAAAGTCTGCCTGCACCAACCTACTCCTTCATCTTCTAAATCCCTGCATCTCCCTTCTGACTTGCTATAATCCTTTCATTCAGCTTGGGATGAAGCCTTAATTGAGGCAAAGATGTTCCCAAGCCTTGCAAAACAACCTCCATTCCAGCCTGATCCAACTCCTCTGCAAGATGCCTCTGGGTCGTGATCAAATGAGCCAAACTGCTTTTACGCCTAAGTGCATCACCAACAACATTAGCCTTACCCAGATGGTACTTAATCTTAGGATGCATGTCCTCAAGTACTTCCAGCCATCTCCGTTGCCTCATATTTAGGTCTTTCTACTGATAGATGTACTTCAAGCTTTTATGGTCCGTATACATGTTTAATTTCTCATCGTACATGTAATGCCTCCATTGTTTCAAGGTGAAGATAATCGCAGCCAACTCCAGATCATGAGTCAGATAATTCTTCTCATGCGGTCTTAGTTTCCTAGACCCATAAGCGATTACCTTTCCCTCTTGCATCAAGATACACCCAAGCCCACGATGTGAAGCATCGCTGTACACATCATACTCAACACCTACTCTAGGCAAAGCTAAAATGGGAGCAGTAGTCAATTTCTCTTTCAACTCCTGAAAGCTTACCTCATACTGGTCAGTCACTTTAAATTTACATTCTTCCTGGTCAGACCAGTGAGCAACACAGCTATCTGAGTATAGCCTTGAATAAACCTCCTGTAGTATCCAGTTAGCCCAAGGAAGCTTCTGGTTTTCTTCACTGTAGTAGGCCTTACCCAATCTTTCACTGCCACTATCTTCTGAGGATCAGTTGCCAGTCCCTCCTTAGAAAGGATGTGACCCAGAAATGCCACTTCAGATTTCCAAAAATTGCACTTGGATAACTTGGCATACAACTCGTGCTCTTGAAGCTTCTTCAGAACCGTAGCCAGATGCTCAGTGTGCTCCTCTTCTGACTTGGAGTACACAAGAATATCGTCGATGAATACCACAATGAAAGAATCAATAAACGGCCTCAGAACTCTGTTCATGATGTCCATAAAGATTTTCGGTGCATTCGTCACTCCAAATGGCATAACTAAGAATTTGTAATGCCCATGTCGAGTTTTGAATGCAGTCTTATGCACATCTTCTACTTTCACTCGAACCTGATGGTACCCTGATTGAAGGTATATTTTAGAGAAAACAGCTGCTCCTTATAGACGATCGAACAGGTCATCAATTCGTGGAATAGGATATTTATTCTGAATGGACACTTTATTCAGCTCCCGGTAATCGATGCACATCCTCATTGACCATCCTTCTTCTTCACCAACAATACCGATGCACCCCAAGGTGACGCACTCGGCTGAATAAAACCTTTTCCCGAAAGTTCCTCAATCTGCTGTTTAACTTCATCCTGCTCCACAGGCAACATCCTTTACGGTGCCTTGGAAATAGTTCACTCCCTAGCTGAATAGTGATGCTGAACTCTACATCACGATGCAGGGGTAATCCAGGAAAATTCTCCAAGAACACAGTCGGGTAATCCCGAACCACTGGAATCTGCTGCACCTCCACCGGAATATTCTTCTTGCCGATAGCTGCCACCAAAAATGAACATCTCTTCTTTCCCTGGAATGTGACTTTAGGACCTCCTGGAGCCTTTACTGTTACTTCCTTGGTCTTACACTCGATGTTCACACTGTACACCGACATCCAATCAATGCCAATGACAACATCGACCCCTAGGATATTCAGCTCGATCAGATCAATCCCAAAAAGCCTGTTTCCAATCTCAATCTCGCAGTCTACGTAATACCGATCAATGGTTAAAGTCTCCCATGGTGCAGTAGCTATTGCTAGGACCTTGCCTGGAAATACCGGTTCCACTCCCAAAACTTTAGCAAATTTAGGAGATACAAAAGTATGAGAGGATCCAGTATCGAACAGAATAACAATTTTCTTTCCATTTAATAAAAGTTCTCCTGTTACATAATAATCTCCTATTACATAACAGTCTTTACTAAATAAAACAGGGAAAAAGAACAACAGAAACATCTAAACATCCGCCCCCGTACCAGTAATGACGTGATCCACTTCATCAGCATCGGCCTCAGTCAAAGTGAATGCCCTCCCCTGCTGGTACAGCTTCTTCCCAACATGCTGTGGTGGTCCATTTCGGGTGACATTCTGTTCCTTGGGGCAGTGAGAACTATAATGACCTATCTCTCCACCATTGAAACAAGTCGGCACAGGAGGTCTCACCCAACCATTTCTGGGTCTTCCAGCCACATTGACAGCATTCGCCCCCGTAGGTTTGAACCTTTGAGCTGGCGGCTGCCCCCTGACATTGCTAGAAACTGCAGGCCTCTTCCCGACATTCCAGTTGTTCCTATGGTTCTGGGCGGCATGAAACTGCTTCATATCTTCCTCTGTAGTTGCAGTTCGTTTGACTAGCTTGTCAAACCTCCTGATACCACGGGGTATCATCCTTGATCTCAGACTCGGCCTCAATCCGTGCTCGAACTTCTGAGCTTTCTTCACCTCGTCCGTCACAAGTTCGTGTGCATACCTCGAAAGTTGAGTAAACCTTGTCGCATACTCCCTGACAGACATGCCTCCCTGCTGGAGTGCCAGGAACTTCATCGCTTTCTTCTCTTGGACATTGGATGGAAAGTAATGACCGCAAAACTCTTCCAAGAATTCCTCCTAACCGATAACACCATTTCCCATAGTCAGCTTCATGGACTGCCACCAAACAGCTGCGCCCTTCTCGTACTACAATGTAATCAGCTTCACCTTGCTACCCTCTGGAGTTTCCAAGACTTCAAACATAGTCTCGACTTTCCTAACCCAATTATCAGCTGCATCTGGGACTGACTTCCCTTCGAACACTGGCGGCTTCATTTTTTTGAATGATTCCACAAGTTTGATCACCTCGGAAACTGGATATGCATGCATCCCCCTATGGTTTTGGTTCATAGCAATGTCGTTGAGGGTCTGATAGAATTTGACCAACTCCGTTTCCAAGTCGAGTCCACAACTGGACCCTTCTCCATTCATTGCTCTTCTTCTAGCCATACTCTGATTCAAAAGATCCATTAAATTCGAAGTAGAAAACATGAATTTAAATCAATTCCTCATTTCATTGAATTCAAACTTTGTACATTCAAATTTAAAACATCTTCCGACATCAAGCGAAGAACATTGAGATGATACAACATTCTAATCCCTACGGTTCCTCTTAGCTTTCCTAAGCACTTCTCGTAGTTCCGCTACTTTTTCCTTCAGCGCATTATACATGTTCTTTCTCTTCCCGAGTTTCCAAACACGATGACTGAGGGTTGCAATATTCTCCTTGAATTTCGCACAATGGGCCTGCAATTGGTTTGCTCACTCCTTCTAAGTCTCCACCTGCCTCTGAAGAGATTCGATGAGACCTCTCAGAACTGGTTCTTCCTCATCGGATGAGAAGTCTGATGAGTCTGGAGGCAGAGTGATCTCTCGAGACTTGGAACATTCTACTTCATACTCCTCGGGATCCTCTTCGTCAGAATCTCCTTGTCTAGGGTAGTAGTCCTCTTCGATTATGTGCCAATCATCATCGCCTGCTGGGGCGTGGTGGTTCGCCATCTTGAGGGAGGGAGCAGAAGAAGCATAAAAAATAGAGCAACACAAATGTAAGTAGTTTACATTTAAATCTCTATACCCAACTCACATTCTAGTGTCAACTCTAGGTGTCATTCCTTATAAATTTGTACTACTTGGAAGCGTGGTTTTGATACCACTCTGTAACACCCCGAATTCAAAGTTCCACAGGATCTTTACACTTCACTTCGTACAATTTTATAAGGAATTAAAAACTTTTGTGTAATAATGTTTACATCAATACAGCGGAAACAAATTACAATATATTTCATGAATAAAGATAACACTTGAAACAATTCTTTAAGCCACATTCCGCTTTAGTCCTTTCATTTTATCCTGCATAGAAACCGTGGGCACGTTAGTTGCATACAACTGACACTAGGATATAATACATCAATTTCTCTTACTTGGAAAACACATACTTGATCACAGACAAAGCTAAGGAGAACTACCGTATTGATGTCGTGGGTGTTGTGCACTTAATCCTTAATGCAGTTGTTTATATTCAATTACACTAATGCACACTTGTTCGAACTTTTGAATCCCATTCTACATAAATTCGAGGGCAAGCCCTTAACCGTTCTTTATCTTGTACGGTTGGATCCCTCGTTATGAGTTAAACTACTACGATAACTACGGTAAGTATCCTAGATGTTCTATGAGTTATGAGCCCATGTCCAGACATCCTGGAGGGGAATCCCATGTCATGACATGACGCATCATGTAGACAGCCTATAGACAATTTCCCTCCGTCATGGGACAATGGCACTACCTAGTCACCAAGCACCCCACAAGTATGGAGATGTATTCACGTCATGACATGACGCATCATGTAGACAGCCTGTGAACACTCTCACACCGTAGATACGAGGCCCTCATACTTGTGTTTTTCTCTTACTTTCATCACATCTTCACTATGTGTATAATCTTTAGATAATTGAATTATGCGTAAAATTAACACACTAGAGTTAGCATCACCTCTACACCTGACTTAACCATCAATTGATAACAACAACCCAAATCTTGCTCTTTTTCTACAACATTCATTTTTCAAGAATTCATTCATGCCGATATAAGGACTTAACTACACTCTAGTTCTTAACTTCTTTTTTATGTTCACCAAAAATCAGTGTTTATACTCACAAAATTTTCACATTTCATCATGATCTTTTTATTTCATTTTCCATACACACTTACACATATTAAACATCAAAATTCATATGTAATTTACTACATCTCACAATTTAATCTCCACATAATTTCTTGCATTCACATTTTTCCTCCTTATACTATGTTAAAACCATATTTTAAAAGAAAATTCATCAAGTTCTTTAATCCACTATAATATAAAAACTACATCTAATCTTCACAAAATACATAGAATGTTGTAGAATTATTTTTCATTAAGTCTAGATAATATTTGTAGAATAAAAGAATTTTTTCCCATTTTTTATTTGTACTTTAAACTCTTAAAACTCAAAAAATAAAAAAAATATATAAAAAGTGGGTCGGCGGAATCGAACCTAGAACCAAACAGAACTCCCGCTCAGCTACAGTAACAGACCCAAAGCGCACCCAAAGACCACTTGGTCCTGAGTGACTAACCGATATGAAAAGGGTTATATTCTTTATATGCCGATTGTACTGTATTTGGAAAAAAATTGAATTTTAAGAAAAACAGAGTTTCTTCAAGACCCGAACCCATGAATACTATCACTGTACACAGTGCCCTGATTTCACAACAAAAGCCAGTATGCCCAAATTCGCTTTCGGTTATAGTTAAGAGTCGAAATAATTATGTATCTACTGTCTGTTTATAAATCTATTTTACAAAATTCTATTTCTTAATACTCCAGTATTTTTCAAATCAGCTTTGTCCAGATTATTTTCCTTAAAAGTAAAACAGTGTAGCACAATTTACTCTTAGTTTTTAACGTTAAAATAAGTTTTTCTTTACAACTTATAATTAAAGAATATCTTGTCGACTTTAAAATGCACTATAGTTCCTTTTCAAACTACCAATATAGATACTACTAAATATGGGTTCTTGTTCTTTTTTTTTGTCACGTCCCGCTTTCCAAAAATACGAAATACGAGCACGTAACATTGGCTCAGCGAATGATTTTTATCATCCATAAGCTGTTCAGGAATCTTTAGAATATCTCACAAAATAATCAGAGTCGGAAGTAAGAGAATCAACCAAGTATGCATAATCGACTCAAATATATCAACAGAAACACTTGAAACAAAATATATTAATCTCAAATAATCCAGATCTGAATAAGTCAAATATCCTGTACCACATTGCCCAAATACAAATAAATCCAAGTACAACAAACAATTGTTCAAGCAGTAACAGGAAATCATAATAATAAATGCAAATAAAACTTTGGCACTAATATTGCATATCACCAATACCATCTGGTACCTGTTCTCCAAAATCTGCAATTTAACAATAGCAGGAAAGAGGAAAAGGAAAAACAAACTCCTGTTAATGCAAGTTACGAGCCGCTTGCAGTGAAGGATACAAGTACATGGGATAAATAACAAATATAAAGTAATAGTAGAACAAACAGATATAGCATGGTATAGTTATAAAAAAACCAATAGTAAGGTCTAACATTAATCGGTAAGACAGAATCAACTAGCATAGTATACTAACAGTACAAATACATTTGTCAAGTACAGTGTCATATGGCAACTAACTTTGTCTAGTAACAGTATCAGATAACAGCATCAGTAGTAGTATGCTCAGTATATCAGTGTAACAGTATAATAGTATCAGTCAGTAATAGTATATCAGTGTCATGTTCTTACAGTCTTGTGTTATTACTAACAAGGTGGCACTTCATGTGCCATCCTTTTATCACATGGTTGCTACATTCGAATAGTTTCGCTTTAGATTTCGTAGGGGACCATATGGGGCAGTGTACTCAGGTATCAGTATCAGAAACAGTAGCAGTAACAGTAACAGTCAGAACCTAGTGGTCCTCCTCTGATTACACCTTCCTATAGGGAAGTGTGCAGTCAGGTAATCAGTAACAGTAACCGTAACAGTCAGAACCTAGTGGTCCTCCTCTGAGTACACCTTCCTATAGGGAAGTATGCAGTCAGGTAATCAGTAACAATAATCAGACAGTCAGAACCTATTGGTCCTCCTCCGAGTACACATTTCTATAATTTCCCACTACTAGATCTTTCCCTTAAACCTCGGCTTGGTTATTTGTTATTATTATTATAAAGGCATGTATGTGTCATAAACAGGTCAAGATTAACATGGTATAAACATGTAACAGGTTCAGGGTGACAGATAAACAAGTACAGATGACAGACAGTCATATAAAAGAGGGAAACAATGTAAGTTCTAATTCAGGACAGTAAGACAGTATAGTACTAAAATAGCGATTTCCGCTACCACAAAAATCAAAACCTAGATCCGTTAGAGAATCTGGAAAATAGACTTTCAACCGAATCCACTGGATACATATAAGTCATATAGTGTTTTAGAAAAACATAACTTAAAACTGATTTGAATCCAGAAAATACGTTCATCCAGAAATCAGTAAATCGTATCCAAAGTCAGAAAAATAGCATTAAAACATCTTAAATAAATTCTAGAAAAATTTGCGGTATTCCTATATAGGTCCAGTATCAAAATATAAATATCCGTAATATTCCAGTAAGATTAGTTTAGCCAAAAAAAATCCGAAATATCAAGAAACGATAGTTTGGCAAATCTGAAATTCCCAACACTGTTGTACGAAAACATCTATATCTCGCACACCGTAAAACAAAATACTGATCCGTCAAAGGAAGATAAAAATAGACAAAATAATCTAACTTTCATATTTCATAAATATTTTTCGAACAGGAAAAGGAACTAGGGTGAAAATATACTTCTTTACAGAATAGCGAGTAAAATCCAGCAAGTATAGTTTTTATTCGAAAGCATGAAACCGTATGTAAATCTTATCAAATAAGTCCACCAAAATTCTGGGTTATCCCTAATCACGTATAGAATTATCGTAGAAAATTTCAGATCAAAATAATATGTTTAGCACTACTATCAAAATAGTTTAGTCGTCGAAATCTTCAAGAAATGAAATCTGAAAATATAATACACCTCTGTAATAAAACAATCATACCACATACATAGAAAACGAAATCGATCAAGGTCAGAAAGTTTGGAAAGAAGACGGATTTCTCTAAAAATCATGTTGAATGCTAAAGTTAAGATACTGACTTTAATATGGTCTAAATTAGCAATCAAAACCGATCATCGACAAAATAAAGATTTTTCTTTTAACAATAAATCAACAAACAACATACGAAACTCATTCCAAACACAACCAAACATGTTATAGAGTCTACTAAGTGTCCAAACATCATGAAATAGGGTATACGGCATGTCCATAACAAGTATATCACATGGATCCAAACGACACACAAAATCTCATAATTATCTCACAAATATAAACACATCAAGAATGATCAAACCTAAGTTGTTTCATGTCAAATTTATGTAGTGAGGCAACTATGGTCAATAGTACTATAGAGACAGTACTCATCAAAAATACTTCACACACGAGTTGTCTCTAAAACCAAACTACACTACAAGCAGAATTTATTGAGTACAAGTTACTTGTCTGGTAGACGAGAATAACGGGAACGAATTCCCGGGCACGAACACGATACCAACGAACGACTCACGAACCAATCACAAACACACAATCACGAACAAGATCACCAACATAATCAGATGGCTGAGATCGAAGATCAAGATCAAGATGATCAGATCAGATCGGACGATCAGATTTCCTTGATGATGAAGATAATGATGAAGATCAAGATCGATCGATCGAACGGCTGCGATCAAAGGAAGTTATGATCATCATGATCATGACGATCAAAAAGAGATCGGATGGCTGGAACCTAATCGGATGATCAAGAAGAGATCGACGGCCCACATCCAATCAAGCATGATGATCGAGATCCAACGGACGGCCAAGATCACCCCGATGGTGATGATCAAGATCAAATCAATGGATGACTAGGAATCAATCAATCAAGATCAAGATCAAAATCACAATCAAACGGACGGTTCACAACCAACCTGATCAAAACAGCACACCCCATGGCATTGAGGTCTCGGCATGGCGGCTGCATGGCTCCGCCGGCAGGCGGCAGCCAAGGGACACAACGGCGGTGGACAGTGGCCAGGGGGATCGCAGGGCTGTTGCTGCGCTAGGAGGAGAGGAGATGGGGGTTTTCGCAGTCTGGCTGGCGGAGGAGCAAAGGGTGGCTGGTCTGTTGCGCCGAGGAGGGAAAATTGGGAGAGGTCGGGAGGTTGAGGGAGAGAGCACAGGGAGAGACGAAGAGCACGAGGAGGAGCACCAGGGTCGGCAGTGCAGGGGGTCGTGCTGTCGGGGATAGCACAGGGCGGTCGAAGGAGAGGAGGCTGGGTGGACGGAGATGGAGAGATGGGTTAACAGAGAGAGAGAGAGACGAACGGGAGGGGGTGACGAAGAAGTAGGGCGGCTGTATAGGGTACAAGATGAATAGGTGCATACAGGGGGTATAAATAGGTAGGTAAAATTAGGGTTAGGTGAGTTTCGGGTGGGTTTAAGGATTAATGGGTTTAAATAATGGGTATGGGGAAAGGTTAGGTGCTGATGGGGGGGTAATGGGCAGGTAACGGGTATTGGGTATATTGGGTTATAGGGTTGGATATGGGTTATGGATATTAAATAGGGTAGTTGGGTTTTAAAAAGAAATCCAATAAAATTAAAATGGGTTTTGGGTATTAGAAAAATACAATAACTAATAAAAATATAAAATTAGGATTTTATAGAAATATTAATAATAATAATAATAACAATAACAATAACAATAATAATAATAATATTAAAAATAACAGTAATAATAATAATACGGAGAATAATAACATTAAGAAGAAAAATGATAAAAATAGTAATAGTACTAATAATAACAGTAGTAGTAAAATGTAACAATAACAATAATAAGAATTGTCTTACAATACAAATATCATAGAAAAATAGTTACAGCTAAAATTATTGGTCAAAAGTCAATTTTAATAAAAGATAGAATAATACATTTTAATAAAAATATTTCGAAAGTGGAAAACTAATTTAAAAAAATTTGAAATACCGAAAATACACAGAAAATACATTTTTAGGAAAACAGGGATTACAAATCCTACCCACCTTACAACAAAATTTCGTCCTCAAAATTTGCT
Source organism: Hemerocallis citrina (assembly GCA_017893485.1). Classification (NCBI taxonomy): domain Eukaryota; kingdom Viridiplantae; phylum Streptophyta; class Magnoliopsida; order Asparagales; family Asphodelaceae; genus Hemerocallis; species Hemerocallis citrina. The sequence goes on along the minus strand of CM030361.1, from coordinate 221,064,912 downwards.
TAGGTGGTACATAGGATAAGACAAAAGCAAACTTGGGAAAGGGTAACAAAACAGAGGGTTAAAGGGAAAGGAACAAGGTAGGGGTAACACCAGAAAAGAAAGAAGATGGATAAGAAGGATGTCTAATGGAATGCAAGAAAGAAAATAAACAGTATCAAAAGGAAATAAAAACAGAAGATAACAAAGCAAGATAGGGAGAAGGTAGAACTGGAGTCAAAGGGAGAAAAAGATAGGGAAGAATTGAAACAAAAAAAAAATGAATGGGTGCATGATGGCAAAATGGAATGCAAGAAAGAAGTAACCGGAATAAAAAATGAAGAAGAAACAACACAAGATTTGCAAGATAACAAAGCAAGGAGATGAAGAAAAATATAGGACTGGAATCGAAGAAAAGATGGACAAGAAAGAGATGAACCAAGCAAATGAGTCAACGGATGAAGACGAATGCAAGGAATGGAAAAAAGCAGACAATGTAAGGAATAGAGAGAAGCAAACAATACAAGAGAGGATAGACAACAAGAGAAACCTGAGACCTATCGGTTATGGGCCGGCAACGCATCGCTACGCCACTCTGATCGGGGAAGATTCTGCCAATAGCATCCAGCGATGCCGACTGACGGACCAAGTAAGAAAGAAAAGAATGGATGACACCAAAATTAGAAGGATATGGGTACGAAAGAATGAATTCATACCCAAGAAGAAATCAACAAATGAGAACGACTGAAAAGGATGGAAGAATCAAGGAATCAAGGGATTGAAGAAGAAAGGATCAAAAAGAATGGAATAAGACTAGTATCCAGCTCAATGTTTATTATGATTCATTTATGCATGCATGGTTGGTGAGATGTTGGGCCGATCCCAGTTCGAGCCAAGCTTGTCTAATATATTAGGAAACTAATACATTAGCCAAACCTGGTGCTCTGATACCACTAAAAACCTTTCACGCCCTGCTTCCCAAAAATACGGAATACGAGAATTTCACGCCCCGCTTCCTAAAAATACAGAATACGGGCACGTAACACAAGCCCAGCGAATTAATATAATCATCCTTAAGCTGTTTCAGAATTCTTTACAATATATATATCACAGGAAGTATATCAGAGTCAACAAATATCAGAGTCAATGTAGATATCACAGTCGGAAGCAAAGAGTGGAACCAACATGCATCTTTGAGATAATTTTACCAAAAGGAATTAATTGAAACCAAATATCTTGTTCTCAAATAAAAACAGAGTCTGGAAACAAATATTCTGGGTCACATCGCCCAAATACAAATAATACTCAAGTCTCAAGTACAGAAATAATCAAGTTCACGAATACAGAATAAAGTTCTAACAGGAAACAGAAATAATAATCAGCAACTAATACTGCGAACCACCAGTACCTTCTTGAATCTGTCCACCGTAATCTGCAATCATCGAATGCAGGAAAAAGGAAAAGAAGGAAACATAGTACCCCTCAATGGCAAGTCCGGGTCACAAATAGAATAGGACACAAGCACATGGACACTATCTAATCACAGGATATACTAACAGGTAAAGGTAAACATATGTCAACAGTAAAGTCAACAGGTAAACAGGTAGCATGTATAATTATCGGGTATCAGGTAAATCTGGTAAATCTATATCAAGTATCAGGAAAACATGTAACAGGAATATCAGGTGCAGGTAACAGGTATACAGGTAATCATATATTAATATCTTGTATTATTACTATCTAGGTAACACTTCATGTGCCATACTTTTATCACATGGTTGTTACAGTCAATGCAGTTTCGCTTTAGATTTCGTAGGGGATATTGTAAGGCAGTGTACTTAGGTACAGGAATAGTAATAGTAACATTCATCCGAGTACATTTTCCTATAGGGAAACATGTAGTCAGGTAATCAGGTAACAGTCATCCGAGTACATCTTCCTATAAGGAAGCATGTAGTCAGGTAATCAGGTAACAGTCATCCGAGTACATCTTCCTATAGGGAAGCATGTAGTCAGGTAATCAGGTAACAGAACAGTTCGAACCCATTGGTCCGCTTCCAAGTACACATTTCTATGCTTTCCCGCTACTAGATCTGTCCCATAAACCCCGGCTTGATTACTTTTATTATTACTATCATCCACAGGCATGAGAGTGTGCTAAATAATGTCAAACTAACAGGTCATAATCAGGTTTAGTCTCAGGGAATTAGATCAGCAAGTATAGGTGCAAAACAATCACAAATACAAGCAAAATGGTATATGTTTATAATCAGGCCAGCAAGACCAGTCTGTACATAAACAGTGATCCAAAGATCTACAGGCATGCAAATCATGATCCGTCAAAGGATCTGGAAACTAGACATCCACACGCTTCTAACGGGTATAATAAATCTATATACTAGTTCACGACATCTCGACTTAAACCACATTCCAACACAGTTTTCAAGTACAGCCAGAAAACAGGGGAATAACTTAAAGCACATGAAAACAGCAGATAAAATCATCAATTAAATCCACGAAAATTCTGGGATAATCCCCTATATGTATAGTCTCAAAATATAGATTTGCCTAATTTTCCAGAAAGTATAGATATGTTTTCAAAAATAGAAAATAACACATAACACAGTTTTGATGGATCTGGAATTCTTTAACACCGCTGTACAAAATCATGCATATCTTGCACACATCACATCAAAATCCACTTCCGCCAAAACGGGATGAAGGTAGATAAAATTACCCAACTTTCATATCTCACATGAAATATTCATACAGTAATTAGAAATAAGTTGAACACGGCATTCAACATACAATCACACGCAGTTTATAGCAAAAGCGATCTATAGAAAAGGATGTAAGGCATCACTCAAAACTCATCTTTTAATTACCACAAAAATCAGAGAACTACCTAACATCATATTGAAACACTGGACAAAATCTTGTGTCATGAAATTATGTCTAACTTGGATCTTCAAAATAAATTGGTGATAAAATCTACCCCGAAATAAATCTGGGAACTACCGACATACAGTCACTAAAATAATCACAACTAATTCATAAGAACTCCAAACAGGGTGAAATCAGTGGGATTAGAAATTAGATTCAATTCTCTACAAATTACTCAGAAATAGTCATGTTGAGATTCGGACTCTAATTCAGGTAAAAATAACAATCAATCCAGTTCAATCCAAATTTCCATATTTCTCATCCAAACTTCAAAACATCATAACTTCCTCAAAAATCATCAAAACTCTTCCAAATTCAAAACACTGTCTACCCATGTTCCAAATGTCATAATGGAGGATATCTAACATGTCAAAATCTAGTATTCCTCATATGGGTGTTCAAACATACATCGGGTATACAATATGTCGCATATGCGATAACAATCGCGTTGGGTGAATCCTAAGGCACAATCCTATCAAACTTCATGTCCTAAGTCGTCTATGGCCTGTTTTGAACCTTAGAGACGAAACCCACAATTAAAAATATGATCTTTGTCCGTCTCTAGTCTCAAACTATCCTATGTGTGAACTTTCTACTTGTATCAACCTAAGAAATTTAAATACAAGTTACTTGCCTTTATGTGATGACGAACGTGACGAATCCAAGCCTTCAAAGAAAACCCACGAACAAAAGTCCTTTCACGCGCGATTTCAAGCGAACCCACGAACCGAATCTTGCCTACGATCGTCTTCTTGAAGCACGAACACGAAGCGGTGATACCCACTTATCCAAATCAGCGAAGGGGATGTAGGGGGCTGATTTGAGATGGATGGGTGCTGTTTTGAGATGCCGACCACCAAAGGAGTGGAAAAGACGGGGTTTTGATGTAGAAGGAGTTGTATGGATGAAGGATGGAGGGTTTGTATGGTCGGCAATGGCTAGGGCAGCACAAAGGGGTGTCAGCCTGGGGTGGTATGCAGGCCGGGAGAGAAGAGAAGGAGAGGGGTAAGCCAGTTTTGATTTGAGAAGGAAAAAAAAGAAGATTAGGGTTAGGGATTAATAGATGAGGGGGTATTTATAGGGGATCAAATGTGGGTTAATGGGTAGTGGATATCAATAGGAAACAATAGGTATACAATTGGGTAATGGATATTGGGTAGATTTCAAATGAGGATACAAAATACAATGAATCCTATAGCTCCTAAAAATCTCCTTAAGAGCCAAAAATCTCAAATTGGTCAAAACTCTCCTAAAAATCCACCATGACCCTAAAATAACGTTTACACATGAACGGGATCAAGAAATTGAGAAAAAGAGCTCAAAATGTCGAAAAACGGCCAAACGGCGCACAATCAACAAAAGGAGGTCAAAACTGCCAGAAAAATATTATAGATAAAAATAATTAAATTTATTGATCCGAAAAAATACAATGGAAAATAATAATTCACAAAAAAAAAAATACCCTCAAAATACCAAAAGTGAAAAACAGGGGTTACAATCCTGCCCCCCTACAAGAAAATTTCGTCCTCGAAATTAAAAAGAAAGGTACATAGGATAACCCCAAACAAACCAAACAGCCAAAAGCAAACAAACAACTACTCAAACAAGTGAGGAAACTTCTGCTGAATTTCCTCCTCCAACTCCCATGTCGACTCACCAGGCGAGTGAGGATTCCAAGCAACACGAACCAGGTTAATGACCTTGTTCTTAAGCACTTTCTCCCGCCGATCCACAATAGCAACTGGCGGAATCTCACAAGTCAAATCCAGCCTAACGGTCAACTCTAAATAGTTGATCACGTGGCTCTCATCTCGGATATATCTCCTGAGTTGTGAGACATGGAAAACATCGTGCACTCCTGATAAAGCTGGCGGCAATGCGAGACGATAGGCCACCTTGCCTACTCGCTCCAAAATCTCGAACGGTCTAATAAACCTCGGGCTAAGCTTGCCCTCGCCACCGAACCGAATGACACCGCGCCACGGCGATACCTTGAGAAAAACATGGTCACCAACTGCGAACTCCAACGCCCTGCGATGAACATCAGCCCACCGCCTCTGCCTATCCTGAGCTGCCTGCAAGTGTTTCCTAATCTGAACCACTGCATCAACTGTCTTGGTGATCAATTCTGGACCCAACAACTTTCTCTCACCAACATCATCCCAGCACACTGGCGATCTACACTTCCGTCCATAAGTGCCTCGAACGGAGCAGCTTTAATGCTAGCTTGAAAGCTGTTATTGTAAGAGAACTCTACCAGATGCAAATGATCTTCCCAAGACCCACCAAACTGAAGCATGCAGGATCTCAACATGTCCTCAAGAATTTGAATAGTCCGCTTTGACTGTCCATCAGTCTGGGAATGAAAAGTTGTACTGTACTTTAATTTGCTCCCCAAACTGCTCTAAAGACTCTCCCAAAACTGAGACCTGAATCTCGTATCCCTGTCGGATACAATACTAACTAGAACCCCATGAAGTCTGACAATCTCTTGCATATACCTCTCAGCAAGGCTCTCCGTAGACTGACCGACACGAAAAGGAATGAAGTGAGCACTCTTCGTCAAACGGTCAACAATCACCCAAATAGCATTATGACCCTTCGGACTCCTCGGCAAAGCAGTCACGAAATCCATGGTGATATGTTCCCACTTCCACTCTGGAATAGGAAGCGGTTGAAGAAGTCCTGCGGTTCTCTGATGTTCTGCTTTAACCTGCTGACAGATCAAACACTGCGAAACAAACCGCGTGACAGCCCTTTTCATACCATGCCACCAGAAATGAAGCCTCAAATCCTGATACATCTTAGTACCGCCGGGATGGATAGAATACGAAGACTGATGAGCTTCTTCAAGCAACCTCTGACGAACTTCTCCTTTAGGGACACACAACTGGGAACCAAAATGAAGAGAACCATCTGCATGAATAACCATGTCCGTCCTGGACCCAGACTCAATCTCAGCACTTAACTTCTGCAACTGCGCATCGCTAGCCTGTGCCTCTTTAATCTGCTCCACAAGAGACGACTGCAGCTGGAGCGCCAAACAACTCCGACCAGAACTCGGCAACACAACATCAAGCTCCAACCTTCTCATCTGCTCAATGAGATCTCTCTGCTGAGTAAGAAACGAAACCGTTGGTCTCCTGCTCAAAGCATCAGGCACCAAGTTTACTTTACCAGGATGGTATTGCAAACTGATGTCATACTCGGCCATAAGTTCCAACCAACGCCTTTGCCTCATGTTCAACTCCTTCTGGGTGAAGACGTATTTGAGACTTTTGTGGTCTGTAAAGATCTCCACTCGGTCTCCAAGCAAATAATGCCTCCACAGCTTCAAAGCAAAAATCACTGCCGCTAACTCCAAGTCGTGAGTAGGATAGTTCTTCACATGCGGCCTTAACTGCCTTGATGCATACGCAACAACACGGCCCTTCTGCATAAGAACTGCTCCAAGACCCTTACCAGAAGCATCACAGTGAACTACAAATCCGCCTGATCCATCTGGAATAGTCAACACAGGCGCTAACGTCAGTCTGCTCTTCAACTCAATGAAAGCCACATTGCACTCATCAGACCAACAAAACGTCTGATCCTTCCCAGTCAATTTAGTCAAAGGTCCTGCTATCTTCGAAAAATCCTGGACGAACTACCGATAATAGCCAGCCAAACTAAGAAAACTCCTGACTTCTGAAACTGACTTGGGAATAGGCCAATCCTTCACAGCTTCAATCTTGGTAGGATCCACCGAAATACCATCGCCAGAAACAATGTGCCCCAAGAAAGAAATCCTGTCGAGCCAAAACTCGCACTTGCTCAGTTTTCCATAGAGTTGATGCTCTCTCATAGTCTGCAGAACCACTCTAAGTTGCTCAGCATGATCTTCCTGATTCTTAGAATACACCAGAATATCATCAATGAAGACCACCACGAACTTATCCAAATACTGCGAGAACACCCGATTCATAAGACTCATGAATACAGCCGGCGCATTTGTGACTCCGAATGGCATCACAAGATACTCATAGTGCCCGTATCTAGTCCTAAAAGCAGTCTTCGGTATGTCTGTAGCCTTCACCTTAACTTGGTGATATCCAGAACGAAGATCCAACTTCGAGAAAACAGAAGCCCCACTCAACTGATCAAACAAATCATCAATCCTGGGCAACGGATACCGATTCTTCATTGTAACTCTGTTTAGCTCTCGGTAATCCACGCACATCCGATGACTTCCATCCTTCTTATCAACAATAAGGACAGGAGCACCCAAGGCGAAACACTAGGTCTGATGAAACCCAAATCAAGCAACTGCTGAATCTGCACCTTAAGCTCTGCCAGCTCAACCGGTGCCATCCTGTAGGGACTCTTCGATATCGGTTCTGTTCCAGGCTGAACATCAATACCGAACTCCACTTCCCTATCAGGGGGTAAGCCAGACAATTCATCTGGAAAAACATCCAAGAAATCCCGAACAACTAGAGGCGCAGCGTCACAGCCTGATTGCAATTCCATTGCACAATCCACCTGCTCAACTACAGTCTTTGCTCGACCAAGAGAAGATTCTCCGGCATGGAACTCAAATTCTGCCCGATTTGGAATTCTGAAGACAACTTTCTTGGCACGACAATCAATAAAGGCATGGGCTTCTCCCAACCAATCCATACCAAGAATAACATCGAATCCTGAATTTCCAATTATAATCAGGTTGACTTTGAAATCTGCATCTCCAATAGCAACGGAACATTGCCTGCACTCACGGGAACAACTGACAATTCCTCCACCCGTCACGATGTTCCAAGCCTCTGACATGTTGCTGCATTCTAACTGATGGCGAGCGATAAATCGAGAGGAGACAAATGAATGGGTTGCTCCAGAATCAAAGAGAACATATGCAGGAAAAGAGCAAACAAGGATGATACCTAGCAGAAATCAAATCAAGGAAAAGCATAGAAGACCAAGGGTGAGGGGAGAACAACAATGCAGGGAAACAAAGCAAAGAAGCAAAGCAATGCTAAGGGAACAACTAAAAGGAACAAAACATCAAGCAATAAAACAAAAATAAATATTCCTGCCACAACTCCTTCAGCAGTCTCAGCATCTACGGCAGTCAAGTTGAAAGCTTGACCTCTCCTCGGAACAGTTGTCCTTTGACCGACAATCTGGCGTTGAGGAGGAAGTGGTGGCCTAACTGGACCACGAGCTGGACCTGCCTGCTGATTAGGACCCCTGGCTGGAAGAGCCATCGGTTGAAGTGCTTGGGGACAATCTCGCACTCCATGCTCAGAAGAACCACACCTAAAGCATCGGCGATTGGCGCGCCTACATTCCTTGCGATCATGCCCAGGAAAACGACAGAAATCACAGTAAGCATTCCTCTGAGAACCAGCAGCAGAGTAAGGAGTTGTCCTGACTGGATGGGCGGAAACAGGCCTTCGGATAGGACCACCAGACCTAGCAGTAGAATGCGGTACAGTCCGCTGAGAAAGGGACGAACCACCACGAGCCTGCTCCTGAGCTCGAGCTGCTTCAAGGGCCTCAGCATAAGTACGCAGACGAAGAGAGACCAGGTGCCTTTTGATATCCTGCTCCAGACCATTAGTGAACCTGCGAGCCCTATCCTCTTCAGTTGCCACAAGAATGGCAGCGAAGCGGCTAAGCCTCGTAAACTCAGCAGCGTACTCATCCACTGTCCTGGAACCCTGTTGCAAAAAGTCCATGTTACAACATTCATAGTTATCCATGCAATATTGTAACAAATCCAGAATTGAATAACGACTTAACCTGTTTTAGGGCCAGGAATTGCTGTTCCATCTCAACCCGAGTACTGTTAGGGGAAAACTTCTCCAAGAATCCCGGAGTAAAGGTATCCCAAGCAATAGGCTTCACCAGGCGCTCAGACTCAGCCATCCACCAAATATGCGCTAAATCCTCCAGCTGGACGGAAACAACGTCCACCCGATCAGCCTCTGCAACACGAGCGGCGGCCAACAAACGCTCCGTCCGGATCAGCCACTGTTCAGCCTCCAAAGGCGTCTCAGTGCCGGAAAAACGATCGGGATGCAGCCTCATAAAGTCCGTAACAGTCCCTGGGCGAGGCGGAAGAGTTGCCTGCGCAGGCACAACAGGAGGCGGAACCCGAGTAGCTTCAAGTGCAGCCATCACCAGATCACTGTGGTTTTGCTGCTGATTAATCAACCGCTCAAGCACAGCAGTGACAGCCTCAATCGGATCAGCTCGAGATTCAGAGGTAGAACCTTTACGAGCCATAGTCTGCACAAACCGAAAACAGTTAGCGTCCAGATTCTGTGTTGGTGTCATATTTCAATTTTGCATGCATGGTTGGTGATATATTGCACAGATTCCCGTTCGAGTCAAGCTTGTCTAATATATTAGGCAACTAATACATTAGCCAAACCTGAGGCTCTGATACCACAGAAAACCCTGTCATGCCCCGCTTCCCAAAAATACAGAATACGGGCACGTAACACAAGCCCAGCGAATGAATATAATCATCCTTAAGCTGTTTCAGAAATCTTTACAATATATATATCACAGGCAGTATATCAGAGTCAACAAATATCAGAGTCAATGTAGATATCACAGTCAGAAGCAAAGAGTGGAACCAACATGCATCTTTGAGATAATTTTACCAACAGGAATTAATTGAAACCAAATATCTTGTTCTCAAATAAAAACAGAGTCTGGAAATAAATATTCTGGGTCACATCGCCCAAATACAAATAATACTCAAGTCTCAAGTACAGAAATAATCAAGTTCACGAATACAGAATAAAGTTCTAACAGGAAACAGAAATAATAATCATCAACTAATACTGCGAACCACCAGTACCTTCTTGAATCTGTCCACCGTAATCTGCAATCATCGAATGCAGGAAAAAGGAAAAGAAGGAAACATAGTACCCGTCAATGGCAAGTCCGGGTCACAAATAGAATAGGATACAAGCACCTGGACACTATCTAATCACAGGATATACTAACAGGTAAAGGTAAACATATGTCAACAGTAAAGTCAACAGGTAAACAGGTAGCATGTATAATTATCAGGTATCAGGTAAATCTGGTAAATCTATATCAAGTATCAGGAAAACAGGTAACAGGAATATCAGGTGCAGGTAACAGGTATACAGGTAATCATATATTAATATCTTGTATTATTACTATCTAGATAACACTTCATGTGCCATACTTTTATCACATGGTTGTTACAGTCAATGCAGTTTCGCTTTAGATTTCGTAGGAGATATTGTAGGGCAGTGTACTTAGGTACAGGAATAGTAACAGTAACAGTCATCCGAGTACATTTTCCTATAGGGAAGCATGTAGTCAGGTAATCATGTAACAGTCATCCGAGTACATCTTCCTATAGGGAAGCATGTAGTCAGGTAATCAGGTAACAGTCATCCGAGTACATCTTCCTATAGGGAAGCATGTAGTCAGGTAATCAGGTAACAGTCATCCGAGTACATCTTCCTATAGGGAAGCATGTAGTCAGGTAATCATGTAACAGTCATCCGAGTACATCTTCCTATAGGGAAGCATGTAGTCAGGTAATTAGGTAATAGAACAGTTCGAACCCATTGGTCCGCTTCCAAGTACACATTTCTATGCTTTCCCGCTACTAGATCTGTCCCATAAACCCCGGCTTGATTACTTTTATTATTACTATCATCCACAGGCATGAGAGTGTGCTAAATAATGTCAAACTAACAGGTCATAATCAGGTTTAGTCTCAGGAAATTAGATCAGCAAGTATAGGTGCAAAACATTCACAAATACGAGCAAAATGGTATATGTTTATAATCAGGCCAGCAAGACCAGTCTGTACATAAACAGTGATCCAAAGATCTACAGGCATGAAAATCATGATCCGTCGAAGGATCTGGAAACTAGACATCCACACGCTTCTAACGGGTATAATAAATCTATATACTAGTTCACGACATCTCGACTTAAACCACATTCCAACACAGTTTTCAAGTACAGCCAGAAAACAGGAGAATAACTTAAACTACATGAAAACAGCAGATAAAATCATCAATTAAATCCACGAAAATTCTCGGGTAATCCCCTATATGTATAGTCTCCAAATATAGATTTTCATAATTTTCCAGAAAGTATAGATATGTTTTCAAAAATAGAAAATAACACATAACACAGTTTTGATGGATCTGGAATTCTTTAACACCGCTGTACAAAATCATGCATATCTTGCACACAGCGCATCAAAATCCACTTCCGCCAAAACGGGATGAAGGTAGATAAAATTACCCAACTTTCATATCTCACATGAAATATTCATACAGTAATTAGAAAGAAGGTGAACACGGCATTCAACATACAATCACACGCAGTTTATAGCAAAAGCGATCTATAGGAAAGGATGTAAGGCATCACTCAAAACTCATCTTTTAATTACCACAAAAATCAGAGAACTACCTAACATCATATTGAAACACTGGACAAAATCTTGTGGCATTAAATTATGTCTAACTTGGATCTTGAAAATAAATTGGTGATAAAATCTACCCCGAAATAAATCTGGGAACTACCGACATACAGTCACTAAAATAATCACAACTAATTCATAAGAACTCCAAACAGGGTGAAATCAGTGGGATTAGAAATTAGATTCAATTCTCTACAAATTACTCAGAAATAGTCATGTTGAGATTCGGACTCTAATTCAGGTAAAAACAACAATCAATCCAGTTCAATCCAAATTTCCAGATTTCTCATCCAAACTTCAAAACATCATAACTTCCTCAAAAATCATCAAAACTCTTCCAAATTCAAAACACTGTCTACCCATGTTTCAAATGTCATAATGGAGGATATCTAACATGTCAAAATCTAGTATTCCTCATATGGGTGTTCAAACATACATCGGGTATACAATATGTCGCATATGCGATAACAATCGCGTTGGGTGAATCCTAAGGCACAATCCTATCAAACTTCATGTCCTAAGTCGTCTATGGCCTGTTTTGAACCTTAGAGACGAAACCCACAATTAAAAATATGATCTTTGTCCGTCTCTAGTCTCAAACTATCCTATGTGTGAACTTTCTACTTATATCAACCTAAGAAATTTAAGTACAAGTTACTTGCCTTTATGTGATGACGAACGCGACGAATCAAAGCCTTCAAAGAAAACCCACGAAAAAAAGTCCTTCCACGCGCGATTTCAAGCGAACCCACGAACCGAATCTTGCCTACGATCGTCTTCTTGAAGCACGAACTCGAAGCGGTGATACCCACTTATCCAAATCAGCGAAGGGGATGTAGGGGGCTGATTTTAGATGGATGGGTGCTATTTTGAGATGCCGGCCACCAAAGGAGAGGAAAAGACGGGGTTTTTGATGTAGAAGGAGTTGTATGGATGAAGGACGGAGGGTTTTTTTGGTCGGCAATGGCTAGGGCAGCACAAAGGGGTGTCGGCCTGGGGTGGTATGCTGGCCGGGAGAGAAGAGAAGGAGAGGGGTAAGCCGGTTTTGATTAGAGAAGGAAAAAAAAGAAGATTAGGGTTAGGGATTAATAGATGAGGGGGTATTTATAGGGGATCAAATGTGGGTTAATGGGTAGTGGATATCAATAGAAAACAATAGGTATACAATTGGTTAATGGATATTGGGTAGATTTCAAATGAGGATACAAAATACAATGAATCCTATAGCTCCTAAAAATCTCCTTAAGAGCCAAAAATCTCAAATTGATCAAAACTCTCCTAAAAATCCACCATAACCCTAAAATAACGTTTACACATGAACGGGATCAAGAAATTAAGAAAAAGAGCTCAAAATGTCGAAAAACGGCCAAACGGTGCACAATCAACAAAAGGAGGTCAAAACTGCAAGAAAAATATTATAGAATAAAAAAAATTAAATTTATTGATCCGAAAAAATACAATGAAAAATAATAATTCACAAAAATGAAAAATACCCTCAAAATACCAAAAGTGAAAAACAGGGGTTACAGAGAACGTAACATTGGCCCAGCGAATGATTTTCATCATCCATAAGCTGTTCAGGAATCTTTACAACATCTCACAAAATAATCAGAGTCGGAAGCAAGAGAATTAACCAAGTATGCATAATCGAATCAAATATACCAACAGAAATATTTGAAACAAAATATATTAATCTCAAATATTCCAGATCTGAATAAGTCAAATATCCTGGGTCACATTGCCCAAATACAAATAAATCTAAGTACAAGATACAATTGTTCAAGCAATAACTGAAAATCATAATAATAAATACAAACAAAACTCCAGCACTAATATTGCATATCACCAACACCATCTGGTACCTGTTCTCCAAAATCTGCAAGTTAACAATTCCAGGAAAGAGGAAAAGAGAAAAAAATAACTCCCTATAATGCAAGTTACGGGCCGCTTGTAGTACAGGATACAAGTACATGGGATAAATAACAAATATAAAATAACAGCAGAACAAACAAATATAGCATGGTGTAGTCATAACAAAACCAACATTAAGGTCTAAGATTAATCAGTAAGATAGAATCAACTAGCATGGTATACTAACAGTACAAATATATGTGTCAAGTACAGTGTCATATGGCAACTAATAGTGTCTAGTAACAGTATCAGATAACAGCATCAGTAGCAGTATGTTCAGTATATCAGTGTAACAGTATAACAGTATCAGTCAGTAACAGTATATCAGTGTCATGTTCTTAGAGTCTTGTGTTATTACTAACTAGGTAGCACTTCATGTGCCATCCTTTTATCACATGGTTGCTACATTCAAATAGTTTCGCTTTAGATTTCGTAGGGGACCATATGGGGAAGTGTACTTAGGTAGCAGTAACAGTAACAGTTAGAACCTAGTGGTGCTCCTCTGATTACACCTTCCTATAAGGAAGTGTGCAGTCAGGTAATCAGTAAAAGTAACAGTAACAGTCAGAACCTAGTGGTCCTCCTCCGAGTATACCTTCCTATAGGGAAGTGTGCAGTTAGGTAATCAGACAGTCAGAACCTATTGGTCCACCTCCGAGTACACATTTCTATAATTTTCCACTACTAGATCTTTCTCTTAAATCCCGACTTGGTTATTTATTATTATTATTATCAGATAGGCATGTATGTGTCATAAATAGGTCAAGATTAACATGTCATAAACATGTAACAGGTTCAGGGAGACAGATAAACAGGTACAGATGATAGACAGTCATATAAAAGAGTGAAACAATGTAAGTTCTAATTCAGGACAACAAGACAATACAGTACTAAAACAGCGATTCCTGCTACCAAAAATATCAAAACCTAGATCCGTCAGAGAATATGGAAAATATACTTCCAACCAAATCCAGTGGATACATATAAGTCATATAGTGTTTTAGAAAAACATAACTCAAAACTTATTTGAATCCAGAAATACTTTCAGCCAGAATTCAGTAAATCATATCCAAAGTCAGAAAAACAGCATTAAGCATCTCAAATAAAATCAGGAAAAATCTGGGGTATTCCCCTATAGGTCCGGTATCAAAATATAAAGTTTCATAATATTTCAGTAAGATTAGTTTAGCCAACAAAAATCAGAAAACATCAAGAAACAATAGTTTGGCAAATCTGGAATTCCCAACACTGCTGTACGAAAACATCAATATCTCGCAAACCGTGAAACGAAATCCAGATCCGTCAAAGGGAGATGAAAAAAGACAAAATAAGCTAACTTTCATATTTCATAAATATTTTTCATATAGAAAAAGGAACTAGGGTGAAAATATACTTCTTTACAGAACAGCGAGTAAAATCTAGCAAGTATAGTTTTTATTCGAAAGCATGAAACGGTATGTAAATCTTATCAAATAAATCCACAGAAATTCTGGGTAATCCCTAATCAAGTATAGAAATACTGTCCATAATTTCAGTCTAAAATAAAATAATATGTTTAGTACTAGTATCGTACTAGTATCAAAATAGTTTAGTCGTCAAAATCATCAAGAAACGAAATCTGGAAATATAATACACCTCTGTAGTAAAACAATCATATCTCACACATACGAAAATGAAATCGATCAAGATCAGAAAGTTTGGAAAGAATACAGATTTCTCTAAAAATCATGTTTAATGCTAAAGTTAAGATACTGATCTTAATATGGTCTAAAATAGCAATCAAAACTGATCATCAACAAAATACATATTTTCTTTTTAACAACAAATCAACATACAACATACGAAACTCGTTTCAAACACAACCAAACATGCTATAAAGTCTACTAAGTATCCAAACATCATGAAATATGGTATATGGCATGTCCAAACAAGTATATCACATAGATCCAAACGACAAACAAATTCTCATAATTATCTCACAAATATAATCACATCAAGAATGGTCAAAACCTAAGTTGTTTCATGTCAAATTTGTTTCGTGAGGCAACTATGGTCAATAGCACTATAGATACAATACTCATCAAAATACATCACACACGAGTTGTCTCCAGAACTCAACTACGCTACAAGCGGAATTTATGACTTGTATCTCACAACGGAATTGAGTACAGTTACTTACCTAGAAGATGAGAACAGGAACGAATTCCCGGGCACGAACACGATACCAACGAACGACTCACGAACCAATCACAAACACACGATCACGAACAAGATCACGAAAATAATCGGACGGCTAAGATCGAAGATCAAGATCAAGATGATCATATCAGATCAGACAGTCAAATTTCCCTGATGATGAAGACAATGATGAAGATCAAGATCGATCGATCAAATGGCTGTGATCAAAGGAAGTTGATGATCTTCATGATCGTGACGATCAAGAAGAGATCGGACAACTAGGATCTAATTGGATGATCAAAAGGAGATCGACGGCCTACATCTAATCAAGCATGATAATCAAGATCCAACAGATGGCCAAGATCACCCCGATGGTGATGATCAAGATCTAATCAATAGACGGCTAGGAATCAATCAATGAAGATCAAGATCACGATCAAACGGACGACTCACAATCAACATGATCAAAATAGCACACCCCATGGCAATGAGGTCTCGGCATGGCAGCTGCATGGTTCCGCCGGCAGGCGACGGCCAGGGGACACGACGGCGATGGACGGCGGCCAGAGGGGATCGCAGGGCTGTTGCTGTGCTAGGAGAAGGAAATGAGACGGGGGTTATCGCGGCCTGGCTGGCGGAGGAGCAGAGGGTGGCTGGTCTGTTGCGGCGAGGAGGGAAAATAGGGAGAGGTCAGGAGGTTGAGGGAGTGAGCACAAGGAGAGACGAAGAGCACGGGGAGGAGCACCGGGATCGGCAGCGCAGGGGGTCGCACTATCGGGGAAAGCACATGGCAGTCGAAGGAGAGGAGGATGGGTGGACGGAGATGGAGAGATGGGTTAACGGAGAGAGAGAAAGACGAATGGGAGGGGTGACGAAGAAGTAAGGCGGCTGTATAGGGTACAAGATGAACAGGTGTATACAGGGGGTATAAATAGGTAGGGAAAATTACGGTTAGGTGGGTTTCGGGTGGGTTTAAGGCTTAACGAGTTTAAATAATCGGTATGGGGAAAGGTTAGGTGCTGATGGGGGGTAATTGGTAGGTAACGGGTATTGGGTATATTGGGTTGGATATGGGTTGTGGATATTAAATAGGGTAGTTGGGTTTTAAAAGGAAATCCAATAAAATAAAAATGGGTTTTGGGTATTAGAAAAATACAATTACTAATAAAATTAGGATTTGATAGAAATATTAATAATAATAAAAAAAAACAATAACAATAATAATAGTATTAAAAATAACAGTAATAATAATAATACTAAGAACAATAAAAATAATAAGAAAAATGATAAAAATAGTAATAGTACTAATAATAACAGTAGTAGTAAAAAGTAATAATAAAAATAACAAGAAATGTCTTACACTACAAAAATCGTAGAAAAATAGTTACAGCTAAAATTATCGATCAAAAGTAGATTTTAATAGAAGATACAATAATACATTTTAACAAAAATAGTTCGAAAGTGGAAAACTAATTTACAAAAATATGAAATACCGAAAATACACAGAAAATGCATTTTTGGAAAATAGGGGTTACATTTTTTTTTCATTCTACAAAAGTCTAGCCATCACATCCACCACAATTTATTCATTTAACAACTAAACATGACAATATTTATTCAATTCAATCCACAACTATCATAGTAATGTCCATTCATCTACAACTAAATCATTCATTCAACAAGATCATCACACTAGCATGGTTCAGTGACAAATAATTATTCTAGCATGAACTTCATTAATAGAACACCATGATGAGTTTTAGCTTACTAATCACAATCAGATTTTTCTCTTTTCTCTACTAGCCTTTTTAGGCAAACACATGGCAATTTTAGTTAATTTCCTTAGTATGTTCATGAATTTAAAATCCCTAGTATGGTATCTACATTACAAGTAGAGAAATCACCTACCTTTTTGAAGAACAAAGAAAACTCCTAAAGAACTTCTTGAAAGTACGATCGTCTCCCTTCTCCTCCTAGCTTGTGCAACTCTGAGCCTCCTCCTCCTAGCGAAGCTTGAACCCGAGCCTCCATGATGGTGCTAGCCGGCCACCCAAGATGCAAGAGTCCTCACATACGAACACTCAATCTTCTTCTCACACAACTCTATCTTTTCTCTTACACAAATTCTATCTTTTCTCGTTTGAAATTTCTAAGTGCAAAGAGAAATGAAAGACTAATAGGGCTATTTATGCACAACTCAAGACAAAATGAAGGATTTAGATGAGTTTGGATGGAGGGTTTAGATGCATTTGGGAGTTAGAAGAACTACCCATCATCAAGTAATCACTCTCCACTCTCCACTCTCTCCATGCCTAAGGCCAGGCCACCCCCCCCCCCCCCTTCTGTCCCATTGCACGTGCATGTGCCATGCACGTGCCTTTATTTGCACACTAGTTAACCTGTACATTTATTAATTGTTTATTTATTTGTTACATGATCGAGTCTACCCTAATGTTGTATTAATTATTAATAGAATTAACTAGTGAGCTAATTAGGTGGGCTAAAAACATGTGCTTTTAATTAATTAATTAATTAATTTGGGTAGGCTAGAGTTAAGTTATTAGGCCTAGGATTTAATAAGAGGCTTTTTTAAAAAAAAGAGAAGAAAATATTTGTTCATGTCATAAGAATAATTTTTAAAACTAAAAATATACATTAATTTGCACGTGCGAAACATGTGAAAACAAATAAAAATTTTTATATCTAATTATTTGAAAATTTAGGATGTTACATTCCTTGGGACTCCGAAGCGATTGAGGATGTGAGTTTGAAAGAAGCGAATGATCTCGTATGTGTTTACACCCAGATTATGTGCTAAAAAATGTCATATCACTGGCAAATTCCCAAGTTCCATTTTGTTCCGACCACTAGGACCGTTGTGGATCCCTTGGGCTCCCTAGGTTATCTTGCATTATGCATCTTCATCTGTATTTTCATCTGAATGTTGCATTTTGCTTTTGGTTAGGTGCATAGAAACTTTCCATAATGAAGAGCTCCATGTATGATGAGATTTTGGTCATAACCTTGCCCAAAGGGAGTCCCAATCTAGACACGTGGAGTACCATTGGATTTAGTGGCCTAAATCACCCCAAAAAGCCAATTTCACCAATCCCTCGTGATGACCATTATAAGTCACTATCACTCTTGTTTTTGAAGTACCCATCCCAATACGAAGCTAGTATAACAAGAATCACTCTGATCAGATACTTGTACCTCCAAGTCAATCTCAACTCTCTGATTGTCCACTCAAAAGTCACTCAACTGATCCGACTGTTAAACGTCACGATCTCCCTAGCCAAAATTCTCCATCTCCCATAACAATTCTAACACCACCAAAAATGTTCTGATCTAACATGCTAAACATTCCCAAAGTCTGGACCACCTAATCGCATGGTATGTCGGCCCCAGAAACACCTTTTTCCATAGCACGCTCCAAACATGTCATATTACACCCCAAATTAACCGCCTTGTCGCCACAAGTCCAACGTATGGTTGGATTCTGATTCTGACGATCCAGCAGCGAGTTATACTCTAAACACATATTGAATCGAAAAACATCGAAATCGGTCCCACTGACGCTCGTTTTTATTTGTGGAGACAACTAAACCCCTTTCCGACATGGTAGATTGCACAACTATGCTAAAGCAGTCAGAAAAGTTCATTCTCCACCTTACCAAAGTTTCATCGACTTTGGCTTAGAGCTAGCACTGACCAAATGCCGAGTCATTCCAACTACTCCGCAACTTTGGGCACCTTCCTAATAGCTTCCTCTCCGGATTTGGATATTTCCTTTTTCATTTTTAGCCACATATTTGCCTTAAGATATGCACTCCCATCAAAGAAAAATTCCTTTATAAATACTCCCTCACTTCCTCAATTTCAAGAGGGCCAAAAAAGAACGGAAATCTAGGATTAGGGTTATGAATTTTGCAGGAAAAATTTTGTGGCTTTTCTACAGTTTGGATGATGAAATTCTCTTTTTTTATAGTTTCTTTAGGTTTTAGGGCTATTAAAATGGAGAATAGTTAAAACTGATGTAATTAAGTGGTGTTCTCTATTTTCTCTCATTTTAAATAGATTAGTCTCTGATCTTCAACATATTTCTCTCTTTTCATTTTATTTTTATTTTTGAGTAAGGAGCTTTAGGAGCTATGCGAGCCCTCTTCGAAAGATGAATTTCTCAAACTATTTTCTTTCTATCTCTTGTTTATTTATTTTATATAGCATTTTAAAGAAAGGTGACTCTTTCTCAACAAAGATCCCACCTTTCCTTCATTTTAGCTCTGTACTTTGCATAACAAATTTTTCTCATTTATTTTCTTCATCTATAATTGTTAGTGTAGATTAGGATTAGTCTATACATGTAGTTTTTATTCTAGCATTTTTAGACTACATTTAATTTATCTTCCTTCTAACTTTGATCTGTACTTGCTCTTTATGTTTAGGGTGTTCGTTTTTAGATTAGATATTGCATCTTTATATATTTTAGATTACATATTTAGCAATTCTAAACTTGCACGTGCACATCCCACACATAAAGATTGTAACAGTATGTTTGCATGCTTTGGTTTGCACTATTAGCATAGTGATTCAATCTTTTTCATATTCGCATAATTTCATTACAAAGATCTCATCTTTTTCACATTTGCAACTTTCTTCATCACAATTTTACAACCGAAATAACATTTTTTCACAACTTGTGTAATTTTTCACCCACATCTTTCCACTTTAGGTTGCTAGTTCAGGATTCGACTTTCTATTATATTTCCTTACCACAAAGCTTGCACTTTTAGCCGACCAAAACATTTTTACTACTTCTCTCATGTTTTATGCACACATATTTTCACTCCTTTGATGGTAGGGAGGCTTATTACTCACCGCGTCGGACCACCAATGTGGTATGATTCTCAACCATTTGCACTTTATTTGCATCCTTTATAGGATAAATACTACATTTCACTTCTTATTAATTAGACATCTTTCTTTCCTTGTTTTGTACGGACAACAAGAAGTAGAAGTAGCAAGGAAACATGTTATATCAAGAAATAATGAACTAGAACAAAAATCAAATGTCAATAACAAGGATTGATAATACGGTCAAAGGCTATAATCAAAGATGCAATAATCGAGACAACAATCCATAATCAAGTTGATAAGTCTAATCAAGATAAAAAGGTGCAAGTGTCAATCCTTGGTTTATTAGTCTTTTATTATCCTATCTAATGCACGTAATTTTGCATCCCATACCACAGGTTTGGTGCATACAAATAATGGTCGTTTAGACTATAGTGGTGAACTCTACAGATCGTGTACTAGGCACAATAATCAACAATCAATAATCCACAATCCATAACAATAATCAATCGAACAATAAGTAACTCTTCCCCGAGTACAGTCTCCGATTGTTCACTACCAAGTCGACCATTATTACCCTGGCTTGTTAATATGTTTTACTCAAATGTGGACATGCAATGGGTATAGAAGTGTTGAGGCGATGTCAAAATGATGTCAAGGCTATACAATGCATTGTATGCTTAATTCTATTCACCAGATGCAAAATCAAATATGCTTATCTTTAAAAACACAAAAACAAACATTCTAAGCAGTAACACGTTGTTGTACAAAAATTAACTTTTCTGTTGTTATAAGAAAGAAAATTAGATTCCATCAGGGCTTCCAACAACAAGACTCCCAGCCGGTTCCAATGCATATTCACATGACATTTTTTAACAAAAGTAACTATGTGTAAAAACACATTCTTCACTGGTTACATGTTCAGACATCATGTTAGGGTCAAATTCTTATATATAAAAGTAGGTTGTAAAACCACTTAGAATATTATATAGGAATCATAATTTAGTCCTTAATAGTGTTTAGAAACAACATGATTAATCTCAGGTCTAAATATTAATTTAATCAACTGTTTCAATTAGTTAAGCATGGTAATGTATTTTCAAACTGCATTATAGAATTCAGACTAACAACACGAGAATCTGAATATCGTGCAATCTGTAAGTCGGATTGCAAAACCGTCATTGGATTCTAGACACACTGGGATACAAGTACTATTTAATAGGTTTTAAATTATATTACCAATAGCTAGGTCAAAAATCTGGTTCTTTACTAAAGTTGTACTTTGATAGATACCTAGGATCATGTTCTCATATATATAACGGGTTTGGAAAATAAGCAATTAATCTTATAAAAATTTCAAGGTGAATCCTAATCATGTTTAGTAATAACCTAGTTAATGTCAAGTTTTAATTCTACTAGTACAATTTGTTTTAATTAGAAAATCATGTCGGTGTATCTTTAGACAGCAGTCTGGAAATTAAAAACCAAGCAGTACTACAAATATGATAACTTGCAGTCTATAGATCAGAATTTAGATCCATAAAATGTTCTCGAAAATAGATTCAGAGGGCTAAAAATGTCGTTTACAAAGTTCAACTTAATTATAATAGAAATTGTGTCAAAAACTCAAAACAACATGAAATAAACAGCAGGCCAGCAAGTTGATTATTACTAATTAGCTAAAAACGATGTACACATGCATATAACTTCATGG
This sequence comes from Hemerocallis citrina, assembly GCA_017893485.1. Lineage (NCBI taxonomy): Eukaryota > Viridiplantae > Streptophyta > Magnoliopsida > Asparagales > Asphodelaceae > Hemerocallis > Hemerocallis citrina. The sequence continues at coordinate 221,042,872 of CM030361.1, read as the reverse complement.
AAACTAATTAAAAGGAAATTATACTCAACATTAGGGTAGAATGTACTGTTACCAAGACAAATTATTATTTTCATAGCATTAAATTCATGAATCAAGTTATAACATCATATACAACCAAAATGTATTCAAATCATTATTCTTATACTTAATGTGCTTCTGGTTTATGTTCGTGTAGTGTATGCATATGACAATGGATAACAAGGCTTGAGTTTGAGTCAAGGGAATGGCACGAAAAGAAGACTACTACTTGGATTCGCCGATGAATCCGTAACAGTTTCTTTGCGAGATATCAAGCAAAATAAAGATACAATAATTTAAATGGAAACTACTTGCAGAGATCAAATGATTCTTGAACATGAATAATTAACTAGTTCAAGGTAAACATGCCTTATGGATGACAATTGTTCTCAATGCGAATGAATAACGAGAATAAAAATCTTGAAGGCAACGGAGACAAAGCGACGACAACATACGGCAGTGAAAGCAATGACGGTAGTGCAACTAGCGATACACAGCAAGAATAGCAGTGGCCACACAAGAGACAGCGGCATCACACAGCAATGACAAAAACAGTAGACGTGGAACAGGGCAACTGTCGAGGGGTTGCAGTTATTGGCAACGGGATGCAACAAGGGTGGAGTTGAGATGCTGCTGGTTGCTGGCGCTGTTTGGGCGAAGGAGCAGCAGTCGACAGGGAGGAGATGGATGATGGCGGAGCTTCGGTCGGTAGTGGTGGATAGGAAGAGCAGGAGTGGTGGAATGCAGGCGGGGGTTTGGTTTTTGGTGGTGGCGAGGTGCAGGCAGTTGTGGGGTGTCTGGAGGGTGATGAGTGTTGGGGCTTCTGGGATGGGTTCGGAGATGATGAAGATGAAGAGGGGGGGTGGGGGGGCGAGCGGTTGATAAGGATTAGGAGGATATTAAGGTTAATAATTTTGGGGTTGGAGAATAATTACTATATATAGAGGATTAGGATGTGGGTTTGGCTCCAACAAGAAATGGGCTTGGGCTCAAAAATTAAATCAACTAGCGGGTTAATTAAATACCCAAACACAATGACAAGAAAAAGAAATAAAATAGAGTGCAAGAATCTCAGGGTTCAACATAAGGATATAAAATTGATTTAAAGAGTACAATTGAGTTGAAGATGAATAATAGGATTTATCCTTAGATAATTCAGACTACAAGAATGAAAAGAGAAAATAATTACAAAAGAAAATCCAAAAATAATCGGGAACAAGGGTTACAAATCATACCCACCTTACAAGAAGAATTTCGTACTCGAAATTCATTTAAGCAGGTCATAGGGTACCCCGAGAAAAAAAACTACTCAAAGAGATGAAGGAACTTCTTCTGAATTTCTTCCTCAAGTTCCCAAGTCGACTTACCGGGTGGGTGAGGATTCCAAGAGACCCGAACAAACTTGATGATCTTATTCTTTAGGTGTAATATCCCAAATTTTTATTTAATGAGAAATTTAAATTTTTAAGTGTTGTGCACGTACAAATTTTGTATGCATATTTTCTTAGAAAAATTATCTTTCATAACATGGACAATTAATTCTTCCTTTCTCATTATTTTTTTTCTAAAAACCCTATTTTATAAAGCCTAAATTTGTTTCTTAAATTAAGCCCACCCTAATAAATTAAAGTATTTTATTAAATAGCCCATGAGCCTAAAGCCCACTATTTTGAGGCCCACAAACTTAATTAATCTTTCAATTATCACGACGTGTCATATAGACATAATTAGTGGACAATTGATTAATTAAATTTGTACAACTTTATAATAGGGGGGTACTAGGGAGCACGTGCACACACTAGAGTGTGCAATGCACACCCTAGAGAGTGGCAGGTTTTGAGCAAGAAGAGAGGGAGAGTTGGTGTAGTTGAAGGGAGTGGGTATGTGATCATGGAAGTTACTACAACTTCCCAATTCATTTTGTTCCTTAATCCATAACTTCATGATTGAATCTTAGCCTTCCATTCTCAACCTAAAAATGTATAAATACCCTTTAGCTATTCTTCTTATGAAGCCACTAAATAATATGTTAAGAGAAAAGACTAAGAGAGCAAAAGATTGAAAAGTAGTAGTGAGCGTGCATTTGTGTGTGTTCCAACCAAGTAGAGGTTGGCCAATCATCCAAGGAGCACAAGAGGAGGCTTAGGTTCCTAGCAAGCACAAGAAGGAGGAGACAATTTGCAATCCATTCAAGGTGGAGAAGGCTAATTTCTTGCATTCTAGGAGTTTTCATTCGTTTCTTCAACTATAGGTGGGTGTTTCTAAATACTTCTAAATGTAGATGCCATGCTTGGGGTGTTTACTAAAATAATTGAGAAGAAATTGATAAATTGTTGTCTCACGTATGGTTGATTAGAGATAGAATAGTAGTCTAAAGAATGATTGTTAAGATGATTGTTAATGAATAAAGATGTGAAATTGAAGTGCTAGAATCAATCTTATCATCATGCTTTATGTCTATAAATTATTCTATGTGAGATGAATTTTTACTTATGAGATACAAAATGACTAAACGCATTTTGTAGAATTAATTATTTGAATTAGAACAATTCAACTGTAGAGAACAAGATCTAGTACTTTAATCATGGTAATAGGTTGATAAAGTACTAAATATAGACATAAAGTGAATTTTGGGAAGCTAGATTTATAAATTTTGTAGAAATGGAAAGTGTTCTCAATGTCGAAATTATGGACATAAAACACAAAATATGACTCAATATATGTTTTTATAAAGAAAATAATGACCATAAAAATACTGGTTTACTGTATTTTCGTATAATTTACATTCTGAAAATTTTGACTCAAAAAGAGGAGAAAAAGAACTAAAAACATTTTTTGGAATGTGAAAAACCTAGTAGCACAGTCGACCGATTAGATTGAAGCAGTCGACTACTCTGAGTATTTGTTTTCGAGTTCAAATCTTTGCGGAACAGTCGACTAGTTATATTGAAACAATCCACCGTCCTGATTATTTGTTTTCGAGCTCAAAACCTTGCAGATCAGTCGACCGACTACACTTTGACAGTCGACTACCTAGACAATTGATTTTCGAGTTGTAAATCCTCACAGAACAGCCGACTGTCCATGTTTTAACAGTCGACTGCCCTGAAGTTTCAACTAATATCCGGATTTTCGTAAAAGAACTTTCTATAACCTGTGGCCCAGCATGAATAAGGATTTGAGATTATTTTTGGAAAGCAAGAACTTATTATTTTTATTAGTTCAAATTGTCCTTGAATAAAGAAAAATACATGTATTGTTTAAAAGAGTTTTGAAGTGAGTTTTGGCAATGAGAGTGTAAATTTTTGGTAAAATGACAGTACGGTAATTTCATGGTGGTTGAATGAGCTACGAATGTGACAAGTTAGAAAAATGAATTAATGTCTTGCCTTCAGACCTATGTTGTATGGGATGCATAGAATCTGAACAAGTGCTCATTAGTGTCATGTAACATCACAACTGCATTAAGGACTAAGTGCACTGCACAACACGACATCAATAAGATAGTCCCTTTGGCTTTGTCTGTGAACAAGTTCATGGTTTGTTAAGCATTTGAGAATCGTTATACTGTTTTCAGCATAGAGAGGATAGCCGTGTATAATATTTCGTTAGTTGAATGAACTGACGTGTCTACAGTTTTATGCAGGGCAAAGTGATTAACAAGAATGCATGCTGATTAAAAGATGATCCAAGTGTTGTACATTTCAATTCATGTAATTTGTTGTAAAATTGCTTCTGCTGTAAATATGTAATGAAAGTGTAAACTCTGATGTACAAAAGTTTTTATTTCCTTGTAAAATTGTACAAAAGAAGTGTAAAGATCCTGTGGAACTTTGAATTCAGTTGTATTTGGAATTCGGGGTGTTACAAAGTGGTATCAGAGCCACGCTTCCAAGTAATACAAAATTATAAGGAACGACACCCTAGAAGTGGACATTAGTGTGTTGAGTATAGAGATTTAAATGTAAGTCACTTGAATTTGCATTGCTCTATGATTTATGTTGCAAATTATTCTTCTCCTCTCTCTAAAATGGCGGACCACTTCGACGCAGCTGGAGGTGATGATTAGCACATTGTTGAAAAGGATTACTGCCCCGGGCAAGCTAATTGAGACGAAGAGGATCCTTAAGATTTTGAAGAGGAATGTCCTGAGTTCCGAGAGATCACCCCACCTCTGGATTCATCTGATGATTCCTCTGACGAGGAAGAACCAGTTCCGAGTAGTCTCATTTTGTCTCTTCAGAGGCAGGTAGAGACTCAACGGGAGAGAATCGGGCTACTGGAGATTTAGTTGATAAAATGCAAGGATGATATTGTAATTCTCAGTCATCGTGTTTGGGAACTCGAGAAGAGGAAAAACATGTACGATGTACTGAAGGAGGAAGTGGAGAAACTATGTGGAGAGCTTCGAGAAGCCAAGAGGAACCGTAGGAGCTAGATTGTTGTATCTTCTTACTACTTTCATTTGATGTCAGAAATGTTTTAAATTTGAATGTATAAAGTTTGAAATTCAATGAGAAGTTGATTTAAAATTCATGTTTCATACTTTGAATTTAATGGATCTTTTGCATCAGCATATGGCTAGAAGAGGAGCTCAAAATGGAGAAGGTCTGGAATGGGAAACGGAACTAGCGAGGGTCTATCAGACACTCAATGCTGTTGCCATGAATCAGAATTAAGGAAGTGTGGCTGTGAATCCAGTACCCGAAGCAATCAAACTCGTGGAATCATTCAAACGGATGAAACCACCGGTGTTTGAGTGGAAGTCAGACCCTGACATGACTGACAATTGGATCTGACGGGTAGAGACCATCTTCGAAGTCTTGGAGACTCCGAAGGACAGCAAGGTGAAGTTGGCAGCACTGCAGTTTGAGAAGGATGTGGCTGTGTGGTGGCAGTCGATAAAGCGGATGATGAGAGGAATTGTTCTCGGCTGGGATGAATTCTTGGAGGAATTCTGCAGTCATTATTTTCCCTCAGATGTCCAGGAGAAGAAGGCCATGGAGTTTCTGGCGCTGCAGCAGGGCAGCATGTTGGTTAGGGAGTATAAGACAAGATTCACTCAGCTCTCAAGATATGCACGCGAACTGGTAATGGACGAGGTGAAGAAGGCTCGAAAATTCGATCATGGTTTGAGGCCAAGCCTGAGATCAATGATGATACCCCTTGGTATTAGGAGGTTTGACAAGCTGGTTAAACGAGCGACAGCCACGGAGGCGGAGATGGAGCAGTTCCATGCTGTTCAAAATCGAAGGACCAACTGAAACATTGGGAAGAGGCCCACAGTTTCTGGCAATTTCAAGGGGCAGCCGTCAGCCCAGAGGTTCAAACCAATGGGAGCGAATGCTTTCAACATAACTGGGAGACCCGGAAACAATTGGGTGAGACCTCCTATGGTGACTTGCTACAACTGTGGTGAGAGGCGACTTTACAAGTCTCAATGCTCCAAGCCGCATAATTTCACCCGTAGTGGACCGACGCAGCAAGTTGGGAAGAAGCCGTACCAGTAGGGGCGAGTATTTGCCTTGACTATAGCTGACGCTGATGAGGTGGATCACGTCATCACTGGTATGAGGGATGATGTTTAGAGTGTTTTCTGTTGTTTCTCTTTTTCCGCCTTATATGGTGAACTGTTATGTAACGAGTGTGTGTTATGTGATAAGAGAACTTATTTTGAATGGAAAGAAAGCTACTGTTTTTTTCGATACTGGGTCCTCTCACACTTTTGTATCACCTAAGTTTGCTAAAGTTTTGGGAGTCGAACCGAAAGTCTTTCCAGGCAAGGTCTTGGCAGTAGCTACTCCATCAGGGAAGACTTTAACCACTGATCGGTACTATGCGAACTGCGAGATCGTGATTGAGGATAGAAGTTTTGGGATTGATCTGATCAAGCTGAATGTATTGGGAGTCGATGTTATCATTGGCATTGATTGGATGTCGGTATACAGTGCAAGCATCTAGTGCAAGACCAAGACAGTAACAGTGAAGGCTCCAGGTAGACTTGAAGTCACTTTGCAAGGGAATAAGAGACGTTCTAGTCTGGTGGCAGCTATCTGCAAGAGGGATGTTCCTGTAGAGGTGCAGCAAATTCTTGTGGTTCGGGATTATCCGATCGGGTTCTTGGAAGATTTGTCTGGGTTACCCTCGCAACGTGAGGTGGACTTCAGCATTACTATTCAGCCAGGGAGTGCATCCATTTCCAAGGCACCGTATAGGATGGTGCCTGTGGAGCAGGATGAGATCAAACGGCAGATTAAGGAAGTGTTGGAGAAAGGCTTTAATCAACCAAGTGCGTCGCCCTGGGAGCACCGGTGCTTTTGGTAAAGAAGAAGGATGATTCGATGAGGATGTGCATCGATTATCGGGAGCTGAATAAGGTTACTGTTCAGAATAAGTATCCTATTCCCCGGATCGACGACCTGTTCAATCGTCTAAAAGGAGCCGCTATTTTCTCCAAAATAGATCTTCGATCAGGTTACCATCAGGTTTGAGTGAAGACTGAAGATGTGCATAAGACTGCATTCAGAACTTGACATGGGCATTACCAATTCTTAGTTATGCCATTCGGAGTGACAAATGTGCCTGCAATTTTCATGGATATGATGAACAGAGTTGTAAGGCCATTTATTGATTGTTTCGTCATGGTGTTTATCGACGATATTCTTGTGTACTCCATGTCGGAAGAGGAGCACACAAAGCATCTGGCAGCAGTTTTGAAGAAGCTTCAGGAGCATGAGTTGTATGCCAAGTTTTCCAAGTGCGATTTGTGGAAATCTGAAGTGGTACTCCTGGGTCACATCCTTTCTAAGGAGAGAGTGGCAATTGATCCGCAGAAGATAGAGGCGGTGAAGGATTGGGCAAGGCCTACTACAGTGAAAGAAATTAGGAGTTTTCTTGTGCTGACTGGATATTATAGGATGTTTATTCAGGGATATGCTCAGATAGCCGTGCCGCTCACTAGTCTGACCAAGAAGAATGTGAACTTCAAGTGGACTGAGCGGTGTGAGGCAAGCTTTCATGATTTGAAAGAGAGGTTGACTAATTGCTCCCATTTTGGCTTTGCCTAGAGCAGGTGTTGAGTACGATGTTTACAGCGGTGCTTCACATCGTGGGCTTGGTTGTGTCTTAATGCAAGAAGGAAAAGTGATCACATATGGGTCTATAAAACTAAGACTGCATGAGAAGAATTATCTGACTCATGATCTGAAGTTGGCTGCAATTATCTTCGCTTTGAAGCAATGGAGACACTACATGTTTGGTGAGAAGCTGAACATGTACACGGACCATAAGAGCCTGAAGTACATCTATCAATAGAAAGATCTGAATCTGAGGCAAAGGAGATGGCTGGAGGTGCTTGAGGACATTCTTCTGGAGATTAAGTACCATCCTGGGAAGGTTAATATTGTTGCTGATGCACTTAACCGCAAGAGCAGTTTGGCTAGTTTGATTACAACTCAGAGACAGCTTGTAGAGGAGTTGAGTTGGGCGGGTATTGAAGTTGTTCTGCAAGGCTTGGGATCATCTTTAGCTCAGTGGAGGCTTCAACCAACACTGAATGAAAGGATTATCACAAGTCAGAAGGGAGATGAGGAGATTCAGAAGATGAAGGAGCAGGTCGGTGCTAGCAGGTTATCCGAGTTCCAGATTAGGGATGAGGTGTTGTGGTTTGGAGAGAGGCTGTGTGTTCCGGATCAGTCGGACTTGAAAGAAAGTATTCTTCAGGAGGTGCATGCTACTCTTTTGTCTGTACATCCTCGAAGTACTAAGATATATAGGGACATTAAGCAGCATTTCTGGTGGTCAGGTTTGAAGCGGGATGTGGCCGAGTTCGTGGCGAGGTGTGAGATCTGTCAGCAGGTCAAAGCCGAGAATCAGAAACCCGGGGGTCTTTTGCAACCGTTAACTATTCCAGAATGGAAGTGGGATAACATCAGTATGGATTTCATCACGGGTTTGCCCAAGAGTTCAAAGAGAAATGATGCGATTTGGGTCATAGTCGATCGACTAACCAAGTCCGCTCATTTCTTGGTAATGAAACTCACTTCGTCGATGGACAGATTGGCTGAGCTGTATGTTGTGAGATCATCAGGCTTCATGGTGTTCCATTAAACATTTTGTCTGATCGAGATGCACGATTTACTTCGCATTTCTGGAGGAGTCTTCAGACAGCTCTAGGTACCAAAACAGATTTTAGCACTGCTTTTCATCCTCAGACCGATGGGCAGACCGAGAGAGTCAACCGTATTCTTCAGGATATGCTTCGGTGTTGCATACTAGACTTTGGAGGCAGTTGGGAAAGAGATCTAGCTCTGGTAAAGTTTGCCTACAATAACAGTTTCCAGACTAGTATTGGGATGGCACCGTATGAAGCTCTGTATAGCAGGAAATGCAGAACACCTGTTTGTTGGTTTGAAGTGGGGGAACGACAGATGTTTGGGCCTGAGATTGTGCAGCAGACCTCCGAAAAGATCGATCTGATCAGCAAGAGGTTGGTGGATGCTCAGTGTAGGCAGAAGAGCTATGTAGACAACGGGAGGAGGGACCTTGAGTTTGAGGTTGGTGACTTTTCCTTTCTGAAGGTTTCACCTAGCAAAGGTGTGATTCGATTTGGCAAGAGTGGGAAGTTAGCCCCGAGGTTCATAGGCCCATACAAGATATTGAAGTGGATTGGAAAAACTGCTTACTAGTTGGAATTGCTGGAGGAGGTTTCTCAGGTGCACAACGTCTTCCATGTGTCGATGCTGAGAGGGTACATCCCAAATCCGAGTCACCATTTGCCCGAAGTACTGGAGGGTTACATTGAGCTCCCGGTTTGCAGTTGGATCTGAGTTACATTGAGCTCCTGGTTATGATTGTTGATCGTCGGGAGAAAGTCTTAGGAATAAGACGACAACGATGGTCAAGGTAGTCTGGAGAAACCAGTTGGTTGAAGAGGCTACTTGGGAATCTGAGGTGAGGATGATGAAGGATCATCCTGAGCAATTTGTTTGATTTGTATTTTCCTTTCTTTCTTCTTATTATGTTTTGTTTTCTCACTCTTTTATTGTAGTTCCGGGGACGGAACTATTCTAAGGAGGGAGTGTTGTAATATCCCGAATTTTTATTTAATGAGAAATATTAATTTTTACGTGTTGTGTATGTACAAATTTTGTATGCATATTTTCTTATAAAAATTACCTTTTATAACAAGGACAATTATTTCTTCCTTTCTCATTATTTTTTTTCTAAAAAGCCTATTTTATAAAGCCTAAACTTGTTTCTTAAATTAAGCCCACCCTAATAAATTAAAGTATTTTATTAAATAGCCCATGAGCCTAAAGCCCACTATTTTGAGGCCCACAAACTTAATTAATCTTTCAATTGTCACAACGTGTCATATAAACACAATTAGTGGACAATTGATTAATTAAATTTGTACAACATTATAATAGGGGGGATACTAAGGAGCACGTGCACACACTAGAGTGTGCAATGCACACACTAGAGAGTGGCCGGTTTTCAGCAGGAAGAGAGGGAGAGTGGGTGTAGTTGAGGAGAGTGGGTATATGATCATGGAAGTTACTACAACTTCCTAATTCATCTTGGTCCTTAATCCATAACTCCTTGATTGAATCTTAGCCTTCCATTCTCAACATAAAATTGTATAAATACCCTTTAGCTATTCTTCTCATGAAGCCACTAAACAATTTGTTAAGAGAAAAGACTAAGAGAGCAAAAGATTGAGAAGTAGTAGTAAGTGTGCATTTGTGTGTGTTCCAACCAAGTAGAAGGACAAGGAGGAGGAGACAATTTGAAATCCATTCTTGGAGGAGAAGGCTACTTTCTTGCATTCTAGGAGTTTTCATTCGTTTCATCAACTACAGGTGGGTGTTTCTCAATACTTCTAAATGTAGATGCCATGCGAGGGATGTTTGCTAAAATAGTTGAGAAGAAAATGATAAATTGTAGTCTCATGTTTGGTTGATTAGAGATAAAATAGTAGTTTAAAGAATGAATGTTAAGATGATTTCTAATGAATAAAGATGTGAAATTGAAGTGCTAGAATCAATCTTATCATCATGCTTTATGTCTATAAATTATGCTATGTGAGACGAATTTGTACTTATGAGACACAAATTGACTAAACTCATCTTGTAGAATTAATTATTTGAATTAGAACAATTCAATTATAGAGAACAAGATCTAGTGCTTTAATCATGGTAATAGGTTGATAAAGTATTAAATAGAGACATAAAGTGAATTTTGGGAAGCTAGATTTATAAATTTTGTAGAAATGGAAAGTGTTCTCAGTGTCGAAATTATGGACATAAAACACAGATTATGACTCAATATATGTTTTTATAAAGGAAATAATGACCATAAAAGTACTGGTTTACTGTATTTTCGTATAATTTACATTCTGGAAATTTTGACTCAGAAAGAGGAGAAAAAGAACTAAAAACATTTTTTGGAATTTGAAAAACCTAGTAGCACAGTCGACCGATTAGATTGAAACAGTCCACTGCTTTGAGTATTTGTTTTCAAGTTCAAATCATTGCGGAACAGTCGACCATCTATATTGAAATAGTCGACCGTCCTGATTATTTGTTTTCGAGTTCAAACCCTTGCGGATCAGTCGACCGACTACACTTTGACAGTCGACTACCCAGACCATTGATTTTAGAGTTGTAAATCCTCACAGAACAGCTGGCTGTCCATGTTTTAATAGTCGACTGCCCTGAAGTTTCAACTAATATCTGGATTTTCGTAAAAGAACTTTCTATAACCTATGGCCCCGTGTGAATAAGGATTTGAGACAATTTTTGGCAAGCAAGAACTTATTATTTTTATTAGTTCAAATTGTCCTTGAATAAAGAAAAATACATGCCTTGTTTAAAAGAGTTTTGAAATGAGTTTTGGCAATGAGAGTAAATTTTTGATAAAATGACAGTACGATAATTTCATGGTGGTTGAATGAGCTATGAATGTGACAAGTTAGAAAAACGAATTCTTTTGTTTATGCATGAGTTTGTACATGAAAGTGAAATTGATTGTTATGATGAATTATGCAAGATTTTATGAGCATGAATATACAAATACTATGAACATGAAAGGAAAATTAATGTTAATCAAGAAAAAGACTTTATGACTGTGAAAAATCGATTTTGTGATTGTGAATTGAAATTGAGAACTAGAGTGTAGTTAAGCCTTATACCGGCATTGAAAAGAGTTATGTTGAAATGAAATTTGAGATGAAAAGACCAAGATTGGGTCATGTTATATCAATGGTTAAGACCGGTATAGTGTAAAGACTAACTTTAGAGAATCGATTTTTTTGTTCATGATTCAATTAACTAAGGATTAGATACATAGTGAAGAGGTGATTAAAATAAGAGAAAAACACGAGTATGAGGGCCTCGGAGCTACGGTGTGAGAGTATTCATAGGCTGTCTTCACGATGCGTCGTGACATAACGTGGATATGTCTTCAGGAGTTCGTACCGCAGGCAACGCTCGTAAGGTGTTTGGTGACTGCGGGTGGTGTCATGTCCCATGACGGAGACTAAATTGTCTACGGGCTATCTTCACGATGCGTCATGACATGACATGGGATTCCCCTCCAGGCTGTCTGGACATGAGCTCGTAACTCATAGGACATCTAGGATACTTATCATAGTTACATTAGTAGTTAAGTCATGACGAGGGATTGAACCCTACAAGATGAAGAACGGTTAAGGACTTGCCCTCAGACCTATGTAGTATGGGTTGCATAGAATCTGAACAAGTGCGCATTAGTTTCATGTAACATAACAACTGCATTAAGGACTTAGTGCAACGCACAACACAACATCAATAGGATAGCCCCTTTAGCTTTGTCAGTGAACAAGTTCGTAGTTTGTTAAGCATTTGAGAATCGTTATACTGTTTTCGGCATAGAGAGGATAGTCGGGTATAATATTTCATCAGTTGAATGAACTGACGTGCCCACAGTTTTAAGCAGGACAAAGTGATCAACAAGAATGCATGCTGATTAAAAGATGATCCAAGTGTTGTACATTTCAATTCATGTAATTTGTTGTAAAATTGCTTCCGCTGTAAATATGTAATGAAAGTGTAAACTCTGATGTACAAAAGTTTTTATTTCCTTGTAAAATTATACGAAAGAAATGTAAAGATCCTGTGGAACTTTGAATTCGGTTGTATTTGGAATTCGGGGTGTTACATAAGACTTTCTCATGCCTGTCCAAGACAGAGATTGTTTGGACCTTGCATGTTAAGTCTGGCCTCACGGACAACTCCGAGTAGTCAATCACATGACTGTCATCCCTGATGTACTTCTTGTGCTAGGAGACATGGAATACATCATGGACTCCAGACAAAGCCGCTGGCAATGCGACCGATGAATCGGGGACTCAGCTTGCCCCCACCACCAGAACGGATAACACATCTCGATGGTGATACTTTAAGGAACACATGATCGCCTGCCACAAAGTCCAAAGGCCATCGACGATAATCAGCCCACTTCCTCTGCCTGTCCTGGGCTGCTTGCAAGTACTTCCTTATCTGAGCCACTGCATCGACTGTCCTTGTGATCAACTCTGGCCCCAAAAGTTTTCACTCGTTGATTTCGTCCAAACAAATGGGTGATCGGCACTTCCAACCATGGATTGTATCATACAGAGCTGCCTTGAGACTCGCCTTGCTGATGTTTTATGAGAACTCGACCAAGTACAGATGATCTTCCCAGGAACCTCCAAACCGAACACAAGACCTCAACATGTCCTCTAGTGTCTGAATCGTCCTCTCAGACTGCTCGTCTGTCATTGGATGAAATACGGTGTTGTAACTCAACTTACTCCCCAAGCTCCTCTGAAGTCTCTCCCAAAACTGGGACCTGAATCTCGTATCTCTGTCCGGTATGATGCTAAAAGGAACTCCATGGAGTCCCACAACTTCCTAACTGTACATCTCAGCCATGCTCTCTGTGGACTGACCCACTCGGAAAGAAATGAAATAGGCACTCTTCGTCAACTGGTCTACTATGATCTAAATAGCATTATGACCCTTGAGACTTTTAGGACGTGCTGTCACGAAATACATAGTCAACTCCTCCCATTTCCACTCCGGGATTTGAAGAGGTTGAAGGAATCCAGCGGTCCTCTGATGCACGTCCTTGACTTGCTGGCAGATCAGACACTAAGACACAAATCTCGATACTTCTATCTATATATCGTGCCACCAAAAATGCTGCTTCAGATCCCTGTACATCATTGTGCCTCTAGGATGAATAGAATAGGGTGATCGATGGGCTTCTGCAAGTAGCCTCTGCCCGCCATCTCCTCTTGTACACACGACCTAGCTCCAAAACAAAGCCACCCATCTGAAGGAATGATCATGTCAGTTCTCAAGCCTGCTTCCACTTTGCTTTGGAATTTCTACAACTGCTAATCACCAGCTTGGGCTTCCTTGATCTGCTCTATACCCTGCCAATCAGAGAAAACTCCGCACTTCTGATGATGACTTCGGTACTAGCCAATCCTAGATTTAATCTTCGACGGATCAACTAAAACACCATCGCCAGAGATAATATGGCCCAGAAATGCAACATGGTCGAGCCAAAATTCACACTTACTGAGCTTCCCATAAAGCTGATTCTCACTAAGAGTCTGTAAGACCACCCTCAAATGCTATGCATGGTCTTCCTTGTTCCGAGAATACACCAGGATATCGTCGATGAACACCACCACAAACTTGTCTAAGAATGGTGAGAATACCCTGTTCATCAGATTCATGAATACGGATGGTACATTGTTAACTCCAAATGGCATTACTGAGAACTCATAATTTCCATATCTCGTGCGAAATGTCATCTTCTGAAAATCCTAAGTCTTCACCTTAACCTGATGACAACTAGAACGAAGATCCAACTTTGAGAAAATTGAAACACCCCCAAGCTGGTCGAACAGATCGTCAATCCTCTGCAGCTGGTACCGGTTCTTCATTGTGACATTGTTCAACTCTCGATAGTCAATGTAGATACTACGACTACCATCCTTCTTCTTGAAGGACAACACCGAGGCTCCCCAGGGCGAAACACTTGGCCTGATAAAACCCCTATCCAACAGCTTTTGGACTTGCACCTTCAGTTTTGCAAACTCAACGGATGCCATCCAATATTGGCTCTTCGAGATTGGCACCGTTCCTTGTTGAACTTCGATACCGAATTCCACATCTCGGTCTGGCGACAGTCCATGCAATTCTTCTTGAAAGATATCAAGAAAGTCCCACACAACCATGGGTGCAACTCCACCTTCAGTGCACATCGACTGTTGTGTGCGAGCCTTCTGGTTCATCGAGTTCTTGACACATCCAATCAGTGTCTCACTCGCATGAAACTCGAACTCCTGGTGACTGGGGAGCCTGAATATTACCTTCTTCTCCCGGCAATCAATCGCGGCATGGGTAACTCCCAGCCAATTGATCCAAAGGATAACATCAAAGCCAGAGTTGGGGATCACAATGAGAACAACCTTGAATTCCATGCTCCTTATCAGCAACGGGCTCTGCTTGCACACCTTAGAATAAATGATGATGCCTTCACCTGTTGTGATATCTCAAGCTATTAGCATGACGTCGCCTGCTAAACGGTGCCGATTGACGAAGAGGGAGGAAACAAATGAGTGGCTGCACCTGAATCAAACATAACATGGGTCGGACTAAGTTAATGCCTAAAAGATGATAAAAAAATAAGAATAAAGGTGTATGCAGGACATATGCACGAAAAGTTTTACAAGAGGAAATAAATAGTGCAAAAATTGAATGCAAATAATACAATTATTGTGATATACCTGCAACCACACCAACAACCATCTCAGCTTCTACTGCAGTCAGGTTATAGGCCTGACCACGTCCTCCAATCTGACCTCCCTTGGAGCCATTCTCCTCCTATCAAAAGCTTGTCTCTGCGGTGGAAGAGGCAGTCTGCCCTGGCCTCGAGCTAGTGCACCTTGCTGAGCTGGACCTCTAGTCGGTGCAGGTGTAATGCCCCAAATTTCCAATATAATATTTCAGAAATATGTGGAACGATTCCAGAATCAACTTCAATGCAATCATAAACATAGTAACCAAATACAGGAAAAATTAAAATTTTTTATTACATCAATTGTTTGCAAAGCACAGCGGAAAATAAAAAACCTTGAATTATATTTTCTTTCTTTTACAACACATTCTTTTACAATTCACTTAAGCCATATATCATTCTATGCCATGCATCCAAATCCCAAGCTATATGTACCTACCTGTAAAATATGAGGCTAGAGATAACCCTAACCCCGAAAAGTATAGGGGTCAGCCATAACAGTGTGAGCGACATCAAAATAAATGCAACATAAATAAAACACAAGGCATAGAGTCATAAATAACATATATAAATAGCAAGATTAAATGAAATAAGAAATAACAATAAATAAAACATGAAAACATAGAGTGAAACTAAACTAAGTGTCAATTGTAGAAAAACAGGAAACAACATGCATAAAACCAAGTCAAGAAAACACCAATGCTATATGCTGACTCTCTAATGCATACTTGTCGGATTCTATGCATTCCACTTTACATAGGTCCAGTGCAAGTCCTTAACGTTGTCCACTTGATACGGTTTAATCCCTTGCTGTGCAACTAATCCTACTATGATGACTTCTACGAGATTTAGACATTGTGCATGTACCGGTTCTTGTCCTTGGAATACTGAAGGCCAATCCCACTCCGCAGATCATTTTGTGGCTCTTACGTCCATCGTCCCGAAAAACTGGAGATTGCCACATTCCGCAGGTCATCCTGGAATCCTCATTGCACAAACATCCCAGGAGCGTCGCTCTCTTCCTCAGAATACTGGAGATCAATCCCACTCCACCGATCACTCTGTGGACCTTACGACCATCGTTCTCGAATACTGGGGAATATCTCACTCCTTGGATCATCCTGGAGTTCATAACTCATGTTTGCACTCAGTTCATCATATCACCATCTAGTGTCTGTCCTTATCTTGTTAAGTTAATTAATTATTTATTAGATTTTGAATCTCTTAGAGTTGGTGTACCCTACCAGGCTTAACTCAACTGAACAACAACCACAATCTCAACTACCGGTAGCTAAGGCCCTACTCAATCTCTAAAGACTCATAACTCAATATCAAAACTTCCAGCAAAACTCACAAATCCATCATCAAAACGATTATATGAAGAAAACTTCTTAAATCAACAAAAATCCAAAACCATATAACGTACTCATAAAATTCCAGAATTCAAATAAAATATTTAATCCATTAAATAACAGAAAATCATATTTTTAAGCCATAGCATATCACCAAAACATCAACTCCTTTGAAAACCACATATATCCCTCTCTTTATAAAGTCATAGAATTGTAGTTTAAATTCTATTATAAACAAAATATAACTTTCTGTAAAATACTCTTGTTGTAGTTGACTGTTATTGCAAACAAAATCCGAAATTCAATAACTGATAGTCAACTGTCGACTTCAGTTCGGTCGACTGTCAATTATAACAGGTTGCAGTTTTGAAATTCCGTGCATGTTCTAAACTGATACGTCAATAAATCTTTCTAAAATCAAAATTTAACTTCCTGAGATGATCATATAACTTGTATAACATATAGGAGTTTATAAAACACATCAAAAACACATCAAGATCTCAAAGAAGTTATTTTTCACGAAAATCTTTCAAAACAGTCAATATATAAATATATATTTTCAAATAAGGATTTAAGCATAAATTTTTTTATTAGAATTCACCAAATTGGAGTAGTCTAATCTTCAAAACCATCTCAGTACCAAAACAATCTAAATCCAATCAAAATCCCATCAAAATTCACAATGTCTATAAAAAATAGTATATCTGAATGTGAATGTGTATATGTGTGTTTAGGTAATCAAGGGTGTGTATATGACAGTTAAAAACATCAAGAAAACATCTTATATAAGAGGCACATCATTTAATCCAATCTCAGTACTAAAACAAATCAAATTCAATTTGAAAACTTCACAAAATTTCACAAAAACCCAATTTTGGCCTGCATACAAACAGACCCGAACCCAACTCCGTCTCTTTCACCCAAAGCTTGATTCATTTTAATCCAAAACTCTTCTTGTCATTTGTTAAACTCGTTCACAAACTCTTGCAATGGTTTACCCATGAATATATGCAATCCTAATCATGTTATAGTCAAATTCTACTCATCAAAATTATCAAAACAGAGTCTATGTATATGCACACAGTGAAGAACCCTACTTTATTCACTTTTGTGTAATCTACAGCATACAACTTGTGATATGCACTCAAATCAGCAGGAATATATTACAAAGCAACATACCAATGATTTCTATTAGGTTCTTTAACAATCTCAAGTCATCTAGGTGTAGTTTTAATCATCTATAGCATAGTTTCAAGTAAAGATTCAATTTTTAACTCATCTACTCATCAAATTCATCATATCTTCATACAATCTCTTGCATGCTTTCTAATAAACAAATCATCACATACAACATGCTTAGAACAATACAAAAACAAACATATGTCACTCACCTCAATGAAGAAATGAAACGAAGATAATAAAGAAATAAGAAAATCCCTCATTTCGCAAGAAAACCAAAATCCTCATTTTGAAACTCCAAGAAAATAATAATAAAGAAATCCTTTTGTGTTGTGCAGTGAAGAGACGGCTGCACCTCATCTTATATGCCGGAAATAGGGTATCTATGGTTTGTAAATAGATTCGCAAAATATCTCTTTTAAACATACCTTTACATATATAAATCCTTATAGTTGGAAATTAAATAAAACCAACTTAATTGAGATTTAAAAACAAAAACAACCACCCTAATATTAGCCGACACTGTTTTAAAAACCCAGAAAACGAAATTGCACGTTTTGTCCTCTAAGTGGCAATTTTGCAAAAAAAAAAAGAACCCTTCTTTATCAAAACTTGCAAAATAAACCAAATTTATTGAAACAAAAAGTAAACTCTTTATCTCTGAGTTGACTAGGCATCATGCCCAGCCCAAAAATCCAAAAAATCTGGAGTATTCACAACAAGTGGTAATTTTGCACAAAAGTTCATCTTTTTATAATATTTGCAAATATGTCAAATAATGTTCGTAAAAATACAGAAAAATTAGAAATAATATCTACAAATACATATTAGATTTTCCAATTAAAATTTTGACTTTTACTTTCCATAAAAATATTTGCACAAGATCCACTTAAATTCCATATTTGTAAAAACACCATATTTGTTTAAATCTTTACCAAATCAAAACTAAATAAAATTTAAATAGATTTTATTTTCAATGATGACGATGGAAAGCTCAAAAATCATTAAAACGAATTTTCATTATTTTTCTGAGATCCAAACTGTTTTTTACATAAAAAGCCCCTCTCTTTCGAAGTATTTATAAAAAAGTTTCTTTTTTCAGAAAAACCCCAAAATTTATGATATAATTAATTATAAATGGGAGAATCTATCTAGAAATTTAAAGTGGATATTTACACCCAAAAAATATTTGCACGTGTTTTGCTCGTGTAAAATTGAGAAATTCATAAAATAGTCAAATAAATTCAAATAAGTCTGAAAATTAAAATATCATAAATAAATGAGGAAAATCAATCATTAACCATAAAATTTTAAGAATTCAAAATTTCCTAACTCTACACATCTGCTGTACGTGCAAAGTTGCAATTTCTAGAAAATAGTCAGAATAGTCAACTTTACCAATTAATTATTATTTAGTAGTGCAAAATAAATTATTTTATTTTGCACGGTGTTACATCACTCCCCCCTTAAAATAGTTCTGTCCTCAGCACTACTCTAAGCAAAATAAAACAAAATACAAAACTTACAAGATAGTTTCGAAAATTTACACTATCATCATTATTTTTATAGTTGGATTTAATTACTAAGCAAAACAAAAATAAAATATAATTATAGCTCGAAGAGTAAAATGTGAAAACTAAGTTTGCAAAATATAAGAAATTCAATTGAATACATCATTAATCCCCAAACGTGAGAAAATAGTAAGACTATGCTCATAGAATAAGAAGCCAAAAGTAAAGAGATAAAACCCACATATAAAAAGGTTGATAACCAAACAAACAACGAAGGAACACAAACTTAAGGGTCATATAAAAAAAATAGTTTTCGGAAAATAACCAGTCAAGATACATAGAAATATGAACAAATTCAGCTAAGTTTAGAAAATATTAATAACAATGAATGTAAAAGACATATAATAATGAGTATATTAGTGAATGTTGACATTATAATCAACATTCTAAAAGCACATTAAAGGGTAACGAGCAAAATAGACCAAAATATATATATGCAAGAAGACTTAAAAGAAGTTCATTAAATATTACAAAAGTAAGCGTCAAATCATTAATTAGGACGTGGAAACAGAAGTAAGTGAGAAATGTAAAATGTTAAAGAACTAGAAAACGGTAGCAATAAACAGTAATTTACAAAAGAACGAAAACTTAGAGCATAGTTGATGTACTCAATCTTAACATAAATGTAAAAATTTTGTAAACACAAAATAGAGTAAAATCAACTATACTATTTAAAATTTTATGGAAACATAAAGTGTAGTTGTATAAACAAAATGTCATAAAGAAAATATTTCTTTACCATTAGTTTCATTATATAAGTAAAAGTCTTGAAATATCAATTAGCAAATAGGTAGAAAATCTCCTCTTTTTATCAATTAGCAATTGTTGTGGGTTCGCCTCACTGATGTTTGGTTGCAGACTTGCCTCCTTAACATCAAGTTGAAGATTTGCCTTCACGACATCAGGTTGCAGGTTGCCGTCTGGATATTCGGTTGTACATCTTGCCTCCCCGACATCCAGTTGTAATTTGCCTCCATTGACATCGAGTAGCATATTTGCCATCTCGACATTAGGTTGCACCGATATGGTGAAATGGAAGATGTAACCTTCCATATGCACAGGGATATTGGATATTTAACTCAAGTACGTTGTTATGTTTTGAAATTCGTGATATAAAAATAGTAGCAAAAGCAAGAAATGGAGTCGAAAGTCACAAGATGGAATATATATCAAACACAATAGTACAAAATAGTAGTAGTGAAAATGATTTATAAAAGTAAGGAAAAAATGGAATGAAATACATACATGAGAACAAACGCAAATGTAATGAGAAAATAAATATGCAGTGTAGCAAATTTACACAATAAATATATCATAAAAATATACAGTGATGTAGGAATTAAACAAGTGTAAAATGATATGCATAGCAAATATGTTGAAATATATGGTACATATAAAGTAATTAGTAGGAAATACATGTAGAAATCAAGAATGTAATGATAATAAAAATTAAGTAAAATATAAGTAATGGGTGCATATAGTACATTCAAGAAGTATAAAGCAACATAATTAATGAGTAGCTTTAAATAATGAACAGTAAATATAACAAAAGCAATAAACAATAAGTACCAAATAAAGGTATTGAATATAAGGTGCAAAAACATAATTAATAATAAAATTTGAATGTGTTGAAACATATCATATTTATATGAGTAAATATTATAATCAAGTTTAAAGGCTCCGAAATAAATAAGACAATACAAAACAATAAAAAATATAGCATCAAAAAATTCAAGTATATAAAAGTGAAAGTAAATATGCAAAAGTCAAAATTTTTATAATATAGGAAAAACAATAATTAAAGAAAATAGCAGTAGCAATAATAACTCGACACGTAGTAATTCAAAACTTAATGTAATATGTAAAAGTAATCATAAAAGCATTTGAATGTATTAAAAAAAAGTCAAAAAAGAAAATGAGTAAGAGTTGCAAAACAAAAATGGGCTTGTGAAATGCTAAAGAACGCACTGTTGAATTACAACAAAAGTTGGAAAATAATAATTTGGACAAAAGAATAAAGAGTAAGAACCAATAGTAAAGTCATAAGAAAAAAATAATTTTAAAAGAAAAACAAGACAATTACTGAAAGCTTAATGGTTGTACTAACGAATAGAAATAATACAAAATCGGTTAAAGATATAGAAACTAAAAATAAAATCAATTGCTGACAATAAAAGAAACTAAATAAAATGTAGAAATAAGTTAATTACACATAAGTTATCTAGTAAGCAAACAAATATAAAATAGTAAAAGTAATAGGATACAAGAGTGAGAAATACAAAACTAAGGAACATTTAAAAAAAATACGAGAGAGAGTAAATAATTAAAAGAATGTAGCGGAAGATAATTAAATTTAATAACTAAAAATAAATAAATAAATTAATAAATAGAATAAAATAATACTGGTGAAAATCTTGGAATCCAAAAACTATACATAGTAGTGAGTAAAATAGGAAAAGATATAGTGAATATTAGTAAGTAAGAAAATATACAAGTTTAGGCGGTAATACCTTACATAATAAAATATCAAATGCAAAAAGCGAACAAAAGAGATCAAAAAGGGCTAGTGAGAAAAATATATATGTTTTATGCAAAAATAATCAATGCACTTGAGATAAAGAAATTTTATATAAGTCAAGGCATACAAACAATCTAAATCTCACTACAGGCCTTCATGATCAAACAATCAAGTCATACACATCAGATATCCACAAAGGTACTCACACTTCTAATGTCCACCTAGGTATTCATACATTTAATGTCCACTTGTGTACTCACACATCTAATGTCCACCTAGGTTCTCACACATCAAATATCCATTTATGTTTATTCTCCATACCATGTTTAAAATTACTAATTGAAGCATGCTCTGATACCAACTCTATAACGTCCCGAATTTCCAATATAATATCTCAGAAATACGTGGCACGATTCCAGAATTAACTTCAATGTAATTATAAACATAGCAACCAAATACAGGGAAAATTAAAACTTTTTATTACATCAATTGTTTACGAAGCACAGCGGAAAATAAAACACCTTGAATTACATTTTCTTTCTTTTACAACACGTTCTTTTACAATTCACATAAGCCATATATCATTCTACCCCATGCATCCAAATCCCAAGCTATAGGTACCCACCCGTAAAACATGAGGCTAGAGATAACCCTAACCCCCAAAATTATAGGGGTCAGCCACAACGGTATGAGTGACATCAAAATAAATGCAACATAAATAAAACACAAGGCATAGAATCATAAACAGCATGTATTAAGAGTGAGAATAAATAAAATAAGAAATAATAATAAATAAAACATAAAAATATCGAGTGAAACTAAACTAAGTGTCATGTGTAGAAAAATAGGAAACAATATGAATAGAACCAAGTCAAGAAAACACCAATGCTATATGCTGACTCTCTAATGCATACTAGTCGGATTCTATGCATCCCACTCTACATAGGTCAAGTGCAAGCCCTTAACGTTCTTCACTTGATAGGGTTTAATCCCCCGCTATGCAACTAATCCTACTATGATGGCTACTACAAGATTTAGACATTCTACAAGTATCGGTTCTCGCCCGTGGAATATTAGAGGCCAATCCCACTCTGCAAATCATTCTGTGGCCCTTACGTCCATCGTCCCGGAAAACTAGAGATTGCCTCACTCTGCAGGTCTTCCTGGAACCCTCATCGCACAGACATCCCAATAGCATCGCTCTTGTCCTCGGAATACTGGAGATCAATCCCACTACGCAGATCACTCTTCGGCCCTTACGTCCATCATCCCGGAATACTGGAGAATATCTCACTCCTTGGATCATCCTAGAGTCCATAACTCACGTTTGCACTCATTTCATCATATCACCATCTAGTGTCTGTCCTTATCTTGTTAAGTTAATTAATTATTTATTAGATTTTGAATCTCTTAGAGTTGGTGTACCCTTCTAGGCTTAACTCAACTAAACAACAACCAAAATCTCAACCGCCGGTAGCTAAGGCCCCACTCAATCTCTAAAGACTCATAACTCAACCATCAATATCAAAACTTCCAACAAAACTCACAAATCCATCATCAAAACGATTATATGAAGAAAATTTCTTAAATCAACAAAAATCCAAAACCATATAACGTACTCATAAAATTCCAGAATTCAAATAAAATATTAAATCCATTAAATAACAGAAAATCATATTTTTAAGCCATAGCATATCACCAAAACATCAACTCCTTTGAAAACCACATATATCTCTCTCTTTATAAAGTCATAGAATTGTAGTTTAAATTCTATTATAAACAAAATATAAGTTTCTGTAAAATACTGTTTTTGTAGTTGACTGTTATTGCAAACAAAATCTGAAATTCAATAACTGATAGTCAACTATCGACTTCAGTTCGGTCAACTATCAATTATAACAGGTTGCAGTTTTGAAATTTCGTGAATGTTCTAAACTGATACGTCGATAAATCTTTCTAAAATCAAAATTTAACTTCCTGAGATGATCATATAACTTGTATAACATATAGGAGTTTATAAAACACATCAAAAACACATCAAGATCTCAAAGAAGTGATTTTTCACGAAAATCTTTCAAAACAGTCAATATATAAATATATATGTTCAAATAAGGATTTAAGCATCAATTTTTTCATTATAATTCACAAAATAGGAGTAGTCTAATCTTCAAAATCATCTCAGTACCAAAAAAATCTAAATCCAATCAAAATCCCATCAAAATTCACAAAGTCTTTAAAAAAACAATATACCTGAATGTGAATGTGTATATGTGTGTTTAGGTAATTGAGGGTGTGTATGTGACAGTTAAAAACATCAAGAAAACATCTTATATAAGAGGAACATCATTTAATCCAATCTCAGTACTCAAACAAATCAAATTCAATTTGAAAAATTCACAAAATTTCACAAAAACCCAATTTTGGCCTGCATACAAACAGACCCGAACCCAACTCCGTCTCTTTCACCCAAAGCTTGATTCTTTTTAATCCAAAACTCTTCTTGTAATTTATTAAACTCATACACAACCTCTTACAATGGTTTACCCATGAATATATGCAATCCTAATCATGTTATAGTCAAATTCTACTCATCAATATTATCAAAACAGAGTCTATGTATATGCACACAGTGAATGTAACCCATGTTTTTCATTTTTTGTGTATTTTTGGAGTGTATTTTTTGTTTTGGTGTATTTTCTCTCTTGTATTCTTTCTGAACCGTATATTGGAGTTGTTTTCTATATATATTCGTTTTATTTCATTTTGAGCTCTTTATGTTTGATTGGTTGTCTCATTTGGATCGTTCTTCATTATTTTGTTCTTTCTTTCATTTGTTCTTGTCCATTTTATTTATTTTTGTTCTTGGGGGTGTGTGGTGGTGATTGGTTGTGATCCTATATCCAATCCTATTATTTGATCCCTAATAAGATTACCGAAGCCAAATTAAATTCTCAATCCTATTTGATATCCTATACATTTGTATCCTATTTGAAACCCATTAAATCAAATCCTACTACTACTCCTAATTACCCACAACCCAAATACCCATTAACCCAACTTGTATTATTAATCCTAATCCCTCCATACCTCCCTCACACAAACCCTAACCCTAATACCCTAACCCCTAGACCCGGCCTCCCTCTCTCTCCCGTTGCTTGCGCCGCCGCACACCAGACCGACCCTACCCCCAGGCCACCGACCCCCTTCTCCGGCCTGCACCCTCCAACCCGCAACACCCAGGCCGAGCAACCCTCCCGGCCTGCATCTAACCCGATAGCCCCTACTCTTGATTCCCCCTCTTGGCCATCCCGACCACCCTTCACACCACCTCGTACTACCACATATAACCCCTAGTCTCTCTCGTGGTGTTCTCTTGTGGCCGCAACCCACTATTGTCATCTAGCTTTTGGAGTTTTCGTTCGTGTGGAGATTTTCGCTCAAGTTTGCTTGGATTCGTTGATTCGTGGGTTTTGCTTGTTACTCTTGGTTTTCGTTGTTCTTCATCTTCGATTAAGGAAAGTAACTTGTACTCCAATTCATTTGTTTGATACAAGTTAAAAATACCACATATAGTGTAGTTGGGTCTAGAGACGACTCTTGTTTGTTATATGTTGACGACTTTTGTTTTTTCTTTTTTTTTTGGTTTAGATTAAGTGTAGAAATGATTAGGCTTTGGGGATTTGATTAAATAGGTAATTACCACTACCCCTATTCTCTCTCCCCATTATCCCATTATCCCTGTAACCCCTGCTTTCGTAAATCCGTATTTTTCGTGTATTTTATGTATTTAAAATTTTTGTAAATTATTTTTCCATTTTCAAATTCTTTTGTAATTGTTGTATCTTCTATTAAAATTTATTTTTGATTAATAATTTTATTTTTAACTATTTCCTATGATTTATTTTTTTATATTGTAATAGAAATCTTATTATTGTTATTATTACTTTGATTTCTATTATTATTAATATTAATGTTATTATTAATACTATTATTATTTTTATCATTTTTCTCATTATTATTATTGTTATTAGAATTATTGTTATTATTGTTAGTAATTTTGACTGGTTATTAAAAATCTACTTCTATGTACTAATTGTATTTGTAGTTATTTCAAATAAAGTCTATATTGTAATACAGATTTCATTTTATTATAAACAATATTTTTATTGGTTATTTTATTTTTCTATTGAATTTATAAACCCTATTTTCCCCTATTGGATTTTAAGCCCTAAACCCAAACCCATTTCTTTATTGGATTCCAACACATCTAACCCTATAACCCATTATCTTTTTCCCTAACCCGTTTTAACCCTAATACCCATTTACCCGTTATTAGACCCTACCTGCACCCTATATACTCAGCCGTCACCTAACCCTAATATTTTACCCACCTATTTATACCCCCCCCCACATCTGTTTACCCATACATCTACCACCTACCTCTCGTCTACCCTAGCCGCCTTATACCATACCCTGTGCTCTCTCGCTCTCTCCTGATCATCTCCTCCCTTCCTCCTGTTCTCCAAGCGCCCCCTCGCTAGCCTTGTGCCCTCCCGGTCGCGACCAACCTTCAATAGCCACCGCGACCATACCAGCTCCTCCTGACTGCAGCATCCCCAGCAGTCCCCGGTGCTCCCCTGTGCGTCGTCTCCCTCCGTCGATGCGCTGCAGCGCCGCGCACCTCTGCAGCACCAGCACCTGCGCCAGCCTTCACCCCAACTCCCCCTGCAGCCGCCGCGATGCCCACTTGCGTCGCCAATCAGCCGGCGATGCTCCGGTAGTCAGTAACAACCAGCTCGACCTTGGCAGCCTCCCGATCTCTCCTTTCCGACTGCAGCGGTGCTCACCATCGTCCACCTCACCACCACCAGTGCCAGCGAAGCCCCTGGCCTATGCTCCTCCCGACGGCATTCGCTCGCAGCCCTGCCAACAGCCCAGTCGTCGGCTTGTGCCCCTGTGCACCGCTCGCCTACTGTACATCCGAAGTCCCATTGCTGTTTTGATCATCATTGATCATGTTGGATCTTGGCCATCCAATCTTCATCATCTTGATCATCAGGATCCGTGCTTTGGGTTCGTGACTTTGATTGTGATCGTGGTTCGTGATCCGTTCGTTGGATTGTGTTCGTGTTCCGTTCGTAGTTCGTTGCTCGTGTGTTCGTTGGTTCGTGGATTCTGAGTCATTCATTGTGTTCGTGCCACGGGAATCCGTTCCCGTTATTCTTGCTTTTGTGTCGTTCCCGTCATTGTCTCTCAGGCAAGTAACTTGTACTCTTTTCTTTGTGTAATAAAAGTACTAAATACCGCATGTAGTGTAGTTGTGCTCTAGAGACAACTCTTGTGTGAAATCCCTATTGTATATTTTCTCTATTGTGTTGACCTGCCCGTATTTGCCACATGACACAAATGACATAAAATAACCTAGGGATGACCACTTCTTCTTGTATACATGCATGTTGTTCGTATGATATCGTGTGCCTGGTTATGTTTGTTGTAGTATAACTTGTGGTAGACTTGCTAAATACCCTATACCATGTTGCTTGGACATCTAGTATACCCTATTTTACGTTTGGTTATGTTTTGGATGAGTTTCATATGAACTAGTTGATTTTGTTCATGAAGGATATTTTCTGTTTTCCCGGTTTCCCATTTTTTATCAGTATTTTAGACCCTATTAAGGTCAGTATATGAAAATATTTTGTGAATATGAATTATAGAAAATTCTGTCTTCTTTCTAGATTTTCTGACGGATCTCAGTTTCGATTTATGAGTTTCGAGTTATGACTATTTTACTACAGATGTGTTTAAAATTCCAGATCCAGTTTTATATGAATTCCTTATAGTAATCTATTTTATATTTATGTTAAAGAAAATATTTTGATCCAATATTTTTCTGGTTACAACTAGACTTGATTGGGATTAAGCCCTACTTTTTTATCTATTTAATTGATAACTTTGATAAACCATTTCGTGCTTGCAAGCAACTACTATACTTGTAGAATTTTCTTGTTGTTCTGTAAAGATACATAATTTCGATCGGATTCTACTTGCTGTCTCTAAAAACTTTGTGAATATGAATTATATCCTACTGTATCTATTTTATCACCCTTTTGACGGATCTGAATTTCGATTTATATTTTGTGAGATATTGCTATTTTAGTACGGCAGTGTTTGTGATTCCAGATTTACAAAACTACTGTATCTTGCTGTTTTCTGATTTTACTTGACTATTCTATTTATGTTGGAAAATTATGAAACTTTATTTTCTATTACTAAACATACTAGGGAATACTTCAGATTTTTAGTGGATTTAATTAATGAGTTTTCATGTAGTTTTCCAGTTTATGAATACAAATTTCTGATTTCTGGCTGAACACGTTTTTTGGATACAAACCTGTTTTGAGACTTGCTTTTGTGAAATACCATATGGCTTATATATATTTACTGGATTCAAATGGGAGTCTATTTTCTAAATTTTCTGACGGATCCAGGTTTGCATGTTTGTAACAACGGGAATTACAGGTTTAGTGCAGTACTATCTTGTTGTCCTGAACTAGAATTTTCGTTGTTCTATCCCGTTATGAGTTGTCTTTCACCTGTACATGTTTATCTGTCAACCTGAACCTGTTATTTGTTTATGCCATATTATTCTTGCCATGTTTTGTGACATATACATGCCTGTTTTATAATTATAACAAATAACCAAGCCGGGGTTAAGGGAAAGATCTAGTAGTGGACAATATAGGAGCCTGTACTCGGAAGGGAACTCTTGTTTTCCGTATGAAAAGTTTACCGACCAAGTTACCGATCAAGTGTTACCGATCAAGTTTACCGATCAAGTTTACCGACCAAGTTAATTTTCTGTTACCGACCAAGTTACCGATCAAGTTTACCGACCAAGTTTTGTGATCCTGTGAATACCCGAGTACATGACCTATAGAATCCCCTATGAGATCTAAATGTAACTTGTTTGAATGTAGAAACCATGTGGTAAAAGGATGGACGCATGAAGTGCTACATAGATAGTAATAATACAAGACTTGACTTGACATAACATGACACCTGTTACATGATTTCCTGTACATGCTACTTGACACCTATTACATGTTTACCTGCTTGCATTATACCTGTTATCTGTTACATGTTATATACACTTGTTATTACTTGATTCTGTTCATGATTCGTACTAGTTGTTATAATTTGTTACCATGTCTATTCCATGCTATGTAGTTTATTGTTTCCCATGTACTTGTGCCTGCACTACAAGTGGCCCGTAACTTGCATTAATGGATATTTTGTTTTATTTTTCCTCTTCCTGCAATTTATTAAATTACAAATTTTGGAGATAAGCAGTCCGATGGAGTTGGTGATATGAGATTTTAGATGCTGGAGTTTTTGCCATTATTATTTCCTGTTGCTTATTTGAATAATGAATCTTGTACTTTGTTACTTGGATTATTTTGTATTTGGGCAATGTGACCCAGGATTATTGACTTGTTCAGATCTGGTTTATTTGAGATTATTAAATTTGTTTCAAGTAATTCATGTTGGTATATTGATTCATATATGCATGTGCAGTTGACCTCACTTGCTTCTGAATCTGATTATTCTTGTGAAGTGTTGTAAGATCCTGACAGCTTATGGATGACGAAAATCATTCGCTGGGCTTAGTAACATATCCGTATTCCATACTCTTTTTTGGAAAGTGGGGCGTGATAATCCCAACGTTCACGACCAAGTCAGTTTCTCTCCCAACGTTCTCAGGCCACTTCACTTGTGTGCACATTGCACGTGCTTGTGCACACCACTCTGGTATTCTTATTATTAATTTTTTAGTTTAATTTTACAAATGGGCTCAAAAAATGGGTTTCTTTAAAAAATATTTACTTAATCCCATGTGCTTCAAAATAAAAATTAAAAATAAAATTAATAATAATAATGCAAAGTGTATTACTTTAAAAATGAGAACATGAATAAAAATTTGTCACGTGTGTTACACATGCAAGATGCGAAAAAAATTAAATTATTATCATTATT
This sequence comes from Hemerocallis citrina, assembly GCA_017893485.1. Taxonomy (NCBI): domain Eukaryota; kingdom Viridiplantae; phylum Streptophyta; class Magnoliopsida; order Asparagales; family Asphodelaceae; genus Hemerocallis; species Hemerocallis citrina. The sequence goes on along the minus strand of CM030361.1, from coordinate 221,013,359 downwards.
ATTATTATTATTATTATTATTATTATTATTATTATTATTATTATTGTTATTATTATTATTATTATTATTATTATTATTATTATTATTATATATATGGGATGTTACAAGCCCGTTGCTGATAAGGAGCATGGATTTTAAGGCTGATCTCATTCTGATCCCCAACTCCGACTTTGAAGTTATCCTTGGGATGGATTGGCTTGGAGTTACTCATGCCATGATTGATTGTCGGGAAAAGAAGGTAATATTCAAGCTCCCAGGTCACCATGAGTTCGAGTTTCATGTGGGTGAGACATCACTTGGACATGTCAAGAACTCGATGAACTAGAAGGCCCATGCACTAGAGTTGAGATGCACTGATGGTGTAGTTGCACCAATAGTTGTGCAGAACTTTCTTGATTTCTTTCCAGAAGAATTGCCACGATTGCCGCCAAACTCAGATGTGGAATTCGGTATCGAAGTTCAACTAGGAACGACACCAATCTCGAAGAGCTAGTGCCAGATGGCACCAGTTGAGTTGGCAGAACTAAAGCTGCAAGTCCAATAGCTGTTGGACATGGGTTTTACTAGGCTGAGTGTTTCGCCATGGTCATCCCTGATGTTGTTCTACTAGGAGAAGGATGGTAGTCGCATGTTAAGCATTGACTATCGAGAGCTTAACAATGTCACTGTAAAGAACCGGTACTCGCTACCGAGAATTGACGATCTGTCCGACCCGCTTGGGGGTGCTTCTGTTTTCTTGAAGTTGTTGGATCCTGTAGGCAAGACAACAAACACTAGAGGGGGGGTGAATAGTGTTTAATAAAAACTGCGGAAATTTTTCTCGGTGCAATCGACTTGGTTATGAACCAGTCGACTGATATGACTAAAATAAATTAAAAACAACAACTCTGTGCAGTCGACTGACGAATAAGACAGACGACTGAAGGCACAATGAAACTACAACTACAAACGACACTGACCAGTCGACTGATAGTGCAAGGAGTCGACTGTCCAGAAACTTTTTGCAGAACTTAAATAAACAAAAGTGAATGCAAACACAAGACAATCAATCACAGAGTACACAAGATATATCCTGGTTCAGTCCTCCCGACCTACATCCAGTCCCCAAGCAACCCACTTGAGATTTCCGCTATTCTTGAAAAAGATTACAAGAATACCTTACGGCATTACGACAACAACCTTGTCTAACCCGTAGTCCTTTCTCTCAACCAGAGAAAGCCGACCCACTCTACTACCAAGAGTAAAACAAAACCGACTCTACAACCTAGAGTCAAAAACACTCTCCAACCGAGAGCAAGAGAACAAAGAATACTTTACAGTCAACCTATAGCCTTGTTGGTGTATGTGTTGATGCACGTGGCTAAACGAATAGGTCGACTTCTATACTCAGTCCAGAGCGAATTCGTTGCTATACTGGACTGAGTGTAGAGAACCAGAGAGTATGATCTTGAAAGCTTTATTTCTCAAAAAATCACTTAGAATTTTTCTCACAAAGATGCTCGAATTTTTTTAAAAGGAATTCTGTAGTTCTTTTCAGTGAGATCTGAACTCTACTTAAAGAGTTTGATCTCCTGAACGTTGGGAGACAGTTACTCAACTGTCAACCAACGGATCTAAGCTTTTGAGTTTGAAAAAATTCGATTTTGAAAAACAGAAAACGGTCAAAAGCTCTCGAACAGTCGACTGGGTTGCCATATGAGTCGACTGATCAGAGTTTGAATAAATTTAAACAGTTTTGTACTATCAGTCGACTGGCAGAAGCTTAAGTCGACTGGTACTCAAAAGTTAAATTTCTTTAAACTGTTTTGACTCTTTTTTGGGGGGGGTTTAAGAGACACACATTATGAAACTTTGAGTGTGTGTGTGTGTGACAAGGCTTTACATCAGACTAAGACTCAACAAAAAGTAAAATACATTTGTTTTTACAAGACACTATAATTTGACACAATTGAGCTAAAGGTCTTGAGTCTTGAGTCTTGTCTTGAGTGAAGTCTTTATCTGTATCCTTTTGAGCTTGTTCATTTGTTCAGCTAGAATAGTCTTTTGTAGTACAACCTGAAATGTTAGCTGTATAACATAGACACATGTTGCATTGTGTTGTGATCATCAAAATCAAGAATCAACATTCTCCCCCTTTTTGATGATCACAACACAATAGCTGATAATAAGAGATAATATACAAGCATAGTTAAGACATGCTCCCCCTTATAAAAACACAAAATGCATTGTAAAAAAAATAATATGTATCAGTCGACTGATCAAAAATGCAGGCGACTGATCAGGAAACCATTCTTAGAAAAATCATAAGCAGAAAATAAGTATAGATGCAGTAGCTAGCAGCAGTCGATTGTATACTGTTGGGCAGTCGACTGACCAGAGATTTCTCTAATACCCAGAAATAGAACAATGAGAGGATATCAAAACATAAATAACACAGACATAAATAACACAGATATAACACTATAACACAGATACAATAACACAGATATTTCTCCCCCTTTATTATCATCAAAAAGCACAAAATAACAAACTTTTGCATTAAAAGGAAACTAAGATAAAATCCGATACATAAATAAGTGCATTTAAGGAAGAAAATTACATAATAGAAAAAAAAAGAAAAAGTCTTCAATCTTCTTCATCGGAGTCTTCATCGTCATCTTGAGAAGGAGGATGAAATTGAGAGTTGAAGAGATGAGTGAGGTTGTCAAGCTTACAATCAATGTGGTCTAGTTTTGAATCTAAGTTATGAAGTTGAGTATCGACAGTGACTGAATGCTTCATTAGATAGGAAACACAGTCATAAAGATACGGGGATCATCATAATTGGCTTGAAGAAGTGGGTCAGAAGAGGTAGAAGGTCTAGAGGGTCTAGAAGTAGAACCTAAAGGAGCTTGAGATATAGGAGGAGACCTAGGGGGTGATTTAGTAGGAGCATCAAGAAGTTTCATACGTGCCAAACTAGCACGATAGAAACACTCATAACGAGTAACAATATTGGTCTCGGAATCGAGATCAATACCAAAAGATATAAAGACTCTAGTAAGAAGACCTCCAAAAGGTAGAAAGTGAGTGTGGTCTTGATTAAGTTTAGAAAAGATAACTTGACCCCAATTAACAGTAATTTTACCAAAAATTGCATACATAGCTTTTTGTAATTCTATAGAATATTGGTCATAACTACCCTTTTTAGGAAGGATGTTGTAGCGCCCCGATTTCCATATACTGGGAAACCGAGACACGAGCCAAGACCTTTCCTTCAATAAGTCACAAAACACAGAAAAAACAGGAAAATTTAAAACTTTTTATTAACTCAATATTACAGGCCGAGTGTTCCCATCAATACACTAGATCACATCAGAGTATACATGAAATAGTTGTTACAGCGGAAATTAAAACTTGACGTTGACTGCTCACTTTCCTTGCCTTGAGTCCTCCTGAATCTCGCACCTGTATTTTTGCGGTCCAGCACCTATGGAAGTGGGGACGTCAGTATTCACTGACGCTTAAAGGCTGATCATATAGCAGCGGATCTCCAAACAATATATATAAACATAGTAAAGTATGTCGGTGTAGTTTAAGTGTTCGTGAGTGCAAGAATCCAACAAATGTCAATCAAACTGGAATGCCAATGCACTGTCCACTAAACTGGAACACTAATACACTGTCAACTGAGTTGGGATACTCGTATTCTAATGCCATGTCAACTAAACCAGGATGCTCATATCCTAATGCCATGTCAACTAAACCAGGATGCTCATACTCTAATGCCATGTCAACTAAACCGGATGCTCCTACTCTAATGCCAGCGAGTCTCCGAAAGCAACATGCAGCCCATACTACATGCGACTCCATCTCAAGCCGTTTCTCCATATATCGGGATTGAACCCGCGTTATGAATTCTAATTGTACACAACCTGTTCCTGACAATACTCCATGACTCTGTGAGGTTGCAGAAGAGGTCAAGTCCCCTTATGCAGACTGCTTATGGTGTCTCCGTTTTCCACTACTACCCGGCATGCCGGACCTCACTCGACCCCAGTATATCGGGCATCGTTCCAAAATCAAACCATAGAGTTTCGCAAGCGCAGGGCAGCGCGAAGCCTACCCTGTGGCACTCTCTGGGGTCTAGCAAACACAGGACTGCACCATGCATCCTGTGGCACCCCAGCCACGGTATTTCAGGAATCAACAGCGCGAGATACGCAACCCGTGTCCTCAACTTGTGAGACGGCACCGTACGTATCCCTTTGACGGGAAGGTACAACCCAGTACACCACCTAAGATCGGCCCTAAAGAAAGGTATGGTCGTACGGTGCACCCTACTACCAACTCCCCTTCTTTCGGGCAAAAGGTTAAGGGATGATTTTATAAGTCACTATCCTAATGAGGTTATTATCTCTATGCAATCTTGCATAGTTTCCAATCATGGTCCAACTCGTGGTCCCTCGACCCAAGACTCTAATAATAATATTCCTCTCACTCATTCCTACCCCTAACTTGGATTCTACCAACACTCTCGGCCCACGGTCAACCTACATTGGTTAAGACCCGTCGACGCCCGAGGTGAGATCTATCCATTTCACCCTAAGGGGGTAGGATGTGGTCTTGATGGTCGATGACCCTTAGGGTACTTGAAGACCCTAAACTAGCTTTTTCTCAAGCTACAACTACTAGCACTTCTCAACCCTTATTGCTATGAATGAAGGGTGCTCATATGCTATGGTTCCATACTAACACTAACTACAACAAGGTAGTTGTTCCTACAATTTCCACATGGCTCTTTCTTATTGCTTATCCTATGGCAATTCGATCATGGTATGCAATTGCAAGCATCAACCTACCACCACTAAAACATGGTATATATGACATAACCATCAACTTATAACACTCTTGATTGTGGATGTGTTTTAGCATGCATTTGTAGCGATCCCAAGCATGGATACATATATAACTAGTATGAACACATAGCATTCTCAAGCATGTATACACATCACTAGTATGAACATACAACATTCTCAAGCATATGTATATACTTCTACATCATCCCTAAAATATGGTAAGTAATTTTACATCAATCCAACAATCATTCTAAGCATATGTATCATTCCTAATATGATAGATATTTTTAGAATAAATCCTACAACATGTAAAGCATGAATATGGCTTCTAAATATTTTTAGAAGTGATCCTACAACAATTGAAGCATAAACATGGCTTCTAAATAATCCTACAACATGTAGAACATAAACATGGCTTCTAATTATTTTTAGAAGTAATCCTACAACAATTGAAGCATAAACATAGCTTCTAAATATTTTTAGGAGTAATCCTACAACATGTAGAACATAAACATGGCTTCTAATTATTTTTAGAAGTAATCCTACAACAATTGAAGCATAAACATAGCTTCTAAATATTTTTAGGAATAATCCTACAACATGTAAAGCATAACCATGGCTTCTAATTATTTTTAGGAATAGTCCTACAACATGTAAAGCATAACCATGGCTTCTAATTATTTTTAGGAATAGTCCTACAACATGTGTAGCATGAAAATAGCTTCTAAATAATTTTAGGAATAATCCTACAACATGTAAAGCATAACCATGGCTTCTAATTATTTTTAGGAATAGTCCTACAACATGTGTAGCATGAAAATAGCTTCTAAATAATTTTAGGAATAATCCTACAACATGTAAAGCATAACCATGGCTTCTAATTATTTTTAGGAATAGTCCTACAACATGTGTAGCATGAAAATAGCTTCTAAATAATTTTAGGAATAATCCTACAACATGTAAAGCATAACCATGGCTTCTAATTATTTTTAGGAATAGTCCTACAACATGTGTAGCATGAAAATAGCTTCTAAATAATTTTAGGAATAATCCTACAACATGTAGAACATAAACATGGCTTCTAATTATTTTTAGAAGTAATCCTACAACAATTGAAGCATAAACATAGCTTCTAAATATTTTTAGGACTAATCCTACAACATGTAGAACATAAACATGGCTTCTAATTATTTTAGAAGTAATCCTACAACAATTGAAGCATACATCTACTATTACTACTTTTAATGAAACACACATCTACTATTGCTACTTAGTAGAAGCATACATGTCTACTACTACTATATCTTTATTAGAAACATGCATATCTACTACTACTACTATAAGTATCAACTAAAATTTATCATAAACATCTACAATTAAATTACTACAAAAGAGATCTTTATTAACTAGTGGGCATAAAAGAGATCCTTTTTACAACTAACTAGTGATTTAAATAAAAGAGAAGATCTTTTTATTAGTTACAACTAGTGGTTAAATAAAAGAGAAGATCTTTTTATTAGCTACAACTAGTGGTTAAATAAAAAGAGAAGATCTTTTTTATTAGTTATTCTACAACTAGTGATTTAGTTAGTTTCTTTCTTTTTCATACTTTAAGATTAAAACTAAATAATAATACAACAAATAAGAACACTTTATTTTAGGTTTAATCTACATATGTTCTCAAAGTTCAATCATAGGTCCTACAACCTTACATGGTTGTAACAATAATCATATGCCTTATGTATGTTTCATAATCAAGTCCTACAACCTTACATGGTTGTATTTACAAACTTATATGCATGTGTTAATTTAGTCCAAGTAGTTTACTTTTTTTTTATCACACAACAACAAACAAAAGAACCATTTTTAGATGATTCATACAACATAATAACCATACCAAAAAGGAAAGGTAAACAAGAGGGTAAGAAGAAGAAGAACATCAAAAATCATCATTCAATAGACAAACAAACAACAAACAAACATACAAACCATATGAGAACCCCCCACCTTGTTTCTTTCTTGATGGGAGACTAGAATACTTTCCTTCTTTCTCCTAGGACTTCTAGCAACCCTACAAATAAAACTCTCAAGTTAGAACACTCATTCTTTTCCTTACTCTTTTTTTTTTCTTTGATGTTTCTAAAGTAAGATGATGGAGAATGAAGGGGGTATTTATAGGAGGGAAGGAGGGTGGAGATTCAAATTGTGCACTCACACAATTGCACAAAGCCCCCCCCATAATTTGGGGGCCGGCCATGACTAGGAGGAGGGGGAGAGTGGGGGAGGTGTTATGTGGGGGGAAGGTTAATGTGGGGGAATAATTTTCTAGAAGAAATCCTAATCTTTCATGCCTTGTAACCCTAGGTTTAACTAACAATTAATTCCTAATTAGAAGATAACTCAATTGTGAAAAGAAAAAATATAAAAATAAACAAGTAGTCGGATGTTAATAAAATAATATTATTAATAGTCGATCGGGATATTACAATACTCCCTCCTTAGAATAGTTCTGTCCTCAGAACTGCACTAAGTGGGGCGAGGAGAAACAACGATACTCAAAACAACTCGGGGAAAGAGAGCTTCATCTGACTTTCTGTCTCCCAAGTGGCTTCTCCCACGAGTTGGTTCCTCCAGAGAACCTTGACCATTGGAATAATCTTGTTTCTTAGTACTTTATCCTGACGATCGATGATCTTCACCGGCCGCTCCTTATATGTAAGGTCCACTTGTAGATCTTCAGGGACATCTGGCAGCTGGTGATTTGGATCTGGTATATATTTCTTCAGCATTGAAACGTGGAATACATCATGTACCTGGGACAATTCGGCTGGTAGCTCTAGTTTGTAGGCCGTCTTCCCGATCCTTTTCAAAATTTGGTAGGGTCCAATATATCGTGGTGCTAGCTTGCCGCCTCTTCCGAATCTGACCACTCCCCTTGTAGGTGAGATTTTCAGGAATACTGAATCACCTTCCTCGAATTCTAGGTCTCGCCGGCGGTTGTCAGCATAGCTCTTCTGTCTTGTTTGTGCTGCTCGCATCCTTTCCCTGATTAGTTCGATCTTTTCGGACGTTTGTTGCACTATTTCAGGTCCGAACATTTGTCTTTCACCTACTTCAAACCAGCACACTGGGGTCCTGCATCTCCTTCCATATAATGCTTCATATGGAGCCATCCCAATACTTGCTTGGTAGCTGTTATTATACGCAAACTCTACCAATGCTAAGTGTCGTTCCCAACTTCCCCCGAAGTCCATTATGCACGCTCTCAGCATGTCCTCGAGAATTCTGTTAACTCTCTCTGTCTGCCCATCCGTTTGTGGGTGAAAAGCTGTGCTAAAATCTAGTCTTGTTCCCAAGGCCTCTTGCAGACTTTGCCAAAATCGGGACGTAAACCTGGCATCCCGGTCGGAAACGATTGACACTGGCACCCCATGTAGCTTCACAACGCTTTCTATGTAGACTTCGGCCAGCTTTTCTACCGACCAAGTTGTCTTTACTGGGAGAAAATGTGCGGATTTTGTCAAGCGGTCCACTATTACCCAAATCGAGTCGTTCCCTTTTGAACTTCTGGGTAGTCCCGTGATGAAGTCCATGCTGATGTTCTCCCATTTCCATTCTGGAATGGGTAGGGGCTGTAGCAAACCTCCTGGTCTCTGGTTCTCCGCCTTGACTTTCTGACATGTAAGGCATTTGGCCACAAATTCTGCCACATCTCGTTTCATTCCAGCCCACCAAAAGTGTTGTTTTATATCCTTATACATCTTTGTGCTTCCTGGGTGGACTGTGAGTAAGGTGGAGTGTGCTTCCTTCATGATTTCTTCTCGTAACTCGTCGATTTTTGGCACACACAACCTGCTCCCAAGCCAAAGCGTCCCTTCCTTTATACTGAACTCTGGGGTTTTTCCTTCGTTGACTAGTAATTTTTGTGCTTCAATCTCTGCATCACCCCATTGAGCCTTCTTGACTCGGTCATTCAGACTCGGATGTAGCTCTAGATTGGCCAAAATGGCACTTAAATCTTCAACCACTAGTTCAATGCCGGCTTGTCTGATCTCATCTTGTAGCTCTCGTCTCATTACAGTGAGCATGGCTACAATTCGTTTTCTGCTGAGCGCGTCGGCTACGACATTGGCTTTTCCTGGGTGATATAGAATTTCCGGTCTTATGTCTTCCAGAACCTCCAACCATCGCCTTTGCCTGAGATTCAAGTCCTTTTGTTGGTAGATATACTTCAGGCTTTTATGGTCGGTAAACATTTCCACCTTCGATCCATAGACATAGTGCCGCCACAACTTCAGAGCAAAAATTATTGCAGCTAATTCCAAGTCATGTGTCGGGTAATTTTTCTCGTGCGGTCGAAGTTGCCTTGATCCGTATGCTATGACTCTCCCTTCTTGCATCAGAACACAGCCGAACCCCAAAAGCGAAGCATCACTGAAGATTACGTATCCCTTGTCTGGTTGAGGCAGAACCAAAACTGGTGCAGTAATTAGTCTATTCTTCAGCTCTTGGAAACTATCTTCACACTTCTCAGTCCAATCAAAACTTACGTTCTTCTTGGTCAGGGCAGTGAGTGGTACGGCAATTCTGGCATAGTTCTGGATGAACTTCCTGTAGTACCCTGTCATGCCTAAGAAGCTTCTGACCTCCTTCACAGTTCTTGGCTGAGGCCAATCCCTTACTGCCTCTATCTTCTGCGGGTCTGTAGCTACTCCCTCCTTAGAAAGGACATGACCCAAGAATGCCACTTCTGACTTCCAAAATTCACATTTCGTCAGCTTGGCGTATAGCTGGTGCTCTCGTAGCTTGGCCAATACTGCAGTTAGGTGCTCAGCATGGTCCTCTTCTGTTTTTGAATATACCAAGATGTCGTCTAGGAAGACAACTACGAAGGAGTCGATGAATGGTCGCAAGATGCGGTTCATCATGTCCATGAAGATTGCTGGAGCGTTTGTCACCCCGAATGGCATTACTAAAAATTCGTAGTGACCGTGCCGAGTCCGGAACGCAGTCTTGGGTATATCTTCTTCTCTGACCCGAACTTGATGGTAGCCTGAGCGCAGGTCAATCTTCGAGAATACAGCCGCTCCCTGAAGCTGATCAAACAGGTCGTCGATCCTGGGAATGGGGTACTGATTTCGAATCGTCACTTTGTTCAATTCCCGATAATCGATGCACATTCTTGAGGTTCCATCCTTCTTCTTCACTAGTAGCACAGGTGCTCCCCAGGGTGAAGCACTTGGCCTGATGAATCCTCTTTGTAGCAGCTCTTCAATTTGCTCCTTTACTTCCTTCTGCTCTACTGGTGCCATCCGATAGGGTGTCTTTGACACTGGTGCGCTGCCCGGCTGGATAGTAATGCTGAATTCCACATCCCTGTGTGGTGGGAGTCCAGGTAATTCTTCCAAAAATACGCGGGGAAATTTTCGTACGATTGGTATCGCCTTGACTTCACTTGGCACTGGTATCTTAGTCGTAGCTGCGAGAATTTCCTCGTTCTGTTTCTTCCTTCCTTGGAACACAAGCTCCCGTCCTCCGGATGGGGTAATGGTGACCCTCTTCTCCTTGCAATCGATGCTAGCATTATGCTTGGACATCCAGTCCATCCCGATAATCACGTCCGTCCCTACAAAGCCCAACTCTAGCAAGTCTATACTCAGGGTCTCTCTGTCGATCCTGAGATTGCATCCCTGGTAGCATGAACTTGCGGGGAGAGTTGCTCCGGACGGGGTACCTACTAGCAAAACTGATTCCGGAATTGCCTCCTGGGTGCGTTTCAACTTCTTAGAGAATGCTCCAGACACAAAGGAATGAGATGACCCACTATCAAATAAAACAGTTGCCTGGATTTCATTTATATTAATCCAACCTGTTTACAAAAGTGGTTACATCAATACTAACTTATGCCAAAATATTCAAAATACTACAAAAGCTTAGTCATACTCCTTCACCTACCGGTGATAACTCCCTCGTTTTCATTGGCGTCTTCTTCTGTGAGCGCAAATACTTTCCCCTGGCGGTTTATCCCCTTCTTGTTTGCCCTGGGAGCCGGCCCTCCATAGCCCCTTTGAAGTTGGGGACAGTTTGGCCGGATATGACCGACCTCCCCGCAATTGTAACAGGAGCGGGCACCATTCAGAGGGTTCCCATTCTTGGGGCATTGGCTCTTGAAATGCCCTGGTTCGCCACATGTGAAACATCTCCCTGGCTTGATGTTGCTGGTGTTGCTAACCCTCTTCTGAAATTTTTGGTTCCCACCCTGGCTTCGGAATCCTGACGCTGGTGCAGGCCTTTTTCCCTTGTTCCACCCTCCAGTGTTTCCTTGCAGTTCTGGCCCCTTATTCATGTCCAATTCCGTCGTAGCTGCTCGACGGACTAGCTTCTCGAACCTCCGGATGCAAAGCGGTATCATCTTGGTCCTAAGTGCGGGCCTGAGCCCCTGCTCAAACCTCTTGGTCTTTTTGACTTCATCTTGTACCATTTCCGGAGCATAGCGGGAAAGCTGGGTGAACTTGGTCTCATATTCTCGGACCGTCATGCTTCCCTGCTTCAGGTTGTGGAACTCCATGGCTTTTTCCTCCTGCACGTCTAGTGGGAAATAGTGTTGTCTGAATTCTGCCAGAAAATCCTCCCAGGTAATGGGCCCTTCGCCCATGCCTCTCTTTACTGATTGCCACCAGACTCCGGCATCTTTTTCTAGCAAAACGCTGGCTAACCTGACCTTGCTATCCTCTGGCGTCAGCATCACCTCAAACACTGTCTCGACTTGACGAATCCAGTCGTCAGCCGCTGTCGGGTCTGCCTTGCCTTCAAAAACAGGCGGCCTCATCCTTCGGAATGATTCGACCATTTTGACAGGGTCGGTAGCTGCTACTCCCCGATTACCTCCGGGTGCTCCTGGATGTTGCACATTGTTTCGGCTCGCTTCTGCGAGGTCACCCAAGGCCTGGTACATACGAGCAAATTCCGTCTCCAAATCAAGGCCTGTGCCATTGCCTCCACTGCCCTCGCCTTCCAGATTGTCGGTCCTACCACTCCTGGTCCTGCGTGACATCTGGTAGAAGAGAGTAACGGAATACACAGGGCACCATATTTGTTATAAAACAGTAATAATAACATCCATCCAATTTAACATGCACATAAGATTTGCAGAAATCATAGAGCTAACTTCATTATATCATTTCCCCAGGTCTTACATAGTCATTACCTTCCTTACATTTATATCTCACAGTAGGAAGCAAAATATCCAAAACAACAAAATAGCCTAGGGCACCTAACTACCTAATCAGTACTACTAGAGGTCCCGTCCCCTTCACCAGGTGGTGCCAACAGTGCGAGTAGCTGTGAAACCTGTGCCTGCAGCTCCGCGCATCTGCGCTCCAAGCGCGCAAATTGCACACGGTGGGTGTGCTTCAGGATTACTAGCTTGCGGTCTGCCCTTGCCCTTGCCCTCCTCAACTCAGCTATTTCCTTCTCATTGTTGAGGACTGCAAACTCACAGGAGTCCATCCTGTTTTCCAGGCAGACATGGCACCATCCCCATGTTTCCAGATCCTGAAAGACCTGGTCGAAAGCTTGCTGTATTGGGTTAGGTGGGGGAGGTGGTGGCGGTGGTGGTGCTGGGTTCTGGCCATTGGCAGGGGCACCCCCCGCTGCGGCAGCTGCGGCGCCTCCATTGGCCAATCCTACTCCAGTCGGTGACTCGTCCCCATCTGTGAGGGGTTCCAAGTCCGAGCCCACCTCAATTGCAACTCCGTGTATCACTCCATTCCCTGGGGGAACTGCTCCGTTTGACATCCTGTATGGAGTGGATACGGAAATTAGCATAGATATAGAACATCATAATACATAAGTTGAAGGAACAACAATATGAATTATAATTGTTCACAACTAGCTAAAAGGAAGCCTAACCCCTACAAGGTACCTAAGTGTATTTTCCTTCTATGTTTGGACTATAAATTGAAGTCGGCTCTGATACCACTCTGTAGCGCCCCGATTTCCATATACTGGGAAACCGAGACACGAGCCAAGACCTTTCCTTCAATAAGTCACAAAACACAGAAAAAACAGGAAAATTTAAAACTTTTTATTAACTCAATATTACAGGCCGAGTGTTCCCATCAATACACTAGATCACATCAGAGTATACATGAAATAGTTGTTACAGCGGAAATTAAAACTTGACGTTGACTGCTCACTTTCCTTGCCTTGAGTCCTCCTGAATCTCGCACCTGTATTTTTGCGGTCCAGCACCTATGGAAGTGGGGACGTCAGTATTCACTGACGCTTAAAGGCTGATCATATAGCAGCGGATCTCCAAACAATATATATAAACATAGTAAAGTATGTCGGTGTAGTTTAAGTGTTCGTGAGTGCAAGAATCCAACAAATGTCAATCAAACTGGAATGCCAATGCACTGTCCACTAAACTGGAACACTAATACACTGTCAACTGAGTTGGGATACTCGTATTCTAATGCCATGTCAACTAAACCAGGATGCTCATATCCTAATGCCATGTCAACTAAACCAGGATGCTCATACTCTAATGCCATGTCAACTAAACCGGATGCTCCTACTCTAATGCCAGCGAGTCTCCGAAAGCAACATGCAGCCCATACTACATGCGACTCCATCTCAAGCCGTTTCTCCATATATCGGGATTGAACCCGCGTTATGAATTCTAATTGTACACAACCTGTTCCTGACAATACTCCATGACTCTGTGAGGTTGCAGAAGAGGTCAAGTCCCCTTATGCAGACTGCTTATGGTGTCTCCGTTTTCCACTACTACCCGGCATGCCGGACCTCACTCGACCCCAGTATATCGGGCATCGTTCCAAAATCAAACCATAGAGTTTCGCAAGCGCAGGGCAGCGCGAAGCCTACCCTGTGGCACTCTCTGGGGTCTAGCAAACGCAGGACTGCACCATGCATCCTGTGGCACCCCAGCCACGGTATTTCAGGAATCAACAGCGCGAGATACGCAACCCGTGTCCTCAACTTGTGAGACGGCACCGTACGTATCCCTTTGACGGGAAGGTACAACCCAGTACACCACCTAAGATCGGCCCTAAAGAAAGGTATGGTCGTACGGTGCACCCTACTACCAACTCCCCTTCTTTCGGGCAAAAGGTTAAGGGATGATTTTATAAGTCACTATCCTAATGAGGTTATTATCTCTATGCAATCTTGCATAGTTTCCAATCATGGTCCAACTCGTGGTCCCTCGACCCAAGACTCTAATAATAATATTCCTCTCACTCATTCCTACCCCTAACTTGGATTCTACCAACACTCTCGGCCCACGGTCAACCTACATTGGTTAAGACCCGTCGACGCCCGAGGTGAGATCTATCCATTTCACCCTAAGGGGGTAGGATGTGGTCTTGATGGTCGATGACCCTTAGGGTACTTGAAGACCCTAAACTAGCTTTTTCTCAAGCTACAACTACTAGCACTTCTCAACCCTTATTGCTATGAATGAAGGGTGCTCATATGCTATGGTTCCATACTAACACTAACTACAACAAGGTAGTTGTTCCTACAATTTCCACATGGCTCTTTCTTATTGCTTATCCTATGGCAATTCGATCATGGTATGCAATTGCAAGCATCAACCTACCACCACTAAAACATGGTATATATGACATAACCATCAACTTATAACACTCTTGATTGTGGATGTGTTTTAGCATGCATTTGTAGCGATCCCAAGCATGGATACATATATAACTAGTATGAACACATAGCATTCTCAAGCATGTATACACATCACTAGTATGAACATACAACATTCTCAAGCATATGTATATACTTCTACATCATCCCTAAAATATGGTAAGTAATTTTACATCAATCCAACAATCATTCTAAGCATATGTATCATTCCTAATATGATAGATATTTTTAGAATAAATCCTACAACATGTAAAGCATGAATATGGCTTCTAAATATTTTTAGAAGTGATCCTACAACAATTGAAGCATAAACATGGCTTCTAAATAATCCTACAACATGTAGAACATAAACATGGCTTCTAATTATTTTTAGAAGTAATCCTACAACAATTGAAGCATAAACATAGCTTCTAAATATTTTTAGGAGTAATCCTACAACATGTAGAACATAAACATGGCTTCTAATTATTTTTAGAAGTAATCCTACAACAATTGAAGCATAAACATAGCTTCTAAATATTTTTAGGAATAATCCTACAACATGTAAAGCATAACCATGGCTTCTAATTATTTTTAGGAATAGTCCTACAACATGTAAAGCATAACCATGGCTTCTAATTATTTTTAGGAATAGTCCTACAACATGTGTAGCATGAAAATAGCTTCTAAATAATTTTAGGAATAATCCTACAACATGTAAAGCATAACCATGGCTTCTAATTATTTTTAGGAATAGTCCTACAACATGTGTAGCATGAAAATAGCTTCTAAATAATTTTAGGAATAATCCTACAACATGTAAAGCATAACCATGGCTTCTAATTATTTTTAGGAATAGTCCTACAACATGTGTAGCATGAAAATAGCTTCTAAATAATTTTAGGAATAATCCTACAACATGTAAAGCATAACCATGGCTTCTAATTATTTTTAGGAATAGTCCTACAACATGTGTAGCATGAAAATAGCTTCTAAATAATTTTAGGAATAATCCTACAACATGTAGAACATAAACATGGCTTCTAATTATTTTTAGAAGTAATCCTACAACAATTGAAGCATAAACATAGCTTCTAAATATTTTTAGGACTAATCCTACAACATGTAGAACATAAACATGGCTTCTAATTATTTTAGAAGTAATCCTACAACAATTGAAGCATACATCTACTATTACTACTTTTAATGAAACACACATCTACTATTGCTACTTAGTAGAAGCATACATGTCTACTACTACTATATCTTTATTAGAAACATGCATATCTACTACTACTACTATAAGTATCAACTAAAATTTATCATAAACATCTACAATTAAATTACTACAAAAGAGATCTTTATTAACTAGTGGGCATAAAAGAGATCCTTTTTACAACTAACTAGTGATTTAAATAAAAGAGAAGATCTTTTTATTAGTTACAACTAGTGGTTAAATAAAAGAGAAGATCTTTTTATTAGCTACAACTAGTGGTTAAATAAAAAGAGAAGATCTTTTTTATTAGTTATTCTACAACTAGTGATTTAGTTAGTTTCTTTCTTTTTCATACTTTAAGATTAAAACTAAATAATAATACAACAAATAAGAACACTTTATTTTAGGTTTAATCTACATATGTTCTCAAAGTTCAATCATAGGTCCTACAACCTTACATGGTTGTAACAATAATCATATGCCTTATGTATGTTTCATAATCAAGTCCTACAACCTTACATGGTTGTATTTACAAACTTATATGCATGTGTTAATTTAGTCCAAGTAGTTTACTTTTTTTTTATCACACAACAACAAACAAAAGAACCATTTTTAGATGATTCATACAACATAATAACCATACCAAAAAGGAAAGGTAAACAAGAGGGTAAGAAGAAGAAGAACATCAAAAATCATCATTCAATAGACAAACAAACAACAAACAAACATACAAACCATATGAGAACCCCCCACCTTGTTTCTTTCTTGATGGGAGACTAGAATACTTTCCTTCTTTCTCCTAGGACTTCTAGCAACCCTACAAATAAAACTCTCAAGTTAGAACACTCATTCTTTTCCTTACTCTTTTTTTTTTCTTTGATGTTTCTAAAGTAAGATGATGGAGAATGAAGGGGGTATTTATAGGAGGGAAGGAGGGTGGAGATTCAAATTGTGCACTCACACAATTGCACAAAGCCCCCCCCATAATTTGGGGGCCGGCCATGACTAGGAGGAGGGGGAGAGTGGGGGAGGTGTTATGTGGGGGGAAGGTTAATGTGGGGGAATAATTTTCTAGAAGAAATCCTAATCTTTCATGCCTTGTAACCCTAGGTTTAACTAACAATTAATTCCTAATTAGAAGATAACTCAATTGTGAAAAGAAAAAATATAAAAATAAACAAGTAGTCGGATGTTAATAAAATAATATTATTAATAGTCGATCGGGATATTACAGATGTTATAGGCTAATATTCTACCTACATGCTTAGCAGTTGGTTTGATATTTTTACTTGTCATTGGAGGGCCATGATTAGGTAAGAAAATTTTAGATAATATAGAAGCATCATCTAAAAGAATTTCATCAAGAGGGAATCCCCCATCATCAATACCCAATATCTGATTAATCCTAGTCGGTGTGAGTGTCATTTTAACATTCTTCACAGACGAACGGATTAAAACATCCCCATCTGGTTTTTGTACAACTCTCATATTTGTGTAAAACAAATAGATGAGTTGGGGATAGTAATTGGGTTGGTTTGATAAAGATAGAAAATCATAAAGACTACTATTTTGGAATAAGGGAATGAGATTGAAACGATCTAGGTCATTGAAATTAACAAATCTTCCAGGGAAGATTGTAATGGTACAAAAAAGACACCATCGATCAATGAGATCGGGACTCAAGAGATATTGAGTGTAGTCTTGGAAAGAAGAACTACCCTCATGAGATCGTTTAGAACTTTTGGGTGCCATGAAAAGAGAGTGGAAAGGATTTTACCTAAGAAAAAGAAAGATTCGACCAGGGGCAAGCACTAGCAGCACTGTGAGAGTAGACCACCTTCTTCTCCACAAGCTAGGGTTTTGAAATTGGGGGTAAAAAACTTGAGATCGGTAAGAGGAGAAAGCGGCTGGTAAAGAGGGTTTTAAATGTGAATAAACGGCTAAGATCAAAGTGAGATGAAATCGACGGTAGAGATTAGAGATAACGGGTGAAAAAGAGGTGAATTCCATCTCAAAAGACGCGATGAATAGTCGTTAAAGACGATTGAGCTCGCGACAGTCGACTGGTAGGGTATATCAGTCGACTGAGTTGAGAAGAAAATAAAAAAATTTAAGTCTACTAATCAGTCGATTGGTATAGGAACCAGGCGACTGGTCTGATAAAAAATTGATATATTTTAAAAACCAGTATAGTCGACTTATTCAAGAGTACAGTCGACTTAACAGAAACAATTTTCAGCAAATATCAATAAAATCACAAATTCCAAGTTCTCTTCTTAAATTAATGAAAGTATCTTCTTTAAGGGGCTTGGTAAATATATCTGCTACTTGTTTATCAGTAGAGATAAAGTCTAAAGATATATCTCCTTTTAAAACATGATCACGTAGAAAATGATGTCGAATATCAATATGTTTCGTACGTGAATGTTGAATCGGATTTTTAGATAAATTAATTGCACTGGTATTATCACACATAATTGAGGGTTTCATCCATAAAATTTGTGCACATGCCAAACTTGCAGTGATATACTCAGTTTCTGTAGTTGATAGGGATACGGAGTTTTGCTTTTTACTGCACCAAGATACTAGGGAGTGTCCCAAAAAGTGACATGTACCACTAGTACTCTTGCGATCAGTTTTGCTTCCAGCAAAATCGGCATCGCTATATGACAAAAGTTGAAAATTATCGGTGCGTGGATAAAATAAACCATATTCAGATGTGCCTTTAATATATCTTAAAATTCGTTTCACTGCTTTTAAATGAGACTCTTTAGGACTAGATTGATATCTAGCACATAAACATACACTGAACATAATATCTGGTCTACTTGCAGTAATATATAAGAGTGAACCAATCATACCTCGATAGAGTTTTTGATCAACACTCTTACCTAATAAATCTTTGTCAAGAGTAGTAGTAGTAGCCATAGGTGTGGATTTACTACCAGTACTATCCATGTTAAAATGTTTGAGTAGTTCCTTTGCATATTTGCCTTGATTGATAAATATGCCATTTGAGGACTGTTTAATTTGAAGTCCAAGGAAATAATTGAGTTCACCCATGTGACTCATCTCAAATTCATTTTTCATGGTATTAGCAAATTCTTGACATAGATTATTATTAGTAGAACCAAAAATTATATCATCAACATATATTTGTATGATTAAGATATCATTCTTAACTCTTTTGATAAACAAAGTAGTGTCTACTTTACCTATTTCAAATCCTGTTTCTAAAAAAAAAGTTTTCAGACGATCATACCAAGCACGAGGTGCTTGTTTAAGACCGTATAAAGCATTTTTCAATTTATAAACATGATCTGGAAATTGTTCATGTTCAAAACCTGGTGGTTGTTTAACATAAACATTTTCCTTAATAAACCCATTAAGAAAAGCACTTTTAACATCCATTTGATAAAGTATAAAATTCATGAAACAAGCAAAAGATAATAAAATATGAATAGATTCTAGTCTAGCAACAGGAGCATATGTTTCATCAAAATCTATACCTTCTTCTTGATTATATCCTTGAGCAACTAATCTAGCCTTGTTCCTTACAACTTGTCCTGATTCATCTAACTTATTTTTGAATACCCATTTGGTACCAATAATAGTCTGATCAGGAGGTCTAGGAACTAAATTCCATACATCATTCCTTATAAATTAGTTTAGTTCATCTTGCATGGCATTCATCCAATATTCATTCTCACAAGCTTCTTGTATATTTTTCGGTTCAAAATCCGACAAGAATGCTGTATGAGAGATCATATTAACATGTGAGCATGTCTGAATACCATGGGAGATGTCACCAATTATTAAGTCATGAGGATGATCTTTAACTTCAACAAATGACTTTGGTAAAGTTGAAGATATCACAATCGGATCAGTCGACTTGACTTGTTCTTCAGTCGACTGCTTTACTTCAGTCGACTGGTAGACCTTATCAGTCGACTTATCAGTCAGATTAGTTTGCTCTAAGAATTTAATCACATTATCTAAAGGTGATAAATCAGTTTCATCATCTTTATTTAAGGTTGATGAAGGTAAAGATTCATCGAATGTAACATGCATTGATTCTTCAATAGTCATTGTAGACTTATTGAAAATTCTATATGCTTTACTCCTATTTGAGTATCCTAAAAAGATACACTCATTAGATCTAGGATCAAATTTGTCTAAATTATCTTTTGTGTTTAGAACAACCAAATGTCTTAAAGTAAGAGACTTTAGGAATTTTATTTAAAAATAACTCATAACAAGTCTTCTTTAGCTTAGGTCTTAGAAGAATTCTATTTAAAACATAACAAGCTGTAGCAACAGCTTCAGCCCAAAAATGCTTTGGTAGATTGCTTTCAACAAGCATAGTACGTGCGCATTCTTGCAAAGTCCTATTTTTCCTTTCAACCACTCCATTTTGTGGTGAAGCTCTAGGAAATGCAAATGAATGGTTATACCATTCTTGTTGCAATATTCTGTAAATGTTTCATTTTCAAATTCTCCACCATGATCACTTCTAATAGTAACTATGGTTAGAGATCTTTGATTTTGAACACGTTTACAGAAATGTGCAAATTCCTCAAAAGCATCATTTTTATGTTTTAAAAAGAATGTCCAAGTGAATCTTGAAAAATCATCTACTAAAACAAGCACATATCTACTTTTATTTAAAGAAGCAACTCTAGTAGGGCCAAATAAATCCATATGAATTAATTCAAGTGGCCTACTAGTAGAAATTACTTCTTTTGTTTTAAAAGTGGATTTGATTTGTTTTCCTAGTTAACATGCATCACATAACTTATCCTTTTTAAAGGATAGTTTTGGCAGTCCTTTAACTAGGTTATATTTAGATAATTTTGAGAGATTTTTCATGTTCACATGTCCAAATCTTCTATGCCATAGCCAAGATTCATTGTTAGAGGCTATTAAACAAAAGTCATTTGAAAGATCAATTGCATTCAAACACAATTCATAAATATTATTTTTACGAAAACCTTGAAAAATAACTTTTTGCATAGTAGAATCATAAATCAAGCATGCATCTTTTTCAAAAACTATTTTATATCCTTTGTCACACAATTGACTAATGCTTAAAAGATTATGCTTTAAACCACTAACCAATAACACATTTTCTATAGTTGGGTTAGAATTTTTACCGACCATGCCAATACCTATGACTTTGCCTTTGTTGTTATCTCCAAAGGTGACGGTTCCTCCATCTATGCTTTGAATGGTTGATAGTAGGTTGGCATGTCCTGTCATGTGTTTTGAACATCCGCTATCTAATATCCAGCGTTCTTTCTTGGGTACCTATAAAAAGTTTAAGGTAAATATGGTACCCTTTTTATTGGGTCCAAAACACATTAGTTTGGGGGAAACCAAACCCATGAAGAGTTTGATCTTCCTCCATAAGCAGGAATATAATAAGTAGAATTACACACATTTAACATATATGAGTTAATATAAGCAATTCTATCATTCTGATTTAGACTGACTGGAACCCATACTAACTTGTTCTGTCCAGTCGACTTAACAGTGTCCTTCAGTCGACTGTTGGTGTACATCAGTCGACTGGCTGATACACTAGGTCGACTTATAAGAGGTTTTGATCTCGTTGAATAAGATCCAACTTCTCTGGACAGACGACTGGTTGTATGGTTCAGTCGACTTAACCAAACGTTAGTCTTGCTTTTATCACTAGAATTAACAACCTTAGGCTTTTCAAAGAAATCATACAACTTGTGTGTAACACTAGAAATAGATGCTGATTTATTTTTACTAGTGTTTACAACAGGAGATTTTTTTACAGAAGATTTTTTAAAACCAAGTCCATATTTTTGACTAGATGTAACTTGATGATGAAGCATATTATTTAAATTCTCTTTGCCTTTGTTAAACTTAGATACGTTCTTTGAAATCTCTTCATAATTCTTTTTGAGAATTTCAAGATCAGTATCTAAACTTGCAATGCGAGAATTTAAGGATTTTACTTCCTTATCAAGGTTAAGATTTTCTTGATTAAGTGTTTGATTCACTTTCTCAAGATTCTTAACTCTAATTTTTTCTTTCTTTAACTCTTGGAATATTTCATTAAAAGCATCAAGAAGATCTTCGGAATCATAATCATTACTTACATGTTCTTGTGCAGCCATGAAACATACATTTGCCACTTCGTTATTTTCATCCGTTTCTTCTTCGGAAGATGAATCACTATCATCCCATGTAACATGATAAGCCTTCTTGTTCTTGGCAAATTTGTTCTTTGAATATTTGTCCTTCTTGAAGTTGGATGATTTTCCCTTGTTCTTTGCATTTTCTAAGGGACAATCCTTCTTCATGTGACCTATTTTATTGCACCTGAAACATGTAGGAGGGTCATTAGAATCTCTAACTTTAGAATTAAACTTACCCTTCTTTAGGAACTTCTTGAATCTTCGAGTGAACATTGCTATTTCTTCTTCATCTTCTTCCTCATCTTCTGAGTCTGTCATGGCTTTAAAAGCCAATGATTTCTTCTTTGCTTGGTGTGATTCTGTATCCTTGTTTCGATCTTCAAGTTGGACCTCATATGCCATGAGATTGCCAACAAGATTCTCGAGAGAAAGTGTTGACAAGTCATTCGCTTCCTCTATTGCTGTGGTTTTCTTCTCCCATTCTGGAGTGAGTGCACGTAGGACTTTTCTAACCATCTCTGCTTGAGTATAAATCTTTCCAAGCGCCACAAGAGAGTTTGTGATGTCTGTAAATCTGGTGATCATCTCGGACACAGTCTCATTGTCCTTCATTCTGAACATCTCAAACCTGTGGACAAGAACAGAAATTTTAGACTCTTTTACTTTATTTGTTCCTTCATGTGTTACCTCGAGTGTATGCCAAATTTGATGTGCGGTTGTAGCATTGGATACACGGTTGAATTCTTCCTTTGTAAGTGTACAAAATAAGGCATTCATTGCTTTGGCATTATTCATAGTCTGATTCTTTTGATCATCATTCCATTGTGCATATGGAATGGTAGGGGCAGTGTATTCCGTCTCTGTCATTTGCCATATCTCGTAGTTGATTGATTGGAGGTAGATTTTCATTCGACACTTC
Source organism: Hemerocallis citrina (assembly GCA_017893485.1). NCBI lineage: Eukaryota > Viridiplantae > Streptophyta > Magnoliopsida > Asparagales > Asphodelaceae > Hemerocallis > Hemerocallis citrina. The sequence continues at coordinate 220,990,556 of CM030361.1, read as the reverse complement.
CAATAATTGTAGTTCGTTCCATCAAATAGTGGTGGCCGTTGTGTAGATTAGCCTTCATGGTACTGATTTGTATTTGAAGTAGTTGCCATAGCCTGTAACCTTGCTTTGATACCAAGTGTTGGATCCTGTTGGCAAGACAACAAACACTAGAGGGGGGGTGAATAGTGTTTAATAAAAACTGCAGAAATTTTTCTCGGTGCAGTCGACTTGGTTATGAACCAGTCGACTGATATGACTAAAATAAATTAAAAACAACAACTCTGTGCAGTCGACTAACGAATAAGACAGACGACTGAAGGCACAATGAAACTACAACTACAAACGACACTGACCAGTCGACTGATAGTGCAAGGAGTCGACTGTCCAGAAACTTTTTGCAGAACTTAAATAAATAAAAGTGAATGCAAACACAAGACAATCAATCACAGAGTACACAAGATATATCCTGGTTCGGTCCTCCGGACCTACATCCAGTCCCCAAGCAACCCACTTGAGATTTCCACTATTCTTGAAAAAGATTACAATAATACCCTACGGCGTTACGACAACAACCTTGTCTAACCCGTAGTCCTTTCTCTCAACCAGAGAAAGCCGACCCACTCTACTACCAAGAGTGAAACAGAACCGACTCTACAACCTAGAGTCAAAAACACTCTCCAACCGAGAGCAAGAGAACAAAGAATACTTTACAGTCAACCTATAGCCTTGTTAGTGTATGTGTTGATGCACGTGGTTAAAAGAATAGGTCGACTTCTATACTCAGTCCAGAGCGAATTCGTTGCTATACTGGACTGAGTGTAGAGAACCAAAGAGTATGATCTTGAAAGCTTTATTTCTCAAAAAATCACTTAGAATTTTTCTCACAAAAATGCTCAGATTTTTTTTAAAAGGAATTCTGTAGTTCTTTTCAGTGAGATCTGAACTCTACTTAAAGAGTTTGATCTCCTGAACGTTGGGAGACAGTTACTCAACTGTCAACCAACGGATCTAAGCTTTTGAGTTTGAAAAAATTCGATTTTGAAAAACAGAAAACGGTCAAAAGCTCTCGAACAGTCGACTGGGTTGCCATATGAGTCGACTGATCAGAGTTTGAATAAATTTAAACAGTTTTGTACTATCAGTCGACTGGCAGAAGCTTAAGTCGACTGGTACTCAAAAGTTAAATTTCTTCAAACTGTTTTGACTCTTTTTTGGGGGGTTTTTAAGAGACACACATTATGAAACTTTGAGTGTGTGTGTGTGTGTGACAAGGCTTTACATCAGACTAAGACTCAACAAAAAGTAAAATACATTTGTTTTTACAAGACACTATAATTTGACACAATTGAGCTAAAGGTCTTGAGTCTTGAGTCTTGTCTTGAGTGAAGTCTTTATCTGTATCCTTTTGAGCTTGTTCATTTGTTCAACTAGAATAGTCTTTTGTAGTACAACCTGAAATGTTAGCTGTATAACATAGACACATGTTGCACTGTGTTGTGATCATCAAAATCAAGAATCAACAGAAGTTGGATCTTCGATTTAGTTATTATCAGGTTAAGGTGAAGATCGAGGATATTCAGAAGATAGCATTCCGCGCGAGATATGGACATTACGAGTTCTTGGTAATGCCCTTTTGATTTACAAGTGCACTAGCCATATTCATGAGTCTGGTGAACAGGGTATTCACACCGTTCTTGAAATTTTTTTGGTGGTGTTCATCAACGATATCCTTGTGTTTTCTTAGAACAGAGAAGACCATGCAAAGCATTTGAGGCTGGTCTTGCAAACTCTCAGGGAGAATCAGCTTTATGGAAAGCTCAGTAAGTGTGAATTTTGGCTCAACTGTGTCACATTTCTGGGCCATATTATCTCCAGTGATGGTGTTTCATTTGGTCCGTCGAAGATTATTTTAGTCAAGGTTTGGATAATACCGAATTCAGCATCAGAAGTGCGTAGTTTTCTTGGGTTGGTGGGGTATTATCGGAAGTTCCTTCAAGATTTCTCAAAGATTGCTGGACCCCTAACCAATTTTACGAGGAAAGAGCAGAAGTTTATTTGGGATGGAGCCTGTGATGAAGCCTTCGTGGAGTTGAGGAATCGGTTAACGTCAGCACCCGTGCTAACTATACCAAACAGTTTAGCAGGTTTTGTGCATTGTGATGCTTTTGGCTGATGTTTGGGCACAGTGCTGATGCAATGAGGTAGAGTTGTCGCTTATGCATCCAGACAGTTAAGGCCTCATGAGAAGAACTATCCTACGCATGATCTTAAACATGCAATCATGATCTTCGCCTTAAAGTTATGGAGGCATTATCTGCTTGGGGATAGGGTTGAGATTTTCGCAGATCAAAAGAGTCTCAAGTATGTGTTCACTCAGAAAGAACTAAACATGAGACAGAGAAGATGGTTGGAACTTATGTCAGATTATGATATCAACTTGCAATATCAACCCAGTAAAGTGAAATTGGTACCCGATGCCTTAAGCAGAAGACCTACTGCTACGTTCCTTACCAAGCAGAAGGAAATGATGGAGGATATGTAGAGGCTGGAATTAGATTGTGATTCTTTCCAGTACAGCACAACCGTGTATGATGTTGCAGTTGTAGTCTTCACTAGTAGACCAGATCGAGGAAGCCCAGGCTAGTGATCAGCACAACATTGTATGATGTTGCAGTTGTAGTCTTGAATAGAATAGATCAAGGAAGCCTAGGCAAGTGATTAGCAGTTGCAGAAATTTCGAAGTGAAGAGAAAGCAGGCCTAAGAACTGACTTGATCATTCATTCAGACGGGTCGCTTTGTTTGGAGCTAGGTTTTTTACCTAGAGGAGAAGTCAGGCAGAAGCTACTTGCACAAGCCCATCGATCATCCCATTCTATTCCTCCTGGAGGAACAAAGATGTACAGTGACCTGAAGCAACATTTTTGGTGGCACGGTATGAAAAGAGCAGTAGCGAGATTTGTGTCTCAGTGTCTTATATGTCAGCAAGTGAAGGCGGAGCATCAAAGGATTGCTGACTCCTTCAACCTCTTCCAATCCCGGAGTAAAAATGTGAGAACATCACTATCGATTTCGTGACGGCACTGCCTAAAAGGACCAAAGGTCACAATGCTATTTGGGTAATAGTAGACCGGTTGGCAACGGGTGCCCATTTCATCCTTTTCCGAGTGGGTCAGTCTATATAGAGCCTGGCCGACAAGTACATTCTGGAAGTTGTGACACTGCATGGAGTTCCTATCAGCATCGTATCGGACAGAGAGACGAGATTCATGTCCCAATTTTAGGAGAGTCTTCAGAGGAGCTTGGGGAGTAAGTTGAGGTACAACACAGCATTTCACCTGTAGACAGTTTGGCAGTTTGAGAGGACGATTCAGACACTGGAGTAAATGTTTTTTTTTATAGGAAAAGGTGGGATAATGCCACCCTATTTCATTAATAAGAGATTAATAAACAACCCCGAAGTTCCGGGATAGTAAAAGTACAGTGCAGGAAATAAAACATACCCCCCAACAAAACCCTGGGGGGTGGGTTACACCATCCATCCTAAAGGCAACCAAAACACAAAAACAAGTACAAGGTCGGATACAAAATAAGTAGTAGTGGGGTGAGAGTCCACTCAACAGTCTATAGTTGGCCCGATCTCTATCTCCTCGTCATCAAAATCATCCACCTGGAATACCCTTGCAATCCTTCCTCTTGCTCCTGAGGCAGCAGCTGTAGCCCAAAAGGAAATTAGATGCATGATATGAGTAAGATTACTAGAAATAGAATTACATGAAGCACGGAAATAAAAATTGTTCCTATCTAGCCATAACACCCATGTGGTTGCCGCAATGGCAATGAACCATGCATCTTTCATATCGTGACGGACTGATGCAAATCTGGGACCAACCCACAATTCCTCATAGTCTCTTGGATAGTCATTTGTTCCTAGTGCTCTCAGCATCTCTATCAGGACGGCCTTGCTTCTGGTGCAGTGAATAAACAGGTGATTTAGACTTTCCACGTGTACGTTGCAGAACCCGCAATTGGTCGCAATGTGGGGTTGCCTCTTGGCAAGGTTCTCTCTAGTGAGAATGGCATTGTTGAGCACAAGCCAGAGGAAGACTCTAATTTTCAAAGGAGTTTTGGTCTTCCAAGTACCGCTGCCCAGCTGGGCCTGCAACTACGGAAGTGAATCCGGTGGTAAAGTGATCTAACCGAGAACCCTCCCTTGTTCTCGAGACCCCACCGCACGTGATCTGGACCTTGGGCACATATCACCCCAGAGCGGATTATGCACATTTGTAATACGTGCAGTTGCTGTAGCAAACTCGGAGAAACAATTCCTTGGAACGGTGGTCTCCAAGTCCCTCTCTTTCATGTGTCCGCCACTGAGATATTCGGTCGACTCGATTTAGTAAACAACTCTGGGAAATCTTCCTTAAGAGAGTGAGGACCGCACCATTTGTCCCACCAGAATCTGGTGGTTCGACCATTGCCGATCACAGAAGAAATTGCTGAGTTGAAGGGTCCGTTGGCTTTAGCAACTCCTTTCCAGAACCGGGAAACTTTGGATCCTACTCGGAAGCCTAGACTTCTAGTCCCTTTCCCTCGAAGGTAAGGTTGGATAAAGTCCTGCCATCCTTCCCCGCAGTGATGGAACACTTTCCACCACAACTTTCCCAGGAGTGCCAGATTCATATCTCTGAGGTCAATGATGCCTAGCCCTCCGTGTCTCTTTTTCATGCATGCGATATTCCATTTAATAAGGTGGTAGCCTCCCTTATTTGAGTCTGCACCTTTCCAGAGGAATCTTTTCCTGATACGATCGATCCTTTGGATCACCCACTTTGGGAGTTCAAAAAGGACATGTAGTAAATGGGCAGATTGGACAACACAGAGTTGATGAGAACCACTCTGCCCCCAAGAAAAAGTGATTTGCCTTTCCATCCGGACAGTCTGTCCTCCACCCTGTCTATAATGGGCAACCAATCAGCCTTCGTGAGCCTCCCTAGACGGAGCAGAAGTCCTAGGTATTTGATAGGGAATTCTTCTATTGCGCAGTTGAGAATGGTGGCATGCTCCCGAATTTCAGCTTCTGAGAGTGAAATAGGAACTAGCGCGCTCTTATGGAAGTTAATTCTCAGGCCTGACCAGGCTTCAAAGCAGTAAAGGACCCCTTTAAAGCAAATTGTTTCCGCTCGAGTCCCATTACCGAAGATAAGGGTGTCGTCCGCATATTGAAGGATCGTGCATCCCTGAATTGTGTTGCTGCTAGCCACTGGCGAAATCCACCCTTTTCTTTGACAACTATCTAGCATTCCTCTGAGCACATCCGCTACAATAGTGAATAGAAGTGGGGATAGTGGATCCCCCTGACGGAGTCCCTTCTTGCACGGAAACGACGGACCAGGTCTCCCATTCACTGAAATTGCCGTTTTGCTAGAATGTAGACATTGTTTAATCCATCTAATCCATTTGTCCCCAAAACCTCTCTCCCTAAGAGCCTCTAGCAAACAATCCTAGTCCACAGAATCGTATGCTTTCTCAAAATCCAGTTTGAGGAGGAAGTTCTTGGAGCTGTTCTTGTGACAGTGGTGAATAACTTGTTCAGCAGTAGCCACGCAGTCTAAGATACATCTGCCCTTATTGAATCCCGTCTGTGTTCTACTGATAAGACTGTCCATGATGCCTCCCAAGCGGATGGCTAGGACCTTAGTGATGATCTTAGCCGAGCAGTTTATCAGGCTAATTGGTCGAAAATCCCCCACGCACTTAGAATCCTCCCGTTTGGGGATCAACACAACTTCTGCAAAGTTGAACATTGCCAGCCTCAGGTTATTGTGAAAAAATTCCAACATTACATCCATAAATTCTCCTTTAATTTCCTCCCAGAACACTTGGAAGAACAACATAGGAAAGCCATCCGGCCCAGGTGACTTGTCAGCTCCCATCTGATCAATGGCCGCTTTGACCTCAGACTCCGTGAATGGTTCCTCCAAGGAGGAAAGGTTATGACCAGGTTCAATCTGATACTCCTGCTAGAAGTGTGCCCCCATTGGCATCCTAAAGTCATTCTTCTTCCCGAATATACCCTTATAGAATGACTAGAAAGTAGTGGAGTTCATCTTTTCATCCTGCGATGTTCTAGAATCTGTCTGAATTGAAAGGATAAGATTTGATCTCCTTCTTGCGCTTGCAACCCGATGAAAGTAGGCCGTATTCGCGTCTCCCTCTTTGAGCCACGAAATCCTAGACCTCTGTTGCCATTTGATCTCTTCTAGCCTATATAGATTGGCAATGTTATTACGAAGTTCTAAGAGCCTGTTTCACTCTTCCTGCGAAAGGACTCTAGTTTCCTCCACCCTCTCAAGCTCATCAATACCCTCCAGATAGGACTCTTTATCGCGCCAGATTGTCGAGAATCTAGATCGATTCCATCTACAGAGCCTCTTTCTCAGTCTTCGAATTTTACCACACCATCGAGATGCCGCGTCCCTGCCGGCCATTGGGAGAGACCAGTTCTCCATAACCATATGATGGAATCCCCGAATTTCCAGCCATGACTTTTCAAATCTGAATTTCCTAGGCTTGCGGGCTCCCCGATTCCCCACATCGAGGAGGATTGGTGTGTGATCTGAGGTTGGCCTGGGGATCGTTCTTGTCGAAGCAAGAGGGAATAAAGCTTCCCAATCCATAGAGACTAGCACCCTGTCCAACTTGGCCATAACCGGATCCGCTTGCAAATTAGACCAAGTAAACAGTCTGTCATTGATTGGGATATCAATCAGTTTAAGTTCCGTGATAACTCTATTGAATTCCTCCTGGTGTCTATCGCTAGCGCCTCTTCCCTTGTGCTCAAAAGCGAATCTAGTTATGTTGAAATCCCCACCCACAATCCAAGGTCCCGACCAGCGTTGACGGATATCGACCAATTCTTGCCAGAAGGCCTCTCTGTCTGTGGCCACGTTCGGCCCGTAGACCACAGTCACCGTCTGCGTCCAATCATCTGAACGTCACTTAAGTCGGGCAGTCAAGGAGAACGTACCACAATGTTCCTCTTCGCAGGACAGAAGATCGGAGTTAAACCCTATAGCAATCCCCCCTGAGGCTCCGATAGAGGGGCGAAGCAACCATTCCTTGATTCTGTTACCACTAACTCTTTTGAGTTTGCGCCCGTGCTGGAGTTTGGTCTCCTGCAGCCCTACTACTTCCGCCTTGGAATTGTTGATGACATCCCGCACCATACCCCTCTTTCCCCTATCCCCCAACCCCCTGACATTCCAAAAACGTGTATTCATTGGGGGGAATTGTAATGGGAGAACGTTGTGGAGGGTGTAGGGCCGGCTACATCCCCGAAATGATAGCCGGTCCCACGCCGACTCCCAAAGCATTATCGTCCGAAGTCCTAACTCTTTGTGTTTCCCAACCCCGAATTTTATTAAGGAGTAAAGCAATACACTCAGTGTCACAAACTTCTAACCCACATGTGATAGCTAGAGATAAAACATCAGAATCTGACATGTAATTTAAAATAGACGCTAGAAAACATGTCGTACCTCCATTGTCGAATTTAGCGGCCTTAGCTGCAGCGGCAACCTCAAGATAGTCATCCAAGGACTCCACATGAGCCCTCTTGGGAGATCGCTGAACCCTGAAACCAACTGCTCTTCGGGACTGTCCCGAGCTAATACCGGGAGCTGATTGTGGAATTGAGGATAGATCATCTCCGGTGAAACCTCCCTCTGAGTGTTAGCAATGAACTCCGTATCCTCTGATTCCTCATCAGAGAAAGAGAACTCAACATCGAGATTAAGCCGTCCTTCTGGGTCCTCATCACTGTCTGTGAGAATGGGTTCATCATTACGATTGAGAATTTTCACCATGGACCCCTCATTGGGCCCATCGCTCGTAGATCCAATAATAATACTAGATTCAACAATTGCGGTCCCCTCTTTGGGCCCACTCGAATCCTTAGAATTACAGGTTCCAGATACAACAAGAGGCAATGTGGACCCCTCTTTGGGCCCACAGTCGCCAATAGCAGGCCCACTCTTAGGCCCACTCGAATAGTACTCAGATACTGAGTTAGAAAAGTGTGCCCCGCAGATAAACACACCGCCTGTCTCTAAAGACGCGTCCCTCGAGTTCCCCACCGAACCGGTACGCCTACCGCACGCGACAGCTGTCAGCTGCTGGTTGGTGGACTGGTCAGTGGGTTCAGAACCCAAAGCGTCGCCTTTAAGAAGCTCGCTCTTCAATTGATGCAACGCTTCGTCTAGGCCAGCTGTCACTGCCCTGTTGGTGGGTGAAACGGCGGGTTTGAGGGAAGCACTGTCAACAAGTGCTGGCATCATTAATCTCTGCTTCGTTAAGCCCAATGAGACCGTTCGTATTTCTTCTTCTTGCTCAGATCTACACACCTGCCCCCCTGCTACACTCTTTTCTCCTTTCTTCAACCCAGTAGCTTTCCCACCAACTTCATCAGAGGTGAGAGCAATCACCGAAGCGCTCTCATCGCTCTGGTTGAAGCTACCAACTACTGCCACTTTCCCTAAAGGGCTCTGCGTCTCGCTTCTCAAAGCAGTTGCTTTCTCTTCACCCCCAGTTTCTCTGCCACTTCTTTCACTTTATCAGAGGCAAACCATCTTTGTGAAACCCATTCTTTGGTCGACATCGGTTTCTCACTTGTTGTTTTTCCAAAAACAGTAGATTCCTCCACCAACTTCTCTCCCAATGCCTGCAAGTTGTGGATGGGTTGGTCGTTGCCATTAATGGTGTGCTTGGACCCTGAAGCTCCCCTCTGAGCGACTGAGCACACCATCTGAGGATGCAACAGAGCCTGACCACCATTCGTAGCAGCGCTTTTGTCAGAAGATGAGTTGGTAATCGCCAATCTTTCCAAATCAGGTCTGTAGGCTTGGATCACCGTTGGATCTGATGTGTTGGGGGCTCTATTGAGTTCCTGACCGTTAGATGCACCGGGATGCTTTTCTCCGTTACCATGCCTGTTCGGAGTTCGAGAGGATCCAACCGTCGCCACCCTGATAATCTCTCGATGAGCTCTTTCAACCTCGTGAGCTCCATCGATAGTGCTGAGCTTCGATGGCAATAACACCTGTTTGTAGCTCCGGCTGTCTCTGATAGAAGTTGTTGACTGAGAGGAGGCGGTCGGCGGTAGTGGATCCATTCTCCGGTCAAGGACAAATCTGACCAAATACGCCGCCTCAAATGAATAGATTTTTGCAAATCGCGTCATGAGAGCAATGTCGATGGACCTGATCAGCACCCTTGCTGAAATCAGGTCGGAGCGGCGTTCCGTTTTCTCATCCAGTTGCTCCACCGACCCAAATTCCGAGACTATTTCTTGAATAGCTTCTCTTCTCCAAAATTGGATTGGTATGTTGTGGATCCAAATCCAAAACAAGCCACCCTGAGGAGGCTCCGCCCCGAAAGTGGGAGACCACTCGCTGAAATCCACCTGAAAATGCCCAAAATCAACCCTCCCCATGCCAACCACCTCCGAAACCTTCTGTGGCTTAGGGAAGGAGATCAAGAATTACTTGTGGCACAACTTCTTGACCACCCATTCACGATCGGCATTACATGGCCACCTGCGACTCAGGGCTTGGAGAAGGTGTGATTCAGATGGGCTTCCCGAGCTGATCCTAGCAATCGCACACCATTGTTTGAGCCAAGCTTCCTCGCTCTTGATCACCGCCAAACTGTTAGCAAGCTTTATCCTTGTGGGGCTCCCCGGTGACTTCCCTCTAAGCACAGGCCGTTCAACATCCAAACTGGAGTTGCCTCCGTTAGTGCACGAGTAAGACATATGTCCCCATTTCAAGCACCTAATGCACCGTACCTCCTTGGTACACTCCGATCGGAAGTGGCCTAGATCCCCACAGTTAAAGCAAGGGACGGGTTTCTTCTTACCCTTTCTGGTACTTTTCTTCTTGCTAGTCTCATTGTTGTCATTAATGGCTCCAAAGTCGGAGTCGCCAGTACCTTGGATAGGATTAGAAGTCGAACTGTTCTTCCTCTTATGCCCTCTGTCCACCACTACCCACTTCTCCGCTTGCTCCCCCTCGCGCGCTCGTTCCACTGCCTCCTGCGGTGCTACGTTTGGAACCCCTCTTTGGTCCCGAACGTAAGCGCCCTTGGGGTGGTCAGGAGGTTGCTCGCCGTGGCTGACTAGGAGGCGTTGAGTGTTTAGGCCGGCGGTAAGGGGGCGTACCGGAGAAGACTGGGCACCTCTCTGTGTCCAAGCATTGAAAGTACTATTGTTGGTGGTGATCCTCCTAGAGGGTACTGTTACATTGCCATTATTTGTTTGTTGTAAAGCTACCCGCCTAGCACCCCTCTGTTCTCTGTCCCTAGTGTCAATGACACTCCGCCGATGGGTGTGCTGGATCGTGGTAGGGGATCGCTGCTGCTCTCTGAAGCGAGTAGGAGGACCCCTACCATGGGCCCTATCCCTCGGTGGTGACTCCCGATGCTGGCGGTGATGAGCGTCGCCTTTCCCCAGGCTTTGGTGTGCACTATGGTGTGCCCGCCTTGGGGAGAGTGCGCGTCTGAGCCTATGGGAGTCTCCATCCAGTTCTGGCATCTCCGACGAAGTATTAACTGTAATGTGGGTTTGTAGAGTCTCCAATCCAACCTGTTGGAGAGGGTTTTGGTTATGGCTTAGTGTGTGTGATGTATTACTGGGACGTCGTGGGGATAGCACTTGGACGTCGGAGGGAGGAGGCAGTGTCGGAGGCAGTGGGGGTGGTGGTGGGCTCGAGTGGGTGCGCGACCCCTCAGTGGGTCCACACCCTCTCATCTCGGTTTCGGAGAGCATGGTGGCTGCAAGTATGAGGGATCGAGGTAGGAGATGAAGTTGGGTGATGTTGAAGGGTTCACGGTTGGAGGTAGGTCGAAAGCAGAGGTGAGAATGGCTGGGAGGGGAGTGGGGATGATGGGAGTGGTTAACGGCCGGGGAAATAGCAAGACAGGGAGGTCGGACAAGCTTCAGGGAAGGGTAGTAGGTGGGAGCTCATTGTTGACACTGGAGTAAATGTTGAGGTCTTTTGTTCTTCAGTTTGGAGATTCTTGGGAAGATCATCTGCACTTGGTCGAGTTATCGTACAACATCAGGTACCTGGTGAGTCTCAAGGCAGCTCCGTACGAGGCGCTCTTTGGTCAGAATTTCCGATCGCTAGTTTGTTTTGACGACATCGACGAGAGAAAACTTTTGGGGCCTAAGTTGATCACAAGGACAGTCGACGCAGTGGCTCGGATCAGGAAGCACTTGCAAGCTGCCCAGGACAGACAGAGGAAGTGGGCTGATTGTCGTCGAAGGCCTTTAGAATTTGTGGCAAGCGATCATGTGTTCCTCAAGGAGTCGCCATGGAGAGGTGTTATCCATTTTGGTGGCAAAGGCAAACTGAGTCCCCAATTCATTTGTCCAATTGATATTGTGGAACGAGTGGGCAAGGTAGCCTACAGGCTCACACTGCCACCAACTTTGTCTAGAGTTCATGATGTATTCCATGTCTCCCAGCTCAGGAAGTACATCAAGGATGACAGTCATGTGATTGACTACTTGGAGTTGTCTGTAAGGCCAGATGTAACATGCGAGGTTCAACCAATCTCTATCTTGGACAGACGTGAGAAAGTCCTGAAGAGTAAGGTCATCAAGCTTGTTTGGGTCTCTTGGAATCCTCACTCGCCTGGTGATTCGACTTGGTAACTTGAGGGAAAATTTCAAAAGAAGTTCCCTCATCTCTTTGAGTAGGTTTTGTTTCTCACGTTACCCTATGACCCACTTGAATTAATTTCAAGGACGAAATAGTTTTTGTAAGGTGGGTAGGATTTGTAACTCCTATTCCCGATTTTTTTTCGGATTTTCTTTTGTAATTCTTTAATCTTCTCATTCTTGTAATCTGATTTATCTAATGGTAAATCACGTTATTCATCTTCAACCCAATTGTATTATTTCAATCAATTTTATTTCCTTAAGTTGAACCCTGAGATTCTTGTGTACTCTATTTTATTTCTTTTTATTATCATTGTGTTTGGGCATTTAATTAACCCACTAATTGATTTATTTTTTTTAGCCCAAGCCCATTTCTTGTTGGACCTAAACCCCCTATATAAAATAATTTATTTCTAACCCTAAAATAATTAACCCTAATCTCCTCCTCAACCCTATCAGCTCCCCCCCTACGTTCTTCTTCATCATCATATCTGAACCCATCCCCGAAGCCCTAACACTCGTCACCCTCCAGTCTCCCAACAACTGCTTACACCTTGCTACCACCGAACACCAAACCCCTATCTGCATTCTGCCATTGCAGCTCCTCCTCTCCACCACTACCGATCGAAGCTCTGCCATCCTCTATCTCCTCCCAGTTGACTACCGCTCCTTTCCCCGAACAAAGGCAGCAACCCGCTGCATCTTATCTCCACCCTTGTAGCATCCCTCCGCTGATCATGCAACCCATCGACAGTCACCCTCTTCCGTGTTCACTGTCACAGTCATTGCAGTGTGTTGCTGCTATCTATTGTGTGGTCGCTGCTGTTCTTGCTGTGTGTCACTAGTTGCACTGCCGTCATCGCTTTCGCTGTCGTGTGTTGTCGTCGCTTTGTCTCCGTTGCCGTCGGGACTCTTATTCCCGTTATTCATTCACATTCAGAACAATCGTCGTCCATAAGGAAAGTTTCTCTTGAACTAGTTTATTATTCTTGTTCAAAAATCATTTGATCTCTGCAAGTAGTTCCCATTTCAATTATTGTATCTTTATTTTGCTTGATACCTCTCAAAGAAACTATTACGGATTCATCAGCGAAACCAAGTAGTAGTCTTCTTTTCGAGCCATTCCCTTGACTCAAAACCAAGCCTTGTTATCCATCATCATATGCATACACTACATGAACATAAACTAGAAGCACGTTAAGTAGAAGAATAATGATTTGAATGCATTTTGGTTGTATACAATGTTATAACTAGATTCATGAATTTAATGCTATGAAAATAATAATTTGTCTTGGTAACATCAGAATTCCACCCTTATGTTGAGTATAACTTCCTATTAATTAGTTGCCATGAATTTAAATGCATGTGTAGATCGTTTGTTGCTAATTAGTAATAATCAACTTGCTGGCCTGCTGTTTATTCCATGTTGTTTCGAGTTTTTGACCCAGTTTCTATTATAATTTAAGTATAACTTTGTAAACAACATTTGTAACCCTCTGAACCTATTTTTCTGAAATTTTTACTGATCTAAATTCCAATCTGTAGACTGCAAATTATCGAATTTTTAGTATTGCTAGGTTTTCAATTTCCAGATTGCTGTCCAAAGACACACCGACATGATTTTCTAATTTAAAAAAGTTGTTAACAGTAGAATTAAATTAAAACATGACATTAACTAGGTTACTAAACATGATGAGGAGTCACCATGAAATTTTTATAAGATTAATTGACGATCTTCCAGACCCGTTATATATATGAGAACATGACCGTAGATTTCTGTCAGTGCACTAGTTCAATGAAGAACAAGAATTTTGACCTAGCTGCATATAATATTATTTAAAACTTATTAAACTTCCTCAGCTAAATCTCAACTATTCTCCATAGTTGATCCATTAACAAAACCAATTTATCCTCAACATGGTCAAGTTGTTTTTATCCAACTCACCAATAGTCCAAAAATCTCATGTCTAATCTAATTAATGCATGGCATCTATCATACTCAATCAAATCAACATTTATCCAACATTTTAAGAAAATATGATCTAGCAGTAGCAGTCGACTGTTTCGACTCACCAGTCGATTGTTCCCCAGGAAAATCTAACATTATTAGTCCACTAACAGTTTATATTAGGTTCTCAACAGATCTAACATCATTCATATGCAGATATCCAGAGTTCTTCTCGGAAATCCAAATTTTCATCCATTTATACTTATACATATTCATCATCCAATCAATCTAAACATTCATATTGTTCTCATATAACGTACACAAATCAAAGAGAAACAAACAAAACAACCCAACAATTATATCTACTCATCTACAACATACACAAACAAAATAAACAAAACACTGTCACTCACCTTAGGAATGAAGAGATCCAACAAGAAAGCCCCTCTTTTGTGAGATCCAAAATCCTCCTCTTCAATCACCAAGAAAATAAAAGATATAATAAAACTTGTGTTGTGCAGCGAATGACGGCTGCACACCCTCTTTTATACAGCCCGGAAATAAGGAATTAGGGTTTTAGAAATACATTTGCAAAATAGTCCTTTTTTCAATTTATTACTTTACATATATAACCTTTCTTAGTTAAAATAAGTTAACTAAATCAAAATCAAATCAAATCTTCTTAATCACTGAGTTGTCCAGCAATCCAGCACAGCCCAGTAAATAAGAAAAATCCGAATTTACAACTCAGGGTGGCAATTTCGCACAAAAGCCCTCCCTTTTGTAATATTTGCAAACATATCATAAAATATTCATAAAAATCCAGAAAAATTAGAAATAATATCTAATAATACATATTATATTTTCCAATCAAATTATTTGACTTTTACTTTCCAGAAAACATTTGCTCAAGATTCTACATAAATTCTATATTTGCAAAACCACCCTTTTTGTTTAAATCTTCACCAAATCGACTTTAAATTTAAATGCTAACCGTGGGAAACCAAAATATCATTAAAAAAAAAATTTCATAGCTGATTTAAGATCTAAATGGCTTTTTACATAAAAGCCCCTCTCTTTCGAGATATTTATAAGAATAGTTTTTCTACTCAGAAAAATCCCAAAATTTAGAATATACTCCATTATAATTAGGAGAATTTATTAAAAATATAAAATTGGTTATTTACACCAAAAATATTTGCACGTGTTTCGCACGTGTAAAAGATAAATCTTTAGAAAATATTTATTAAATCTCCAGAAAATCATTTTAATTCATTTTCAAATCTTTAAAATAATATTTGAAAATACGGGGTTCTACATTCACCAACTTATACTAGGAAGAATCACATCCAATTCCATCATCCTCATATCGTCCAACATTTCCTTAAGCTCGGTAAGGAACATAGCATCAGGTCTTCTGCTCAAGGCTTCAGGTACCAAATTCAATTTACCAAGGTGATACTACAAGTTGATGTCATAATCTACCATCAGTTCCAACCATCCTTCTCTGTCTAATGTTCATTTCTTTCTGAGTGAACACATACTTGAGACTCTTGTGATCTGTGAAAATCTTAACCCTAACCCCAAGCAGATAATGCCTCCTTAACTTCAAGGCGAAGATTACGGTGCAAGTTCAAGATCATGCGTAGAATTTTTCTTCTCATAAGGCCTTTAACTGCCTGGATGCATAAGCGACAACTCTGCCTCATTACATCAGCATTGTGCCCATACATCAGTGATATGGCTAAAAATGGGGGTCAATCGGAACCTTCCAAATCGGGCACGAATCTTGAAGCTCAGGGGTAAAATGGTGATTTCACCCACAAATAGGATCTGAGATGGGTACTGGGTCTCTCCGATAAAGACCCAATAACCCACAAACAGACCCGCTTCAATCGGGCGCGGGTTTCAACCAGCAATAAAGCCCGGTCAGAGGGATGGAATTAGGGTCCCTGATTAGATCCTAATCAACGGCCTTGATTCATGCCTATCCCTCCACTGGGAATTAGGGATTATATTCCTAATCTGTTCACAAGGAGAATATTCCTTATCAGAGCACGGGGATTACATTCCTAATCCGTTCCCTAAGACGCCTATAAATACCCCCCATCCATCTCCATTAAGAGGTAATCAATCTTTCACCAGTTTTTGCGCTCTTTCATAGTCTTCCAGATTACTGACTTGAGCGTCGGAGGGTGCATCGCCGGGAACAACCCCGGTGTCTCGCACTTTTTGCAGGTGCATGGCGGGAACGACGATCAAAGCCCGACGGAACAGGTATACAGGTTTACTATTCAGTTTCCCTAAGAATCCACAAATACTATCTGTTTGCTCCCACACCAAAATTAGCGGCAACAGATTGGCACCGTCTGTGGGAAACTAACGAATAGAAACCTCTTCTCTTCCCGGTATACAGATCTCCTCCAGCCATGCCTCCTAGGAAAGTCAGATCGAGGGGGTCCAACCGAGGGCCCAACCCTGATCAGCAGCAAGAAGTCCTCCCCAATCCTACTCAGCAACAAGGGCAACTCCCCCTACCGCGGAAGACCCGCTCCAGCAAGACCTTCCTCCTCCTAATCAGCCACCCCCGAAGGGTCCTAACCCTCAAAAACAGCCTCTTCACCAAGAACACGTCTCCATCCACAATGCCTCTACGGACTCGATGGCCTCCCATCATCCCCGAGCCTCTGGACGCCATAATACCGTTCCCAACCGCCAGAACGATGACGACCTTCGCCGCCACCTGGACGAGAAGCGGGCCCGAGAGGGAACATCCCGCCAACACCGTCCGGACGAGCGGTACCCTCGCCACCAGGAGTATAGAAGGTCTCCTAACAGAAGAGGTCGGAAAGTATCCCCCGAACACTACCGAAGAAGGCCACACTCCCCCGCGGGTCGGCAACAGCCTAGGAACAATGAGGCACCCATCACACGTGCCGAGTTCCAGCAGTTCCAAGCGACCGTCCTACAAGCTCTCAACCTTCGTCCCAACACCATCGCACCCAAGCCTCCATCTCCACCCCCGGTCCGAAGTCCTCGCCGACGGTCTCCCTCTCCTCTTCCTGCTCCTAGTAACTCCCGGCGTACCCCGAGTCCTCGTCGCTCCCGAAGTTACCATCGCCGTAGCCCTCGCTCTCCCTCATACGAAGATGAGTCTAGGGGCTCGGCTGATTACCATCGGAGGGATGACACCACGTACCGTCGCCTTCATGAAGTAGAGAGGCGCCTGGGCCAGATAGACCGAGAAGAGGAACTCAGGGGGAGGACCCTACGTCCTAGCCGACCCCCTTTCTCCCGAACCATAGTAGATGCACCTGTGCCGTTCGGTTTCAAACCTCCCCAATTTGAGACTTACAACGGGGAAACCGACCCAGTTGATCACATCGAAAGCTTTAAGACTTTGCTGCTCCTCCATCAAGCCTCCGATGCCCTCCTCTGCAAAACCTTCCCTGCGACTCTCAAGGGACCAGCTCGAGAGTGGTATTCTCGCCTTGCCCCCTCCTCAATATTCTCCTTCGAGCAGTTCGAAACCCTCTTCGTCACACATTTCGTAAGCAGCCGCAGAGCCGAGAAAACCAGCATCTCCCTATTGCACCTCCACCAAAAGAAGGGGGAGAAACTGAGAGATTATGTGAAGAGGTTCACAGCTGAAGCCAGGTCCATAGCATCCCTCGACCAGTCGGTCGCTACGGCAGCATTTCAATCTAATATCCTCAATTCCAACCTCCGCTCCTCCCTCGCCAAGAAACCTCCACAGAACTTTTCCGACCTCCTCCTTCGAAGTGAAAAGTATATCCGGGCCGAAGAGGCCGAGCAGCGACCCAACTGGGCGGGGTCTTCCTCCGGGTTTAAGAGAAAGGGAACAGAAGAGGAAGGAGCCAAGAAGCTCCAAAAGGACAATGCTGGCCAGCGCCAAACTCCCCCCAGGTTCGAGAAGTTCACTCCCCTCACCACTGACGTCTCAACCATTTTAATGGAGGTCGAGAAGGAGGGTATCATCCCTCCTGCTCCAAGGATGAACACCCCCGCCAAAAGAAGAGATAAAGAGAAATGGTGCCATTATCACCGGGACCATGGGCCATGACACCAGCGATTGTCGTGCCCTGAAGAACGAGATCGAAGCCCTTATCCAGAGAGGGCAGCTGACTAGGTTCGTAAGAAAGGACCGAGCCGAACTTCCTCCCATGCCTCGGGGGGCTAACAAGCGTCCGGAACGAGAAGAGATGCCAGACTTCGAGGAAGAGCGAGTCCTCCACCTCATTCACGGGGGCCCAATGGGGGGCTCCTCAAACTCCTCTCGGAAGGCATTTATAAGAGAAGTCAACTCGGTCCGAACCACCCCTCCTCCCAAAGGCCTCGGAGTGCCAGTCACGTTCTCCGACGAATATCTTGAAGGAGTTCGTACCCCACATTGTGACGCACTCGTCATTAGCCTTCACATGGCGAATTTCAAAGTGGAAAGGATCTTAGTAGACAACGGCAGCTCCATCAACATCCTCTTCCTCGCCACTTTTAAAGGCCTAAAGCTCTCCAGAGACAGACTCAAGCCCGCCGGCTACACTCTCCATGGGTTCACGGGGGTTCCGGTAACTATTGAAGGGGTAATCACCCTCGATGTAACTGCCGGTCAAACTCCTACCACCCGAACAGAACCAATGGACTTCATGGTGGTGGATGTTCCCGCCGCCTACAACGTCATTTTGGGTCGGCCTGGCCTCGCAGCTCTGGAAGCTGTCCCCTCAGCATACCATCTTAAGATGAAGTTTCCCACCCGGTCCGGGGTCGGGGAAGTAAGGGGCAATCAGGAGACGGCTAGAAAGTGCTACATGACCTCAACCCTTGGACCCGTCCTCTCCTTAGAAACTCTGAAAATTCCTCAAGATACTGCAAGACCGACCTCCGAGCCGGTGGATGAACTGGAGGAGGTGCTCTTCTCTGAACAAGAGCCGACCCGCAAGTTCTTTGTTAGCAAGACCCTCCCGTCCGCCCTATACTCAGACATTGTACAATGAATCCGGAGGAACCAAGACCTCTTCGCTTGGTCAGCCGCATATATGCCCGGTATCTCCGAAAAGCTTCTGGTCCACCGCCTAAGTGTCGATCCGGGGTCCAAACCGGTCCAGCAGAAGAGGCGCAAGTTCGCCCCCGAGCGTCAGCTTGCTATAAAAGAGGAGGTAGACAAGCTCTTGAAGGCCCGGTTCATACAGGAGGTGAATTATCCTGAATGGCTATCGAACGTAGTAATGGTGAAGAAGTCCAATGGGACTTGGAGAATTTGTATTGATTTTACCGACCTCAACAAGGCTTGCCCCAAGGACCCCTTTCCTCTTCCGAGTATTGACACTCTGATTGACGCAACCTCGGGACATGAGCTCCTCAGCTTCATGGATGCCTTCTCAGGTTACAATCAGATAAGAATGTTCACTCCAGATATCCCGAAGACGTCTTTTATGACCGACCAAGGCCTCTATTGCTACAGAGTAATGTCGTTCGATCTGAAGAACGCAGGTGCAACATACCAACGCCTCGTCAACAAGGTCTTCCAGGCTCAGATCTGTCGGAACATGGAGGTGTACGTCGACGATATGCTTGTAAAAAGCATCCGAGGTGTTGATCATGTGGCCGACCTCCAAGAGGCCTTTGACATCCTAAGAAAGCACAATATGAGACTCAACCCGACCAAGTGTGCGTTCGGCGTCTCATCAGGGAAGTTCCTCGGCTTCATGGTTAGCCAACGAGAAATTGAAGCAAATCCGGAGAAGATCAAGGCCATATTGGACATGGCCCCTCCTAGAAATGTTAAAGAAGTTCAGAGATTAACTGGTCGCCTAGCCGCCATAGGGCACTTTCTGTCAAAGTCTGGGGAAAAATGCCTCCACTTCTTCAAAGCCCTCAGGGGGGCTAAAGGATTCGAATGGGGGCAGCAGCAACAGGAGTCCTTCGACCAGCTCAAGGCCTACCTCGTCAACCCCCCTCTCCTCAGCAAGCCGATCCCTGGTGAGCCCCTATACCTCTACCTGGCAGCCTCCGAGCAGACCCTAAGTGCGGTCCTAGTGAGGGAAGAAGATCGGGCCCAGAAGCCCATATACTATGTCAGCAAAGCGCTTCGGGACGCTGAGCTAAGATACCCGAAGATTTAAAAGATGGCTTACGCCCTGGTGATGGCCGCGAGGAAGCTTCGCCCGTACTTCCAGTCCCATTCGGTGGTCGTTCTTACCGACCAGCCTGCTGAAACAGGTTCTTCACAAGCCCGAGACTTCGGGACGCCTTATGAAATGGTCGATCGAACTAAGCCAACATGACATATCATATCAGCCTCGGACCGCGATTAAGGCTCAGGCGCTGGCCGAATTCATAGTTGAGAGTACCATCCCTGAGCCCAGCCAGACAGTGAAGGGACCACCGGTCTGGTCGATTTATGTTGACGAATCCTCTTGCAATGAGGGAAGCGGGGCAGGAGTCATTCTGGCAGGGCCAGACGACTTCATCCTCCAATACTCCCTCCGTATAAATTTCAAAGCCTCGAACAACGAGGCCGAATACGAGGCGCTAATAGCCGGTCTTCGAATGGCCCGAAATGCAGGGGCACAGTGGCTGCAGATCTTCAGCGACTCTCAGTTGGTTGTCAACCAGGTCCTCGGCGAGTATGAAGCCCGCGATGATAGAATGGTTAAATACTTGGCCAAGGTAAAGAGCCTCATGGCGCTGTTTGAAGAGGCCCTCATCCAAAGGATCCCCCGAGAAGAAAATGCTCAGGCTGACGCCCTATCCAAATTAGCCTCCTCATCCCTTCAAGGCTTGGAGCAGACCGTATTGATAGAAGTCCTCCTGAAGCCGAGCATAGAGGACGAAACGCCTGACTCCGTTGAAACATTGCCCGTCCGCCTCGAAGACAACTGGATGAAACCCCTCGTCGAGTTCTTAAGGGACGAACTCCTCCCCGAAGATCCGAGGGAAGCAAGAAGAATCAGGGACCCGAGCCGAGCATTATACATTAATCGAAGGTATCCTATATAAACGCTCCTTCACCCAGGTGGACGGTCGGCCTTACCTGAGGTGTCTTTCCCCCGGGCAAGCCGACTACGCCCTGCAAGAACTCCACGAGGGCATCGGCGGGGCCATTCTGGGTCCAGGGCTCTAGCACGCAAAGTGTTGAACTATGGGTATTACTGGCCCACTCTCCTACGGGACACCGAACGACACGTTCGGCAATGCAGCTCCTGTCAAAAGTATTCTGACATCCGACACCTTCCACAAGCACCACTCACCTCCCTATCAAGTCCGATCCCCTTCACTATGTGAGGGATGGATTTACTAGGGCCGTTTCCACCAGCCCCCGGACAGCTAAAGTTCCTAGTTGTGGCAGTCGACTATTTCTCGAAATCGATAGAGGCCGAGCCCTTGGCTACAATCACCGAGCATAGGGTTGTTCAGTTCTTCTGGAAAAATATGATTTGCCGATTTGGCGTTCCCCGGATCACAGTCACGGATAATGGAACATAGTTCACTGGGACCACCTTCCGAGCCTTATGTGAGGACCTCGCCATACAACACCGGTTCTCCTCTGTCTCCCATCCTCAGTCGAATGGCCAGGCCGAGAATGCCAACTGACAGATGCCTTTCAGGCATCAAGAAGAGGTTAGACAAGTGTTCCAAAGGACTGTGGGTCGATCAGCTCCCAAACGTGCTCTGGAATCACCGCACCACCAAGCGGACCCCAACAGGCGAGAGCCTATTTAATCTCACCTATGGGGCCGAGGCCATCATCCCCCTAGAAGTCGGGATACCCTCTCCTCGTTTGATAGCTTATGAAGAAGAGCAGAACGCTAGAGAACTCAGAGCAAGCCTAGATCTGATAGATGAAATCCGAGAGAGAGCTGCCATACGCCAGTAAGCTTACCGAAGGAGGATCGAGCTAGCATACAACAAAAGGGTCCGCCCAACGAACCTCAAAGAAGGGGACCTGGTCCTTCGAAAATTGGCCATCTCGTTCCCTGGTCAGAAAAACAAATTGGCCCCGAACTGGGAGGGGCCTTACAAGATCTCAAAAGTAATCTGCCCCGGCACATTCCGACTAGAAGATCTCGAAGGAAGGGAGATTCCTAGGGCTTGGAATGTCGACCATCTCTTAAAATACCAAGAGAAAGCGACAACGCCTCTCTAAGTAGTCCGGGATGTCGAGCCATTCTTTTCCTATCACTTGTAGTAGTTTTCTTTTATTTTCATTGTAATAACGGCTAGCAACTTTAGAAGCAGCCGATCATTGGATATTAATAAACAAAGTTTTTCATATTCTCGCTACTACTACATCTCTCTGCTTTTAGCTCTTTAATCTAACAATGGTTCCGGAGTCCAACACTTGGTTCGATTCTACTTTGCAAGTTCGCTCCTAAGCGAGCTAGAAGTAGCTCGCCATTCGGAACTGCTCCCACAGCCGTTGAATGGTTCGGAGTCCAACACTTGGTTCGATTCTACTTCGCAAGTTCACTTCTAAGCGAGCTAGGGGTAGTTCGCCATTTGGAAATGCTCCCACAACCCTTAAACTAATCTAACAATGGTTCCAGAGTCCAACACTTGGCTCGATTCTACTTCACAAGTTCGCTCCTAAGCGAGCTAGAAGTAGCTCGCCATTCGGAACTGCTCCCACAGCCGTTGAATGGTTCGGAGTCCAACACTTGGTTCGATTCTACTTCGCAAGTTCGCTCCTAAGCGAGCTAGAAGTAGCTCGCCATTCGGAACTGCTCCCACAGCCGTTGAATGGTTCGGAGTCCAACACTTGGTTCGATTCTACTTCGCAAGTTCGCTTCTATGCGAGCAAGGGGTAGTTCGCCATTCGAAAATGCTCCCACAACCCTTAAACTAATCTAACAATGGTTCCGGAGTCCAACACTTGGCTCGATTCTACTTCGCAAGTTCGCTCCTAAGCGAGCTAGAAGTAGCTCGCCATTCGGAACTGCTCCCACAGCCGTTGAATGGTTCGGAGTCCAACACTTGGTTCGATTCTACTTCGCAAGTTCGCTTCTAAGTGAGCTAGGGGTAGTCCGCCATTCGGAAATGCTCCCACAACCCTTAAACTAATCTAACGATGGTTCAGGGAGTCCAACGCTTGGCTCGATTCTACTTCCGAGTTCGCTCCTAAGCGAGCTAGAAGTAGCTCACCATTCGGAACTGCTCCCACAGCCATTGAATGGTTCGGAGTCTCACACTTGGTTCGAATCTACTTCGCAAAATCGCTTCTAAGCGAGCTAGGAGTAGCTCGCCATTCAGGGTCGCGATCGTAGCTACCGAACTACTCTAGCAACGATTCGAGGCCCGGCACTTGCGCTTTGACGCAGTTTGAGTGGTAGCCGCCGAACTTACCTCAGAAGACAGGCATGATTGGGCAGTAGACACCACCGGCCGAACATTCCCCTCGCTGATCGACGGACAAGTACGCGGCCGACTTTAGAAGCCTCGGCGCAGCAGACAACAGTCGCGAAAGTAAAAACACACAAGTTCGGCAACAATACTTTTATTGATGAAACAGATGCGGTACAAAGACAAACACAGCAGGATTACAACTCGTCAAAGAAAAAGTTACAATGCCGACTTACTACACTTAGCAAAAAACTAAAAATACACCAAAGCTCGCGGAATCGACGACTTCAGCGCTTTTTTGGAGCCGGAGCATTCCGCTTCAGAGACACTCGGGAGTGACGACGCTTGTCTCCAGAGCGCGACCCCAAGTCGGCGAATTGAGACGTGTCCTCGGCACCACTTCTAGTAGGTACTCCGACGGATGCTCCGCTCGACGAAATTGCAACCTAGCTTTGCGCGTCCCCCGGACTAGGTCGGCCGATCCGCTGACGGGTCGCCATCTCGTAGAAGGTAATGCCACGCTCGCTCTCCGCGCGAGTACACGAGGTGCTTCGAACGTTGATAGGCCCCGAATGCGTCTTAAGACGGGCCACTTCTGCCTCCAGCTCCGAGATCCGATCCCGCAACGAGTCGTCTTTGACATTGACTTCGAAACGTGGGGGTATCGCGGAGTGCGGAACTCCTGATCGGCTGGCAATAAGGTGCCGAAGATGGGCGACCTC
Source organism: Hemerocallis citrina (assembly GCA_017893485.1). NCBI lineage: Eukaryota > Viridiplantae > Streptophyta > Magnoliopsida > Asparagales > Asphodelaceae > Hemerocallis > Hemerocallis citrina. The sequence goes on along the minus strand of CM030361.1, from coordinate 220,966,830 downwards.
GATGCTTTTATCCACAGTCACTCTCTTCAGCGCTTCAACCTTGGCAGTCAGTTGGACCCGTTCAGTTGTCAACTCGGCCACTTCGGCCGTCAGCCCCTTGCCCTCACTCTGAAGCTTCGTCTCTACGGACTGCAGATGCTGTATCTCGGAGAGCAAGTCATCCCTCTCCGCTATTATTTTGGACAAGTTATGACGAATGCACTGAATCCGAATCTCATTACTGAAAGCAGTTGGCGAATATTCACCTTCACCCGCGAGGGTAAGCTCTTCGATCCTGCTTTCCAGACGACGAATCTCGACATCTCGCCGGCCGAGGATGAGCTAGAGATGCTTCCTCTCGCTTTCAGCTCGGCGCAATCCGAGCTCGACCTCGTAGAGTCACTCTCGGCACCTCGCCAGACACAGCCTCGTCGCCCCTAGGCCGACCTCGGCTCGAGCTTCTTCATCGAGCGCGAAGGCTCGACGTCTTGGGCGATCACCATCAGCTGCAAAGAGATCGAAGTAATCAGCAAAAAGATAGAACATTGCCGGAGCGCCACACTTGGCCAGAAGAGAAACAAGAAAAATCAGAAAAGAAACAAGAAACTCTCGAGGACAGAAGAGAATGTTCGGCGAAAAAGGGGGGCGAAAGACAAAAATTAGAACACCAACACTTGCAAAAATTTTTCTTTTCATTCATTTCAAAAAGTAGCGGTGGCCAGTCCGCTATTAGGCGTTACAATGATTGAAAAGAAAAACAAAAAAAACAAACAAAAAAAGAAAACGAGGAGCGGAGTCAAGGCTCGACCTCTTTCCCCGAGCGATGAGGTGGGGTAGGGGTTGACTTCGCCGAAGGAGACGCCACCGACAGCGGAGGGACCGCAGTGCTAGGGGCCTCGCCAGTGTCCCCGGCCCCGGCATCAACTTCGTCGTCCCCGTCATCCTCCTCCCCCTCGGATTCAGGGTCGAAACCCTCGACATGGCCAGGGGAACAGTCTCCACCCCGAGACGTCCACGTCGGGGTACTCCTTCAACACCCGTTCGAGGGCTGCGGCGAAGGCCTTCGCCATATTTTGGGCGAGGAACCCCTGGGCCTTCTCCAGGGTCGCATCCTCCGCCGCCTTCACAGCAGCCGCCTGCGCCGCCTCGGCCTCGACCAACTGCTTGGCCGACCCCTCCTGCTGCAAAAGGAGCTCGCCCTCCAGCCTCTTCACCTCGGCCTCGAGATGCTGGATCCTCGCCGACCTGCCCTCATGCTCGACTCGGAGCTTGTCGAGCTCGTTCGACATCCGAGCTTTCTCGTTCCGAGCTTGGTCGGACTCCTGCTTCAGCTCCTTCTCCAGAGCTGTCAGCCTCTCGGTGAGGTGGCCGAAGTGGACGATGATTTACAGCAAAAAAGAACTAAAAGAGTTAGAAAAATTTTTGTGATGCAAGAAGTGCAACAAACAAAGGAAACGCGGAGCTTACCGACACCGCCGAACGAGCGATCTCGATCACGTCGTCGCCCTCTCTCCCCGCCTCCATGGCGGCCCGGTCCTTCGGGGTGGCGAGGTGCTTGACGGCCTGCATGCTCGCCAGCGAGTTCCCGAGGAACCCATCATGCCTCCGGACTTGCCAGTCCGGGATGTGAATCCGCTTGTGCTCCTCCGTCAGGAGCTCCTCGCCTGCCACAGTTAGCGGCGGCGTCAGCATGGCGAGGGCAGCAGCAATGGGGAACTCGCCCACAGATGCTGGGGCCGGAGTCCCTGCCACAGTGACGGCCGGACTGTCAAGGACCTCCACCTCCTCAACAGAGGCCCCAATCCTCGGCGCCTTCGAGGTCGAGGGCAGCTTCGATGTGACCCTCTTGCGCTTCTTTTGCGCCTTGCTGGCGAGCCCTGCCCTGAGCGCCAATACTGCATCGTAGTCCATGGATTCTGCATCAAAAGCGAAAATTGGTTAGCACATAAAAAACAACAAGGAAGAAGGTATGGGGAAAAAGAACTTGACGAGAGCCGCGTACTAGGGTCTACGCGGCAGAGGCCTCCCTTGTAGAGGACGTCCTCCGTCAGCTCCCTCCAATCGTACTTCGGCCGATCAAGGAGAATCCGAACCGCCTCTTCTTCTTCCACTGAGAGCTTCGGCATCGCCTTCGCCCTCTTCGGTACCCCTTCTACCCAGTTAGAAGGATCAGCCATGCCTCTCGACTCCGCACAACCAACCACTTCTCTCGCCAGTTCTTAATGGAGTCGGGGCATATGACAAGCCTGCCGCCGTGCCTCGGAGTCAAGTAATACCGGTACTCCGACTTATTCCCCTGGTGGAGTCGGTATAGCGTCCGAAGCACGTTCAGCTGCGGCTCGATCCCTGCGGCCTGGCAGTGGAGAACGAAACCGTTTATCACTCGCCATGCGTTCGGCATGAGTTGGATGGGGCTGACCCCGAACCAACTCACCACGGTAACGGCGAATGCATGGAGAGGTAGCCGAGCACCGGCGATAAAGGCATCGACCGGCCAGCAACACATCGTCACTGGTAGCGGCGAGTTGGCCCGTAACTCCGGGGCCCGGCAACATAATTTCGTACTCCTCCGGGATGAAAAAAGAATCCCGGATCACTGCCAGATCCCCCTCGCGCAGGATCGACGCCGCATCGTCTGCCTCCGTCGTCTCCCTCGCGGCATTCTCCTCGAAGGACCTCCCCCTCCCATGAACGATTCGCTCGGCCTGATCCTCCGGGAGCTGCCTAACTCTGTGGAGCCCCGTCAACGGCCCTGGCAGTTGTCCGAACTCTCCCATTCTCTTCGGATCCACAACGATCGAATCCTTCTCGAACACCTTCTTGCCTTTGGTCGGGGTCGGAGTCAAATCCTCGACGTCTTCAAGGGAGGGCTCGGACCAAGAGATTTCTTCGGAGACAGAAGCTACAGACATAATTGATGATAAATTACCTTAAGAAAGATAGCCGCCGGAAAACTTTGCCTGAACCAAACGCCTGACACCGGAAAAACTCACCTGAGCACAAGAAACCATCTGAGCAAAAGAGAGGAGAAATGAGAAATGAGAGAGGGGGGTGAGGATTTATAGAGAGGGGTGCTCCAAACGAGGTTAATGGGCTCGTACGACCGGCCCATTTACACGAAACGACGGAGCAACCCCAATCGTCGCCTCGCTAACCACGCCAAATCATGAGTCGAATTTAATGCGCGCCTCATGTGACAGAAGCCCAGAGGTCACTGCAATTAATAAACAGTCCCATCTGTCAGAGTTGTCAGAGCTGTCAGAGCTGTCAGAAGTTCAGAAGGCGCACAGTAGATACAAACTCCTATGTCGAGACGAAAAGCGACAAGTTTAGGAGCTCGGCACCAGCCGCCTGAGCGTTCGTGACACCGACCTCGTTACGGGGAAAAAATCACGCTCGGTACCCACTGCCGAGCGTTCGTGGAACCGACCTCGTTACGGGAGAAAAATCAAGTTCGGCACCTACTGCCGAGCGTTCGTGACACCGACCTCGTTACGGGGAAAAAATCAAGTTCGGCACCCAACGCCGAGCGTTCATGACACCAACCTCGTTACGGGGAAAAAGTCAAGTTCGGCACCCAACGCCGAGCGTTCGTGACACCGACCTCGTTACGGGGAAAAATTCAAGTTCGGCACCCACTGCCGAGCGTTCATGGAACCGACCTCGTTACGGGGAAAAAGTCAAGTTCGGCACCCAACGCCGAGCGTTCGTGACACCGACCTCGTTACGGGGAAAAAGTCAAGTTCGGCACCCAACGCCGAGCGTTCGTGACACCGACCTCGTTACGGGGAAAAAAGTCAAGTTCGGCACCCAACGCCGAGCGTTCGTGACACCGACCTCGTTACGAGGAAAAAGTCAAGTTCAGCACCCAACGCCGAGCGTTCGTGACACCGACCTCGTTACGGGGAAAGATTCAAGTTCGGCACCCACTGCCGAGCGTTCGTGACACCGACCTCGTTACGGGGAAAAAGTCAAGTTCGGCACCCAACGCCGAGCGTTCGTGACACAGACCTCGTTACGGGGAAAAAGTCAAGTTCGGCACCCAACGCCGAGCGTTCGTGACACAGACCTCGTTACGAGGAAAAAGTCATGTTCGGCACCCAACGCCGAGCGTTCGTGACACCGACCTCGTTACGGGGAAAAATTCAAGTTCGGCACCCACTGCCGAGCGTTCGTGGAACCGACCTCGTTACGGGAGAAAAATCAAGTTCGGCACCTACTTCGCGTTCTTGACACCGACCTCGTTACGGGAAAGAATTGGACCTCGCGCTACGCCGGACTCCCTCCTAGCACTCGCAGCTACGCCGAACTCGCTCTCCTCTTCGGAAAAACGTGCCGAACCGCATACGGACCTCGGCCCCCTAGCCAGCGAGCTCTAGAGGTAGTCAGAAGCGTGGTACAAATGTAAACACCCCTCAACGAAGGATAATGGCTGAACCATGGCGCCAAAAACAATTAAAAAATTCGAAAAGGTAAAGAAGAATCCCTGGGGAGCAATTATAAAACGGGAGAGTACCTTCTCACCCCCAAACAAACAATTGTTGCCCGAAAACAATCTTCCAAGAGTTCAGGAGCGACTCAGAGTTCAATCCACTTGAAAAATCACCAAACTACCACCTTCGAAATTCAAAACCTTCCAGGTAGGCTCCGATACAACTCCATTAGCCATTAAAACAGTTAAAACTACTCCTCAAAGGCCGATCAATCTCCGCCTTTAGGAGTGGGGGGCTCGTGATATGGCTAAAAATGGGGGTCAATCGGAACCTTCCAAATCAGGCACGAATCTTGAAGCCCAGGGGTAAAATGGTGATTTCACCCACAAATAGGATCTGAGATGGGTACTGGGTCTCTCCGATAAAGACCCAATAACCCACAAACAGACCCGCTTCAATCGGGCGCGGGTTTCAACCAGCAATAAAGCCCGGTCAGAGGGATGGAATTAGGGTCCCTGATTAGATCCTAATCAACGGCCTTGATTCATGCCTATCCCTCCACTGGGAATTAGGGATTATATTCCTAATCTGTTCATAGGGAGAATATTCCTTATCAGATTACGGGGATTACATTCCTAATCCGTTCCCTAAGACGCCTATAAATACCTCCCATTCATCTCCATTAAGAGGTAATCAATCTTTCACCAGTTTTTGCGCTCTTTCATAGTCATCCAGATTACTGACTTGAGCGTCGGAGGGTGCGTCGCCGGGAACAACCCCGGTGTCTCGCACTTTTTGCAAGGTGCACGGCGGGAACGACGATCAAAGCCCGACGGAACAGGTATACAGGTTTACTATTCAGTTTCCCTAAGAATCCACAAATACTATCTGTTTGCCCCCACACCAAAATTAGCGGCAACAATCAGCTAGAAGCATCACAATGAATCTCAAAACCGTTTGAACTGTCTGGTATAGTCAGCACGGGTGCTGACGTCAACCGGTTCTTCAACTCCATGAAGGCTTCATCACAAGCTCCATCTCAAACTAACTTCTCCTCTTTGCTCGTCAAATTGGCTAGGGGTCCAACAATCTTCGAGAAATCCTGAACGAACTTCCGATAAGACCCTGCCAACCCAAGAAAACTTCGCAATTCTAATGCTGACTTCGGTACTGGCCAAACCTTGACTGCAGTAATCATCGATGAATCAACTAAAACACCATCGCCGGAGATAATATGGCCCAGAAATGTGACACGGTCGAGCCAAAATTCACACATACTGAGCTTCCCATAAAGTTGATTCTCCCCGAGAGTCTGCAAGACCACCCTCAAATGCTCTGCATGGTCTTACTTGTTCTGAGAGTACACCAGGATATCGTCGATGAACACCACCACAAATTTGTCCAAGAACGGTGAGAATACATCAGACTCATGAATACGGCTGGTGCATTAGTAACCCTAAAAGGCATTACCAAGAACTCGTACTGTCCATATCTCGTGTAGAATGCCATCTTCTGAATATCCTCGGTCTTCACCTTAACCTGATGATAACCAGAATGGAGAACCAACTTCAAGGTAACTGAAGCACCCCCAAGCTGGTCGAACAGATCGTCAATCCTCGACAGCAGGTACCGGTTCTTTACAGTGACACTGTTCAGCTCTCGATAATTAATGCAGATCTAGGACTACCATCCTTCTCCTTGACGAACAACACCAGGGTTCCCCAAGGAAAAACACTTGGCCTGATAAAACCCCTGTCCAACAGTTCTTGGACTTGCACCTTAAGTTCTGCCAACTTAACTGGTGCCATCCGGTATGGGCTCTTTGAAATTGGTGTTGTTTCTTGTTGAACTTCAATACTGAATTTCACATCTCGGTCTGGCTGCAATCCAGGAAATTCTTATGGAAAGACATCAAGAAATTACCGCAAACCATGGGTGCAACTACACCAGCAGTGCACCTTGACTCTAGGGCACGAGCCTTCTGGTCCATCGAGTTCTTGACACGTCCAAGCAATGTCTCACCCGCATGAAACTTGAACTCTTGGTGACCTAGGAGCCTGAATATTATCTTCTTCTCCCGATAATCAATCACGACATGGGTAACTCCCAGCCAATCCATCCTAATGATAACATCAAAGCCAGAGTTGTAGATCACAATGAGATCAGCCTTGAAATCCACGCTCTTTATCAGCAACGGGATTTGCTTGCACACCTTAGAACAGATGTTGATGCCTCCACCTGTTGTGATACTCCAAGTTGCTGGTATGACGACGCCTGCCAAACGGTGTTAATCGACGAAGTAGGAGGAAACAAAAGGAGTGGGTAGCACCAAAATCAAACAGAACATGGGTACGAAAAGATTGAAGTTATGCCTAATAAGGAATCAATGAATGTGATGAATGGAAGGGACAAAAGAAAATAAGAAATGAAGGAAGTAAATATGAAGGAACTAAAGAGTGGATCGAAAAAAAATTAGTACCCAGCTTATAAGTTGGTAATTACATGTTCATGTGATAAATGTGGTGCACACATTATTGAGTTAACCTGGCTAAAGCCTAACCTAGGTAAAGCCCAACATGGTTAGAGTCTAACCTAATTAGGGCCTAACCTGGGCTCTCATACCACTCAAAACCTGTCACGCCTGGTTCCCAAAATATGGAAATACGAGCACGTAACAAAGGCCCAGCGAATGATGTAACATCATCCATACGCTATAACAGATTAACTCAACATTATGCAAAAAAATCACAACCCATGCAAGAATAAATAACTACATAAACAATGAATAAACTTCAATAATGAAATAAATCCATAATATAATATCCAACATCTAGGAGAAAAGTATACTTCGGGTCATAAAACCCCCCGGAATACAAAGTATGATAAAGTAACAATGCGAAAAGGTAAATAACATGAACAAAATAATTATTGTAGTTTTATAATCCAGCTCCATTCCCTAAAAGATTTTCTCACCAAGTCCTTTAGTCAAATTCCCTATTGTACCTGCAAACTCATCAACTAGAGATGTGGCTGGGGGGGGGGAGTATTCGTTACAGCAAGTTAGAAGCAAAGAAGCAAGGAAACATGGTATATCAAAAAATAATGAACTAGAAGAAAAATCAAATGTCAATAACAAAGGTTGATAATACGGTCAAAGGCTATAATCAAAGATGCAATAATCAATACAACAATCCATAATCAAGTTGATAACTCTAATCAGGATAAAAAGATGCAAGTGTCAATCCTAGGTTTATTAATCTATTATTATTCAATCTAATACACGTAATTCTACGTCCCATACCACATGTTCGGTGCATACAAACAGTGATCGTTTAAACTATAGTGGTGAACTCTACAGATCGTGTACTCGGAAAAATAATCAACAATTAATAATCCACAATCCATAACAAAAATCAATCGAACAATAAGGGACCCTTCCCCAAGTACAATTGCCGATTGTTCACTACCAAGTCGACCCTTATTACCCCGGTTTGTTAATATTCTATTATACTCAAATGTGGACATGCAATGGGTATAGAAGTGTCTAGGCAATGTCAAAAGGATGTCAAGGCTAGGCAATGCATGGTATGTCACTAGATGAAAAATCAAACATGCTTATACTTAAAACACAAAACACACATTCTGGATAGCAAGACGTTGTTGTACAAAAACTAGCTTTCCGTTGGTACAGGAAAGCAAATCAGGTTCCTTCAGAGGTTCTAAAAACTAGACTTCCTGCCGGTTTCAACGCATAATCACACGATATATTATAAATATAATAGCAATGTGTAAAGACTCATTCTTTACTAGTTTCATGTTCAGAGAGCATATTAGGGTCGAATTCTCATATATAAAAGTTGACTGTAATTTGATTTAAAAATCTTATAAACATAATTTTATTCCTAACAGTGTTCAGTAACAACACGATCAATCTCATGTTTAAATTTTAAATTTAATATATTGTTTCAATTAGTTAAGCATGGTAATGTATTTTCAAACTGCATTCTGAATTTAGACTTTACAGCACAAGAATCTTAATATCCTGCAATCTTTAGGTCAGATTGTAAAATCTTCAGATAATCTGGATTTCAGACACACAAGGCTACAAGTCCTATTCAATAAGTTTTAAATAATATAACATGCAGCTAGGTCAAAAATCTGGTTCTTTACTAAACTAGTGCTCTGACAGAAACCTAGGGTCATGTTCTCATATATATAACAGGTCTGGAAAAACATCAATTAATCTTATAAAAATTTTAGGGTGACTCATAATCATGTTTAGTAACAACCTAGTTAATTTCATGTTTTATTTCTAATGTTAACAATTTGTTTTAATTAGAAAATTATATCGGTGTGTCTCTTGACAGCAATCTGGAAATTAAAAACCTAGCAGTACTAAAAATATAATAACATGCAATCCATAGATCGGAACTTAGGTCCGTAAAAAGTTTTGGAAAATAGATTCAAAGGGATACAAATATCGTTTATAAAGTTCTTCTTAATTAAAACAGCTACTGAGTCAAAAACTCAAAACAACATGGAATAAACACCAAGTCAGCAAGTTGATTATTACTAATTAGTAACAAACGATATACACATGCATATAAATTCATGGAAACTAAGTAACATGAAATTACTCAACATTGTGGTGGAATTCTACTGTTACCATGACAAATTATTATTTTCATAGCATTAAATTCATGAATATAGTTATAACATCATATACAACTGAAATGCATTCAAATCATCATTCTTCTACTTGACGTGATTCTAGTTTACGTTTGTGTAGTGTATGAATATGATAATGGATAACAAGGCTTGGGTTTGAGTCAAGGGAATAGCACACGAACAAGACTACCACTTGGTTTCTCCGAAGTATCCGTAATAATTTCTTTGAGAGGTATCAAGAAAAATAAAGATACGATCATTGAAATGGGAACTACTTGAAGAGATCAAATGATTCTTGAACAAGAATAATAAATTAGTTCAAGGGAAACTTGCATTATGGAAACGATTGTTCTGAATATAAATGAATAACGGAAATAAGAGTCCCAACGACAATAGAGACAAAGCGACAACAACACACGGCAGCGAAAGCGACGACAACAGTGCAACTACCGCCACGCAGAAAGAACAGCAACGGCCATACAAGAGACAGTGGCAACATAAAGAAACGACGACGGCAACGAACGTGGAAGAGGGCAACTGTCGATGGGTTCCGTGATCGGCGGTGGGATGTAGCAAGGGTGGAGATGAGATGCAACGAGTTGTTGGTGCTGTTCGGGGGAAGGAGCGGTTGTAACCCCCATTCCCGTATATACATATTTTCTGAATATTTTTTTTATTTTGATTTTTATAAAATTATTTTGTGCTAAATTCGTTTCAGATTTGTATTAAAGTGTTTTCTAATTGAAATTTTATTCATTTTGAATAATGGTATATTTGAACATTATTTTCTACCCTTAATTGATTGAATATTTATATTATTACTAGTTGAATCATTTTAATAAATTTGTTGAATCATTTTCCTATTTTGTTATATAATCTTGTTATGACTATTATTATTATTCTTATTGTTATTATTATTATCATTATTTTTGTTATCATTTTTATTATTGTTATTGTTATTATTATATTTTTATTGTTATTATTAATGTTAGTATTATTATTAGTAGTATTATTATTTTGTTATTATGGTTATTATTATTGTTATTGTTATCGTTATCATTGTTACTATCTTTTATACTATTATTACTGTTGTTATTATCATTATCAGTATTATTTTCTTGTTAATTGCATTATTGTTATTTTTATTGTTAATACTATAATTATAATTATTTTATTTTATAAATCCTATAATGCTATATTTTCCCCCTATACCTGCTAATTGATTTTTAACCCAAAACCCAAGCCCATTCTCTTATTAGATCCTACCCGAAGTCCAATGTCCTATTAAATCCATATAAATACACTACTAACCGAACCTATACTACCCTAAACCTAGCCGCCTACCCCACCCTCCCTACTGTTCAAACACCCCCCTTGTTCATCCTACTTCATCTCCATCCACTTCATTCGCTCGAGCAACTCACCTCCTCGTTCTCGTCCCTCCACCTCATCGTCAACCTCCATCGCTCCATCTCCTTAAATGCACCCCAGTGCCACCGTAAGCCTCGCCTGCATCACCCCCTCCGTCCTGAGCGCTTCCCGCTTGCTCTCATCATCCAGTCGAGCCCCCTGTGAATCGACACTGACAGCCACCTTCAGTCGAAGCCGAAGTCCCTCATCGCCATTGCGAGCTCCTCGTCTCCATTACTCCATCCTGCACCTCCATCCACCTCCGAGCTCCGAACCCATCAGCCTCGTCCATCTTCTTCCCCTCCCCTGTTTGCGGAAACCCAACTCCTCCATCAACCACCCCTACCTCAACTTCCTCCGCCGTCCCTTCACCTTTTCTTCCACATGGCCTACTTTTATGCTATACGTATTCTCTTAATGTTTGTAGTTTTGTATATGTTATACTGATATTCTCTTTGGTGTGTACAAAATACAGTCTTTACCATAGTGAGTTCCGGGGACAGAACTATTCTAAGGGGGGGAGAGTGTAACACCCCGCAAAATTTAAATGACAATTTTGCCCTCGGGTGTTACACACGTGTATTTTGTACTATTATTGATTATATCCATAACGCATTTTCATATGTATTTTGAATTCCAATTATTTATGCAATCCTGTATTCTTAAAATCACATTTGAGACAACTCAAATGCTAAATTTCAATCTTTGCGTTTTTACGTGCTTTTACGTATTATCGATGCACGTGTCGATTTTGGGTATTCCACCGTTGCGTGCAAAGTTTTCGATGGGTAATTTATTTTTATAAACATGTTTAAATTCGTTTTTTTTGTAAATAGAATTCAATTTTTGTCTATTCTAATTAAAATAAATTTCTACGTGCAATACACGTGTTTTCTGTACGTTTGAGTACATTATCATATATGTATATTAAATATATTCGTATATTGCATTCCGATTAACTATAAATATTTTTCAGGATGATAATGTCAATTTTGTATTTTTGAAATTTTCTGGGCGACGCACGTGTTTCGGTGCATGTGTTTTAAGCGTATTATTTTTTCAAAATAAATTTCATGAAACTGTTTGTGTCTATTTTTATTGTGCATGAAAAGTAAAATTTTTAAGTTAATTTTATATATTTATTACATATATAAATAAGTTGTTTTAAAGAGATTAAATAAATAAATTATTTTACACAAAGCACGTGCACGTGCACACGTGCGATGTGCACACTCATGAGGACCGGGCTGCTTATGAGAAGCGGGAAATCTGAAAGTTTGGATTTGAAAATGGGAGGGAAAGCAAGTTTCAAATCTAAATTATGGGGTTAGTGGTGTTCATGTGTGAGGTGGTTACTATAACTACCTATTAATTAATCTATAAAAATACCCCCTAAGTCTCTCATTCTCTCATCTCTCCTCCTCCCTTTCTCTTGCCATTCCCGAAAGCTCCAAACAAGTCATAAGCCAGCATAGCCTTTGCCCATTTCTCCACCTAAATCACCTAATCCACATGCTTATATACATATACTAATGTATATATATGTACATACATAGTATTTGTATATGAAAGAAGATGGGAGTTTGTTCTTGATGTTGCCATGGAGATACTCACTGTTGTTGCCGAAAGTAGAGAAGGAAGTGGGGACTTGCATTGATGCACGAATTTCGAGGAGGTTGCAATTGGAGTTTTCTTTGGGAGCTTCTAATTCTAGGAGTTCATTTGAGTACAAATGCTTCAACTTTAGGTGGTTGTTTCTTAAATACTTTCTAATTTAAGAATAGAAATTTGCATGATAGATGATATATAATTTATTTGGTTGAAATTGAATTGATTGCATGCAAATTAATGTAGAAATGAATCGTTAAATCTTGATTAGTGTGGTAGATGCAAATTGCTATTCTATTTTCTAAATGATTATGATTGTTAGTTAGGATGCTAGAATTGAAATGATTTATATAAAATTGATGCATGTTGAGACATGATTAGAATAATGCAAATATGTTGTTTGTTGAGAATGTGGCAAAGAAGTGTGATTATAACCTCAAAATATTATTTATACGAGTATAGAGATTCTTGTAAATGTAATTTTGATAAAAGAAAATAGTTTATTTGGAAAATTGATTGAATATGTGTTTTGATGCATTTTAAGGATTTCATTGGAAAAAAAAAGAAACTTGAGATTTTGATAACATATACGATATTGTTTTTAAAAGGAATATATTCTGGAAATAATCTATATTTTATATATGGAAGTACAAATCGATTAAAAAGGTCGGAAAATATATGCAGGCTCCAAATTGTGTGATCGACAGTCGACTGGTTACTTTCCACAGTCGACTGGCAGGTGTAAGAAATTGGTTTTTCGTCGACAGGACAGTCGACTGTCTACTTCACAGTTGACTGCTGTTGGTGTTTGGGTTTTCAAAGTATTCGCAGAACAGTCGACTGATATTGTCACCAGTCGACTGGACCGACTGTGATGTATTGATATTAGCAGAATAGTCGACTGATACCGACTGAGATGTTTTGATGTTCGCTGAACAGTCGACTGATACTGTCACCAGTCGACTGAACCGAACTGTTTATTTTGGTTTTGAGTTTGGATTTGATTTTGACAAATGAAGGTTAAATAAGTTGAATATGAGATTTTATGATTATTAAGATTTGATTGAGTTTTATTGCGAAATGCACACAAGGATCTGAAGGATGAAATTGATAAAGAAATCAAATTAAATCGTTCTCATGTTATGAGATTATAAGAGAAATGTTTTGAGAAAAGAGTTGTGAACAAAAGAAATGGAAATATTACTTGAGATTGATTATGAATCATTGTTGATCTCTAGAAGAGATAGTTGTTGGAATCTAGAGCCTAGGCGAGACCCTAGTGACCGACAGTTTTATTTATGATTTTGAGAGCTAACCGTTGAGGATTGCGCATCTCCTGAGAAGTAGCCAGGTAGGTTGACTGTCTCTGTTGTTTTGATTTAAGTCCGGTAGGGTAAGCTAGCTCTAGGTTGGGATGATTTTCTTTTAAAGCAAATTTTGTAAGGCTGTGATGGAAGTGAGAGAAAAACATAAGTATGAGGGCCATAGGATGGGTGTTGTGAGGGTATGCACAGGCTGTCTTCATGATGCGTCGTGACATGACGTGGATACTACTCCAGAGTACCATCCCGGTAGCAATGCTTGTGGGATGTTTGGTGACTGCAAGAGGATCGTGTGCCATGAAGTGAGGCTGAATTACCACAGGCTGTCTTCACGATGCGTCGTGACATGACGTGGGATTCCCTTCCAGAATTTTCTCTACACGTGCTTGTATTCATAGGACATCTAGGATACTTACCGAAATTACAGATAGATACATAGTGGAGACGTGATGAAAGTAGGAGAAAAACACGAGTATGAGGGTCATCGGATTGGCGGTGTGAGAGTGATCCACAGGCTGCCTGCTTGATGCGTCAAGACATGGCGTAGGGCACTACTCCAGAATTATCGTCCCGATGGCAACAGTTGTGGGGTGTTTGGTGACTGCAAGAGGATCGTGTGCCATGAAGTGAGGCTGAATTACCACAGGCTGTCTTCACGATGCGTCGTGACATGACGTGGGATTCCCCTCCAGAATTTTTTGTACACGAGATTGTACTCATAGATCATCTAAGATACCTACAGTAGTTACAGTAGTAGATTAAGGCATGGCGAGGGATTGAACCCTATAAGATGAAGAACGAATAAGAGGCTTGCCCTCAGGACCTATGTAGTATGGGATGCATAGAATCCGAACAAGTGTGCATTAGTGTCATGTAATATAAATAACTGCATTAAGGACTAAGTGCCCCGCACAACACTACATCAACAGGATAGTCCCTTTGTAGCTTTATTTGTGATCAAGTTTGTGTTTGCTAAAGTATTTAAGAATCGTTATACTGTTCCGGCATAGAGAGGATGGCCGTGTACAATATTTCGTCAGTTGTAAGCAACTGACATGCCCACAGTTTTATATGCAGGAATTGGAGTTACATGAAGATATAAAGATGATTTGATGCTGTTGACTACTTAAATGTTAAATTTGTAGCAATTGTACTTTTATTATTGTTGTATTTTTATTGATTCCGCTGCGAATTGATGTAAAAGACCTTGATGTAATTATTTTCGAAATAAAAGTTTTAAGTTCCTTGTAAAATTGTAAGAATGAAGTGTAAAGATCCTGTGGAAATCTCGAATTCAGCTGTTTTTGGAATTCGGGGTGTTACAGAGTCGTATCAGAGCTACGCTTCTAAGTAGTACAAATTTATAAGGAACGACACCCTAGAAGTAGACATTAGAGTGTGAGTTCAGTTTATAGAGATTTAAATGTAAGTGATTTACATTTGTGTTGCTCTATAGGTTGATGTTTTCTCTTTCCTTTCCCTATTGGATGGCTGGAGTCATGAATGAAAGTTGTTCTGGAATTTGCATTCAACCTCATTCATGATGCTCTCCTCGTATACATTGATTTGAGATTGTGTGCGAGCTCATTTTCTTTGGGTTTCAAAGTGGCGCAGCGGAAGCGTGGTTGATTTGAACCGTCATTCATGATACCTTACACATAGACACACTTTCCCTTCAAATTATTATAAGTAGATTTTCATCATAGTACTTTTCAACATTTAATATTTTCCAAATAAATATTTCCTATACTATTAAATCATATTAATGCCTAGTATTTTGTCGATTTTCATTAGTCTTGATCTTGTTGGACTTATTTTAATTGTCTCTCAGTCTTAAAGTTTTGTCCTTCGTATTTTATGTCACTTTATGTTCATTCGTCTATATCTGCTATTACTTTATATATTCTGCCACTATTATTTTCATTTATTATTACATTTTGAATTTTGCTTATGTGCATTCATTTTACATGATTTGATTTTCTGATACGATATTCTTTCGTTATCTCGTATTGTCTTATATACTTCAATGTATTTTAACAAGATTGAAATATTTTATCCGTATAAATACAACATACTAATTTGATTTATTGTCTGCATTCAATATTATTGTTAGTACATATTTATTTGTTATATTCATTAATTTTGTAATTACGTTTCCTTAATATAATGCATATACTCGCTATTCATACTTTACTTTATCCTCTAATTTTAAATTGTCTTTAGATTCTTGATTACTATATATATTTTCCATTGATTTTATATGTGTCATGTATTTCAAGATACTTACTATACATATAATTTCACCCTCCTAAAATTACTATATTATTATTTTTATGTATAATTGTTTGTAACTATTGCCCTAATTTACTACATTACATCATAAATGTTTTCATTTGTACTTCCAACACGTGCATATATTCTACATTATTTGTTATAAATAATTTTTTCCATTACTACTAATTAGTACCGCCTATGTTTGATATATCCTATACACTTATTTTGACTGTGTAAAATCTTTTTCTGTATCATTGATTTTTAAAACATAACATCATACTTTATTAAATATCCCATATCCAAGTATATATGGAGGATTACATCTTTCCATCTTCCGTTTTGGTGTACTTGATGTCGAGAGGGCAAATCTGCAACTAGACATCATTGGATGCAAACTGCAACTGGAAGTCAGGGAGGCAAAACCTGCAACCGAATGTCCAGAAGGCAAACTGCAACTGGATGTCGGTGAGGCAAAGTTTGCAACCGAATGTCCAGAAGGAAAACTGCAACCGGATATCGTAGAAGTAATTATGCAACTTGAGATCAAGACAGGCAAGTCTGCTGTTGGATACTAGCGAGACAAACCTACACCAGAAGAAAATATTCTACTTAGATAACCCCTACCTTGTTTTTCTATAATATTCACTTACAACTATTCCATTTTTGGTACTAGCTTATACTATTTTATAATATTTTGCAACCTAGCATTATACTGTTTATACTGATTTCATTACTTATCAAACTCGTGTATTTACCGCTTAATCTCAATTACCTTGCCGTCTTCTTCGCAGTACTTTGTATTTTCATGTGAGTAAGTATTTCGTACAACTTTATCGTATTTTGCTATTTTTGGTGGCTACTCACCTAACAGTTTTATCTATTATACTTTTGTTTATAATTCACGATTCACTTCTATATGATTAGTTTTGCATTATTACTTCTTTTACAATCATAATGTATTATTTTGCTCCTACAAATCATTTATGATTTTCATATCATGCTATTTGTTTCATCCCTATAAATTTTTTTTGTCTATGCGAGTATGTGATTTTTGTAAGTTAGTTTTCTCACTCTATTGAATAATTTGAAAGTATTTTGAGGTATGTTCAATTAATGGTATGTATAATAGTTACTTTACAAATTATTTTATGATATTAATTTGCATACAGAATCATTTTATGTTTTCTATACTTTTACGATATTTCCTTCTCATATATTCTCAAATTGTTAAATTGCTAGCTTTGTCGTATAGTATCAATTTGGTTTGCGACTTTCTACCATTTATTTCATTGAATTTTTTTTTTCTATTTATAAAGTACCCATTGACTATGTTTCTCTTTATCACATTGTTTCTTAACTATTTTACAATTAATGACTAAGTTTATTTATAATTTTATCTAATGGTTTACTTGATAGTATTTTGTATGAAAACTCTTTTCAATATATACTATCCCTTATTGTCGCATTTATTTTCTTATGCTACTTTCTAGATTTCCTTGTTCAGTTCTTATAAAATTTTGATATTCATAATTTTCTTAAATAGATTTTTGTCTTATTCCTCCACATGGCCTACTTTTATGCTATACGTATTCTCTTAATGTTTATAGTTTTCTATATGTTATACTGATATTTTCTTTGGTGTGTACAAAATACAGCCTTTACCATAGTGAGTTCCGGGGATGGAACTGTTCTAAGGGGGGGAGAGTGTAACACCCCGCAAAATTTAAATGACAATTTTACCCTCGGGTGTTACGCACGTGCATTTTGTACTATTATTGATTATATCCATAACGCATTTTGATATGTATTTTGAATTCCAATTATTTATGCAATCCTGTATTCTTAAAATCACATTTGAGACAACTCAAATGCTAAATTTCAATCTTTGCGTTTTTACGTGCTTTTACGTATTATCGATGCACGTGTCGATTTTGGGTATTCCACCGTTGCGTGCAAAGTTTTCGATGGGTTTCAATAATTTATTTTTATAAACATGTTTAAATTCGTTTTTTTTGTAAATAGAATTCAATTTTTGTCTATTCTAATTAAAATAAATTTCTACGTGCAATACACGTGTTTTCTATACGTTTGAGTACATTATCATATATGTATATTAAATATATTCTTATATTGTATTCCGATTAACTATAAATATTTTTCAGGATGATAAAGTCAATTTTGCATTTTTGAGATTTTCCGGGCGACGCACGTATTTCGGTGCACGTGTTTTAAGCGTATTATTTTTTCAAAATAAATTTCATGAAACTGTTTGTGTCTATTTTTATTGTGCATGAAAAGTAAAAATTTTAAGTTAATTTTATATATTTATTACATATATAAATAAGTTGTTTTAAAGAGATTAAATAAATAAATTATTTTACACAAAGCACGTGCACGTGCACACGTGCGATGTGCACACTCATGAGGACCGGGCTGCTTATGAGAAGCGGGAAATCTGAAAGTTTGGATTTGAAAATGGGAGGGAAAGCAAGTTTCAAATCTAAATCATGGGGTTAGTGGTGTTCATGTGTGAGGTGGTTACTATAACTACCTATTAATTAATCTATAAAAATACCCCCTAAGTCTCTCATTCTCTCATCTCTCCTTCTCCCTTTCTCTTGCCATTCCCGAAAGCTCCAAACAAGCCATAAGCCAGCATAGCCTTTGTCCATTTCTCCACCTAAATCACCTATTCCATATGCTTATATACATATACTAATGTATATATATGTACATACATAGTATGGGTATATGAAAGAAGATGGGAGTTTGTTCTTGATGTTGCCATGGAGATGCTCACGGTTGTTGCCGAAAGTAGAGAAGGAAGTGGGGACTTGCATTGATGCACGGATTTCGAGGAGGTTGCAATTGGAGTTTTCTTTAGGAGCTTCTAATTCTAGGAGTTCATTTGAGTACAAATGCTTCAACTTTAGGTAGTTGTTTCTTAAATGCTTTCTAATTTAAGAATAGAAATTTGCATGATAGATGATATATAATTTATTTGGTTGAAATTGAATTGATTGCATGCAAATTAATGTAGAAATGAATCGTTAAATCTTGATTGGTGTGGTAGATGCAAATTGCTATTCTATTTTCTAAATGATTATGATTGTTAGTTGAGATGCTAGAATTGAAATGATTTATATAAAATTGATGCTTGTTGAGACATGATTAGAATAATGCAAATATGTTGTTTGTTGAGAATGTGACAAAGAAGTGTGATTATAACCTCAAAATATTATTTATACGAGTATAGAGATTCTTGTAAAAGTAATTTTGATAAAAGAAAATAGTTTATTTGGAAAATTGATTGAATATGTGTTTTGATGCATTTTAAGGATTTCATTGGGAAAAAAAAAAGAAACTTGAGAATTTGATAACATATACGATATTGTTTTTAAAAGGAATATATTCTGGAAATGATCTATATTTTATATATGGAAGTACAAATCAATTAAAAAGGTCGGAAAATATATGCAAGCTCCCAACTGTGTGATCGACAGTCGACAGGTTACTTTCCGCAGTCGACTGGCAAGTGTAAGAAATTGGTTTTTCGTCGGCAGGACAGTCGACTGTCCACTTCACAGTCGACTGCTGTTGGTGTTTGGGTTTTCAAAGTATTCGCGGAACAGTCGACTGATATTGTCACCAGTCGACTGGACCGACTGTGATGTATTGATATTAGCAGAACAGTCGACTGATACCGACTGAGATGTTTTGATGTTCGCTGAACAGTCGACTGAACCGAACTGTTTATTTTGGTTTTGAGTTTGGATTTGATTTTGACAAATGAAGGTTAAATAAGTTGAATATGAGATTTTATGATTATTAAGATTTGATTGAGTTTTATTGCGAAATGCACACAAGGATCTGAAGGATGAAATTGATAAAGAAATCAAATTAAATCGTTCTCATGTTATGAGATTATAAGAGAAATGTTTTGAGAAAAGAGTTGTGAACAAAAGAAATGGAAATATTACTTGAGATTGATTATGAATCATTGTTGATCTCTAGAAGAGATAGTTGTTGGAATCTAGAGCCTAGGCGAGACCCTAGTGACCGACAGTTTTATTTATGATTTT
This sequence comes from Hemerocallis citrina, assembly GCA_017893485.1. Classification (NCBI taxonomy): domain Eukaryota; kingdom Viridiplantae; phylum Streptophyta; class Magnoliopsida; order Asparagales; family Asphodelaceae; genus Hemerocallis; species Hemerocallis citrina. Next base: position 220,947,054 of record CM030361.1, on the reverse strand, counting down.
GAGAGCTAACCGTTGAGGGTTGAGCTTCTCCTGAGAAGTATCCAGGTAGGTTGACTGTCTCTGTTGTTTTGATTTAAGTCCGGTAGGGTAAGCTAGCTCTAGGTTGGGATGATTTTCTTTTAAAGCAAATTTTGTAAGGCTGTGATGGAAGTGAGAGAAAAACATAAGTATGAGGGCCATAGGATGGGTGTTGTGAGGGTATGCACAGTCTGTCTTCATGATGTGTCGTGACATGACGTGGATACTACTCCAGAGTACCATCCCGGTAGCAATGCTTGTGGGATGTTTGGTGACTGCAAGAGGATCGTGTGCCATGAAGTGAGGCTGAATTACCACAGGCTGTCTTGACGATGCGTCGTGACATGACGTAGGATTCCCCTCCAGAATTTTCTGTACACGTGCTTGTATTCATAGGATATCTAAGATACTTACCGAAATTACAGATAGATACATAGTGGAGACGTGATGAAAGTAGGAGAAAAACACGAGTATGAGGATCATCGGATTGGCGGTGTGAAAGTGATCCATAGGTTGCCTGCTTGATGCGTCAAGACATGGCGTGGGCACTACTCCAGAATTATCGTCCCGGTGACAATGCTTGTGGGGTGTTTGGCGACTGCAAGAGGATCGTGTGCCATGAAGTGAGGCTAAATTACCACAGGCTGTCTTCTCGATGCGTCGTGATATGACATGGGATTCCCCTCCAGAATTTTCTGTACACGAGCTTGTACTCATAGATCATCTAAGATACCTACCGTAGTTACAGTAGTAGATTAAGGCAGGCGAAGGATTGATCCCTACAAGATGAAGAACGAATAAGAGGCTTGCCCTCGGACCTATGCAGTATGAGATGCATAGAATCCGAACAAGTGTGCATTAGTGTCATTTAATATAAATAACTGCATTAAGGACTAAGTGCACCGCACAACACTACATCAACAGGATAGTCCCTTTGTAGCTTTATTTGTGATCAAGTTTGTGTTTGCTAAAGTATTTAAGAATCGTTATACTGTTCCGGCATAGAGAGGATGGCCGTGTATAATATTTCGTCAGTTGTAAGAAACTGACGCGCCCACAGTTTTATATGCAGGAATTGGAGTTACATGAAGATATAAAGATGATTTGATGCTGTTGACTACTTAAATGTTAAAGTTGTAGCAATTGTACTTTTATTATTATTGTATTTTTATTGATTCTGCTGCGTATTGATGTAAAAGACATTGATGTAATTATTGTTGAAATAAAAGTTTTAAATTCCCTGTAAAATTGTACAAATGAAGTGTAAAGATCCTGTGGAAATCTCGAATTCAGCTGTTTTTGAAATTCGGGGTGTTACACCAGTGTCATGTGCTCGTATTCTGTATTTTTGGGAAGCGGGGCGTGACAAGAGCATTAATGGCGGAATGCAAACGGGGGTTTGGTGTTCGGTGTTGGCGTGGTGCAGGCAGTTGCAGGGTGACTGGAGGGCGACGAGCGAGTGCTGGGGCTTCGGAGATGGGTTCGGAGATGATGGGGAGGAGGGGTGGCTAATGGGGATTGTAACTCCAGTTTTCATCATTTCCTTTTTTGATTCATTGTAATCTTTTTTTTCTTGTAATTCGAATTATATTCTATCTTTCATTTGTCGTCTCGAATAATTTTGGTTCTAATATTGTTCATGAACTATCATTGATTTCCGTTTAATTATTAGAATCTTATTTGTCCCAATTTGAATTATCTTTTCTCCTTGTGGGACTATTTTCATGATAATCCTAGTCTATTGGAATGATAATTATCTTATTATTTGATCCATGTTTGTCTCCAAGCCCTTGAAATATTTTTCTTTATCCTACTAAATAACACTAAAGCCTAATAGTATTGATCCATATTTAACCTATTAATGTAACACAATAGCCTTCTTATTGGATCCCAAACCCTATAACCCGTTACCTATTTACCCAACATCTCAATTTCCCTATTAATACTAATTATTATCTAACCCTAATCATCATCATTAACCTAAACTAATCCTATTCTACAGTAGCCATCATCATCCCCTACCTCTCTTCCTCCTATGTTTCTTTCAAAACCCACCACCCGATCAAACTCCTACTGCCATTGCCTCCTCACCGCACCCCATCGACCGCGAAGCACCGGAGCGTCCCTACTTGCAAAACCACCACCCGTCGCCCCTTCCCTCTTCGCTCTACGCCAACCTTCGACAACCACCGCTAGCAACCTCCTCGCCATCGAGCATCGCCAGCGACTCCACCTAGTCGTTGTTGCTGCGTCACCTAGTCGTTGCTGCTGCCATCCACCGGCATGGCCGCCCCTTGCTGTTGTGGTTGCTATTGTCTCTCGAGCAGCCAATCATCAACTACCCCTGAACATATTCATCTTTGATCTCTGCCGTTGATTGCTTGATCAACTTGATCATCAATAGTCGATCGTCATCAAAATCTATACCCAATGTGATTATCACATCAAGATTCACTTTGTTCGCGATCCTCGGCATTGCCGCTGGGATTCTCATCTCGTTATTCTATTTTAACATCCATATTCATCAAATCAGGCAAGTCACTTCCCTCTTGAATTGCATATTGTGTCAAATTCAAGGTTTTTATTGAATTTCCATATGTGGATCCTGATTGTTTATCGTAATGTTATATCATTTATCTTCCGTTAAGTATAATGAGGGTTTACACGAGTTAACCCAAGATATTCTTGGCTTCGTGCCATTGTTGACTCTAAAATATTGAATCTTTCATGCATTCACGTAGTATTGATAATATAGGTTATTCTTGCATAACACCGCACAAATAAACTATCGTAGAATTGATTATTAGGTTGTTGTGCTTGAATGATTGATTGATGTCTCGTTGATGTTAAACTAGTGTATGGATGTATTCTTTATTGTTCTTACCATGTTATTTTGTTTACTACACTGAATATACGATTTGTTAACTATTGAGTTGAAGTTCATCACATTAGATCGCCTATATTTCATGAAATATATTGAACCCTGATTTTCACTGTCTGCCTAGAATTTGCGAGACCTTTTTGACCCAGTATTTAACATCCAAAATTATAGCTTTCTCAACAAAAATTGTAGCCCTATGTTTCTAGTTTCTAGAACATTTAAAATATTTGAATTTTGAGTTTTATTGCAAGAGTTATGGTGTTTTTACTACTGCTGTCTTTTTACTTCCAGAATTCTTGATTCATGTATCTCTTCATGTTTAGGTTATTAAGAAGCTAAGCTAATGTTAGAATATAGCCCTAATAAGTTCCAGATTATTAGTTAACATGATTAGCAACTTAATGGATATTTTTGATGAATTTAAAATTGTTTTTTTACTGATTTTACAAATATAACAACTTGATCTTTATTTTCGGTCAGAACGTGTAATCCGTAAAGAACGATGTAATTAACCTATATACTATTATCGGATTTCATATTTTAAATATTCATTGAAACCGGGTAGGAGTCTACTTTCTAGAACTTCTGACGGATCCATTGTTGGATTCCTGTTGCAGCGAAAAACTTGATTTTGGTACAATAACCTACTATTGTCCAGAATAGTGTTTCCATATTTTCTTAATATAATTATATATATATAACGTTATATTGAATGGATTCAAGTGTATAAATTGCATTGCATGATCATAATATACTATTGTCACCATTCCATTTGTCCCATCGTAATTGATCGTCCTATTATTACTTCTATTGATATTTTCGTTATCGGATTTCTCTAAATTGCATAATTTATTGTTTGAATCGATAAATTGTCTAACAAGTAGGGGTTTAAGGGTTTACTTAAGTAGTGGACAATATAGAGACTGTACTCGGGAGAAGGGGCCCGCGTTTCTCCAAAATATTGTGTCGGCTAGTGTTTATCGATTGATTATTAGATTACTGATCACGGTATTCCCAATTCCTCGTGTATCATTTTAGTGTTATCATGTTGACTAGTGTTGATTAATTTTCATGCAACGGAGTTACTATCGTTTTAGTCTTATCGTGCCGAGTACATGAACTATAGAGTCCGCCACTAGAGTCTAAACGACATTGATTGTATGCATTGAACTTGTGGTATGGGGTACAGTAGTAGATGCATTAGTTAGGCAAAAAGATAATAGACTTAGGAATTGACACAATATTGACACCTGCATGTTGAGCATCGTTATTGCAATTGATATCGAACATTGTTATTGATATTGACATCGACCAATGAGTATTGACATCGAATATTGAAATATCGTTTATTGTTATACCCATCACATTGTTACCATTGATTTTGATAATTTCTATCGTCCATTGTTAGTGATTCCTACTTGCCGTCCATGACTTGCCCTAAGGACAAATTTTCTCCTTTTTTTAGATGAGGTATTCACAAGTGATCAAGGAGAGTTACCTGCGGGACTTAGAAAACAGACTTTCTGAGGATTTATTGCTTTCTAGATTGATCGTTATTTTATTGGACTTCTTATATTGAGTTTTATTAAACATTGTATTATGGGCTTTTGACCTAGAGATTGTTATTTTGTTTCCAGATGTTGGATTATCATATTTGGTTATTTCATATTTTATTCCAAGTATTGTTATTCATGTGTTTGTTTTTATTGCATGTGTGGTTGTATCTATCTTGTTATACTGATGAGTTGAACAATAACAGCTTATGGGTGAAGAAAGTCATTCGCTAGGCCAATGTCATGCACTTGTGTTCCCGTATTTTTGGGAAGCAGGGGTGTGACAAGGATTAGGAGGAGAATGGGGTTAACTATTTTAGGGTTAGAGATTAATTAGTATACATAGGGGATTAGGATGTGGGTTTGGGTCCAACAAGAAATGGCTTGGGCTAAAAAATTAAATCAATTAGTGGGTTAATTACCCAAACACAATGATAATAAAAAGAAATATAAGAGAGTGCACAAGAATCTCACGGATCAACATAAGGAAAGAAAATTGATTGAAAGAATAAAATTAGGTTGAAGTTGAATTACATGATTTATCATTAGAAAAATCAGATTACAGGAATGAGAAGAGAAAAGAATTACAAAAGGAAATCCAAAAAAATTTGGGAACAGGTGTAACAACTCTTATATTAACTCATCGATATTAAGGGTACATTTCTCTATAGAGAACTATAAAAATTGACCCATGGGTGTCAACTCATAGTCAGTGAGGTACACAGGATTGAACGTAAGCTGCGCTAACTTAAGCAATTAACCTATCGCCTCAGACAATAGTATAGGCAATGGTAATCATTTTGCTCTGATTTGCCATTCGATTTACGAATGTGATATGCATCATCTTGGAGATATGCTTGTGTCATTCACAGTGCCACCATTGGGTTTGACTATGTGATGACCAACGAAAATAGTTGCATGTATAGAAGAATGTACAATCATGAGTGTGTACGACAAATTGAACTAGGACGAAAAGGGGGATTGTTATCAATACGGTGTGGTAGTCTTTCATCTTTGAGATGCAGGATAGTGGCAATGCATGTCTCCATAGGAAGAAGGAAAGACCGTTAGACACCCATTGCAAGACGAGTCACCCTAAGATGTGATGATTGCCTGAGAAATATATCAAGGAGATAGCCAGATTTCACGTGCTAAGAATGCGATTAAAGAGTTTGGTGTTTGTATGGTTGCACAGTTGGCTAGATCTGCTTGAAGAAGTGGGGGTTATGGGTGAATATCAAAGGGCAGTATTGTTATGGGCACTAGAGCTGTGAAGCAGAAACTATGCTATTTGCGAAAGAATGCACTACCAATTGTGCTCCCAAAGAGGGGACCTGCACCTTGTGAAGGTATATAGATGCTGAATGGAGTGTGACTTAGATATACACAAGTCCACTTTGGGATATGTTGTCATTCTTGGATAGCAAAACATAGTCACATGTCTCATGGCTTTCCGCAAAGGCAAATGCTTGTGCAATGTAACCCATGTTCCCAATTTTATTGGGATTTTCTTTTCAAATTCTTTGCTCTTCTCATTCTTGTAATCTGATTTATCTAATGATAAATCGTATTATTTATCTTCAACCTAATTGTATTCTTTCAATAAAATATATTTCCTTATGTTAAACATTGAGATTCTTGTGCACTATATTTTATTTCTTTTTGTTATTATTGTGTTTGGTTATTTAATTAACCCACTAATTGATTTAACTTTTTAGCCCAAGCCCATTTCTTGTTGGACCCAAAACTCGTTAACCCTAACCCAAACCTACATCCTAATCCCCTAAATCTACTAATTAATCTCTAACCCTAAAATAATTAACCTTAATCTCCTCCTAATACCAATCAGCTACTTCCCCTCCCCCCATTCTTCTTCTTCACCATCTTCAAACCCATCCCCGAAGCCCCAACACTCAGCGCCCTCCAGTCACCCCACAACAGCCTACAACTCGCCACCACCGAACACCAAACCCCTACCTGCTTTCCGCCATTGTTTCTCCACCTCTCCACCACCACCACCCGAAGCTCCACCATCATCCATTTCCTCCTCATCGACTGTCGCTCCTTCCCCCGAATAGTGCCAGCAACCCACAACATCTCATCTCCACCCTTGCTGCATCTACCGTCGATCACGCAACCCATCGACAGTCACCCTCTTCCGCGTTCGATGCTGCCATCGTTGCTCTTGTGTCGCCGTTGTTGTTCTTGTTGTGTGTCGCTAGTTGCACAGCCGTTGTCGCTTTTGCTGCCATGTGTTGTCATCGCTTTGTCTCCGTTGTCATCGGGACTCTTATTCCCGTTATTCATTCGCATTCAGAACAATCGTCATCCATAAGACAAGTTTCTCTTGAACCAAGTTGTTGTTGTAGTTCAAGAATTCGTTTGATCTCCACAATTAGTTCCCATTTCAATTATGATATCTTTATTTTGCTTGATACATCTCAAAGAAACTATTACGGATTAATCGGTGAAACCAAGTAGTAGTCTTCTTTCCGTGCCATTCCCTTGACCCAAACTCAAGCCTTATTATCCGTCATCATATGCATACACTACACAAACATAAACTAGAAACACGTTAAGTAGAACAATGATGATTTTTTTGCATTTTAATTGAATATGATGTTATGACTAGATTCATGAATTTAATGCTATGAAAATGATAATTTATCTTGGTAATAGTAGAATTCCACCCTAATGTTGAGTATAATTTCCTGTTAATTAGTTTCCGTGAAGTTATATGCATGTGTATATCGTTTGTTGCTAATTAATAATAATCAACTTGCTGGCCTACTATTTATTCCATGTTGTTTTGAGTTTCTGACCCTGTTTCTCTTATAATTAAGTTGAACTTCGCAAACTTATGCATACACTACACAAACATATTCCAAGCAGAACCTGTTGCTAATAAAAAGTGTAGATTTTAAGGTTGATCTCATTGTAATCACCAACTCCGGCTTTGAAGTTATTGTTGGGATGGATTTGCTGGGAGTTACCCATGTCGCGATTGATTGTCAGGAGAAGAAGGTAATATTCAGGCTCCCAGGCCACCAGGAGTTCGAGTTTCATGTGGTTGAGACACCACTTGGACGTGTCAAGAACTTGATGAACCAGAAGAATTATGCACTAGAGTCGTTGTGTACTGATGGTGTTGTTGCACCCACGGTTGTGCGGGACTTTCTTGATATCTTTCTAGAAGAATTGCCTGGAATACTACCAGACCACGATGTGGAATTCAATATCGAATTTCAACCAGGAATGATGCCAATCTCGAAGAGCCCGTACTGGACGGCACCAGTTTTGTTGGCAGAACTGATGGTGCAAGTCCAAGAGCTGCTGGACAGGGGTTTTATCAAGCAAAGTGTTTCACCTTAGGGAGCCCCAGTGTTGTTCATCAAGAAGAAGGATGGTAGTCACAAACTCTGCGTTGACTATCGAGAGCTGAACAATTTCACTGTAAAGAACTAGTACCCACTGCCGAGGATTAACGATCTGTTCGACCAGCTTGGGTGTGCTTCAGTTTTCTCAAAGATGGATCTTTGTTCTGGTTATCATCAGGTTAAGGTGAAGACTGCAGATATTCAGACGACGGTGTTCCGCATGAGATATGGACATTACGAATTCGTAGTAATGCCATTCGGAGTTACCAATGCACCAGCCATCTTCATGAGTCTGATGAACATGGTATTCCCACCGTTCTTGGACAAGTTTTTGGTGGTGTTCATCAACAATATCCTAGTGTATTCTCGGAAGAAGGAAGATCATGCAAAGCATTTGAGGGTGGTCATGGAAGCATTTGAGGGTGTTCATTGAAATCACCAACTCCGGCTTTATGAGAAGCTTAGTAAGTGTGAATTTTTGTTAGACCATGTCACTTTTATGGGCCATATTATCTCTGACGATGGTGTTTCTGTTGATTCGTCGAATATTACTGCAGTCAAGGATTGGCTAGTGCCGAAGTTACCATCAGAAGTGCAAAGTTTTCTCAGATTGGCAGGGTATTATCATATGTTCATTCAAGATTTCTCGAAGATTGTTGGACCTCTAACTAAATTGACGAGGAAAGAACAGAAGTTTGTTTGGTATGGAGCTATAAAACCCCACAAAATAGTATATATCTATTCTGTATTTTTAATCCGTGCACAATTGAGAGTTGGTATTGTTTTTCTCGATTTTAATTAAGTATTAAAACATATTATTATTTGATATGTTTTGAACTCAACGAAGGTGCAATTATAGAACCGGAGTTGAGATATCTTCTCAATTAAGTTGCATATTAGTCTAAACAATAATTGAGTTAGGACTTATAATATTGAATTATTATTTTGTTTGGTGATAATACGATTTCATGTGTGCTATTACAAATTGTATGTACAAATTGTATTGACATTATTTGTGTGTATTTCAATTTCTATTTGATTGAAATTGTGTGTGAGACTGTTGTGATTTAAATTATCTAACTAAACCTAATATGACTCAACCTAACCCAAATGAACTCAATTGACCCTAACTTGACTTGTACAGTCAATTATGTCTCTTCGAGAAGTTGGTTTGTAGTGTATCATGTCATGAACCCAAAAAAAATTAAAAAAATGAAGGAAGCATGGCCGGCCAAGTTTGGAAGTGGAGGGAAAGAGCTAGGGTTTGGGGGTTCTACCTTAAATTTGAAATGATTCTTCATGATGGAGTTTGGGAACCCTAGGGATTTTGTTCTCTCAAACACTCCAAGCCACCACTCTACTCCCTCAATCCCCTCCAAGGAATCCACCGGCCAAATCTTCTCAAACTCTCTCCTTCTCACTCTATTTAAACTCCCCTACAAACACTAGCTCAATTTTCTCATTCTACAATCTCCAAACTATCTTCTACTATACTTATATACAACCTATAAGGATGTAGCCACTAAATTGGAGGAAGAGCAAGGAGCCAAAGAGTAGGAAAAGGAGTCAAGGAAGCAAGGAGTGCAAGTAAGGAGGAGCAAGAACAAGGAGGCCAACTTGGAGAGTACATTTCATCTACAAACAAAAGGTGGGTGTTTTTAAACCTTTGTGGTGTTTAAATTTTTGTGGTGAAATCTTGCTGTGGTCTTTACAACATGAGTGGGTCATAAAATGTGTGATTAAGTGTTAAAATTCATTGCATGCTAGTTTTATTTATGGAAGACTAGATAAAAACCCAGTAAAAAACTGAACATAAAAGTTTGTTAGGTCTGTTTGCTATAACTCAAAAATTACTTGGAGTTTGAGTTTGAAATTTTAAATATAGAATCTTATGCATGTTATACACCTTGCTTCCAAATTTCATAATTTTTGAAATTTATTTACTATTTTAAATACGAACATGAACACTGACTGTGCAGCAAACAGATTTAGCATAGGTTCTCACTATGATATTCCAAAGATCATAACTCTGTAACCACTTGAGATCTATTTCTAAAATTTTAATACGTTCTTCCAATATGTGTTCAGTGCTTAAATATTAAATTTTATAATTTTTGGACATCGTTTACTATTTTTGTTAAATCTGAAACCATTGGTTGTTCTAAAAAAAACAGAGTGAAAATGATCTGTTCTGGTTTTAGCTACCTTTTAAGAAATCATAACTTGAAAAATACTTGGTATAATCCCTTGAAATTTAAGTTTATTCTGTTAACATGTATGAAGAACTTCTTTTTCAAATTTCATGAAGTTTAGAGATAATTTAATATTTTAAAAGTAATTTAATGTTAGTAGTGGTCAGTTGTTGCTCTATTCTGAAATTTGTTGGATGCATGTTAAACAATGACTAATCTGATCACTTTAACGAATTAATCTGAAGAAGAATGAAACTAGAAAGTTGTATTAGACACATAGATCTTTCTGTAATGCCTAAGAACTGAAGATTTGGATTAGTACACAAATTATAATGAATTTTGCAAGTGATAAAAGAAACACACAGATTCTTAAAGCTCGTTGTTTGGCACTAAGCCTATGAAAATGAGTTAGAACTTGTAGATTTGAGTTTTTAGTTATTGTTTGTGAGTTATGAATAATATTATAGATGTGGGAATGAACTAAGGCTGAAATTTACTAAGTTTTATGTTGTGAGTAGCTCGCATTTGTGCTTTGTAGAGCTACAATTTAGACATACTTGTTCAATATTTTGAAGTGGATGTTATGTTAAGTGATTGTGTGTTGATGTGGACCATTTTGGAGATCAGATTCATGCCCAATTAGTGCTTGTGCTTGCTGTCTACTTTGAACAGAAGCATGGGGAGCACCCGATCATGTTTCTCCAATGAAACGGGACCAGGAACGACTCCGTTTTGGCATGAATGCCAATTGTGTGCTTGCTGTTTGAAAATATAATTTTCCATTTTTAGATCTTTTTAGCACTCTTTTTGGTTATTCATGGTGTATGGTTTATTTCATAAAGTAGTTTACCCTTGTTGAGCTTAATTGGTTGAGTTTGAGACTTTAGGATTAAGTCCTACGGTATATCTAGATGGGTAGAATAGAAACCTGTGTCGCACCGAACGCATGGGAGGAGACGACTCGTGCGCCATCGTACTCGCCGTTCATGGAAGAATTCTATAGTTGTGTTTAATGCTACCACTTGTCAAGGACCGTGGAGCGTGAGGATAGCGGGAGCAATGTGTTTGGGTCGAGCCGAGGTTTCGATCGAACTCTAAGTGTAGATAGCAGTTGCAGCGATCGACGGAGCTGTTTGTCGTTGGTTCGGGCCAAATGTGGACCAAGGCAGGGCCAGCTCTTGGGTCAGATTTGAAGGCTAGATTAAGTCCTATTGTGGGATGGTTTAAGTCCTAATAATGAAAAGGTAATTAACTAGAAAATAGTCTACAAGTAGAACTTAACTAGTTGTTCATGATAAACAAACTTATTTACTAAGTTAGGGCTTGGAAATACTTGATAGATCGTCTAATTAAGAGAATTGGTTAAAATAAAATAGACCTAAACTCGCCAATAATTCATACATCTTATGAGATAATGAAAGAGGATTAGAGACTGATTAGGGTCTTGAAATTCAGATAATCAGATAAACAGATAAAAAACTTGTAATCGTTCAATTAACCTTATTCTTAATCCTTATCCTAGAGTAGGTTAGCTCTTATACCTTGGATTTGTGGTGTTGTAGAATTAGTTCGAGTCATTGTTGAATGTAAGGACAAGTACTAGTGGGTGTTGTGTTTGCCTGTCAGGGGGACACGTGGCATCTTCACACCTGACCGAATCCTAGGTTCATTTAATGCGGGCAGGGAACTTAGAGACTGCTCTGTGAGTGTACTCTGTAGGGGCTCCATTGTCTTCGGCGTGAGTGCCTTTATGTCTAAAACAACCTTTGAGGAGGTTTAATGTGGTGGCGTCGTCTCGACGGCAAGTTCTGGTCTAATGTAAGGACGAGGAAAACAGAGAGTTGGGGAACCGTTCATATCCGTCAGGTCCTATGTAGATCAATGCGGCCAGGGGACTTAGAGACTATTCTGTGGGTGAACTCTGTAAGGGCTCTAAAATAACGTCCCCGACGAGGAGCCCTAGTGTCCATATATCAACTTTTGGGGAGGTCTGGGGATGAATGTAACACCTCGCAAAATAGCATATAACTATTTTGCATTAAAATCTGTGTACAGTATAGAATTGCACGTGATTATGTATTTTTCTAATAATAATTTTTACAAACATATATTTTTTATAAATTCAAATTATCTTAATTTTAAGTATATAGATAAAATATCTCTATATATGTATGATTTGATCGTATCGGATCGTATATGATATACGATCTATAATTGCTTTGAATGTGAATACGATCGTGTATATTTTATAATTTAAATATTAGAATATATTTTTCTATGAATATACATATTAATTTGAATTATAAATAAACATACATTATTTTTCTTTCAGGTTAGAGTTTGCTTAACACAGGGTTAGAGTTCTTTGACCTAAACCTAGGGTTAGGAACCCTACTTCTAGATGAGATGAGATGAGATTGGATGGGATCTTGATCAGATCCTACGGCTCAAAATGGGCCAAGCTTGTGGTGGAGAATGAGCATGAGGAAATTGCTAGGAAATTTCCTAAAGACCTATTTGACTATTTCTAAACCATCCACTCCCGCTCACACTCAACCAGCTCATCTCCACCCTCCAAAACCCCCAATTCTGGCCAACCCTAATCCCCACTCCCATTTTGCTAAAAAATTCCAACACTTCACCCATTTCTCTATTTTTCTTCTTCTCATGCTTTCCTAGTTAAAAAAAAGAAGAAAGAGAAGTAGGAGAAAGAAAAGAGAGTGAATATTAGTCTAGAAAATTTCCTATTTGTTGTAGGAACACAAGAACTCAAGGAAGCAAGCTTGGAGGAGGAGGCAATTTTAAAGACAAGAATCAACTTATCTTTTGAAAGGGCGGGGTTTCTCAAAAACTATTTTTTTTTATATATAAAATTCTTGTGAGGAGGAGTAAAAGTTAGTAGCTTGATTGACATGCATGAGTAATGGTTGAGTTTCACAAATTGAGTTGATGATTGAGTACAATTATTTATTTAGATGCCATGAAGAACTTTTATGTGATGTGTAAGCTTAGGAATTTCTAAATCACAAATGGCTTAGAATCTTGAACCAAACTCCTTAGGGTATGTTCTACTAGGAGTCCAGAGCATGCTTGATTTTTTCCATAATATTTGGGTTTCACTTAGTAGCTCAAACAATAATTTCAATTTCGGGCAGTGTGCAGTAGCGAACTGCTATTTCTCTCAAAACTTGGGTGCGCTTCCAAAAATTATATCTCGAGATTGGTTGGGTATTTTATGCCCAATTTTTTACTAGGTGTTCTTAAATGTGTTAGAAACTGTAGTTTCAAATTTCACATTTTTCTGAGTTAGTTTCATACTTCAAACAAATATGGATTGACAACTAGTCCAGAATCAAAATCTAGTTTAGCTTTGTTTGGGAAGTGAAGCTCATTAGTTCATAACTACGTATTGGTGCATAATCTTGCAGTTAAATTTTTACTGTAGTATTTGGTGTGAGTCTAGATGATGTTCCTAAAATTTCAGAATTGATGGACAACATTTGATGGGGTTTTAAAAATAGTTTGTATAAGGAGGTAGGCACCCTGTCTGAAAACATAAGGAATTTTTATGCTAAGTTTAAAAGGCTATAACTTCCTGTGTATTAAGAATCTGAGATCTTTTTCTGAATATGTTAGACTGGTATATGTCTAGTTATTGAATCTATAATTTCATATGTGTTGGACTTATGGTTGAATTGATACTGATTTTTAACACAACATGTTCAGTTCAGTTTAGTTTTAACTAGTCAGTGAATTTGTGTGTTGAGAATTTGGAAGAATGATTAACTAGGAATTTGTAGTATAGAGTATTATCTTTCCAAAACATCTTGAATCAAGAAATTCCAGTTTGTATATTATAAGTTATGATTTTTCTAAGTTGGCGCAGAACCAATCTTAATAGAAGGACTTGGGTTTTGTAGAGGAATTCATTTTCCTGTGTGTATCCTGATAGAAATTGGAGTTTTATAGTGCTTTAATGAATGAATCTGAGGATGTGATCATCCAGGAAGTTGTAGTAGGCACTCCTAGCTTTCTATAGAATCTAAGATCAAGTAATTCCGATAAGTGAGCAAGTTTTTATGTTAATAGCAAGATGCAGCATTTAAATTGTAGAAGTGTACAGCTAAGAATATATAGGGATTTTATAGCATCTAGATTGCTGAATTTGAAAGAATGGTTAACTAGAGACTTGTAGCATAGGGTCTTAGCTTTCCAGAATGGGTAAGATCATGCATTTCCGAATTGTATTTTAGAAGTTTTGATTTTCCAATATCAGAGCAGATCTAGGCCTTTAAGTGGAGTGTTTATTTTGCTAAACTCCATGTGATAGATTTGTGAGCTTGTAGCATTGCTATACTCAAGATATTGATTTTATCACATTTTGAGTATGTTTTCTTGTGTTTTATAGCCTTGGCATGTCAATAATTTTTGTGTCATGTTTGTAAGTATTGCCGGAAAAAGGCATTCCTTGGGAGCCAATGTACCACTCTCTGAGGGTCACGGGTCGAGGATTGGGTTATCGACCAATAGGGATATGGCAGTATATGTACTGACGTGCCCACTCAATTAGGTACTAGAAATCGGATCGGGAATGCAGGCATCCATGTGGAGGAGTAGTGACTTACCTACCATTCGAGCAGGTGTAGAAATATTAGAGTCGCGCAGCGGAAGACTCAAACCGAAGGGCACGTCCCAGGGAAGCAGATTGACCACTCAACGGAGTTTCGGTAGTGATCAGTTGATACCCATTCAGGAAGACAGCTGATATCTTTACAGGTGGAGTGTGTAAATTTATTGTAATTAGTTGTAATGAGTTAATGTAATTTGTATTCTTTGTTCAGGAATAAGATACATTTGTAATTAATGATGTAATGACCTTATTGCAATAAAATATTTTTAAATTTCCGTGTTATTACTGTGTTGAGATGCATTTGAAGGAAAAGATTCTTGTTTGTGTCACAGATTTCCGGTAGTGGGATCTGGGGCGCTACAGAAGTGGTATCAGAGCAGACTTCAAATTTCAGTCTAAGACAGTAGGAAATTTGACTTAAAATGCTGTATAGTTGGGTTTAGTTTGGATTGTAGGATGATCAAAACCGTATTTGTTGCACCTTTTCCACTTATGTTTATGATATTCCCTACATCCAGAACTAACCCTGTGTGTTTTCTTTCTTTGAAGGATGTCCAAAAGAATCAGAAACAGCCACCGTGGAATGGCTGAGAGCGTGGGCAGTAGAACCAACGACACCGACTTTAATGTTGAAGCAGAGTTTACCCGTGTATACCATATGCTTAGAAAATTCGTCGAAGCAAGTAGGAACTCCATACCACAACATGGTGCTCAAAGAAGGAACCAGGAGAATAACGAAGCCGACCTAGTCAAAATAGGTAGAATCTTTTGAAGAAGATGAAGCTGCCTCTCTTCGAGGGCCAGGCAGATCAGATGCAGCTGACAATTGGATTCGTCATGTAGAGACAGTGTGAAGTTATGATGACACCAATCGGCAGTAAGGTCTGATTAGCCACAATTCTACTATAAAAAGATGTTTGGGTATGGTGGCAATATGTGAAACGAAGTATGGGAAGAGGACCCATAGAATGGGAGGACTTCCTGGATAAGTTTAAGCAGCATTATTTTCCCCTAGACGTACAAGAAGAAAGGGCATTGGAATTTCAAAATCTGAAGCAGGGAGGTATGACCATCCGAGAATATGAAACCAGGTTTACCTAACTGTCTCGTTATGCCCCAGAAAAGGTACAAGACGAAGTGAAGAAGGCCAAGAGATTTGAGCAGGAACTCAAGCCAGGACTTAGAACCAAGTTAGTAACATTGTGCATTTGAAGGTTTGAAAGTTGGTTCAGCGGGCAGCCGCAACAGAATTATACATGAACCAGGACAAGCAAAGTCAAGGCAAGGCTAAGACGAGGGGAAAAAGGAAGAAGTATATTCTCACCTCTGACCATGACAAGCAGAACTCAACTCAAGAGTCTAGAAAGCTTAACACCAGCGAAGGAACCAGCCAGATGGTGGTGAGTTACTTTTGTAACGAACAAGGTCATTTCAAGTGTAAATGCCCAAGAAGAGACTAGACAAACATTTTCTATAACTGCGGAGAAGTCGAGCACACGAAGTTGAATTATCCACAACTGCAGGGAAACACCGATGACCAGCTACGGAAGGTGGCCGATAAAGGGAAGAAACCTGTTCGCCAGGGACGAACTTCAGCTTAACCGGAAGGAAGTGTGAAGTGGTGCATGGTCCAGAATAATAATATATTTTGTTAGTTGCATTTTCTGCAAGCCATGGATGACGAACTTGTAATATGTTCTGTAGCAAGATATTATGACTTTTTATAAAGCATGAATATTTCTGGCATTTGGTCATCTCTTGTCTTGTGCCTATTTTATTAAGTGTTTGGATAAGGCATAAAGATGAAAATTTTGCCTTCTTCATGGTAATCCTCGTTCTTCTTCTAATGAGGGAGCGGTCACCGACCTTCAAGTACAACAACCGGAGTAGGAATTGGTCTCCAGTATTCCAAGGACGATAGCGACGCTCATGGGGAAAGATTGTGTAACCCCTGTTTTTCACTGTGTATTTTTTAGTGTATTTTTTTTCTTTTTCTTTGTATTGATTCCGATGTATCTCTTTGGCCGTATATTGGATATTTATTTTCAATATATTCATTTACTTGATTTTTTACTCTTATTTGACCTCCTTGTCTCAATTGTTTCATTCGCTTTGTCTCTATTTGATCGATCTATTATTTTTGGTTCTCTTTGTTTTATTGGTTCGTGCCTATTTTATTTGCTCATTTCTTTTCTGTGGCCGTCTCATTGTTAGATCACCCTATTTTATTTCTATGGATTTTTAATTAAATCCTATTCTTAACCTATTATACAACTTCTATTTTATTAATCCCCATTAACCAAATTCACCCGACAACACAATAAAACCCATTACACCCGTACCCATTATCCTTGGATCCAACCCATTAACTACTCTTAACCACCCACTACCCATCTGTTAACTTAAACCCTAATACACCCCCCCTCATATATATATATATTACCCTCATGCACCGTTCATATTTCCCCATATTCCAGCCGCCTCTTCGTTTTTCCCGAGCTCAACCCTACCTCCCGAAACCCACTCTCCTGATTCCCTTGCACCCGTGTCCCCCTCCTCGTCTCCGTCCATCTCTCCCCATCTCTCTCCCTGCTCTGTTCGGCGAGCCGTCAACGACAGTAGCGCGACAGCAAGTCGATGATGCCTGCCACTGCGATCCCTCCCGTTCTATCCCTATCTCTGTCGGTGCCAGGTAGCAGGTAGCGCAGCCTCTTTCAGCCGTGTCGTTCTCTCATGCTCTCTAGCGCTCTCTCGTGTGCACTCTTGTGTTCGTCGAGGTTGTGCGTGCTCACTTGTGCTTTGAGTTCGTGCTTCGCTCGGTGGTTCGTGGCTTTTCGATCGTTGATTTTTGTTCGTGGTTTTCGTTCGTGTGATCGTTCAGTTCATTGGCCGGGAATCTGTTTCCATTATTCATGATTGGAGTCATTTGCGTCATCGGTTAAGGCAAGTATCTTATACTCAATTTCATTGTATGATACAAGTCATAAATACCACTTGTAGTGTAGTTGGGTTCAAGAGACTACTCGCGTGTGATGTATTCTTGATGAGTGCTGTCTCTATAGTGCTATTGACCATAGTTGTCTCACAACACAAAATTTGACATGAAACAACTTAGGTTTTGACCATTCTTGATGTGATAATATTTGTGAGATAATTATGTGAAATCGTGTGTTTGTTTAGATCCATGTGATATACTTGTTGTTGACATGCTATATACCCTATTTCATGTTGTTTGGACACTTAGTAGACTCTATATCATGTTTGGTTGTGTTTGGGACGAGTTTTCTATGTTGTATGTTGATTTGTTGTTAAAAGGAAAATCTGTACTTGTCGATGATCAGTTTTGATTGCTATTTTAGACCATATTAAGGACAGAATCTTAACTTCAGTATTAAACATGATTTTTAGAGGAATCCATCTTCTTTTCAAACTCTCTGACCTTGATCGATTTTGTTTTCATACGTGTGAGTTATGATTGTTTTACTGCACAACAGTATTATATTTCAAGAATTCGTTTCTTGATGATTTTGATGACTAAACCATTTTGATACTAGTGGTACACATATTATTTTAATATGAAATTTTGGATAGTATTTCTATACTTGATTAGGGATTACTCAGAATTTTGGTAAATTTATTTGATAAGATTTACATACTGTTTCATGCTTTCGAATAAAAACTATACTTGCTGGATTTTGCTCGATGTTCTGTAAAGAAGTGTGTTTTCACCCTAATTCCTTTTCCTGTATGAAAAATGTTTATGAAATAAGAAAGTTATCTTATTTTGTCTATTTTCATCTCTTTTTGGCGGATTTAGATTTCGTTTCTCTATTTGCGAGATATTTCAATTTTCGTACAGCAGTGTTGGAAATTCCAGATTTGCCAAACTATCGATTCTTGATATTTTCTGATTTTTGTTGACTGAACTAATCTTACTGAAAAATAATGAAACTATATATTCTGATAATATACATATAGGGAAAACATATAGGGGAATACCCCAGATTTTTCCTGAATTTATTTGAGGTGTTTTGATGCTGTTTTCCTAACTTTCAATTCGATTTACTGATTTCTGGTTGAACGTATTTTCTTTATTCAAATCAGTTTTGAGTTATGTTTTTGTGAATTACTATATGGCTTATTTATATTCGGTGTTCGGTGGAGTATATTTTCTAAACCGTTTGACGAATTGAAGTTTGCATGTTTGTAACACCAGGAATCGCTGTTTTACTACAGTATGGTCTTGCTATCCTGAACTAGAGATTTGGTTATTTTATTCTTTTATGTGTTATCTTGCACCCGTACATGTTTATCTTGTAACTTGAACCTGTTACATGATCATGCCATATTATTCTTGATTTGTTTTGCACACATACATGCTTGTTTGACATTAATAATAAATAATCAAGCCGGGGTTTAAAGGAAAGATCTAATAGTGGATAATTCTGAAACGTGTACTTGGAAGGGGATCTACAAATCCTACATGATTACTTGAAACATGATGCTTGACACGTGATTACTTGACACTTGCTTGCAAGACACGTTACTTGCTACTTGCACAACTTGACACGTGATTACATGATACATGATACTTGGAGCTTGGAGCTCGATTACTTGATACTTGTCCCTGAATATACTGCCCTCTATGACCCACTATGAAATCTAAAGCGAAACTGTTTGTTGCAGCAACCATGTAGTAAAAACCGGGATGAATGATGTGCTACCTAGATAGTAATCACTACAAGACATGATACATGATACTAGAACATGATACATGCTTACTTGATACTTGACTACATTATACATGAGACTTAATACTTGACACTTGATACATGTTTACATGATACTTGATACTTGTTACTTGGTTACATGATACTTGTTCACTCGACACTTGATACATGTTACTTGTACATGTTCACCTTACCATGCTAGTTGTTATATATTATCATCATGATTATTCCATGTTATTAGTTAGTTTTCTCCATGTACTTGTATCCTGCTTTACAAGCGGTCCATAACTTGCATTGACAGGAGTTTGTTTTCTTTTTTCTCTTCCTGCAATTTGTTAAATTGCATATTTTGGAGATCAGTTGCCAGATTGGTATATGCAAGATGAGATACTAGCTGCTAGAGTTTTGCTTTATTATTTCTTGTTGCTTATCTTGAACAATTGTATTTGGTACTTGGATTTATTTGTATTTGGGCAATGTGACCCAGAATATTTGACTTATTCAGATCTGGATTATTTGAGATTAATATATTTTGGTTTCAAGTATTCTTGTTGGTATTTTGATTCATAAATGCATACTTGGTAGATTCTTTTGCTTCCGACTCTGATTATTCTTGTGAAATATTGTAAAGATTCTTGAACAGCTTATGGATGATGAAAATCATTCGATGGGCTTAGTCACGTATCTGTATTCTGTATTCTCTTTTGGAAAGCGGGGCGTGACAAGGTTTTTAGTGGTATCAGTGCCCAGGTTTGGCTAATATATTAATTGCCTAACATATTAGACAAGCTTGGCTCGAACTGGGATCGGCTCAACATTTCACCAACCATGCATGCATAAATGAATTATTATTAATATTGATCTGGATGCTAACTATTTTTGATTTTGTGCAGACTATGGCTCATAGAGGTTCTTCTTCTTCTCATCCCCAGGATGATCAGTCTAGACTTAATGCTGTCACCACTGTGCTTGAGCGCTTAATTAACATGTAGTAAAACCACAGTGACTTAGTGATGGCCGCTTTGGAGGTTGCTCGAGTTTCTCTGCCCGTTGTGCCTATGCAGGCAGCTCTTCCTCCACATCTGGGAGCAGTCACAGACTTGATGAGGCGACATCCCAACAGGTTTTCAAGCACTGAGACGCCTTTGGAGGCTGAACAGTGGTTGATTAGGACAGAGCAACTTCTTTGGCAGCTAGAGTTGTAGATGCAGATCGTGTGGATGTGATGGCCATCCAATTGGTGGACTTGGCTCATATCTGGTGGAGGTCCGAGTCCGAAAGGCTCGAATGACCGATCACTTGGGCCACTTTCACTAGGAGCATCTTGGAGAAGTTCTTTCCTAGCAGCACCAGAGTTGTGGTGGAGCAACAATTCTTAGCCCTGAAACAGGTTGGTCGTTATTTCTAGTAATGTTATTTTGTTACATATTGTTCATGCAATGTTGTAACATAAGACTTTCTTGAAACAGGGCTCTAGATCTGTGGACGTGTACTCAGCAGAATTTACTAGACTTAGTCGCTTCGCAGTTTTTCTTGTGGCGAACGAAGAAGATAGGGCTCATAGGTTCATTTTGGGGCTTGAGCGAGATATCAAGGTGCAACTTCTCTCTCTTCGCTTGCGTACTTATGCTGAGGCTCTTGAGGCAGCAAGAGCTCAGGAGTAGGCTCATGGTGGATTGACTCCTTCGCAGCGGACTGTTCCACACTCAGTTGCTGGGCCTTCTGGTGGGCCCATTCGGAGACCTGTTCCAGCCCCTCCGGTCAAGGCAGCTCCTTACTCTTCTGCAGGTCCTCCGAGAATTGGGTTCTGCAACTTTTGCCGTCATCGAGGGCATGAGTGCAAGGATTACCGACGTGCCAGTCGTCACTGTTTTGGATGTGGTGTTGCTGACCATTCAGTAAGGGACTGCTTGCAGTTGGCTCCTCCAGCCAAGGGTCCAGTTCAGCCAGTTGCTGCAGCTCGTGGTCCAATTAGACCACTGCTTCCTCCGCAGCGCCAGATTGTCGGTCAGAGAATCGCTGCTCCCAGGAGAGGTCAGGCTTTCAACCTGATTGCTGCAGATGCTGAGTCAGCTAAGGATGTGGTTGCAGGTATCTTTTGTTTTTGTTATTTTGTTGGTCTCTTTGTTTCTCTATTTCCCTTCGCTTTATTTGTTTATGTTTATCTTTCTGCATTTTCGTTTTTCCTCACCCCTGTTAAACCATTCTCTCTTTGTCTCTTTTGATTTCTGTCTTAGGTGTTGTCCTTGTTTGCTTTTTTCTTGCTTATGTTCTTTTTTATTCTGGGGCAACCCATTCGGTTGTCTCCTATCGATTTGTCGTTCGCCATCTGTTGGAGTGTAGCAACATGTCAGAGGCTTGGAACATTGTGACAGGTGGTGTAGTTGTCATTTGTTCCCGGGAGTGCAGGCAGTGTCCCGTAATTTTTAGTAGCGCAGATTTCAAAGCCAATCTGATTGTAATTGGGAATTCAGGATTCAACATTTTCTGAATATGGATTGGTTGGGTGAAACCCATGCCATTATTGATTGTCGTGCCAAGAAAGTTGTATTCCGGATTCCAGATCGCGCTGAGTTTGAGTTCCATGCAGGGAGTATTTCCTTGGCCGAGCTGTAGTTGATCAGGAGATTTGTGCGATGGAGTTGCATTCAGGATGTAAGGCTGCGGCTCTAGTAGTTCGGAATTTCCTGGATATTTTTCCAGAGGAGTTGCCTGTCTTACCCCCTGATAGGGATGTGGAGTTTGGTATTGAAGTTCCGCCGGGCGCCTATATTCAAGAGTCCCTATAGGATGGCACCGGTTGAGTTAGCATAGCTTAAAGTGCAGATTCAGTAGTTGCTTGATTTGGGTTTCATCTGTAATACCGTGAATTTTTATTAAATGATAAATTATTGACTTTACATGTTGTGCACGTACAAATTTTTGTATAAATATTTTTTTATATATAAAATGATTTCCTATAAAATGAACAAATAATTATTTTCTTTTCTTCTCTTTATTTTTAAGCCCATTTTTAAAAGCCTAAGCTTATTTTTCTAAATTAAGCCCAACCTAATAAATTAAATATTTTATTTTGACCCATGAGTCTAAAAGCCCAGTATTTTGAAGCCCATAAATTAATTACTCTTTTAATTGCCTTAACTTGTCATGTAGACATATTTTGTAGACAATTAATTATTTTATAATGTACAACTTTTATTAGGGGACACTAATTGGGACACGTGCATGCACGTGTGTGTGCATTGCACACCCAAGGGGGCCGGATTATGCATGGAGAGGAGTGGGGGAGTGGAGTTGTGTGGATGGGTGGTTATTTGCTCATGGGTGGTTGCTACAACTTCCCAATGTATCCTAGCCATCTTTCTACAACCATCTAATGCAATCATAGCCCTCCATTTCACCCTAAAACTAGTATAAATACCCCTCCCTTTTATGCATACAACACTAAGAATTTTTGTAAAGAAAGAAAGAAATATATAGGGGAGTAAAAGATTGAGAAGCATTGGTGAAATATTAGTGAGTGTACTTTTGTGTGTGTGTTCCAAACTAGAGGAGGCCGGCTAGCATCCAAGGAGCTTGGAGCGGCTCGAGTTTCAAATCAAGCATCGAGGAGGAGAAAGCACTTGCAATACACTCTAGGAGGAGAAGGCCACTTTCTTGCATTCTTGGAGCTTTCAATTTTTGTTTCTCCCAATAGATGGGTGTTTTTCATACTTCTAGATCTAGATACCATGCTAGGGATGATTTGATGAAATTATTATGAAGCAAATAGTCGAAATTGGAACCATGCTTGTTTAGAGATGGAATGGTAACTTAGAAAATGTTTGATAGAATGAAAGCTAATGGATGAATTGTGAATTAAAGTGCTAGAAATTACCATATTGTCATGCTACATGTTCTAAATTGAATTCTATGATGAAATTTGTACTTATGAGACAACTAGTTGAATAATATGCTTTATGTGTAATTGACTGCTTAAAATAAAGTTTCCTTGTTGTAGAAAGATGAGAAAATTGTATCTTAATTATTGTAGGTTGTTAATGAGTAAAAGAACAAGGGAATATAGTAGTTGTGAAAATTTTAACTCTAAATTATAAAGAAATATGATGTTTGTTCTCAATGTCGAAATTATGGACATAGAACATAAAGTAGGACCAAAATACATGTTTTATGAAGTAAATAATGGTTATAAAAACACTAGTTTACTGTAAATTCATGTTTGGTAAAATCCGGAGATTTTTGCTTTCAAAAGAGAAGAAAAAGAAACAAAATCGTTTTGAGAATTATAAAATTTAGAAATGAACAGAGAGCAGGGTTATAAACAACCCAATGCCTTTTGAGACAATCTGGTCCCTTAGACCAAGTAGTTAGCGGTGCGGTGGCATTTACAGTAGTCGTGAACAGACCTAGGGGTCTCTGGTTCGAAACCCAAGCCTTGTCTTTTAATTTCAGTTTTTTTTTTTTTTTTTTTTTTGAATAAAAACCCAAATCCGAGAACAAAGCTTATCTCATTAAAACCCCCTTCACATATCGCGTAGGCATCTTAGCCCATTTGGCTTGAGGTGGTTGTTGACTTAGCCCAGGTCGCAGGTTCGATCTAGGCTTTCAGCAGATTTGAACATTTTTTTTTTGATTTTTGAGTGTAAATTGAATTTTTGACTTTTAAAAATCCCAAAAAATACTACAATTATTCTAAAAATATGTAGATCTTGTGAAAAATATTTGAGCACTATTTATACAAAATAAAAATGAGTTAGAGGTGAAAATTGAGTAGAATTCCATAGAATTTTGTATTCTTTTTTTTTTGAATTATAAAAGTAATCTATTTTATGAGAAATTATACTAAGTGGTAAAGGATAATTTTTGAAAAAAAGAAAATTCAAATGTGTTGTCTATGATCTCTCATTGTTAAATTAAGTATTGTTTATGAATGAAAATATGACTTTTTGACCTTTTGAATTAAATAAATGAAACGAATATTAGTAGGAGAATCAAATAAGGTTAGTGTGGATTAAAATGAGACTAAGAAAGTTTTGGTAGAAAGAATAAACTATTTGAGTATGACATGTTGAATTTATTTATTTTATGCATGATGTTGCACATGAAATTGAAATTGAAAAACTTGATGAATTTTATGAAAGAGCATGAATATACAAGTGCTATGAACATGAAATGGAAATTATTGTTAATCATGAAAAAGAGAACTTATGAGTATGAAAAACTCAATGTTCTAATTATAAGTTGAAATTAAAAACTAGGGTGTAGCTAAGCCTTAGACCGGCAATAAAAGAAATGCTGAGATGAAATTTGAAATGAAAGACCAAGAGTTGGGTCGTGTGAAATGAATGAATAAGACCGGTATAGTAGGAGTGCTAACCCTAAGGGATTGATTTTGTTCATGATTCAATTAAAGTAAGCATTAGATACATAGTGAAGATGTGAAGAAAGTAAGAGAAAAACATGAGTATGAGGGCCATTGGATTGGCGGCGTGAGTATTCACAGAATGTCCCATGATGCATCATGAGTAGGACGTGGATACTGCTCCAGAGTACCTGTCCCGGTGGCGATGCTCGTGGGGTGTTTGGTGACTGCGGGTGGTGTAATGTCTATGGTAGGAGGTGAATTACCACAGGATGCTTGCATGATGGGTAATGTGACAGTGCGTTGGGATTCTCTCTAGGGTGCCTAGACATGAGTTCATAGGTCATAGAACATCTAGGATACTTACCGTAGTTACAGTAATAGATTAAGTCATGGCGAGTCATCGAACCCTACAAGATAAAGAACGGTTAAGGGCTTACCCTCCGACCTATGTAGTATGGGCTACATAGACTATGAACAAGTGCACAATAGTGTCATATAACCGAAATAATTGCATTAAGGACTAAGTGCACATTCACAACATGACTTGAATAGGATAGTCCCTTTAGCTTTGTTTGTGAACAAGTTTGTGGTTTGTTAAGTATTGAGAATAATTATACTGCTTCGGTATAGAGAGGATGGCTGTATATAATATTTCGTCAGTTGAATGAACTGACGTGCCCACAGTTTCTATGTAGGGTCAAGCACATGAAAAAGACTAAAGAAGACTTGATGCTTAAAGATTATTCAACTACTAGGTTTGCCCGTTGACACGTGCCTACCGGCACGTCTTCGGAACGGTGCAACTTATTTGATCATATAAAATAGTTTTGGAGGTCGAGCAAATTAATTGAAGTAGCAAATATATTATATGAGAAATTTTTGGGTCCAACAAAAAACATATTATATGATTTTTTAAATATTTTTTAAAACTATTTTTAGGCTTTTAAATTTTTAAATGTTTTTAGTTTTTAAATTTTTTATCTTAAAAAAATTTTTAAAAAATTTATTTTCTTAATTTTTTGAATAGAAGAGGGAGGGAGAGAGAGAGAGGAAAAAAAAATAATAAATAAATATAAGAGTTGTTTTGGGTGGGGGGTTTGAATTTGAGTTTTGGAGAGAACTTTTGGGGGGAAAATATGATTTGTAAGGTTAGAATCTGGGCCTTTAATTTTTGAGGGGATTGAAGGAGAGCCACTTGATAGCTTTCTTTGTGTTTTATTATATAGATTGTTGTCCTTCATTCATTGTACTTCATTCATTGTTGAAAAATTTGCTTCCGTTGTATAAATATTAATGTAAATGTAACTCTGATGTAAAGTAAAATTTTATTTCCTTGTAAAATTGTACGATGAGAAGTGAAAAGATCCTGTGGAACTCGAATTCAGTTGTACTTGGGATCCGGGGTGTTACATCATCAGATCCAATGTTTTGCCTTGGGGTGCTCCAGTCCTTTTTTTCAACAAGAAGAATGGTAGTCGTGGACTGTGTGTAGATTATAGGGAACTAAATAGTGTTACCATGAAGAATCGGTATCCATTGCCCAGGATCGATGATTTGTTTGACCAGCTGAGTGGGGCTGCTATTTTCTCGATGTTGGATCTTCGTTCTGGGTATCACCAATTCAAAGTCAAGGAGACTGATGTGCAGAAAACTGCTTTCAGGACTAGATATGGCCACTATGAGTATCTTGTGATGCCGTTCGGAGTTACGAACGCGCCTGCTGTATTCATGAGTCTTATGAAACGGGTCTTCTCTCAGTTCTTGGATAGATTTTTGGTGGTCTTCATTGATGATATTTTGGTGTATTCTCGGAATTAGGAATATCATGTTGAGCATCTTAGAGTGGTTCTGTAGACTTTGAGAGAGAATTAGCTCTATGGAAAACTCAGCAAGTGCGAGTTCTGGCTCGACAGTTTCATTCTTGGGACACATTATTTCAAGCAATGGTATTTCTTTGGATCCTACCAAGGTTGAGGCTACGAAGGATTGGCCTGTTCCCAAGTCAGTTTCTGAAGTTATGAGTTTTCTTGATTTAGCTGGCTATTATGGGAAATTCGTCCAAGATTTTGTCGAAGATAGCAGGACCATTGACTAAGTTGGCTATGAAGGATCAGAAGTTCTGTTGGTCTATTGAGTGTGGTGTGGCTTTTATTGAGTTGAAGAATAGATTGACGTCAGCGCCTGTATTGACTATTCCCGATGGTTCAGGCAGATCTGTAATTCACTGTGATGCTTCTGGTAAGGGTCTTGGAGCAGTTTTGATGCAGAAGGGCCGAGTCGTTGTGTATGCATCGAGGTAGTTGAGGCCGCATAAGAAGAACTATCCGACTCATGACTTGGAGTAAGCGGTAGTGATTTATGCTTTGAAGCTATGGAGACATTATTTACTTGGGAACCGAGTGGAGATCTTTACAGACCACAAAAGTCTCAAGTACGTCTTCACCCAGAAGGAGTTAAACATGAGGCAATGGTGTTGGTTGGAGCTTATGGCCGATTATGACATCAGTTTGCAATTCCATCCTGGTAAAGTAATCTTGTTACCAGATGGTTTGAATAGGAGACCGACAGTTATGTATTTAACTCAGCAGAGGGATCTGATTGAGCAGATGAGGAGGTTGGAGTTGGAGGTTTTGTTGCCGAGTTCTGATCGGAGTTGTTTTGTGCTCCAGCTGCAATCGTCTCTTGTTGACCAGATTAAAGAGGCACGGGCTGGTGATGCACAGTTGAAGAGTTTTCGAGCTGAGGTTGAGTCTGGGTCCAGGACGGACATGGTTATTCATGCTGATAGATCGCTTCATTTTGGGTCCAGGTTATGTGTCCCGAAAGGTGAAGTTTGTCAGAGGTTGCTTGAGGAAGCCCATCAGTCATCCTATTCTATCCATCCCGACGGTACTAAGATGTATCGGGATTTGAAGCTTCATTTCTGGTGGCATGGTATGAAGGAAACTGTAGCTTTGTTTGTTGCTCAGTGTTTGATCTGCCAGCAGATTAAGGCAGAGCATCAGAGAACTGCTGGACTTCTTCAACCGCTTCCTATTCCAGAGTGAAAGTGGGAACATATCACTATGGATTTTGTGACTACTTTGCCGAGGAGTCCTAAGGGTCATAATACCATTTGGGTGATTGTCGACCGTTTGACGAAGGGTGCTCACTTCATTCTTTTTCCTGTCAGGCAGTCTACTGAGAGCCTTGCTGAGAGGTATATGCTAGAGATTTTTAGACTTCATGGGGTTCCAGTCAGTATTGTATCTGATAGAGATACGAGACTCGGATCTCAATTCTGGGAGAGTCTTCAGAATAGTTTGGGGAGTAAATTAAAGTACAGTACAACTTTTCATCCCCAGACTGATGGACAGTCAGAGAGGACCATCCAGATTCTTGAGGATATGTTGAGGTCCTTTATGCTTCAGTTTGGTGGATCATGGGAGGACCATTTGCATCTCGTAGAGTTCTCGTACAATAATAGCTTTCAAGCCAATATTAAAGATGCTCCGTTCGAGGCACTGTATGGGCGGAAGTGCAGATCACCACTGTGTTGGGATGACATTGGTAAGACGAAGTTGTTGGGTTCAGAGTTGATCACCAAGATAGTTGATGCTGTGGTTCAGATCAGGAAGCATTTGCAGGCAGCTCAGGATAGGCAGAGGCGATGGGCTGATGTCCATTAGAGGGCGTTGGAGTTGGCTGTTGGTGACCATGTTTTCCTAAAGGTATCGCCGTGGCACGGTGTCATTCGGTTCGGTGGTAGGGGCAAGCTTAGCCCTCGGTTTATTCGACCGTTTGAGATTTTGGAGCGAGTAGGCAAGGTGGCCTATCGTCTTGCTTTGCCGCCAGCGTTATCAAGAGTGCACGATGTTTTCCATGTCTCGCAACTCAGAAGATATATCCGAGATGAGAGCCACGTGATCGAATACTCTGAGTTAATGTAACACCTCGGATTTTTTTAAATACCGAAAATATTCGTTTTTATAGTTTGTAGGGGTGAGAATTAGTTTAAGCGATATCTTATTTTATTTATTTTTCATACTGACATTGGTATGAATATTTATGGTAGATTGGTATTATTGTTATATTAGAGTTGAGAGTTGAGATTTTGTGTGAGGAAATATAGTTTATTTTATTTTATCATTCTAGAGGATTATTATATGATAATTTTAATGTATTTGTATTGTTCGTATTATTATAGAAAAGAGTTGGGGTTATTTATAATATTTGGATTTGGAGGGCTTATATGTAAATATACCATATTATTATTATTATTATTATTATTATTATTATTATTATTAAATATATTACCAAAGTAACCCTTTCCTTCCCCATTATTTCCTTCCTTTTTTCCTTTCCTTCCTGTTTCCTTCTCCCGACCAAAGAACCCCATTCGGCCATCCCCCTTCCATGCCCAAATCCGCTCCATCTCTCTATGTTTCTCAAATTAAATTGAGAACTAGACTAATTGAACGGTTCTCTACATCGTGGAAGTGTCGGATTTTCGAAAGGATTTCGAAAAGGTATACCCTATTTTATTTATTCATATAAAATTAAGTGTGGTTAGTTTTATTGAGTAGGATTATTATGGTAGAGAGATTTAGAGATGTTGGAAGTGGTAGATTTGAGGAATTAGTGGATTGTTAGAGAAATTACAAGTTGTTAGTAAATTAGGGCTTTGGGTTTGTAAAATAGAGAGATATATATATAAGAATTATCTCTGGTATGGTGGTAAAAATTGTAGCGAGTCATTAGAATAAAATGGGGAGTAGTGATTTTTGTATAAACTCGAACTATAGAGTTTATGAAATCGGGTAGAAAACTCGATTCAAATAATTGTAGAAAATGCATGTGAGGGTGTAGAGTATTATGAAAGTATTAATATAAATTTAGGATGATTTTTATAGGCTTCCAGCTCAATTAAATTGAGTGAAATGATTATAGGTGAAAAGTGCACGCCGAGTGTTCGGTGAAATGCTCGCGCGATATAGAGGCGAGAATTTGATGAATTCGGAGGTATAGATGAGTTCCATTATTGTTGTTAACCCTAATTTGAGATATTAGGACCAAGGGATTGAAGAAATTAGGAAATAGGAAATTTTCCTATTGGAAAGGCTCCGATCAATATGTGAGTTCTTGCATTGGGGTTCGAATTTGAAATCGGTCGATGTGGCTCACCTACATATGTCATTTGTGACGCGTGGGTGAAGACGGATTCAAATTTGGAGATCCGTAGGCCGAGTTTTGTGCTTTAAACTAATCGATCCTATAATTTCCTATTTAGGTGGAAAAAGTCGAACTTTGATTGGCTACAGGACGGACGTGGGACATCGTTGGCTCGATCCGTCAGGTGAGTATGTTGTGTTATAAATATTTTATATTGAGGCTGAATTTCGTGCTCTTTTGATATGTTTTGTGGGAGTTATGCCCAAAAGTGGATTTTGATTGAAAATATGGATTTTTAAGGATTCAAACTGGGTTTTTGAGATATGTGGTGAAAGTGATTATTTCAAATATATAAAATCTATAGTATGGGTTAATGTGATGTGTTGAAGTATAAAAACTAATTATATTAGATTGTTTATGCACATTTTTATCTAGTGCATGATTTGTGCCTGTTTTGGGGCATACATGCCCTTATAGGTAATTATAATTACATGGAGGATGTTGTATAAGCTAGTATGCTATAATTAGATATTATAAGATTTAATTAGATGAAATAAGTGGTTTTGACCCCTTTTTCTGGGAAACCCGCATGTGTGGTGTGTAATTGTGATATATATATAGATGATTATAACGTGTGATGCAATGGTTGATGAAATTAATAATTGGATACATGCTTACATTTTAATTAGGTTGGAAGTGAATTAATGGGCAATAGTATGATACTACAATATGATGAATTATCTATTTTGATACTTTTATGATATGGGATAACCTAATGTAGTTCTTTTATTAATATTGTACCTTGGTGTATGTTTATATGTGATTCAATAAAGTGGTAAATAACATGGGGCATTCATAATGTGTATTACGGTGATGTGATGGTTTATATGTTAAATGACTTGGTGTATGTATATATGTGATCTACTAAGATGATAATTATATCGTGGACATCAAATGTGCATCAAATGCAATATAAAAGGTAAGATGGTAAGTGTTAATAAAAGGTGTTATTAATTCACATGATTAAAGCTAAGAATGTGGCAATTGTTTAATTAAAAGCTGTGATGCTTTGTGTTGATTTAATAAGATGAAAAGATGAGATAACAAATGGTTTTGTTGACCAGTACCTACAGCAATCCTGGGGGTTTGGGCTAGACCTCCTAACGCCCAAGGACCGGCTTGGGAATAGTGGACCCAAACTATGTTTGGGGTAAGTGATTTTTATCGCCCAAGCTATCGGCTTGAGGCCCGGTTTTCCCTCGATGACAGCTGTCGCGAGGAAGCACCCTAGTGGGACTAGTGGTGAGTGTTTACCTCGCTGGCTTCGGCTGGGAGGAAGTAACCTAGTGGGACTAGGGGATTGTGGTTTTTCCTTCGATGACAGATGTCGCGAGGAAGCACCCTAGTGGGACTAGTGGTGAGTGTTTACCTCGCTGGCTTCGGCTGGGGGGAAGTACCCTAGTGGGACTAGGGGATTGTGGTTTTCCCTCGATGACAGACGTCGCGAGGAGGCACCCTAGTGGAACTAGGAGTGCTGTGTTCCCTCGCAAGTTCGGCTAGGAGGAAGACGTAGCCTCGGACGAGTAAGACTCTGGGAGAGCATCGGACCGCATGTTTACTGGGCTGTCGGCTTTTAGTATGTTGGGATACTGTGGCTCACTGGTCGACAAACTAATAAAATAAATAAGTGTTAATAATAAATATGGTAGTAAAGAAAGTGGATAGTGAAATGTGAATTGTGGATGAGAAAGAAAGTGGTTGTAAATGAAGTAAATGTGAAGGAAAACAAGTTATGTGTGAGTGTATGGAAAGATGTGATAAATGCAGTAAGTGGTTAATTTAGAATGAAATAATAAAAGAGACATGTGTTCTTATGAATAGTACGAAGTAATTGTATTATATATGTGATCATTAAATTAAAATACAGATTGATATGAGTTGTACCTTGGAATTGTGTCAAGGAACTACCTGCCCGCTATTTTTGTGGAAATGGTGGGAACTACCTGCCTTGGCATAATTCGCAGGGTGAGTTGCTATGATAGTGGTAATGATTAATGGAAATGAAGAATTAAATTAAGTGAAGATGATAAGTGATTGAAGTAAATTAATAACCAAGCTATCGGCTTGAGATGTGATGTGATATTACCCAAACTGTGTGTTTGAGGTGCAGTGATTATTACCCAAGCTATCGGCTATGGGGTGTGATATGTTGTGGCCCCAAATTGTGTTTGGGGATTAAGTGAAAATGATAATGATAAGATATATTACTTATAGGAATGAGAATTTCTAAAGTGGTATAATGAGATGGGAATGAACCATAAAGCATGTTTTTGATGTAAAGAGTATAAGCATTCTATCAATAATGTGTTAATGATGTGATGAGATGTGAGAGCATTGCAATAAGCAATAAGATGTTATATTTGCGATATAGGACATGAATAAATGTGGTATTATGCGAATAGAAGCATTTGTAAGAAGTGATACTTGATAGGGCATAATAAAATAAATACCCGTATTATGAGATTGGTTATGAAAATGGTTATTAAGAGAGTATGTTGTTTTATGAGTGGTATTCATATAAATGGTTATTAATGAAAGGAGTAATAACATCATGTAGTATATTCATATAATGCTATTATGACGATACTTGAGGAAGAATGAATATTTGGGTTAGAGAATTTAAATTGAAAAGCAATGGATTGTATGTGTATTTGTACTATGCGGATGTAAAATACGAATATATATATACGAGGTTAATGTGAAATACATTATGAAATGTGGGAAGTTGTGGATAATTAAATAGTTGAATGCAGGATTGGCAAAGTATTTGATATATCGTCGTATTGATGATGTTGTTGTGTTCAGGATTTAGATAGCATTATCTTAAGTTGGTATTTGTAAGTTTAAATTATTTTCTTTATACTATTTTAATTTGTTATTAGATTAATAACTATACTCACACCAAAAATGGCTAACCCCTTAGTGTTTGGGGGTTAGGGGAGTCTGAGGACTACTCTAGATCCCCTACTGTTACAGGTTCTCATCAGTGCAGAGGTGAGGCGTGGATTGGTAGGATGAAGTTTTATTTTAAAAATTTGTACTAATTAGTTATGTGAATAGTAAAATTTATGATCTATATTGTATTATGGATGTATAAGCATGTATATGATGATGATGAGTATAGTGTGGGGTGGTATGGTATGTTTGTGACCCATACCCACCTCGTTGTGGTGTACCGGGATTTGAGGTAGGTTTTACAAGGATTTTTCTAAATTTTTACCTCGTTTATCAAAGAAATTTATAGTTTTTATTTGATATTTGATAATCCGTTATGAGTTTGGCCCCCAGAGCATTATATTATATTGCCTGTATGTTTCTTCTCATTTTGGCCTGGGGAGCCCGTGAAATTATTGTGTGTATTGTGAGCTACGGAATTTTGAGCAGAATTCCGTAAGCTATTTGTGTTTCGGGGCAAAATTTACAGGGGAAACTCTGCCAAATTTTTCCTGAAATATAACTTTCTTAGTTTATGTTTAAAGTGATATAGAAATTGAAAGAATGGAATTTCGAGGTTTAGTTTTCAAAAAAAAAAAAATTGGGGTGTTACAGTTAACCATTCGGTCGGATTTGACTTTTGAGATTCTGCTAGTTGCTATTGTGGATGGGCGGGAGAAAGTGCTTAAGAATAAGGTCATCAAGTTGGTTCGTGTTGCTTGGAATCCTCACTCGCCCGGTGAGTCGACTTGGGAGCTAGAGGAGGAGATTCAGCAGAAGTTTCCTCATTTGTTGGAGTAGTTTTGTTTTGTTCTTTTTGGTTGTTTTTGGGGTTACCCTATGTATCTTCTTGTTGAATTTCGAGGACGAAATTCTTCTGGTTAGGTGGGTAGGATTGTAACCTCTGTTTTTTACTTTGTGTATTTTTGAGTGTATTCTTTTTTCTTTTTCCTTGTATTGATTCGGTTGTATCTCTTTGGCCATATATTAGATATTTATTTTCAATATATTCATTTACTTGATTTTTGACTCTTATTTGACCTCCTTGTTTAATTTGTTTCATTCGCTTTGTCTCTATTTGATCGATCTAGTATTTTTGGTTCTCTTTGTTTTATTGGTTCGTGCCTATTTTATTTGCTCATTTCTTTTCTGTGGTCGTCTCATTGTTAGATCACCCTATTTTATTTCAGTGGATTTTTAATTAAATCCTATTCGTCACCTATTATACTACTTCTATTTTATTAAACCCAATTAACCAAATTCACCTAACAACCCAATAAAACCCATTACACCCGTACCCATTATCCTTGAATCCAACCCGTTAACTACTCTTAACCACCCATTACCCATCTGTTAACTTAAATCCTAATACACCCCCCCTCATATATATATATATATATATATATATATATATATATATATATATATATATATATATATATTACCTTCATGCACCATTCATATTTCCCCATATTCCAGCCACCTCTTCATTTTTCCCAAGCTCAACCCTACCTCCGGAAACCCACTCTCCTAATTCCCTTGCACTCGTGTCCCCCTCCTCGTCTCCGTCCCTCTCTCCTTGTCTCTTTCCCTGCTCTGTTCGGCATGCCGTCAACGACAACAGCACGACAGCAAGTTGACGCCGCCAACCGGCCTGACCCCTCCCATTCTGTCCCTGTCTCTATTGGAGGCAGGCAGCAGACAGCGACAACCTCTCTCGGCCATGTTGTTCTCTCGTGCTCTCTCATGTGCACTCTTGTGTTCGTCGAGGTTGTGCGTGCTCGCTTGTGCTTTGAGTTCATGCTTGCTCGTTGGTTCGTGGCTTTCCGTTCGTTGAGTTCGTTGGCCGGGAATCCGTTCTCGTTATTCTTTCTTGGAGTCATTTGCGTCATCGGTTAAGGAAAGTATCTTTTACTCAATTTCTTTGTATGATACAAGTCATAAATACCGCTTGTAGTGTAGTTGGGTTCTAGAAATAACTCGCGTGTGATGAATTCTTGATGAGTACTATCTCTATAGTGCTATTGACCATAGTTGCCTCACGACACAAAACTTGACATGAAACAACTTAGGTTTTGACTGTTCTTGATGTGATTATATTTGTGAGATAATTATGAGAAATCGTGTGTTTGTTTGGATCCATGTGATATACTTGTTGTGGACATACTATATACCCTATTTCATGTTGTTTGGACACTTAGTAGACTCTATATCATGTTTGGTTTTGTTTGGGACGAGTTTCGTATATTGTATGTTGATTTGTTGTTAAAAGAAAAATCTGTACTTGTCGATGATCAGTTTTGATTGCTATTTTAGACCATATTAAGGTCAGAATCTTAACTTCGGTATTAAACATGATTTTTAGTGGAATCCGTCTTCTTTCCAAATTTTTTTACCTTGATCGATTTCGTTTTCATACATGTGAGTTATGATTATTTTACTACAGAGGTGTATTATAGTTCCAGATTTCGTTTCTTGATGATTTCGATGACTAAACCATTTTGATACTAGTGATAAGCATATTATTTTGATCTAAAATTTTGGACAGTATTTCTATACTTGATTAGGGATTACCCAGAACTTTGGTGGATTTATTTGATAAGATTTACATACCGTTTCATGCTTTCGAATAAAAACTATACTTGCAGAATTTTGCTCGCTTTTCTATAAAGAAGTGTGTTTTCACCCTAATTCCTTTCCTATATGAAAAATATTTATGAATTATGAAAGATAGCTTATTTTGTCTATTTTCATCTCCCTTTGGCGGATTTGGATTTTGTTTCACGGTTTGCGAGATTTACAGTTTTCGTACAGCAGGGTTGGGAATTCAAGATTTGCCAAACTATCGTTTCCTAATTTTTTTATTTTTGTTTACTGAACTAATCTTACTGGAAAATTATGAGAATCTATATTCTTATACTAGACATATAGGGCAATACCCCAGATTTTTCCTAGATTTATTTTAGGTGTTTTGATGCTGTTTTCCTGACTTTGAATTCGATTTACTGATTTCTGGTTGAACGTAATTTCTTGATTCAAATCAGTTTTGAGTTATGTTTTTGTGAATTACTATATGGCTTATTTATATTCTCTAGATTCGGTTGGGAGTCTATTTTCTAGACCTTTCTACGGATTCAGGTTTGCATGTTTGTAACACCGGGAATCACTATTTTACTACAGTATGGTCCGGCTATCCTGAACTAGACATTTGATTATTTTATTCTTTTATTTGTTATCTTGCACCCGTACATGTTTATCTTGCAACTTAAACTTGTTACATGATCATGTCATGTTATTCTCAATATGTTTTGCACACATACATGCTTGTTTGACATTAATAATAAATAATCAAGCCGGGATTTAAGGGAAAGATTTAATAGTAGTTAATTCAGAAATGTGTACTCAAAAGGGGATCCACAGATCCTACGTGATTACTTGATACATGTTGCTTGACACGTGATTACTTGACACTTGCACGCAAGACACGTTACTTGCCACTTTGTACAACTTGATACGTGATTACATGATACATGATACTTGGAGCGTAGAGCTCGATTCCTTGATACTTGTCCCTGAGTATACTGACCATTATGGTCCACTATGAAATCTAAAGAGAAACTGTTTGTTGTAGCAACCATGTAGTAAAAACCGGAATGCATGAAGTGCTACCTAGATAGTAATCACTACAAGACTTGATACATGATACTTGAACATAATACATGCTTACTTGATACTTGACTACATGATACATGAGACTTGATAATTGACACTTGATACATGTTTACATGATACTTGATACTTGTTACTTGGTTACATGATACTTGTTCACTCAACACTTGATACATGCTACTTGTACTTGTTCACCTTACCATGCTAGTTGTTATACAGTATCATCATGCTTATTCTATGTTATTAGTTAGTTTTCCCCATGTACTTGTATCCTGCTTTACAAGCGGCCCGTAACTTGCAAGGACGGCAATTGTTTTCTTTTTCCTCTTCCTGCAGTTTGTTAAATTGTAGATTTTGGAGATCAGTTGCCAAATGGTATAGGCGAGATGGGATACTAGCTGCTGGAGTTTTGCTTTATTATTTCTTGTTGCCTATCTTGAACAATTGTATTTGATACTTGGATTTATTTGTATTTGGGCAATGTGACCCAGAATATTTGACTTATTCAGATCTGGATTATTTGAGATTAATATATTTTGGTTTCAAGTGTTCTTGTTGGTATTTTGATTCATAAATGCATACTTGGTTGATTCTTTTGCTTCCGGCTCTGATTATTCTTGTGAAATGTTGTAAAGATTCTTGAACAGTTTGTAGATGATGAAAATCGTTTGCTGGGCTTAGTCACGTATCCGTATTCTCTTTTGGGAAGCGGGGCGTAACAGATTGTGTGACGTTGACTCCAAAATGATCCATGGAGCGAGATATTCCCCAGTATTTTGGAACGTGGTATGAAATAGGCCCCATAACATTCTATGGAGAAGGATTGGGACGAGAGCAACATTCACAAGCAGGTTAGTGGGACATTGACTCTAGAATGATCTAAGGAGTGAGGTATTCCCCAATATTCCAGACGAGGGATGCAATTGGCCCTCGAATGTTCTGTGGAGTAGGATTGATCTCCAGTATTCCGAGTATGAGAGTAACACCCACGAAGAAATTCAAAGATGAGTGAGGCTCCAGAATAATCCATAGAGCGAGATATTCTCCAGTATTCCGGAACGTGGGATGAAATAGGCCCTACAATGTTCTGTGGAGTGGGATTGATCTCCTATAGTCCAGGATGAGAGCGACATTCCCCAAGGTGATTCATCCCTAGTACGATGGATGTGGGATGAGGCAGGCCCCACAATGATCCACATGATGAGATTAATTTCTAGGATGGAAAGATGGGTTGAGCACCTGAGGCTTGTTAGTCGGTATTCTGCACTTTGAGAGTAAGTTGTCGAGGATGTTCCTCGAGGAATTGGAGATGATCAAGGAAAGTATCTTCTGATCATTGATGAATGACTGCAGTTTTTCTCGCCCTTAGCGTC
The DNA here is from genome assembly GCA_017893485.1 of Hemerocallis citrina. Classification (NCBI taxonomy): domain Eukaryota; kingdom Viridiplantae; phylum Streptophyta; class Magnoliopsida; order Asparagales; family Asphodelaceae; genus Hemerocallis; species Hemerocallis citrina. The sequence continues at coordinate 220,909,121 of CM030361.1, read as the reverse complement.
GTTCTGCGGACAAAACGATTCTAAGAAGGGAGTGATGTAACACCCCGCAAAATAGCATATAACTATTTTGCATTATAATCCTTGTACAGTCTAGAATTGCACGTGATTATGTATTTTTCTAATAATAATTTTTGTAAACATATATTATAATAAATTCAAATTATCTTAATTTTAAGTATATAGATAAAATATCTATATATATGTATGATTTAATTGTATCAGATCGTATATGATATATGATCTATAATTGCTTTGAATGTGAATACGATCGTGTATATTTTATAATTTAAATATTAGAATATATTTTTTATGAATATACATATTAATTTGAATTATAAATAATTATACATTGTTTTTCTTTTGGGTTATAGTTTGCTTAACCTAGGGTTAGAGTTCTTTGACCTAAACCTAGGGTTAGAAAACCTAATCTAGGGTTAGAAACCCTACATCTAGATGAGATGAGATGAGATTAGGTGGGATCTTGATGAGATCCTAGGGCTCAAAATGGGCCAAGTTTGTGGTGGAGAATGATAAGGAAATTGCTAGGAAATTTCCTAAAGACCTATGTGACTAGATCTAAACCATCCACTCCTACTCACACTCAACCAACTCATCTCCACCCTCCAATAATCCCAATTCCGACCAACTTTAATCCCCACTCCCATTTTGCTATAAAGTTCCAATACTTACCCATTTCTCCATTTTTCTTCTTCTTGCTTTCCTAGTTCAAAAAAAAAAAAGATCAAGAGAAGAAGTACGAGAAAGAAAAAAGAGTGAGTATTAGCCTAGAAAATTACCTCTTTGTTGTAGGAACAAAAGAACTCAATGAAGCAATCTTGGGGGAGGAGTCAATTTTGAAGACAAAAATCAACTTCTCATTTGGAATGGTGGGGGTTCTAAAAAACTTTATTTTTATTTTCTTATATACAATTTTTGTGAGTAAAATGTAAAAGTTTGTAGCTTGATTGACATGGATGTGTAATGGTTGGGTTTCACAAATTGAATTGATGATTGAGTACTATTATTTATTTAGATGCCATGAAGAACTTGTATGTGATGTTTAAGCTTAGGAATTTCTAACTCACGAATGACATTTAATCTTGAACCGAAATTTTTAGGGTATGTTCTACTATGAGTCTAGAGCATGATTGATTTACTCCATAATATTTGGGGTTCAGTTAGTAGCTCAAACAACTATTTCAATTTCGTGCAGTGAGTAGTAGAGAACTGCTGTTTTTCTGAAAACTTGGGTGCTCTTCCAAAAATCATATATCGGGATTGGTTGGGTATTTTAAGCCCAAATGTTTACTTGGTGTTCTTGAATGTGTTAGCAACCTTAGTGTTAAATTACACATTTTTCTGAGTTCGTTTGATACTTCAAAAAAATATGGATTGGCAACTGGTCCAAAATCAAAAGCTGGTTCAGCTCTGTTTGGGAAGTGAAGTTCATTAGTTCATAACTACTTGTTGGTGGATGATCATGCATTGAAATTTTTACTGTAGTATCTGGTGTGAGTCTAGATCATGTTTCTAAAATTTAAGAATTGATTGACAACATTTGATGGATTTTAAAAATAGTTTGTATAAGGAGGTAGGCACCCTGTGTGAAAACATAAGAATTTTTTATGCTGAGTTTAAAAGGCTATAACTTCTTGTGTGTTAAGAATATGAATGCTATTTTTGAATATATTAGACTTGTGTATGTCTAGTTACTTAATCTATAATTTGATATGTATTGGACTTATGGTTGAATTGATATTGATTTTTGACCACAACATGTTCAGTTCAGTTTAGTTTTAACTAGTCAGTGAATTTGTGGAATTCTGGATTTGTGTATTGAGAATTTGGAAGAATGATTAATTAGAGATTTGTAGTCTAGAGTATTATCTTTCCAAAAAGTTTTGAATCATGAAATTCTAGTTTGTATAGTAGAAGTTATGATTTTGCTAAGTTGGGGCAGAACCAGTCTTAATAGAAGAACTTGGAATTTGTAGAGGAATTCATTTCCCTGTGTGTGCCCTGATAGAAATTGGAGTTTTAGAATGCTTTAATGAATGAATCTGAGGATGTTATCAACTAGAAAGTTGTAGTAGGCAATCCTATATTTCTATAGAATCTAAGATCGAGTAATTTCGAAAAGTGAGCAAGTTTTTATGTTAATAGCAAGATGTGTATAGCTGAGAACATATAGAGATTTTATAGCATCTAGATGGCTGAATTTGAAGGAATAGTTAACTATAGACTTCTAGCATGGGGTCTTAGCTTTCCATAATAGGTAAGATCATGCATTTCCAAATTGTATTTTAGAAGTTATGATTTTTCTAATATCAGGGCAGATCTAGGCCTTTAAGTGAAGTGTTTATTTTGCATCACTCCAAGTGATGGATTTCTGAGCTTGTAGCATTGCTATACCCAAGATATTGATTTTATCACGTTCTGAGTATGTTTTCTTGTGTTTGATAGCCATGGTCTGTCAATAATTTTGGTGTCTTGTTTGTAAGTATTGCAGGTAAAGGGCATTTCTTGGGTGCCGATGTACCATACGCTGAGGGTCACAGGCTGAGGATTGGGTCAAGGACCAATATGGGTATGGCATTCGATGAGCATCGACTCGCTGGGTTATTATTTTGACAGACCAGTCAGGGATCAATTGTTTGATAAAAACTTCGTACATAGTTTTGGGTGACAAATGTATTTTCAGTAAATTGTTATTTAATTAAGTTCTCTTTACTTTTCGCCTAAAGACCAAAGTTGGTATTAGGGGTGATTCCTTATAATCCGATTTGCTCTAAGAGGCCAGCACTAGGCGGTGATAACCGGGGTTGTCGCTTCCTGTCAAAGAGATACGGGTTGTGTCTTTTCAGTTGTTAAGAACACGGGAGCCGTATCTCGCTCTGTTAATTCTTGAGGTACCTTGATAAGAACGGGATGTTCCCTTGTTCTATATTGGTGGACACGAACGAACTATAGGGGATGCGGTCTCTTGGAACTTCGGCACAATGGGTATGTTGTGTTGTATCTGTAAGTTCATCATGACTTTTGAGAAAGGTCCGATGCAATGGTTATTAGTGGCAAACGAGAATACCCCGAAATTTTATAAACTCCTCAATCATGTGTACTTATTGGGAACAAGAAATGTACAACAGTAGATTACATTACATGGCGAGAGTTCGAAACCCTAAAACTGGATAAGACGGCTTGATGTAGAACGTATGTAATGTGGGATGCACGCGTATCCAAAGTCTTGCTGACATTAGATAAGTGCATCCATTTCTGTACTTGGTATTATGCATTAGACTTCAGGTCATGTCCTACACGGACACTAGGAAATTAGGATGCACGTTTCCTTTTCCATTCCAGCTGGTTTGTGGGTGTGCGGGTTGGAGATCGCTGTTATTATCAGCATTGCATCAGTATATGTTCTGACGTGCCTACTCAATTAGGTGCTGGAAACCGGATCGGGATTACGGGCATCCAAGTGGAGGAGCAGTGTACTTACCTACCATTCGAGCAGGTGCAGAAATATCAGAGTCGTGCAGCGGAAGACGCAAGCCGAGGGGAACGTCCAGGGAAGCAGATTGACCTCTCAGCGGAGTTTCGACAGTGATCAATTGATTACCGTTCTGGAAGACATCTGATAGCTTTAAAAGTGGAGTCTGTAAATATTTTGTAATAAGTTTTAATGAGTTAATGTAATTTCTATTCCTTGTTCAGGAACAAGATACGTTTGTAACTAATGATGTAATGATCTTATTTGGCAATAAGAAGTTTTTAAATTTTTGTGTTATTACTCTGTTGAGATGCATTTGAAGGATAAGATTCTGGTTTGTGTCAGGAATTTCCGGTAGTGGGATCCGAGGCGCTACAATCCGGAATTTCCACAACCTACTAGGGGTGTTAGCCGCACCGGAGTAAACCGTGCTACTGCAACCCCGGGCACAGTGTATAAAACACGAAGTATTGCACACCACTAGCGTGGCAGCGACTGGAGTAAACCGGACGACTGGAACCTCATCATCACTGGAGTATCAGAGAAAGTAGTTAGTGTAACACCTCGCAAAACAGTATATAGTTTTTTTGCATATAATCCGTGCACAGTTGAGAATTGCACGAGATTCTATATTTTTCCATGATAATTAGTTTTAATTGTGAAATTATAGATACATGAGTTATTCTGAACCCGATGAGATAGGTTCGGGATATCTTCTCAAGTAAACTGTGGCTTTGCCCCGATTGTTTTAACAAGACAATCTTCAGGAAAAATAATAACTTTTATAAGCATATATTTTTATAAATTAAAATTACCTTTTTTTATAGTATATTGATATATATATATATATATATATATATATATATGGATCGTACTGGATCGTATATGATATACGATCTATAATTGTTTTGAATATGAGTATGTCTGTATATATTCTATAAATATTATAATATATTTTGATATGGATATCAAAACATTAATTTGAATTGTAATTAAATGTACATTATTTTTCATTGGATTAGGGTTTGTTTAACTTAGGGTTAGGGTTCCTTGACCTAACCTAGCATTAGTCATGATTAGTGTTGAAATGAGATTGATGAGATCCAAGGGTCCTAGTCCACCCATGTGTTGATCTTCTTGTAGAAATGAGAAGAACCAATAAAGTTCTAGGATCTTTGTTGTGTTGGATCGCATCTTCACCATCCATTACAATCACCCATCACCATCAAATCCCCACCCTCGAACCTCCCATTTCTGGCCAAAACCCTAAGTCCTTTCTCCATTTGCTATATTAATTCCAACATTTCACCATTTCTCCATTTTTTCTTCCTCATGCTTTCTTAGTTCAAAAAAAAGGGAAAGAGAATAAGTGGGAGAAGGAAAAGAGAGTGAGTATTAGCCATGAACATCTACTCTTTGTTGTAGGAATTCAAGAGGAGACAAGCATGGAGGAGGAAGGCAATCTTGAAGCTAGGATCATTTTCTCTATTTGGAAGGGTGGGTGTTCTCAACTCTGAATTAGTATTTTTTTTGTGTATGAATTGGTACGTAGGAGTAGATAAGGGTACCATGAATACCATGCATGAGTGTTGATATATTATCTAAAAAATAGAACTTGTATGTTAACATAGTTCACACCATGTTTCATGTTTAAGCACACATATGTGACATTGTGACTTAGAAATTTCTGCCATGCAAATGACTTAGAGTCTTGACATAAAATTTTGATGGCATGTTCTAAGATGTGTTTAGAGCATCCTCAATTTTTTTCATATTTTTTCTGGATTTGTTCAGTAGCTCAACAAAATTCTTAATTTCAAGACATAGAGCAGTGAATAAAACTGTGTTTTTCCTTATTGTGAAGTGAAGTTTGGGAATTCATATTATGATATTGGTAAGGTATTTTGAGCAAAAATTTTTACTGGAGGTACATGGATGTGTTAACAACATTCTTTCCAAATTTCAGATTTCTCTGAAATTATTTGATATATTTAAAAAATGTTGTTTGTAAACTGGTCCAGAACCAAGAAACTGGTTCTGCCTTGTTTCAAAGATGAATTTTTAAAAAAATCATAACTAATTTATGGTATATAATCTTGTAGTGAAAGTTTTATTTTAGCATCTACTATGTGAATGGATCATTTATCTAAAATTTTAGAAAACTTGGAGAACATTTGGTTGGGTTTGAAAATTAGTTTGTAACCACAGGTTTTATACACTGCTGTGAACAGAAGATGTTTTTCTACTATATTCAAACGACTATAACTCTCTATATATTTTTAATCTAATGGCAATTTTTGGATATGTTATACTTGTATATGTCTAGTTACTGAATCCCAAATTTTATAAGTATTGAACTTATCGTTGAATTGATATTTATTTTTGAATATAGCATGTTCAGTTCAGTTCATATTTTAACTGGTCAGTGAATTTGTGTAATTCTTTATTGTTTGTTGAAAATCTGGAAGAACTATCGACTAGAGATTTGTAGTAGAGAGTTTTAGCTTTTCAAAACATCTTGAATCATAAAATTTTAGTTTGTATAGCAAAAGATATGATTTTTCTAAGTTCTAGACAGAACCAGTCCTAATAAAAGGACCTTTTTTTGTAGAGTAACTCATTTCCTGTGTACACCTGGTGAGAAATAGGGGTTTTTAAGTATTTTAATGGATAAATCTGAGGACGTAATAAACTAGGAAATTGTAGTAGACACTCACAGCTTTCTATAGAATCCAAAATTGCGTAATTCCGCTAAATGAGTGAGTTTTTATGTTATTAGTAAGATGCAGCACATGCATTGAAGAAGTGTACAGCTGAGAACATATAGGAATTTTATAGCATCTAGTTGGCTGAATCTGAAGAAATGGTTAACTCGAGACGTATAGTATAGAGTCTTAAATTTTCAGAATAGTTAAAATCATGCAATTTCAATTTGTATTTTGAATGTTATGAATTTTTCAAGGTGCACCAATTGCATTTCTTTGAACTGCTTATTATTAGTAGATTGATAAGGGATTTTCTCACTTTAGTTGGCATAATTTGGGATAGTTGTGAAGAGGAGTGAAGTAGAGGATTAAACCTTGCTACAGAATCTGGAATCATCAAATTTGGGTTAGTAGATGAATTGATATGGAATTTTCTACATGCTACAAGATTATGATTATGAGTTGATTTGAGTTTTAAGAAGTTGATTAACTATCCCTATTAAGAACTTCATTTGGAACTTAGATAACCTTCTTGTGCTTAGTACTCATGGTGGACATATTAGTATGTTTAGGAGAATAGCTATATGGCAGATTTGTTGTATTGTGGTGCACGTAGCTAGTATAGCTTAGAGCTAGTCTAAGGTTGTTGATACCCTAGGACTACCAACCCAGTCGGCATGTATTGTAATTGAAGTCTTCTGCCGCGAGAATAGGATAGTCATCCCTCGTGCACCGACGAACTCTTACCCAATGGGTAATTGATCACGGGCCGGGGATTTGGTCGAGGACCAACAGGGGTATGGCAGCTGATGAGTATCGACTCACCGGGTTATTAATTTGACATACCAGTCAGGGATCAATTGTTTGATAAAACTTTGTGCATGATTTTTGGTGACAAATGTATTTTCAGTAAACTGTTAATTAATTATTTTTCCTTTTTGCTTGAGAATCAAGTTGGTATTAGGGGTGTTTCCCTATAATTTGATTTGTTCTAAGGGCTAGCACTAGGCGGTGATAACCAGGGTTGTCTCTTCCTGTGAACGGGATACGGGACCCGTATCTCGCTCAGTTAATTCCTAAAGTGTTGTGGTAAGAACAGGAGAGTTCCTATAGGATAGGGGGATTAGACCCTCAAGGCCATTATGTTTTTATGTTGAGTGGACAGGAACAGACCATGGGGCTACTGTCCCATGGATCTTCGGTGCCATAGATATGCGGTTGTGTATCTGTAAGATCGTCACAGTATTTGGTGTGATCTAGACCGGATTGGGGCACTAGTGGCAAACGGGTACACCACTATGTTCAGCAGTAATAACTGTAGGATTCACCAGCCACGTTGTATCTATCAGGAACATGTTGAGTACAATAGTAGAATGTATTGCTTGGCGAGGGTTCGAAACCCTGAAACTGGAGAAGATGACTTGATTTGGAGCGTATGTAGTATGGGATGCATGCGTGTCCAAAGTCTTGCTAACATTACTAAGTGCATCTGTTTTTCCGTATATTGTGTTTGACACATTAGACTTCAGGTCATGGCATACACTAACACTAGGAAATTAGAATGCAAGTTTCTGTTTTCATCAAAGGCTAGTTGTGATTGCTAGTTGGAGATCGCTGCTTTCTAATCAGCATTGCGTCAGTATATGTACTGAAGTACCCACTAAATTAGGTGCTGGATACCGGATTGCGAGTGCAGGAGGACTCAAGCCAAGCAGGGCATCTAAATGGAATAGAAATGTACCATTCAAGCAGGTGCAAGAATATAAGAATAGCGCAGCAGAAGATTAGAGCTACAAGGTGCATCTTAGAGAAGTAGTTTGACCACTCAAGTGGAGTTCCAGTGGAAGATTGGTTGACTACCGTTCTGAAGGGCAGGCAAAATGTTTAAGTAATATTTGTAATGCTTTAATGTAATTGGTATTCCTTATTCAAGAACAAGATAATGATTGTAATTGATGATGTAATGATCTTATTTGGCAATAAAAAAATTTTAAATTTCTGTGTTATAACTGTATTGAGATACATTTGAAGGAAAAGATTCTGGTTTGTGTCACGAATTTCGGAAAGTCGGGTCTGGAGCGTTATAGTTGTGTTTGACTTAAAATTGCAGTCTCACATAGTAGGAAAGTTGACTTAAAATGCCCTTTTGCTGTGTTTAGATCGTATTGTAAGATGATCAAAACCATAATTGTTGCATTTTTCCCACTTATGTTTATGATCTTCCCTACATCCAAACTTAGCCTTGTGTGTTTTCTTTCTTTGAAGGGTGTCCAAAAGAATCAGAAACAGCCACAGTGGAATGGCTGAGGGCTAGGGCAGTAGGACCAACAACACCGACTTCAATGTTGAAGCATAGTTTACCCGTGTATAATAGATGATTGGAAAATTCGTCTTATCAAGTAGGAACTCTGTACCAACACATGGTGCTCAATGAAGGAACCAGGAGAATGACCCTGTCAAGAGGAGAAGGAAAAGAGAGTGAGTATTAGCCAAGAATATCTACTCTTTGTTGTAGGAATTCAGGAGGAGACAAGCGTGGAGGAGGAAGGCAATCTTGAAGGTAGGATCATTTTCTCTATTTGGAAGGGTGGGTGTTCTCAACTTTAAATTAATTTTTTATGTGTATGAATTGGTATGTAGGAGTAGATAAGAGTATTGTAACCCCCGTTCTCGTAAATACATATTTCTCGAATAGTTTCTGTATTTTGATTATTATTTGTTAAATTCTTTTTTTCTATTTAAAATCTTTTCTAAACGAAAATGTTTGTTATTTCAAATAATAGTGCATTTTAACCTCACTTTCCATTTTATAATTAACCGATTATATATTTTTCCCATTTGGATTATTTTAATATAAAATTGATAAGTCAATCCTTATCTTATTGTATAATGTTGTTATTATTATTATTAATATTATTATTAATATTATTACTATTATTATTGCTATTATTATTATTATTATTGAATTATTTTCATGAATATGTTGAACCAATTCTGTCATGTATTATTATTCTTATCATATTATTATTATTATTATTTTTGTAAAGCCCATTATTTTCGATTGATCTTGTATTATATATTTATTTAATTTGAAGCCCAACCCAAGCCATTCTCTTATTGGATCCTAGTCTACCCATTAACCCAATTCCTTGGTCCCACTATCCCAGTATTTGATCCCGTAACCCTAATTCTCCATATCTCTCCACTATTCCTATAATCCATCGCCATTTATATGGCTATTATTATACTATTATTATACCATTATTATATTATAATAACCCTCTTTAACCCTAACCCTACCCTTATAACTCCCAATCGCCCCTACTGTTATACCCCATCCCTAACCTCCCGCCCACATCTTCTTCTTCCTTCTTCATCTCTAAATCGAAACTCAACCGAAGCAAACCACTCCCGCCACCTTAGCCCATCAACCAGTCGAACCGCCTCTTCACCTCCCTCCCTCATCGCCTGCCTCGCTACCGTGCACACCCCGTCGCCTCATCTTCGTCCCCTTTGTCGACCGAAACTCATCACCTTCCCTCATCCTCGCCACAACCTCATCGACCCCCGATCCTTGCCATGGTCTCGACCTCACTCCATCTCCACCATCGTCTTCATCCGCAGACCTCCTGCTCATCTCCTCTCCTCCTTCACCCATCAACAGAACCCATCATCCTGCCAACTTCATCATCGTCATCCGTTGACTATCCCCCTATCCCTCCACAGCCTAGGTGACCACCGCAGTGCCATCATTGCTGCAATTCAACTAGCCCCTGTGCGTCGCTAGTCAATGCCGTAGCCACCCCACCATCGCCTTTGCTGCCTCTGTTGTCTTCCTCTATTTTGGGAAAAACACAACTCCGCTGTAGCTTCTTTGCTGCGTTGCTTCTCAACCGCGAGTGCCACCCCTCGTCGCCAGCGTCGCAAGTCCCTCGCCATCGAGCACCCGGTCACCCGCCGTCGAAGTTGCCGATTTCCCTCTCCCACCGTCTCACTCTCTCTGTCACGTCGGAGTTGGTGAAATCGGTGTGTACTGTTTTGTGAGTAGGGGGATCCGTTGTTCTGTGTTTGGTGTGTTGCTGTTTTGGATCAGGTGTTTTGCTCTTTTGATCTTGGTGTTGGGGTTGCACGTAGCTAGCACATGTTTCCTTGCTTTGTGTTCGTAGGTTGTCGCCAGGGATCCTAATCAAGTTATTCCAAATATCGTATCTAACATCGTTCTAAAGGCAAGTCATCTCACCCTCGAATTGTATTATATTGTATTCGAGATTGTTTACTGAATCCCGCAAGTAGATCTATATTGATTATCGTATATCTGTTATTGTTATCTATCGTTGGGATACTACGGATATACACGAGCGAATCCAAGTAATAGTCTTGACTTCGTGCCATCTTTTGCCTCCAATTTAGAGAGATCTTACATGTACTCATGTAGTTAATTATTGAATATATGAATAGAAATTGTTATTGTAATTCATGTCATGACATTACACGACTATTGTAGATGGTATGCTAGTGTTGGTTGCTATATAATTGGTGTTGGTGTACTGGTTTATTGTGATTAGTAAGATTATGGACATTATACACTTAATACCATGTTCACATAGTTGTAACTTGGTGTGATTTATTTTGTCGACCCCTAATTCATCATTCACAATATTTTAATCATTTTATTCATGAAAAAGATATTGAACCCTGAAACTTATTGCCAACCTAAACATTGTCATAGTGTTTCGGGCTAGATACTGTAATCAAAATTTATAACCTTCTGATTATGAAATATAGTCCCATGTTTCTAGTTTCCAGAACATCCAGAATTTTTGAATTCTGACTTATATTGCATGAGTTATGACCATTTTACTGCAGCTGCATTTTATTTCTAGATTTATGCATATACCATGTTTACCTGATTAAATGGATGAACTAATGATCAATTATCACCATGATAATTTCCAGATTGATAGTCAACATGCTTAGGGTGATGAAAATTATTTTTGCTGATTTTTTAAAATGAATATTTACTGCTTTTACAACTAGTTAACATTAATAACCAGCAAGAACCAGTAACCTGTAAAAGAACACTATAATTCACCAAGCTACTGTTGTTGGATTTGACTTTTAATATGCGTTGCAACCGGGAAGCAGTCTAGTTTCTAGAACTTCCGACAGATTCACTTTTGCTATTCTGCAGCAACAAAATTCTAATTTTCGTGCAGCAACCTACTGCTGTCCAGAATTGAGTTTCCATGTTTGATAATATATAATTGGATCTATAATGTTGTATTTGGTACATTTAATTGTATGGAGTACATTGCATGATCTTAGGGTTGTTTTGTCATCATTCTAGTATCCCTTATTAATCACCTTATCGTTTCCCATTGATATTTCTGTCCCTATTGTTCTCTATTAGTATTGCATGTTAATTGAATAAAGAATGTTAATCAAGCCGGGGTTAAGGGTTGACTAGGGTTGTTGATAATATAGTGACTGTACTCAGAAATGTGGGCCTCTTTCCCAAAATGTCGTTATCGTATTGTGCAAGAAATTGCATCAATGGCCAGTGTTATCGTCATTGTGCAAGAAATTGCGTCAATGACAGTGTTATCGTTATTGTGCAAGAAAATGCTGCAATAGCCATTATTATCATTGTTGTGCAAGAAATTGCTGCAATAGCCAGTGTTATCATTATTGTACAAGAAATTGCTGCAATAGCCAGTGTTATATCGTGCCGAGTACATGACCTATAGAATTTACCACCTTAGTCTAAACGAAATTGATTGTATACGTTGAACCTGTAGTTATAGGATGCAGTAGTACGTGCATTAGTTAGGATTAAAATGAATAATAGACTTAAGATTTTCATCGCATCGTCATTGCATATTGTCATCATTATTGAACAGTGTTATCATTATTGTTTACCGTTATTGTTATTGTTTATTATCATCGTTATCAATCATCGTTATTGTACATTGCATCATTATCATTTTGTCATTATTTATTGCCATCGACTCTATTGTTTATTGAATTCATTGTTATACCGTAAATGCCATTGTTTCTCTGTTTCTCTACTTGCTATCCATGACTTTCTCTAAGGACATATTTTTCTCTCTTTTAGATGAACAGCTTACAGGTAATCAAGGAGAATTTCCTGATGGACTAGGAGAACAACAATGGTGAAAGAATTGAATTGCATCGCTGCCTAAATAATTATTATTTTGTTTTGAAGCCTTAAATAAATTGAACATTGTTAATTCTTATATTTGAGGGTTTTTGACCCGAATATTGTTATTGTTGATTCCAGATTGTGGATTGTTATTATGTTTGGTTATTTTATGCTTAAATTCCAAGTATTGTTATTCATGTGATTACTCCTTTAAATTCCAAGTATTGTCATTATGTTTGGTTATTTTATGCTTAAATTCCAAGTATTGTTATATTATGTTTGGTTATTTTATGCATAAGTAGTTGTATTACTTTCTTATTTATATTGTTGAGTTGAATCAATAACAGCTTATGAATGACGCAAGTCATTCGCTGGGTACGTCACGTGCTTGCATTCCGTATTTTTTGGGAAGCGGGGCGTGATAAGGTTTTTAGTGATATCAGAGCCAGGTTTGACTCTAACTAGTTTGGGGTTGGACCCTGATTAGTTTGAGTGTAACCGGTTTGACTCAACAATATGTATAGGACGTGAAACTCATAGATAATTGATAACCAACATATATCTGGATTCTAATCTTTTTTTATCTACTTTTTTATCCCATCATATTCAGTTCCTTCATTTCTTAATTGTTTCGTCCCTTCCATTTGTTCACATTCATTGATTCCTTACTGAGTATAATTTTATTCTTTTGTGCCTATATTCTTTTGATTCTGAAGTTATCTATTCTTTTCTTCCCATTCGGTTCGTTGATTGGCGCCATGTGGTCTACAACGACATGTCTGCAGCTTGGAACGTCGCCATCAGACTGCGTAGCGAAAGCGTATTGGGCCCATAACCCACAGCTCCCAGGATTCTCTTGTTGCTTCCCTTTCTTACAGTGTTTACTTGTTCATTGATTTGCTTATCATCATTCATCGAAATCTTTATTCTACACTATTCTAGATCACTCTATCCATATCCATAATTTTTTTCTTATTCTGGTGTTGCCACCATTTTGTCTTTTCCATTGAATCCCTTGTTTTGTTACCCCATATAAGTTTGCTTTGCCTTATCCTATGTACCGCTTATGCAAATTTCGATGATAAAATTTTGTTGTAAGGTGGGTAGGATTGTAACCCCCATTCCCATAAATATGTATTTCCCGAATATTTTCGGTATTTTGATTATTATTTGTTAAATTCTTTTTTTTCTATTTAAAATCTTTTCGAGACAAAAAGGTTTGTTATTTCAAATAATAGTGCATTAAACCTCACTTTCCATTTTATAATTAACCGATTATATATTTTTCCCGTTTGGATTATTTTAATATAAAATTGATATGTCAATCCTTATCTTACTGTATAATGTTGTTGTTGTTGTTGTTATTATTATTATTATTATTATTATTATTATTGAATTATTTTCATGAATATGTTGAACCAATTTTGTCATGTATTATTATTCTTATCATATTATTATTAGTATTAATTTTTTTTTTTGTAAAGCCCATTGTTTTCAATTAATCTTGAATTATATAATTATTTAATTTGAAGCCCAATATAATTATTTAATTTGAAGCCCAAACCAAGCCATTCTCTTATTGGATCCTAGTCCACCCGTTAACCCAATATCCTGGTCCCACTATCCCATTATTTAATTTTGTAACCCTAATTCCCCATATCTCTCCACTAACCCTATAATCTCCCCCCATTTATATGGCTATTATTATACTATTATTATACAATTATTATATTATAATAACTCCCTTCACCGTAACCCTACCCCTATAACCCCTAGCGCCCCTAGTGTTATACCCCATCCCTAACCTCCCACCCACCTCTTCTTCTTCCTTCTTCCTCTCTAAATCGAAACTCGACCGAATCAAACCACTCCCGCCACTTCAGCCCATCAACTTGTCGAACCGCCTCTTCACCTCCCTCCCTCGTCACCTGCCTTGCCACCGTGCACACCCCATCACCTCATCTTCGTCCCCTTCGTCGACCGAAACCAATCACCTTCCCTCATCCTTGCCACCGTCTCATCAACTCCCGATCCCTGCCATGGTCTCGACCTCACTCCCTATCCACCATCGTCTTCATCCGCAGACCTCCCGCTCATCTCCGCTCCTTCCTTACCCTGTCAATAGAACCCATCGTCCCGCCAACTTCATCATCATCATCCTTCGACAATCCCACTGTCCCTCCATAGCCTGGGCAACCACCGCGATGCCATCGCTGCCACCGTTCGACCAGCCCCGGTGCGTTGCCAGCCAACACTGCAGTTGCCCCACTTGTCACCTTCGCCGCCTCCGTCTTCTTCCTCTGTTTCGGGAAGAAACAGAGCTCCGCTGTTGCCTCGTCGCTGCGTCGCTTCTTGACCACGAGCGCCACCCCTCGCCGCAAGCATCGTGAGTCCCTCGCCATCGAGCACTTAGTCGCCCACCGTCGAAGTTGCCGATCTCCCTCTCCCGCCGAATCACTCTCTCTCTGTCACGTGTGAGAAGAAGAAGTCAGAGTGGGTGAAATCGGTGTGTGCTGTTTTGTGAGTAGGAGGAACCGCTGTTTTGTGTTTAGTGTGTTGCTATTTTGGATTGGTGTTTTGCAGTTTTGGATCGGGTGTTTTGCTGTTTTGATCTTGGTGTTGGGGTTGCACGTAGCTAGCACGTGTTTCTGTGCTTCGTGTTCGTGGGTTGTCACCTGGGATCCTAATCTCGTTATTCCCTATATTGGATCTAACATTGTTCTAAAGGGAAGTCATCTCACCCTCGAATTGTATTGTATCGTATTCGAGATTGTTTATTGAATTCCACAAGTAGATCTATATTGATTATTGTATATCTGTTATTGTTATCTATCGTTGGGATACTACGGATTTATACGAGAGAATTCAAGTAGTAGTCTTGACTTCGTACCATCTTTTGCCTCCAATTTATAGAGACCTTGCATGCATTCATGTTGTTAATAATTGAATATAAGAATAGGAATTGTTTGTGTAATTCATGTCATGACATTACACAACTATTGTAGATGGTATGCTAGTGTTGGTTGTTATATGATTGGTGTTGGTGTATTGGATGATTGTGATTTGTAAGATTATGGACATTATACATCTTAATACCATGTTCACATAGATGTAACTTGCTGTGATTTATGTTGTCGACCCCTAACTCATCGTTCATAACATTTTAATCATTTTATTTATGAAAAATTAATTGAACCGTGAAACTTATTGCCAACCTGAATATTTTCATGCTGTTTCGGCCTAGATGTTGTCATAAAAATCTATAAACTTCTGAATATGAAATGTAGCTCCATGTTTCTAGTTTCCAGAACATCCAGAATTTTTGAATTCTGACTTATATTGCATGAGTTATGACCATTTCACTACAGTTGTATTTTATTTCCAGATTCATGCATATACCATGTTAACCTGTTTAAATAGATGAACTAATGATCAAATATCACCATGATAATTTCCAGATTGATAGTTAACATGCTTAGGGTAATGAAAATTAGTTTTGCTAATTTTTTTAAATGAATATTTACTGCTTTTACAGCTGAAACTAGTTACTATTAATAACCAGCCAGAACCTGTAACCTGTAAAGAACACTATAATTCGCCTAGCTACTATTGTCAGATTTTGAACTTTTAATATGCATTAGAACCGGGCTGGAGTCTAGTTTCTAGAACTTCTGACAGATACACATTTGCAATTCTGTAGCAATGGAAATTCTAATTTTCCTGCAGCAATCTAGTGCTGTCCAGAATTGAGTTTCCATGTTTGATGATAAATAATTTGATCTATAATGTTGTATTTGGTGCATTTAATTGTTTGGAGTACATTGCATAATCTTAGAGTTGTGTTGTCATCATTCTAGTGTCCCTTATTAATCGCCTTATAGTTTTCCATTGATATTTCTGTTCCTAATGTTCCCTATTAGTATTGCATGTTAATTGAATAAAGAATGTTAATCAAGCCGGGGTAAAGGGTTGACTAGGGTAGTTAATAATATAGTGATTGTACTCGGAAATGTGGGCCTCATTCCCAAAATATTGTTATGTTATTATGCAAGAAATTGCGTCAATGGCCAGTGTTATCGTTGTTGTACAAGAAATTGCTGCAATAGCCAGTGTTATAGTTGTTGTGCAAGAAAATGCTGCAATAGCCAGTGTTATCATTATTATGTAAGAAATTGCTACAATAGCCAGTGTTATCATTATTGTGTAAGAAATTGCGGCAATAGCCAGTGTTATATCGAGCCGAGTACATGACCTATAGAATCTACCACCTTAGTCTAAACGAACCTGTAGTTAATTATTGATTGTATGTATCGAACCTGTAGTTATGGGATGCAGTAGTACGTGCATTAGTTAGAATTACAATGAATAATAGACTTGAGATTTTCTTCGCATCGTCATTGCATATTGTCATCATTATTGAATAGTGTTATCGTTATTGTTTACAGTTATAGTTATTATTTATTATCATCGTTATCAATCATCATTATTGTACATTTCATCGTTATCATTTTGTCAATGTTCATTGCCATCGACTCTATTGTTTATTGAATTCATTGGGATACTGTAAATGTCATTGTTTCTCTGTTTCTCTACTTGCTGTCCACGACTTGCTTTAAGGACATATTTTTCTTTCTTTTAGATGAACAGCTTACAGGTAATCAAGGAGAATTGCCTGATGGACTAGGAAAACAATAATGGTGAAAGAATTGTATTGTATCGCCTCCTAAATAATTATTGTTTTATTTTGAAGACTTAAATAAATTGAACATTGTTAATTCTTGTATTTGTGGGCTTTTGACCCGAATATTGTTATTATTGATTCAAGATGTTGGATTGTTATTATGTTTGGTTATTTTATGCTTAAATTTCAAGTATTGTTATTCATGTGATTACTCCTTTAATGCATGTGTGGTTGTATTACTTTCTTGTTTATATTGCTGAGTTGAATCGATAACAGTTTATGAATGACGCAAGTCATTCGCTGGGCCAACGTCACGTGCTTGCATTCCATATTTCTCGAAAGCGGGGCATGACAAGTACCATCAATACATTCTTGATTGTTGATATGTTATGTAAAAAATAGAACTTGTATTGTAAAATAGTTCATACCATGTTTCATATTTAAGCACACATATGTGACATTGTGACTTAGGAATTTCTACCATGCAAATGACTTAGACTCTGGACATAATATTTTGATGGCATGTTCTAGGATGAGTTTAGAGCTGCCTCAATTTATTTCATAATTTTCTGGGTTTGTTTAGTATTGCAAAAAAATTCTTAATTTCGGAACAGAGAGCAGTGATGAAAACTGTGTTTTTCCTTATTGTGAATTGAAGTTTGGTAATTCATATTATGATACTGGTAAGGTATTTTGTGCTGAAATTTTTACTGGAGGTACTTGGATGTGTTATCAACATTCATTCCAAATTTCAGATTTTTTTGAAATTATTTATATATTTAAAAAATGTTGTTTGTCAACTGGTCCAAACCAAGAAACTGGTTCTGCTTTGTTTCAAAGATGATTTTTTTATATATCATGACTAATTTATGGTATATAATCTTGCACTGAAATTTTTATTTTAGCATTTAATATGTGACTAGATCATGTATCTAAAATTTTAGAAAACTTGGACAACATTTGATGGGGTTTCAAAATTAGTTTGTAAGCAAAGGTTTTATACACTACTGAGAAGAGAACAAGTTTTTCTACTAAATTCAAATGAATATAACTCTCTGTGTATTTTGAATCTGATTGCAATTTTTCGATATGATAGACTTGTATATGCCTAGTTACTGAATTCCAAATTTTATTAGTATTGGACTTATGGTTAAATTGATATTAATTTTTGAATACAGCATGTTCAGTTCAGTTCAGATTTTAACTGGTCAGTGAATTTTTGTAATTCTGTATTTGTGTGTTGACATCTGGAAGAACTATCAGCTAGAGATTTGTAGTAGAGTGTCTTAAATTTCCAAAACATTTTAAATCATTAAATTCTAGTTTGTATAGCAAAAGATATGATTTTTCTAAGTTCTAGACAGAACCAGTCCGAATAAAAGGAACTTATTTTCTAGAGTAGCTCATTTTGTGTACACCTAGTGAGAAAATAGGGGGTTTTCAGTGTTTTAATGGATGAATATGAGGATGTGATCAACTAGAAAGTTATAGCAGACACTCACAACTGTCTATAGAATCCAAAATTGTGTAATTCCGATAATTGAGCGAGTTTTTATGTTATTAGCAAGATGCAGAAAATGCATTGAAGAAGTGTACAGATGAGAATTTATAGGGATTTTATAGAATCTAGATGTAGAACATACAGTGTACAGCTGAAGAAGTGCAATAATATGTAGAATATCAATGTAATTTGTGATGTAACATTTTATTGTAAACATTAAACATTGTAATAACATTTGTGGCAATCAATATTTTTATTTCCTGTGATTTTTTCTGTGTTATTGACTCATTTGAAGTAAGATTCTGACTTGTGTCTCGAGTTTCTGGGTTGGGAAACACGGGGCACTACTGAAGCATGTGATGAAGCCTTCGTGGAGTTGAAGAATCGGTTGACGTCAGCACCCGTGCTGACTATACCAAACAGTTCAGGAGTTTTTGTTATTTACTTTAATGCTTCTGTTAGAGGTTTGGGTGTAGTGCTGATGCAGCGAGGTGGAGTTAGCACTTATGCGCCCAGGCAGTTAAGGCATCATGAGAAGAACTATCCTACACATGATCTTGAACTTGCAGCCGTAATCTTCGCCTAGAAGTAATGGAAGCATTATCTGCATGAGGATTGGGTTGAGATTTTCACAAATTACAAGAGTCTCAAGTATGTGTCCACTCGGAAAGAACTGAATATAAGACAAAAAAGATGGTTGGAACTGATGGCAGATTATGACATCAACTTGCAGTATCACCCCGGTAAAGTGAATTTGGTACCCGATGACTTGAGCAGAATACCTACTGCTTTGTTCCTTACCAAGCAGAAGGAAATACTGGAGGATATGAGGAGGCTAGAATTGGATGTGACTCTTCCCTGTACAGCACAACAGTGTATGATGTTACAGTTGCATTCTTCACTGGTAGAGCATATCAAGGAAGCCCTGTCTGGTGATCAGCAGTTGTAGAAATTTTGAAGCAAAGTGGAAGCAGGCTTGAGAACTAAATTGCTCATTCATTCAGATGGATTGCTTCATTTTGGAGGTAGGTTGTGTGTACCGAGAGGAGAAGTCAGGCAGAAGCTACTTGCATAAGCCCACCGCTCGCCCTATTCTATTCACCTCGGAGGCACAAAGATGTACAGAGACCTAAAGAAATATTTTTGGTGGCACGGTACGAAGAGAGCAGTGGCGAGATTTGTGTCTTAGTGTCTGATCTATCAACAAGTGAAGGCAAAGAATCAGAAGACCGCTGGACTCCTTCAGTCTCTTCTAATCCCTGAGTGGAAATGGGTGAACATCACTTTGGATTTCATGATGGCACGACCTAGAATCCTAAAGGTCACAGTGCTATTTTGGTAATACTAGAGCAGTTGACGAAGAGTGCCCATTTCATCCATTTCCAAGTGGGTCGGTCCACAAAGAGCCTCGCTCAGAATTGCATTCAGGAAGTTGTAAGACTGCATGGAGTTCCTGTCAGCATCGTATCGAACAGAGATACGAGATTCAGGTCCCAATTTTGGGAGAATCTTCAGAGGAGCTTCGGGGGTAAGTTGAGGTACAACACTGCATTTCACCCACACATAGATTCACAATCTGAAAGGACAATTCAGACACTAGAGGACATATTGAGGTCGTGTGTTCTTCACTTTGGAGGTTCTTGGAAGTTCATCTGTGCTTGGTCGAGTTCTTGTACAACAACAGCAACCAGGAGAGTCTCAAGGCATCTCCGTACATGGTGTTATATGCTCGGAAGTGTCGACCGCTAGTTTGTTCGGACAACATCAGTGAGAGGCATCTTTTTGGGCCTAAGTTGATAAAAAAGACAGTCGACACAATGGCTCAGATCAGGAAGCACTTGCAAGTCCCCCAGGACAGGTAGAGGTAGTAGGCTGATTGTCGTCGAAGGCCTTTAGAGTTTGTGGTAGGCATTCATCTGTTCCTCAAGGTATCACCATGAAGAGGTGTCATCCGTTTTGTTGGAGGGGCAAGCTGAGTCCCCAATTCAACTGTCCATTCGAAATTGTGAAGTGAGTGGGCAAGGTATCCTACAGGTTCACATTACCACCGGCTTTGTCTGGAGTCCATGATGTATTTCATATCTCCCAGCTCAGGAAGTACATCAGGGATGAAGTCATGTGATTGACTACACGGAGTTGTCCGTGAGGCCAGGCTTAACATGCGACGTCCAACCAATCTCTATCTTGGACAGGCATGAGAAAGTCCTGAAGAATATGGTCATCAAGTTTGTTCGGGTCTTTTGGAATCCACACTCGCTCGGTGAGTCGACTTGGGAAATTGAAGAAGAAATTCGAAAGAAGTTCTCTCATCTCTTTGAGTAGGTTTTTTTTCTCGGGATACCTGTAATATCTCGATCGGATATTATATTTAATAAATTATTATTTTTAAAATTAAAATATTTTATGGAAATTACTTGGTTTTACTAATAAAAAGTTATCCGTATATATATACAAGTATAAATATGTATTGTATCAGTTTTGTGCACTTGTACAAAATCCTGTAAAATGCATTTTTAAGAAAATATCTGTAAAATCTCGGGCTGATATTAAAAATTATTATTTTATTATTATTTTATATTTATTTTCATAATTGAAATATTTTTGGTGGATATTACCCAGTTTTACTAATAAACATTATCTATATATATATACACCAGTCTGTATACATCTGTATTGTATCAAATTGGTACTGTAATCTTCAGAGCCGGTAATAAAATTATTCTTATTATTATTTCTGTATTAAAATATTTTTGGTAGAGATTATTCGTTTTAACTAATAAAAATTATCTGTATAGACAGATATATGTACGAATATGTACTATATCGATTTCGTACGTTTGCACGAAATCATGTAGTATGTGATTTTGGAAAAATACCTCTTATTTTTTATCGAACATGATCAAATGGAGGGTAGGGATTAGATTGGGTATTGATTGCAATTTTTATTTGCAAATAAACCTCAAAATTGTTAAGCCACAAATAAGAAGAACACATGGCTTCTTCTCATCCACAAAACCCAACCTTTCACCTATAAACCCCCTCCCCCAACCCCCTTGGCCGGCCATCTTCCAAAAAGGCAACAAACCCTTTTGTCTCTCCATCTCCTTCTCATCTCCGTCTCATTCTTACTTGTTTTATTTTTTTTTGAAAAAAATTAAGAAAAATAGAAAAGAAAGATAAATCAAATCAAAAGAAAATGAGTGGGTTTCTTCATGGGTTCTCTTTGAAGAAGAGCAAGAACAAGGAGCAAGGAGGAGAAGGCTAAGATAGTTCTTCCAACCAAAGTTTGGGTGGGGGTTCTCATCTCTTGTTTCTTTATTATTATCATTATTGTTGTTATATGTTTAAATTAAGAACTTGGACCAATTTCATGTTCATATGATCATCATGGACTAGAATAAAAAGGTATATAAAGATTGGAGTAGTAGAACACAAATAAAAGCCCTAAAGACCGAATCTATAAACTAGTATGTGGTTCTTGATAGTTAAGATTAGTTACCTGTGCTAAAGTTGGAATTTTGACTCTAAATTAACTTGAGAGCTTCTTCTATGTGTTATTACCATGCTTTAATTTTTATAGATTTTTTGGGGTTAATTTGATAGGTCAAACAAAAGTTTCCCCCAAAACAACGATCTTTTAAGCAAAATGTTTTTCTGGTTATTTTTTTATGTGTTCAAAGGACTGTATTTTGAGTTACTTATGGAATCTAAAAAGTGTTTAACTAGGAAGTTGTTGTAGATATTCTTCCCTATCCAAAATGGCCTATTTTTTAAGATTTCGATAAGTATTGCAAAAGTAATGAGCTTTACAAATCTCAGCAGCCAGCTTTTTGGCTGAAGATCGTTGTCCGGATGGTTCGAAGTTTTTGCACCTCTTATAGATTGAATCTGAAAAAGTGTTCACCTAGAAAGTTGTAGTATATGTTCACCCCTTTCCAGAATGGCCTACTTCGTTAGATTCTGATAAGTATTGCAAAAGTTATGAGCTTTACAAATCTCAGCAGCCAGCTTTTCGGCTGAAGCTCGCTATCTAGATGGTTCAGTTTTTGCACCTCTTAATGATTGAATATGAAAAAGTGTTCAACTAGAAAGTTGTAGTAGACGTTCTCCCCTTTCCAAAATAGCCTATTTTGTTAGATTCCGATAAGTATGGCAAAAGTTGCAAGCATTACAAGTTTCAGCTTTGTGCTATCTTTTGTTGTTCTTGAATTGTGTTCAAAGAGCAGGGAACTGAATTCCATAAGGAATCTGAGAAAGTTGTAAACTAGGAAGAAGTAGTAGGTGTTCTCCCCTTTCCAAAATGTCCAATTTTGTTAGATTCCAACAAGTATAGTAAAAGTTGTGAGCTTTACAAGGTTCAGATTTGTGTTGTCTTTTGTTGTTCTTCAATTGTGTTCAAAGGGCGGGGAATTGAATTCCATAAAGAACCTCAAAAAGTTGTTAACTAGGAAGTTTTAATAGATGTTCTCCCCTTTCCAGAAAGTATAATTTTGTTGAATTCCGATAAATATAGCAAAAGTTATGAGATTTAGAAATTTCAGCTTTTGGTTGTGCTTTTGTTGTTCTTGAATTGTGTTCAAAGAGCGGGGAATTGAATTGCATAAGAAATCTGAGAAAGTTGTTAACTCGGAAGTTGTAGTAGATGTTCTCCCCTTTCTAAAATGGCCAATTTTGTTAGATTCCAACAAGTATAGAAAAATTTGTGAGCTTTACAAGCTTTAGCTTTGAGCTATCTTTTGTTGTTCCTGAATTGTGTTCAAGGAGTAGGGAATTCAATTCCATAACGAATCTGAGAAAGTTGTTAAGTAGGAAGTTGTAGTAGATATTCTCCCCTTTCCAGAAAGTATAATTTTGTTGAATTTAGATAAGTATAGCATAAGTTATGAGCTTTTGAAGTTTCAGCTTTTGGCTGTGCTTTTGTTGTTCTTGAATTGTGTTCAAAGAGCGGGGAATTAAATTCCATAAGGAATATGAGATAGTTGTTAACTAGGAATTTGTAGTAGATGTTATCCCCTTTCCAAAATGTCCAATTTTGTTAGATTCCGACAAGTATAGCAAAAATTGTGAGCTTTACAAGGTTCAGCTTTGTGCTGTCTTTTGTTGTTCTTGAATTGTGTTCAAAGAGCGGAGAATTGAATTCCATAAAGAATCTAAGAAAGTTATTAAGTAGGAAGTTGTAGTAGATGTTCTCCCCTTTCTAAAAAGTATAATTTTGTTGAATTCAGATATGTATAGCAAAAATTATGAGCTTTGGAAGTTTCAGCTTTTGGTTGTGCTTTTGTTGTTCTTGAATTGTATTCTAAGAGCGGGGAATTGAATTCCATAAGGAATCTGAGAAAGTTATTAACTACGAAGTTGTAGTAGATGTTCTCCCCTTTCTAGAAAGTATAATTTTGTTAGATTCCGATAAGTATAGCAAAAGTTGTGAGCTTTACAAGTTTCAGCTTTGTGTTGTCTTTTGTTGTTCTTGTATTGTGTTTAAAGAGTTGGATTTTGAATTCCATAAGGAATCTGAGAAAGTTGTTAACTAGGAAGTTGTAGTCGAGGTTCTCACCTATTCAGAATTTCCTATTTGGTTAGATTCCGATAAGCGGAGTAGGAGTTATGACCTTTAAAATATTGAAAGCAGCTAGCTTTTAGGCTGAAGTCACTGTCTAGAATGTTCGAAGTTTTTGTACCTCTTAGTGAATTTGGAAAAGTTTTCAACTAGGGTGTTGTATTAGAGTTTATCACCTTTCTAAAATGTCCAATTTGGTTAGATTCTGATAAGCGGAGTAGGAGTTATGACCGGTTCCAAGTCATAGCATCTGGCCATTTCGGCTGAAGCTTCGTTGTTTAGATTGTTCGAGGTTTTTATACCTCTTATTGACTTAATCCGATAAATTTTACAACTAGAGAGTTGAAGTAGATGTTCTCACCTTTCTAAAAAAGTCCAATTTCGTAGAATTTCGATAAGAGTAGCATGTTTAATTGCTTCTAGAATGTTAGAAGGCTTTTTATGTTGCCTTTGTGTATAAAAGATCAAGTTCTCTTTAGTGGTATGTTTATATTGGGCTACTAGAAGATTCTTCTGTTGCTTCTATATATAAAAGATCAAGTTTTGCTAGTAGCATGTTATTTTGCTTCTAGATTGTTAGAAGGCTTTTATAGTTGCTTCTATGTGATTCATTTGTCGCATACATAGTGTAGTACCCCGTATTTTGAAATATTACTTTTAAGAGTTATAAATGAATTAAAATGATTTTTTGGAGATTTAATAAATATTTTTCTGAAAATTTATCTTTTTGCACGTGCAAAACACGTGCAAATGTTTTCTTTTGAAGTTCAAAATCAAAACTTATTGTCGTGGAAAATCATTATTTATTATTTGAGATTATTTGTGATTTTTCTAGATTTTTCTGACAATGGTTGGACCTATTTGCAAATATTACAAAAGGAATGACTTTTGTGCAAAATTACTAAAGGGGGTGAAAACTCTAGATTTCCGGATTTTTGGTTACGGTATATTGCCTAGTCAACTAAGGGTTGAAAAGTTTACTTTTTGTTTTGATGAATTTGGTTGAGTTTACAAGTTTTGATAAAAGATGATCTTTTCGCAAAATTGCTATTTTAAGGAGGTGAAAGTGCAAAATGATTTTCTGGGTTTTCCCTACAGTGCCGGCTGACATATTGATGGTTTTTTTGTTTTAAATCTCAAATAAATCGGTTTTATCAAGTTTCCAAGTATAGGGATCTATTTATGTAAAGTTGTATTTTAAAAGGATTATTTTGCAAATGTGTTCAAAACCCTAATTCTCTTATTTTCGGCCTATTTAAAATGGTGGAGTGCAGCCGTCTTTCGCTGCACAACACAAAGGTTTTATTATTATTGTTTTCTTGAAGATTTAAAGAGGAGATCTTGGATTTCTTGCGAAGGAGAGGCTTCTCATTTTCTAATTTGTCTTCGTTTGATCTCTTCAACAAGGTGAGTGACATATTTTGTTTGTTTGTTCTATGTATGTTGTATGTGAGTGATATAATTTTTTTTTTTTTTTTATGTATGTTTTATGTGATGATCTATCTACTAGAAAGCATTCTAGGGTTTTGATATGAATACATATGGTGGATTGGATGAATTGATTAGTTAAAAATTGGATCTTTTGTGAAAACCCTAGTTATTTGTGAGTAGAATTGCATGTGGATGATTTTAGATTGTTGGAGAACCCAATATAAATTGTGAGTAGGCAAATTTTGTTGGATTATTGCTTATTTGATTGAGTATGGTGAATATTATGCATTAATTGATTAAAGATAAGATTTTTGGACTATTGATTGAGTATGGTGAATGTTATGCAACTTGGCCATGTTAATGATAAATTTGTTTTTGTTCATGAATTAACTATTGAGAATAGTTGAGATTGCATCGGAGGAATTTTGAGAAGGAATTATGGATTAAAAGACCATGTCTTGAAGATTTGAGTTGTGATGACTAGATTCGGGTTTGATACATTTTAACTAAATTGGAGGATTTTGTTATTTCTGAGAGGTTTTACTTGAATTTGGATTTCTCAAATACTAAGATTAAATCTGAATATTTTGTTATTTTTATTTATGGATTTGTGAAGTTCTTTTGGTGCACAAACATGCACAAACGTTTTTCATGAATATCGTATTTTTGTTGTTTTAGAAGAAATTGAGTTTTATGTGCTTCGAAGGATTTGACTATATCTCAACTTATTTTGGTATTGATATGGTTTGGAATATAAAACAAAGTTATTTTGATGTATGACTGATTCTTAAAAACTCTAATTTTGATATATGCACATATTCATGTTTTATTTTGAATAAATTCATCAAAATGTTATTTTATCAATTTAAGTGGTTTTGACTGGGTTTTATGGATCTTTGTATATCCTATAAGCAGTATTTGATCATATCAGAAACATACTTTTCATAAATTTCATTTTTTGTAAAGTAAATCTTCGTATCGGTTGAAATATGCACAACCCAAACTGCAGTCTGTAGATGTGACAGTCGACCGATATGTTTCGACAGTCGACTGTTGCTACCTGGCTGCTGTGTTTTCTCGTTTCCTTTAAATCTCGTGCGGAACAGTCGACTAACCCATTTCTCCAGTCGACTGTCTCTGCTCTGTTTTGATATTTTCTCGAAGTGTTGGATTTTCGCTCTGGACAGTAAACTGATGACTTTTACAGTCGACCGTCAATACTTAGAATTATTTTTCTTTAAAATGTTGGCTTTACGCTCTGAACAGTCGACCGATAACTTTTTACAGTCGACTACTACTGCTTAGAATTATTTCCTTGAAGTGCTGGTTTTTCGCTCTGGACAATCGACCGACTCCAGTTTATAGTCGATTGTTACTGATGTTTCTTGAGTTATTCTGATGTTCTTTAAACGATTGACTCTTTAAATGTTTTTAGATGTATAACTTACTGTTCTGAATATTATCTTTTCTACAGAAGATATGTTTTCGAGATGGTTTGGAATTTTATAAAAGATTTAGCTTTTGTTGATTAGAGAAGTTTCTCCATATGATCGTTTTGACGATGGATTTGTGAGTGTTGGTCTTGATGATATCTCTAGAATTTAACTCGGAGTTCTGTGAACCGGCAGTTGAGATTTGTTGATTTAGACCTGGGGGTCTTGGTTTGGTTGTTGAGTATTTAAGTCTGGTAGGATACACTAACTCTATAGATGGGAATTTTGTGTTTTAATAAATACCAACTTAAGGACCGGCACTAGTGGAGATGTGATGGAACTTGGAAAACGTAAGTATAGGCTCATGGTTTTGTTAGTCCAACGGATGCGTTTCAGAACTGTTTGTTGTTCTGTCTCGAGAGGACAGTTGTATGTTCGCGTGTCGAGGGTCTGCAGGCCTATTCACGGAGCATGCAGGGTGCATTCGCGTGTCGAGGGTCGGCAGGCCTATTCACGGAATGTACCTGGTGTATCTTCACGTCGAGGGCCTTGCAAGCCTATTCGTGGGGTACACGGGTTGGGAGATGAATCTTCGGTTATTTTTTAGCTATCTTACATGATGCTTGCGCATCGAGGGTTGTGATGCCTATTCGCGGAGTATTCTAGATCTTGTTGTCCATCACCGTAGTAGGATTAGTTGCATAACGAGGGGTTATCCCTATAAAGTGGAGATCGTTAAGGGCTTGCACCGGACCTATGTACTATGGAATGCATAGAATCCGACAAGTATGCACTAGAGAGTCAGCATATAGCATTGATGTTTTCTTGACTTGGTTTTATGCTTGTGTTTTCCTGTTTTTCCTATACTTGACACTTAGTCTAGATTCACTTGATGTTTTCATGCTTTACTTTTTGTTATTTATCATTTCATTTATTCTTACTGTTAATACATGTTTTTGATGACTCCATGCTTAATGTTTTATTATGTTATTTTGTTTCTATGTCACTCACACCGTTATGGTTGACCCCTGTAGTTTTGGGAGTTAGGGTTATCTCTAGCCTCCTGTTTTATAGGTAGGTGCTTATAGCTTGGGATTTGGATGCTTGAGTTAAATTGATGTTAGGGCTTGTGTAATTTTGTAAAAGAATGTGTTGTAAAGAAAGAAGTTTGTAATTCAAGGAGTTTTTGTATTCCGTTGTATTTTGTAAACAAGTGTCGTAATAAAAGTTGAAATAAAATTTATCTGTGTTTTTGGCTATGTTTACTATTGCAATTGAAGTTGATGTTGGGAATTGTGCCACGTATTTCTAAGATATCATATTGGAAATTCGAGGCGCTACACATAGCCAGTTGGCTCGTATGTAATTTGTTTGGCTCATACGTAGCTAGTGGGCTCGTATGTAAGTTGTTTTGCTCGTATGTAGCTTATTAGCTAGTACGCAGTTATTGTGCTCGTTTAGGGTGATATCATTACCTTATGAGCCCTCGACCATCAAGACGTGTATTTATTTTACTCCTCGTAAACTGTGGACGAGTCACCCCTCATGCATGTTCAGATCTTAACCGATGTAGGTTGATCGGAGGGGCGGGAGTGTAGACAGAATCCAAGTTCAGGGCAGTAGCATGCGAAATACGCTCGTATTGCCAGGATCTTGGATCGATAGATTATGAACATGATCCTTAGGGATTCTGGTAAGTCTAGGTTGAGCACCTAGTAGAATTATCTTACGAAGTCTAACTTAAGACCTAACATGTTGTGTTAGTACTGTTGTCATCCCTCGGATTGTTTAGGGTTAGTGACATCGTTAGGGTAGTAAGTTATGACTATTACTACTTAACCCTTATTTATTATCATTTTCGGCGAAGGGAAAGAGTTAGTATTAAGGGTGATACCTTATGATCCGACCTATTTTAATAGGCCAACACTAGGTGGTGTTATTGATTGTACCCTTCCTGTCAAAGGGATACGGTATGTGCCTTCTCACGAGTTGGGAGCACGGGATCCGTATCTCATCTGTAAATTTCTGAAGTTCCATGATAAGGGCAGGAGAGATTGCTTTTGGAGCTAGGGGATGGACCCCTGGAACTTCGTCATGCTTTATATCAAGAAAGGCGAACAAGCCATAGATTACGGTCTATCAAGTAGGGGGCCACAGGGGATGCTTCGAGCTAACATGTGCTGCGGATACCCTACGTTCATCGAATTTTTAAGTGAGGTCTGGTACGCCGGGTAGTAGTGGCAAACATAGACACCATGAGAGTACTGTATTGGTGGCACTTGACCACATCTGTAACCTCATTAGTCACGTTGTATCTTCAGAAATATGTTGAGTACAAGAGTATAATTCATGGCGCGGGTTCAAATCACTATATATGAAGAAACGGCTTGTTATGGGCATATGTAGTATGAGCTTCATACTATTCTGGAGACTCGCTTGCATTAGAATAAAAGCATCCTTGCATTAGAGTTTAAGTCGTAGCATACACCGACACATCAATTATATATATACACTTTTCTCTTTTCATCAATCTGTTTGTTTAAAGTTGAGAATCGCTACTAGTCATCCGCCTTAAAGCGTCAGTATATGTACTGAGGTCCCCATTTCAATAGGTACTGGATTGCAAAACTACAGGTACAGGATTCAGGAGGACTCAAGGCAAGAGAAGCAAAGGGTTGATTTTATTCCAATTTTAATATATATTGTTACCATTGTTTCTGTTGTAAATTTATTTATGTTGAGAAGCATCTAAGTGAAAGTACCAAGTGTTATATATTATTCATTGTACTCTGATATAATTTTTATTGAAAGTTTGTAACACTTGGGCTTGTGTGCCATTATTGTAACACTGATGTAATGTATTGCAGTTTTATAACATTCGGACTTGTAATACATTTGTGTTGAATAAAAAGTTTTAAAATTTTCCATTTTTTCTATATATTGTGGCTAATTGAAAGAAATGGTTCTGGCTTATGTCATGGTTTTCCAATGTATGGAAATTGGGGCGTTACAGTACCCCATAACCCGCTTGAATGAATTTCGATGACGAAATTCTTCTTGTAAGGTGCGTAGGATTTGTAACCCCTGGCTCCGATTTTTCTTATTTACTTTTGTAAACATTTTCTCTTCTCATTCCTGTAATCTGATTTATCTAATTGTAAATCATTTTATTCATCTTCAACCCAATCGTATTCTTTCAATCAATTTTATTTCCTTAAGTTGAACCCTGAGATTCTTGTGCACTCTATTTTTTTTATTTATTATCATTGTGTTTGGCTATTTAATTAACCCACAAAATGATTTAATTTTTTAGCCCAAACCCATTTCTTGTTGGACCCAAAACCCGTTGACCCAAATCTAAATCCACATCCTATACTCGTCTCCCTCCATTGTAACACCCCGCAAAATTGGGTAATGACAATTTCGCCCTCGTGTGTTACGCACGTATATTTTATACCGTTACGAGTAATATTCGTAACATTTTTATATAAATGTCATACATATCTTATATTCTGATTATTTATATATTTTCCGTTTTCTCAAAACTCATCTCAATCCTATTTTTAGCCAACTCAACCATTTATTTTAATCTTTGTGTTTTACATATGTTGCACGTGTTTTCAATACACGTGTCGATTACATATATTTTTCGTTACGTGATATATCCGTAACATTATTACATATAAAAGTTTTGTATTTTGACTATTTTCATTCTCCCGAATTTATTTTGTATCCGAATACCTTTCGCACGTATTTTACACGTAAAATTTCATGCACATTTTATTCCTAAAATTTTATTAATTCATGAGAACTTTTCGTCTCATTTTCTAATCACAAATGTATTATTTATTTTTAATTAAAACCCATAGGACTAAAGATCATCTTAAAGCCCATTAGAAAAATTATTTAAAAGAAAAGACCATTAGTTAATCTACTTTTTTTTAATAAACACTTTTAAATCCTACACTTGTCTTGTAACAAGTATATACATCTAAGCTATAAACAAATAATGAAACAAATGAATGAGAAGTGTGCACATGTGGAAAATCCAAGAGTTGGCCAATTCATGAAGGAGATGAAGAGTTGGGAGTTTGTGGTAGTAATTGTGGTAGGTGCATTTATATTTTGGGTAATGGGTGTCTTTTCATTCACCCATTTAACCCTATAAATACCACCCCTTTTCTTCATAAAATCTTGCACCAAAAACCAAAAGAAACAAAAGATAAGAAAGAAAAGAAAAGAAAAAGAGTGTTGTTAGAGTTCTTGCTTGGAAAGCTTGCTAGGAGGAGACGGGAGTCCCATTCTTGGAGCTAGGAGCCATCTACTTGGAGTTCATTTTCTTTCTTCAAATAAGGTGGGGTTTCTTTCTTGCTTTCTAAAGTAAAATAGATTGTATGTGTAGGGAAATTAGAATTTAAAATTGTTTATACATATGAGTAGTGGTTAAATTGTAATGATGATATTTAGAATGACAATGCATGCTAATATTGTCATGTAAATAAGTTGAAATGATGTTTTTTGATTGCATGTTATACACAAAGTTACTAATTCATGCCAAGAAAACTTAATATTTTGAGTTTTGTTTGCCCTTCAGAAAATTGTATTTAATCAAATAGTTAGAATCTAAAGCTAAAACTTTTTTGAGAGCATCTTGTATATGTTAGGAACATCCCTTTGAAATTTCATAAGATTTAGAGGTCGTTTACTATTTTAATAAATTCTAAACTCACAACTGGTTAGTAGATGATTGGTTGCTGGAAATCTATACACATTTCGGTTTTTGATCAATTCAGCATTGTAAATGAAATAATTTGAGAAAAGTAAATGATATGGATATAGATTTGTACACAAAGTTACTAATTCATGCCAAGAAAACTTAATGTTTTGAGTTTTGTTTGCCCATCAGAAAATTATATTTAATCAAATAGTTAGAATCTAAAGCTAAAACTTTTTTGAGAGCATCTTGTATATGTCAGGAACATCCCTTTGAAATTTCATAAGATTTGGAGGTCATTTACTATTTCAATAAATTCTAAACTCACAACTGGTTAGTAGATGATTGGTTGCTGGAAATCTATACACATTTCGGTTTTTGATTAATTCAGCATTGTAAATGAAATAATTTGAGAAAAGTCAGAACTAAGATATTGTAGTAGACTCGTTAAACTTTCTTAAAAGTCTAAGAAATCAAATTTTCACAAAGAAGTGAATTTTATATGAATTTTTCAAGACTGTACAATTGACAGTATTTCAGTATTTCGACCATGCTATATATTTTGAAGAATTCACAGTTATAGAAACAGTATTTTGAGGAAACTTATAACTAAGGAATTGTAGTAGACTTGTACACCTTTATTTTTATACAAATAACGCAAAGTTTCGTGAAGTATATGATTTTCTATGATTTTACAAATAGCATGAAATGCAGTTTCT
Source organism: Hemerocallis citrina (assembly GCA_017893485.1). NCBI lineage: Eukaryota > Viridiplantae > Streptophyta > Magnoliopsida > Asparagales > Asphodelaceae > Hemerocallis > Hemerocallis citrina. The sequence goes on along the minus strand of CM030361.1, from coordinate 220,876,727 downwards.
AACTTTGAATTTACTGTTTTGCAAATGATACTTAGACAAAGTGATTGAGAATATTTTCTAACTGTTTTAAGTTATATTTTGGGGAAATAGAGATCATATTCATGTTAGATGAGATGTGAACTCAAGAAAAATATATATATGGTTAATGATGTTAGGAATTGGTTTAAAATAAATCAAAGAAAAATGTTGAGATGAGTTTTCAATGATGAATTTTAAGAGATTATTTTTTAATCTTTATTAACATGTATTGAGGAGGTTTTCATGAATATGAAAATTGTATTGTGAAATGAATAGTTTGAGATTGTTCTCGATTGATAAATAAGAATGGATGAAAGGAATGATTGAGATGTGAATAAATGAATTTGACAATATGAATAAATGAAATTAATAACATGAGTTATAAGGGTATGAGTACCCCAAGTTGTTTAACATGGAAAGATGTTGATTCTAGAGGCTTAGTGATACCCGGGTACCGGCAAAAGTAATGGAAATGAACAACTGATTTTTAAGAAGTGTCCAATATGGGCTATCGTTCTCGGTATTTTTGTGTAAGACTAGTAGGAGGGTAAACTAGCTCTAGGTAGTATAATTTATTCATGTTCAAACTTAAGAATTAGGCACTAAGTGAAGAAGTAGTAAACTTGGGCACACGTGAGTGGAGGGCCTCTGTATAGTCTGGCGGTAGATTCCTGGACTATAGACCCAGTCGGACGGTAGATTCTGGGGCTGTGGTTGCTGGCGGTGGAGGCAAGCCTCAATTAAATTCGGGATTATGATTGATTGGGCGGTGGATTCCAGGATCATGATTAGTCGGGCAGATAGTTGGTTGTAGTCCAGTGTATATGCGTATACCGGGGCTAGAGGGACACTTGCGGGATGTTCGCACGACGAGGATTCTGTATAGTCAGGCGGTGGCCGGGACTGAAATCCGTACACGCGGAATATCTAAACTTTGTTTTATTACTGGGTAGTTATCATGGCAAGGGATTAAACCCTTTAATGTGGAGTACGTAGGTGCTTTACCGATGACCTATGTAGTATGGGATGCATAGAATCCGAACAAGTATGCATTAGTGTCATTGTAGTATAACATCTGCATTAGGCATTAATTCATATCATACATTGACATGTTTAGGATAGTTATTATTTACACATTTATATGCATTAAAGTTTGTGATTGTTAAAGTAATAGATTTCGTTATAATACAGCATAAAGAGGATCGCTATTTATAACATTGCGTCGGTTGTAAGCAACTGACGTGTCCACAGATTTTCAGTGCAGGGCTTAGACGGGCTTTTCGTTTTTATTTTTTTCCCGAGTGTACAAAGATAAAAGGAAAGGAAAATGGTGAACAATTGGGTTGTACACACAGATAAAAAAGAGATTCATAAATTAAATTATTTGTATGAATTACAAAATTTCAAATTAATCAAATAGATAAGTAACATAGAAATATGAAATCGTATTAAATTAAAATATCAAAATAAAAATAAAAATAGAAATAAAAATAAAAGAAAGAATCATCAGGTAAAAATAAATTTGATAAAAAAAGTGATTAATTCTTTCAAAAATAAAATTACCTAAGCTCTCTCAGGATCGAACCCGCGACAAACCCAAACTCAATGAACTAATTTGCATGGACTAGCCAAGAAATCCAACCTAAAACATTATTTCATTAAAATTTTGATAGTATATATATATATATGTATATATATATATATATATATAATTAGGACCATTTTAATTAGAAAACTTTTAGCCCCATATTGGTGAGATTAGAGAAGTGAGGATGTGGACTTGGCTATAAATAGCTAGGGTGAGGGTTGGCAAATTGAGTAATGAGTAGTGACCGGTTAATTTTGATGTCTACTCTCATTTTTATAAAATTTTGAAATATTTTACAGTATATCTATATGTATATACATATATATATACATATACTTTGCAGTATTAGCACACAAATCCTTTTTTTTAATTCTAAAAAAATTAAAATTGGCCAACGGCTTGCGGGCTAGCCCGGACAGGTTCAATCTGGTTCCGGGCCTGGCCGGGCTGGGCTTCTAGCGGGTCGGGCCGGATTTGGGCTTTTATGGGCAAATGGTGAACCGGACGGGACCAGGTCTATTAGGCGAGCTGGCCCCAGTTCAGCCCGGGTTTTGGCGGGCCGGGCCGAGTCGAGGACCGATCGGGCCAGGGCCGGGCCGATCCCGGGCGAGCCCGGCCCGAATGCCATCCCTAGGGAATCTGTACACATTTCGGTTTTTGATCAGTTCAGCATTGTAAATGAAATAATTTGAGAAAATTCAGAACTAAGATATTGTAGTAGACTCGTTAACCTTACTTAAAAGTCTAAGAAATCAAATTTTCTCAAAGAATTGAATTTTATATGAATTTTTCAAGACTGTACAATTGACAGTATTTCAGTATTTCGACCCTACTGTATATTTCGAAGAATTCAGGGTTATAGAAACAGAATTTTGAGGAAACTTATAACTAAGGAATTGTAGTAGACTTGTACACATTTATTTTGATATAAATAAAACAAAGTTTCGTGAAGTATATGATTTTCTATGATTTTTACAAATAGCATGAAATGCAGTTTCTGACTTTGAATTTATTGTTTTGGAAATGATACTTAGAGCAAGTGATTGAGAATATTTTCACACTGTTTTAAGTTATATTTTGTGAAAATATAGATCATATTCATGCTTATATGAGATGTAAACTCAAGAAAAATATATATATAGTTAATGATGTTAGGAATTGGTTTAAAATAAATCAAAGAAAAATGATGAGATGAGTTTTCAATGATGAATTTTAAGAGATTATTTTTTAATCTTTATTAACTTGCATTGAGGAGTTTTTTATGAATATGATAAGTATATTGTGGAATGAGTAGTGTGAGATTGTTCCTGATTGATAAATAAGAATGAATTGAAGGATTGATTGAGATGTGAATAAATGAATTTGAGAATATGATTAAATGAAATTAAGAACATGAGTTATAAGGGTATGAGTACCCCAAGTTGTTGAACATGGAAAGATGTTGATTTTAGAGGCATAGTGATACCCGGGTACCGGCAAAAGTAATGGAAATGAATAATTGATTTTTAAGAAGTGGCTAATATGGGTTGTCGTTCTTGGTATTTTTGTGTAAGACCGGTAGGAGGGTAAACTAGCTCTAGGTAGTATAATTTATTCATGTTCAAACGTAAGAATTAGGAACTAAGTGAAGATGTAGGAAACTTGGGCAAATATAAGTGGAGGGCCTCTATATTGTCGGGCGGTGGATTGCGGGACTATAGATCCACTAGGGCGATGGATTCCGGGGCTGTGGTTGCTTGCGATGGAGGCGAACCTTAATTAAATCCAAAATTATGATTGATCGGACGGTGGATTCCAGGAACATGATTAGTCGGGCGGATAGTAGGCCGTACTCCAGTGTATATGCGTATACCGGGGCTAGAGGGACACTTGTGGGATGTTCGCACGATGAGGATTCTGTATAGTCGGGCGGTGGATCTCCGGGACTGAAATCCGTACTCGTAGAATGTCTAAACTTTGTTTTATTAATGGGTAGTTATCATAGCGAGGGATTAAACCCTTTAATGTGGAGTACGTAGGTGCTTACCCTCGGACCTACACAGTATGGGAAGCATAGAATCTGAACAAGTATTTATTAGTATCATTGTAGTATAACATCTGCATTAGGCATTAAGTCATATCATACATTGACATGTTTAGGATAGTTATTCTTTACATGAATTCAAGGTTGTGATTGTTAAAGTAAGAGATTTCATTATAATACAGCATGGAGAGGATCGCTAATTATAACATTGCATCGGTTGTAAGAAATTGACGTGCCCACATATTTTCAGTGCAGGGCTTGACTGGATTCTCAAGGACTTAAAGATGGTTGGTGATAAAGATTATATTCATGATTAAAGCTATTGATATTAGAGTTGTTTTCATGTTGTATTTTTATTTAACTTCCGCTGTGTAACTCTGTAATAAACATTGTTGTGTAAATAAAAAGTTTTAAATTTTCTTGTAAAATTGTACGAAATGAAGTAAAAGATCCTGTTGTACTACGAATTACATATAAATGGAATTTGGGGTGTTACATCCAGTCACCTCGCAACCGCCTGCAGCTCGCCACAACCGAACACCAAACCCCCGCCTGCATTCCGCCATTGCTGCCCCTCTCCACCACCACTGCCCGAACCTCCGCCATCCTCCATCTCCTCCCCATCGACTGTCGCTCCTTCCTCTAAACAGTGTTTGCAACCTACAACATCTCATCTCCAGCCTTGCTGCATCCTGCCATTGATCACGCAACCTATCGACAGTTGCCCTCTTCCGCGTTTGCTGCCACCGTCATCGCTGTGTGTTGTCATTGTCTCATGTGTTGCTGCTGTTGTTCTTACTGTGTGTCCCTAGTTGCATTGCCATCGTCACTTTCGCTATTGTGTGCTGTCTTCGCTTTGTCTCCGTTGCCGTCGAGACTCTTATTCCCGTTATTCATTCTCATTTAGAACAATCATCGTTCATAAGGCTTGTTTCTCTTGAACCAAATTGTTGTTCTAGTTTAAGAATTCATTTGATCTCCGCAAGTAGTACTAATTTCAATTATCGTATCTTTAATTTTCTTGATACCTCTCAAAGAAACTATTACAGAATCATCAACAAAACCAAGTAGTAGTCTTCTTTTCGTGCCATAGCATTGACTCAAACCCAAACCTTGTTATCCGTCATCATTTGAATACACTACATTAACATAAACTAGAAGCACGTTAAGTAGAAGAATGATGATTTGAATGCATTTCAGTTGTAAATGATGTTATGACTAGATTCATGAATTTAATGCTATGAAAATAATAATTTGTCTTGGTAACAGTATAATTCCACCATAATGTTAGGTATAATTTCCTATTAATTAGTTGCCATGAAGTTATATGCATGTGTATATCGTTTGTTGCTAATCAGTAATAATCAACATGCTGGCCAGCTGTTTATTCCAAGTTGTTGAGTTTTTTACCCAGTTGCTGTTATAATTAAGTTGAACTTTGTAAACTACATTTATATCCCTCTGAATGTATTTTCCAGAACACTTTACGGATCCAAATTCCGTTCTATAGCTACTAGTTATCATATTTTTAGTACTGCTAGGATTTTAATTTCCAGATTGCTATCTAGAGACACACCGACATGATTTTCTAATTAAAACAAATTGTGAACAGTATAATTAAAAGTTGACATTAACTAGGCTGGTACTAGACATGATTAGCAGTCACCTTGAAATTTTTATATGATTAATTGATGTTTATCGAGCCCCGATGTATACATAAGAACATGACCCTAGGTTTCTGTCAGAAAACTAGTTTAGTAAAGAACCAGATTTTTGACCTAGCTGCAGATGATATTATTTAAAACTTATTAAATGAGATTTGTATCCCTTTGTGTTTTGTAATCCGACCTATAGATTACAAGATATTCAGATTCTCGTGATGTGACGTCTGAATTCCATAACGCAGTTTGAAAATACATTACCATGCTTAACTAGTTGAAACAGTAGATTAAATTAATAATTTAGACCAGAGATTAATCGTGTTGCTGCGACACACTATTAAGGACTAAGTTATGATTTTTTAAAAAATTTTAAGTGATTTTACAACTGTTACCACTGATTTTGGTGTGGGGGCAAACAGATAGAATTTGTGGATTCTTAGGAAAACCGAATAGCAAACCTGGAGCCTTTCCACCGGAGTTTGACTGTTGACTCCCGCCGTTCACCTGCAAAAAGTGCGAGACACCGGGGTTCATCCCGACGACGCACCCTCCGACGCTCAAGTCAATAACCAGAAAAGATTATGAAAGAGTGTAAACTGGCAAAAGATTGATTACTTCTTAATGGTGGTGGATGGAGGGTATTTATAGTCGCCTTTGGGATCAGTTTAGGAATGAAATCCCTAACTCCTAGTGAAAGGATAGAGCGAATCAGGATCGTTGATTTGAATACAATCAGAAACCTTAATTCTATCCAGCTGAACCGGGTTTCTTGCGGGTTGGGACCCGCACCCAGTCGAGATGGATCTATTAGTGGTTAATGGGCTTTTGGAGAAAAGACCCTGAACCCGCTTCAGACCCATTTGTAAGTGAAATTACCGTCTTACCCCAAGCTTTGAGATTCGCGCCTGATTTAGACGGTTCCGATTTAACCGCATTTTTAGCCATATCACGAGCCCCCCACTCCCGAAGACTGAGTTTTATCAGCCTTTGAAGAGTAGTTTTACTGTTTTAATGGCTTACGGAGTTGTATTGGAGTCCAGACAGGACGTATCGAATCCTTGTATGGGGTATTGTGGTAATTTCCGAGTTAGTTGCATGCCCAAGGTTGTTCTTGAGCTCTCCTGGTTTTCTGGCATTTTTCCTTAATCGTTGTCTAGCTTTGCGAAGTGATGATCTATGGTTCGGGGGTCTTAACCGGCTGTTCTAGGCGATAATTACTCACTCGGGGGATCGAAGATACTTCCCTGAATTTATAATTATTCTTTAGTATTTTTCATCAATCCACCTAGATCTTTAGCCATCTCTTTTGCAATTTTTAGATAAGACAACTCGGTATTATTCAAGACGTGGCAGGATCGGAACCCTTCGTCAGTATAGGGTGCAATTTTTTAGGAGATCTAGCACTTGTGATCGCTTGGAGGAGTGATTTCCTCTATTTCATAGCTTACATACTTCGACGCTGCTGCCGACCCCCCTAGTACGCTTGCCGAGGAGGAGGCCGAAATCTATGAGGATTCGGATCCCTCTGCCGAAGTGCGGAGATACCTCGGCTAGGCTGCCGGCGCGAGGTCCCTTTTTCCCGTATCTGAGGGTTGGTGGCAAGCGCGCTCGGCAGAGTGCGCCGAGGTCCAATTTTCCATGTAACATAGTCGGTGGCAAGAGCGCTCGGCAAAGTGTGCCGAGATCCAATTTTTCCATATAACATGGTCGGTGGCAAGAGCGCTCGGCAAAGTGTGCCGAGGTCCAATTTTTCCATGTAACATGGTCGGTGACAAGAGCGCTCGGCAGCATGTGCTGAGGTCCAATTTTTCCATGTAACATGGTCGGTGGCAAGAGCGCTCGGTAAAGTGTGCCGAGGTCCAATTTTTCCATGTAACATGGTAGGTGGCTAGAGCGCTCGGTAGCATGTGCCGAGGTCCCATTTTTTCATGTAACATGGTCGGTGGCAAGAGCGCTCGGCAGCATGTGCCGAGGTCCAATTTTTCCATGTAACATGGTCGGTGGCAAGAGCGCTCGACAGCATGTGCCGAGGTCCAATTTTTCCATGTAACATGGTCGGTGGCAAGAGCGCTCGGCAGCATGTGTCGAGGTCCAGAGAAAGATTTTTGGCGGCTTAGGAAATGAAAGGCTGGGCAGGTGACTGTTGAACTTCTGACAACTCTGATAGATGTGACATCCATTAATGTGACAGTACAGTTGGGCGCGGTAAATAATATGACGGTTGAGCTCATTTTGTCACCTTGTGTAGATGGGCCTTGCTCTTTGGGGCCATTAACCTTGTTTTGTGTGCCAAGCTTTATAAAACTCCACCCCCCTCTCATTTCTCACTTCTCCAAATTTTTACTCAGGCGGTAATTTCTACTAGTGAGAGCTCACGATGATTGTCGATTGCTTTCCGGTAAAAATTCCGACCGTTCCCCTCACTTCAAAGGTAACTTATACTTAGTTTTTTTCCAGGTATAAATATTTCTCTTTCACCTGTCTCCGAGCCCTCCCCCTCTGCTGCCGAAGCTTCTTCTCCAAGACCGAGAGTTTGCCAAGATAAGGGCAAGAGGGTATCTGGTTGAGACACCATAGTGGAGGACCCGAAGCGCATGGGGCCGTTCGGCAGGTTGCCAGGGCTGCTGACCGGGCTCCAGAGGGTTCTCTTTCGGAGGAGCATGCCGAACGCATCATCCACGGGAGGGGGCGGACCTTTGAGGAGAACGCGGCAAGGGAGACCTCCGAGGCCGACAAAACGGTGTCCATCCTCAGCTTGGAGGACTTGGCAGTGATCCGAAATTGCTTTCAAATTCCGAAGGAGTACGAACTGATGCTGCCGGGTCTCAGGGTTAGGGCCAATTCGCTGCTACCAGTAACCATGTGTTTCTGGCCAGTCGATGCCTTCATCACCGGGGCTCGGCTGCCTCTCCACCTATTCGCGGTTCAGGTACTTAGGTGGTTTGGGGTCAGCCCCATCTAACTAATTCCAAACGCGTGGAGAGTTATCAATGGGTTCGTGCTCCACTGCCAGACGGCTGGGGTCGAGCCGGAGTTGAAGGTACTTCGGACGATCCACCGGCTTCATCAGCAAAACTGGTCGGAGTTCCGGTATTACCTGGCTCCGAGGCACGAAGGTCGGCTCGTCATTTGCCCCGACTCCATAAAGTACTGGCATGATAAATATCTCATAGTGCGGAGCGTGGAGGCATGACCCATACCCTCCGGTTGGGTGGAGGAGGTGTCGAAGCGAGTAAAGGAGTCGCCAATGCTTCACCCTCAAGAAGAAGAGGCAGTTCGGAACCTTCTAGATCGGCCGAAGTATGATTGGCGAGAACTGACCGAAGACATCCTCTTCAAGGGAGGGCTCAGCCGCGTAGATCCCAATACGCGGCTCTTTCTACATTTTTCTTTTCTTTTTTACTTTGATTTTTAACCAACTTCTTGCTTAATGTAGAGGCCATGGATTATGACGCAGTGCTGGCGCAAAGGGCCGCCCTGGGAAGCAAGGCGCCAAAGAAGCGCAAAAGGGTCGCCACCAAGTTGCCCTCCGCGAAGACCCAGAAGTTCGCTAGCGCGACCGAGGAAGTGGAGGCACCGGCGGATGTGACCCAGACCTGCGCTCCGACAGCAGCCTCGGCATCGGCCGAGGGAGGGGAGTTCCCGATCGCCACCGCACTCGTGATGGAGGTGTGCTCCCACTGACGGTGGCAGCCAAGGAGCTCCTGACAGAGGAGCACAAGAGGATCCATGTCCCGGACTGGCAGGTTCGGAAGCATGATGGGTTCCTTGGTGACTCCTTGGCGAGTATGCAGGTGGTAAAGCACTTGGCAACGCCGAAGGACCGGGCCGCCATGGACGCCGGCCAGGCAGGCGATGATGCCATCGAGATCGCTCACTCGGCGGTATCGGTAAGCATCGTCTTTGTGCTTTTGAAGATAGCTTTTATGTTTGATTTTCTAACTCCTCGTACTTCTCGTTGTTTTGTTGCAAATTACCGTCCACTTCGGTCATCTCATGGAGAAGATGACGGAGTTGGAAAAGGAGCTGATGCAGGAGTCTGACCGAGCTCGGGCCGGAAAGGCTCGGATGGGTAACAAACTCGACAAGTTGAAGGTCGAGCTCGAGGAAAAGGCGACAAGGCTCGAGTACCTCGAGGACCTTGTCACAAGGCTCGAGGGCGACCTTCTCCGGCAGAGGGAGGAGTCGGCCAAGCAGCTGGCCGAGGCGGCGGAGGCCAATGCTGCGGCGGTGAAGGAAACCGAAGCGGCCACCATGATGAAGGTGCAAGGCTTCCTCGCCATAAACATGGCCAAGGCATTCGCCCTGGCCATCACTCAGGTGTCGGAGCGTTACCCTGAGGTCGACTGCTCCGGGTGGCGGCTCTTCCCAGACCACGTCGATGGCCTCGACCCCGAGTCGGAGGAGGAAGGAGGGGACGACGAAGATGACCCCGAGGTCGAGGTCATCGGCGAGGTGCAGGGGTCAATGGTGACTCCGCTACCAGTGGTGGCTCCTTCGGGGGATTCCGTCCCCACCGAATCTCGATGCCTCGGGAAAGAGGTCGTCCCCTGATTTCCTCTTCTTTCTTTTGTTTTTTGTTTTGTCTTTTGAACCGCCAACTGTATTGCTTAATTGCAGACTGGCCACCGCATTTTCGTTATGAATGAAAATACGTTTTTGAGCTCGACCCTATGTTGTTGTTTTCTTTTTGAGTAGTCTTGAAATTTGACTAAGTGTTTACACAAGATTTTAGTCTTCTCTATAGCCTTGTTCAAGAGTCGGATATGAAGCTAATCTGCGAATATTTACTGAGCGTTCTCGTTGTCTGCTTTGATCTTTTCAGCTCGCCGAGATGACCCAGTCCGCCGAACCCACTCGCTCCGAGAAGGAGTTTGGTTCCGAGGTCGGCTTAGGGGCAATGGGACTGTGTTTGACCAGGTGCCGAGAGCGTCTTTACGAAGTGGAGCTGGAGTTGCGTAGAGCCGAAAGTGAGCGGAACCATCTGCAGTAGATCTTAGGATGGCGAGACATCGTGATTCGGCGACTGGAGGGCAGGCTCGCTGAAATTGCTCCCGTAGACGAGAACGATGGCTCGTCGACAACCTTCACCAATGGGTTGAGGCTTAAATGTCTCCAACACTCCTTGTCGAAGATGACAGCGGAGAATGACGACATGCTCACCGAGGTTCACCACTTGCAGATTGTGGAGGCAGAGCTTTTGGCAGAGGAAGAGGAATTGACGACGATAGTGGGCAAGCTGATGGCCGAACGTGACGAATTAACGGTCGAGGTTGACCGTTGAAGAGGGCCATAGTGGACAGGGGCATCAAAGTCACTCAACTTTGCCGAATCATTGCCAGCCGTCCTAGCATCCCGAGTCCCGCAGTGCCTCCTCGCTTCGAGGTGGGCATAAAAGATGACTCTCTAAAGCAACGGATAGCCGAGCTCGAGGTGGAAGTGGCTCATCTCAAACCACGTTCGGGACCGATCAACGTCCAGAGTACTTCGTGCACTCGTGAAGAAAGCGAAAGAGGGATTTCATTCTACGAACTAGCGACCCGTTCACCTGTTGGTCGGCAAAGTCCGGGTGATGCCCAAAGTGGTGTGGCAATATCATCGAGCGGAGCGTCCGTCGGCGCAACTGTCAAGAGTAGTGCCGAAGATACGTCTCAGTTCGCCGGCTTAGAGACGAGCTTCGGGGTCAAGCACCGACGTCCCCGGGTATCTTTGAAGCGGAACATTCCTACGCCTAGGAGGCACTGAAAATCTCTTGTTCTCCATGTTTTGTAATTTGTCTAAGTGTTACGAGGGGGCTTTGTAGTTTTGGCTTTTCAACTTGTATACTTCATTGTAAAGAAGGGCACCGTCTTGTACTGTCTTCCCACACTTTAATTGAAATGAAGCTTTTTCCTTAGACTTGTGCATTTTTGTCAGGCTTGTGTCGTTGTTGAATTATTCGTTACTATCTTTAGCGTGCCGAGGTCCAAAAGCAAGATATTTGCTCGTTTGGTCGTCGGTGCCAAGAGCGCTCGGTAAGGCTGGCCGAGGTCAGAGCAAGATTTTTGCTCATTTGGACATCGGTGCCAAGAGCGCTTGGCAAGGCTTGCCGAGGTCCCAGAACAAGATTTTTGCTTGTTTGGGCATCGGTGCCAAGAGCGCTCGGCGAGAAGTGCCAAGGTCCAAAGCAAGGTTTTTGCTTGTTTGGTTGTCGGTGCCAAGAGCGCTCGGCAAGGCTGGCCGAGGTCCCAGAGCAAGATTTTTGCTCGTTTGGGCGTCGGTTCCAAAAGCGCTCGGCAAGGCTTGCTGAGGTCCCAGAGCAAGATTTTTTCTCGTTTGGGCATCGGTGCCAAGAGCGCTCGGCGAGAAGTGTTGAGCATTGTTTCGAGCCTCTTAACTTGTGAATTTGTAAGAGAAGTGAGTTTCTTGCAGTGCAGAGAATCCTTTTGGAGGATTATTTCGACGTTAAACGAACCCTAAGAACCAAAGGTTAGCTCCTCTAAGTACTCTTCTACCATGTCTAGTCTGGTTGTAGGAACTTCGCGCGCACTAGCAAGGCGAGTTTCGACGGTTGTGGGAGCAATTCCGACTTCTAGCTCGCTTAAGAGCGAACTTGCGAAGTGGAGTCGAACCAAGTGTTGGACTCCGAACTCGTCGTTTGAGTATATTTTAACAGTTGTAGGAGCAATTCCGAATGGCAAACCACTTCTAGCTTGCTTAAGAGTAAACTTGCAAAGCGGAGTCGAACCAAGTGTTGAACTACAAACTCGTCATTTGAGTAAATTTCAACGGTTGTGGGAGAAATTCTGAACGGCGAACCACTTCTAGCTCGCTTAAGAACAAACTTGCGAAGCGGAGTCGAACCAAGTGTTGGACTCCGAACTCGTCGTCTGAGTAAATTTCAATGGTTGTGGGAGAAATTCCGAATGGCGAACCACTCCTATCTCGCTTAAGAGCGAACATGCGAAGTGGAGTCGAACCAAGTGTTGGATTCTGAATTCATCATTTGAGTAAATTTCAACGGTTGTGAGAGCAATTCTGAATGGCGAACCACTTCTAGCTCGCCGAAGAGCGAGCCTGCGAAGCGGAATCGAGCCAAGTGTTGGACTCCGAACTCGTCGTCTGAGTAAATTTCAACAGTTGTGGGAGCAATTCCGAATGGCGAACCACTTCTAGTTTGCTTAAGAGCGAACTTGCAAAGCGGAGTCGAACCAAGTGTTGGACTCCGAACTCGTCGTTTGAGTAAATTTCAACGGTTGTGGGAGCAATTCTAAATGGCGAACCACTTCTAGCTTGCTTAAGAGCGAACTTGCGAAGCGGAGTCGAACAAAGTGTTGGACTCCGAACTCGTCGTCTGAGTAAATTTCAACGGTTGTGGGAGCAATTCCGAATGGCAAACCACTTCTAGCTTGCTTAAGAGCGAGCCTGCGAAGCAGAATTGAGCCATATTTTGGACTCCGAACTCATCGTTTGAGTAAAAGAAATTAAAAACAGAGAGATGCAAACAATCACAAGAAAGATATGGAAAGAAAGAAACTCTTTATTGATAACTACTAGTCGGCTGCTTCTAAGTTGCAAGCCGTTATTACGTTGAAGAAATAGAGAAGCAAAGTACAAGTGAAAGGAAAGGAATGGTTCGACATCTGAAGACACTTAGAGAGGCATTCAAGCGCTCTCTTGATACTTCAATAGATGGTCGGCATTCCAAGTCCTAGAAATCTTTCTGCCTTTAAGGTCTTCAAGACGGTATGTTCCGGGCCGAACTTCTTTGGTGATTTTGTAGGTCCCTCCCAATTCGGAGCTATCTTACTCTTCTAGCTGGGAAAGGAGATAGCAAATTTTCTAAGGACTAAGTCCCCTTCTTTGAGATTGGTTGGTCGGATCCTTTTGTTGTAGGCTAACTCGATCCTCCTCCGATAGTTTTGTTGGCGAATTAAAGCTCTTTCCCGTAGTTCATCAATCAAGTCCAAGTTTGCCCGAAGCTCTCTAGCATTCTGTTCCTCTTCATAGGCCATGAGGCGAGGAGAGGGTAGTCTGACTTCCAAGGGGATCACTGCTTTAGACACATAGGTGAGGTTGAATGGCGATTCACCTTTGGGGGTCCGCTTCGTAGTGCGGTAGTTCCACAGTACGTTGGGGAGCTGATCCGCCTATAAGCCTTTGGCCGCCTTATCTAGCCTTTTCTTGACACCGGAGAGGATCTGCCGGTTGGCATTTTCCACATGGCTGTTTGTTTGAGGATGGGAGACGGAAGAGAAGCGTTGCTGAATGGCGAGGTCTTCACACAGAGATCGGAATGCTGCCCCCGTAAATTGTGTTCCGTTATCAGTTATCAGGACCCGAGGCACCCCGAACCTATAGATGACGTTCTTCCAAAAGAACTGAAGCACTTTGTTCTCAGTGATTGTAGCCGAAGGCTCAGCCTCTATCCACTTTGGGAAGTAGTCAATTGCCACGACTAAGAACTTGAGCTGTCCGGGAGTCGATGGAAACGGGCCGAGCAAGTCCATCCCCGACATTGCGAAAGGGATCGGACTTGAGGGGGAGGTGAGTTGTGCTTGGAGTAGGCGACGAACGTTGAAGTACTTCTGACAAGAGCTGCATTGCCGGACATGCCGTTCGGCATCTTGGAGTAGAGTCGGCCAGAAGTATCCATAATTCAACACCTTTCTGGCGAGGGACCTTGACCCTGAATGTGCTCCGCCTATGGCTTCGTGAAGCTCTTGCAAGGCATATGAAGCTTCTTCCGAGGAGATGCACCTCAAGTAGGGTCTGTCGTCTACTTGGGTGCAGGAGCATTTGTACAGGACCCCCTCAACAAGGGTGTACGGCTCCGCTCTGGTCCGGCCTCTGCGAGCTTCCTTTGGGTCTTCGGGGAGGAGTCCATCCCTTAAAAATTCTATCAGAGGTTTCATCCAGTTTTCTCGAAGTTGGACGGGCAGCGACTCCATCGAGTCGGGAGTTTCTTCTTCTATGCTTGGTCTGAGGAGCACTTCAATCAGGACGGTCTGCTCGGGACCCTAAAGGGAGGAAGTGGCTAGCTTGGAGAGGGCATCTGCTTGGGAATTTTCTTCGCTGGGGATCCGCTGAATCAACGCCTCTTCGAATGAAACCATGAGATTTTGGACCTTGGCTAGGTACTTAGCCATTCGGTTATCTCATGCCTCGTACTCACCCAAAACTTGATTCACGACCAACTGCGAGTCGCTAAATATCCAGAGGCATTGTGCCCATGCCTTGCGAGCCATACCGAGGCCGGCTATAAGGGCTTCATACTCCGCTTCATTATTGGAGGCTTTAAAGTTTATGCGGAGGGAGTATTGGAGACCGAAATCATCTGGGCCTACCAGAATGACCCCGGCTCCGCTTCCCTCGGTGCAAGAGGACCCGTCTACATATACTGTCCAAATAGGAGGCCCATTTGCTACTTGGCTGACCTCTGGGAAAATGCTCTCAACAATGAATTCAGCTAAGGCTTGAGCCTTAATTGTGGTCCGAGGCTGGTATGATATGTCATGCTGACTCAGCTCGATCCACCACTTCATCAGCCGGCTCGAGGTCTCGGGTTTGTGCAGAACTTGCTTAGGCGGCTGGTCGGTAAGAACGACCACCGAGTGGGACTGAAAATAAAGGTGAAGCTTCCTAGCTGCCATGACCAAGGCGTACGCTATCTTCTCCAATCTTGGGTAGTGGAGCTCGGCATCTCGAAGTACCTTGCTCACGTAATAGATGGGCTTTTGAGCCTTGTCTTCTTCCCTTACCAAGACAGTACTGAAGGTTTGTTCGGAGGCAGCTAAGTAGAGGTAGAGTGTTTCCCCGGGGGATAGGCTTGCTGGGGAGAGGGGGGTTGACTAGATAGGCTTTAAGCTGATCGAATGATTCCTACTGTTGTTGACCGAAGCCCTTAGCCTCCCTGAGGGCTTTGAAGAAGGTAAGACACTTCTCCCCTGACTTAGACAGAAAGTGACCTATGGCTGCGAGGCGAACCGTGAGTTTCTGAACATCTTTTATACTTTTGGGAGGAGCCATGTCCAGTATGGCTTTGATCTTCTCGAGATTGGCTTCGATTCCTCTTTGGCTGACTATGAAGCCTAGGAATTTCTCGGATGAGACCCCGAACGCACACTTGTTCGGGTTGAGCCTCATGTCATGTTTTCTCAATACATCGAATGCCTCCTACAAGTCGGCCACATGATCGGCCCCATGGATGCTCTTGACCAGCAAATCATCAACATATACTTCCATGTTTCAGCCGATTTGGTTCTGAAAAACTTTGTTGACAAGGTGTTGGTAGGTCACACCTGCATTCTTCAGCCCGAAGGGCATTACCCTATAGCAGTAGAGCCCCTGATCGGTGACAAAAGAGGTCTTCGGGATATCCGGGGGGGACATTCGGATTTGGTTATACCCGGAGAAGGCGTCCATGAAGCTGAGCAACTCATGACCTGAAGTGGTGTCAATCAGGGTATCGATGCCTGAGAAAGGGAATGGGTCTTTAGGGCACGCCTTGTTCAGGTCCGTGAAGTCGATACAAATTCTCCAACTCCCGTTAGACTTCTTGACCACGACAATATTGGAGAGCCATTCGGGGTAGTTGACTTCTTGGATGAACCGGGCCTTAAGGAGCTTGTCCACTTCTTCCTTGATAGCATGTTGGCACTCAGGGGCAAATTTGCACCTTTTTTGTTGGACCAGTTTGGACCCTGGAGCAACACTCAAGTGGTGGACGAGGAGCTCTTCGAAGATTCCTGGCATGTCGGCAGCCGACGATGCGAAGAGGTCGCGGTTCTTTCTGATGCATTGGACTATGTCGGAACATAGGGTAGATGGGAGGGTCTTGCTGATGAGGAACTTGCGGCTCAGATCTTGCTCGGAGAAGAGCACTTCTTCCAATTCATCCACCAGGTTCGGAAGTTTGCCGGACATTCTCTTGGGGAATCTCAAGAGTCTCGAGGGAGAGGATTGGTCCCCCGGTGGTGGTCTGTAACATTTGTGGGCCATCTCTTGACTACCCCTTACTTCCCCTACTCCTGCCCCGGTGGGGAACTTCATCTTGAGGTGATAAGCTGACGGGACGGCCTCTAGAGAAGCTAGGCTAGGTCGGCATAGAATTACAATATAAGTAGCGGGGACATCGACGACCATGAAGTCCATCGACTTCGTTCGGGTAGTAGGAGTTTTGTCAGCGGTTACGTCGAGGGTGATTACCCCTTCGATAGTCACTGACACTCCCGTGAACCCGTGGAGTGTGTAGCCGGCGGGCTTAAGCCTGTCCCAGGACAGTTTGAACCCTTTGAAAGCAGCGAGGAAGAGGATGTTAACGGAGCTGTCATTGTCTACCGATATCCTCTCCACTTTAAAATTCGCCATATGGAGGTTGATGACTAGTGCATCACAATGGGGGGTTCGGACACCCTCAAGGTCTCCATCTAAAAAAGTGATCGGTACTCCGAGGCCTTTGAGAGGGGGCATGCCATGTACTGAGTTGACTTCCCTTTTGAAAGTCTTTCGAGAGGAGTTGGAGGTGCCTTCCATGGGTCCTCCATGGATGAGAAGCAGGATGCGTTCCTCTTCGAACTCAGGAGTTTCCTCGCACCTTTCAGGACACTTGTTAGCCCCCCTGCGAGGAGGAGGTGGAGGATCAACTCGGTCCTTTCTCAAAAATTTAGACAACTGCCCTCTCTGAATGAGAGCCTCGATTTCATTCTTTAGGGCCCGACAATCATTGGTGTCGTGGTCGTGGTCTCGGTAATATCGGCACCACTTCTCTTTGTTCCTCTTCTTGCCGGGGGTATTCATCTTCGGGGCAGGATGCAGGACCCCTTCCTTCTCAACCTCCATGAGAATAGTGGAAATGTTGGCATTAAGAGGGGTGAACTTCTCGAATTTGGGAGGTGGGCTGCGCTGGCCCCTATTATCCTTCTGGAGCTTCTTGGCACCTTCTTCTTTAGTCGCCTTTCTTTTGGTTCCGGAGGAAGGCCCCTCAAAGGTGGGGAGATGCTCAGCTTCCTCAGCCCGAATATACTTCTCGCTTCTGAGAAGGAGGTCAGAGAAGTTTTGCGGGGGCTTCTTGGCTAGGGAGGATCGAAGGCTGGAGTTATGGACATTCGATTGGAAGGCTACTGCAGCAACTGATTGGTCGAGGGAAGCAATGGACCTGGCTTCCGCAATGAACCTTTTCACATAGTCCCTGAGCTTCTCACCCTTCTTCTGGTTGAGGTAGAGTAGCGAAATGCTGGTCCTCTCTGTGCGACGACTACTCACAAAGTGGGTGACGAAGAGGGTCTCAAATTGTTCAAAGGAGAATATGGAGGATGGGGCAAGGTGAGAGTACCATTCTCGGGCCGGACCCTTGAGAGTAGCTGGGAAGGTCTTGCACAGTAGGGCATCGGAAGCTTGGTGGATCAACATAAGGGTCTTAAAGCTCTCGATGTGGTCCATGGGGGTCTGACTCTCCAGAGTAAGTCTCGAACTGTGGGGGCTTGAAGCCTATTGGAACGGGTGCTTCCATAATTATTCAAGAGAAGGGAGGTCGGCTTGGACGGATGGTCCTTCCTCTAAGCTCCTCTTCCCTGTCTAGCTGAACCAGGCGCCTCTCCATCTCATGGAGATGACGGTAGACGGTGTCATCCCTTCGACTGTAGCCAAACGAGCCTCTGGACTCGTCTTCTTACGAAGGGGAGCGAGGGCTACGACAACGGTAGCTCAGGGAGCGATGAGGACTAAGGTCGTGGTGGTGGTTGCTAGGAGCTGGAGGAGGAGTTAGGGACCGATGGCGAGGACTTTGGACTGGAGGAGGAGTGGGGACCCTCTGAGCATTGTTGTTGTTGGGTCGGAGATTGAGGGCTTGCAAGAAGGTTGCTTGGAATTGCTGGAATTCGGCACGGGTGCTAGGAGCATTATCATCCCTCGGGGGTTGCCAATCAGTAGGGGAGCGAGGCCTTCTTCTATGGTGCTCGGGGGACTCTCTCCGTCTTCGGTGAGGAGGGGACCTCCTATGTTCTCGGTGATGAGGAGATCGTTCATTTGAACGTTGTTGGCAGGAGGCTCCCTCTCGGGTCCCCCTTTCATCCAAACGGCAGCGAAGATCCTCTTCTTTATGCCGATTGTTGAGGGAGTTGCCGAGGTCATCAGAGGCCCGGGGATTGTGAGATGCCATGGAGTCAGTAGAGGGGTTGTGCATGGAGATGTGGTCATGTTGGAGAGGTTGTTTCTGAGGATTGGGACGAGAGCCTCCCGCACCGGCATTCTGAGCCCTAGTTTGACCCTGAGGGGGCTAAAGATTCTGAAGAGGAGGTTGGTCCTACAGCGGGGCTTGGTCGGGCTGAGGAGGGAGGCCCTGCAGCTGGACTGTTTGGAGGGGGATCTCCTGCTGTTGAGGAGGAGTAGGTCCATGGTTGGACCCCCTGGATCTAAGTTTCTTTGGAGGCATGGCTGGAGATGATCTTAACCAATGGAAGAGGAAGGAGTGCTATTCGTGGTTTCCCACAGACAGCACCAATCTATTACCGCTGATTTTGGTGTAGGGGCAAACAGATAGAATTTGTGGATTCTTAGGAAAACCGAATAGCGAACCTGGAGCCTTTCCACCGGAGTTTGACCGTTGACTCCCGCCGTTCACCTGCAAAAAGTGC